>CM057343.1:670561394-671285722 GCA_030015575.1 Agapanthus africanus | reverse complement strand
AGGCCATTCCAAGGTCGAAATGATAATCTTATGATTATAATGGTATCTCCCCGTACCCCACCCCAAGTGCTCCCTCATTTAATGCAAACAATTTTTTTTAAAATCCGAGTTAAAATAATCCATCATCGGCTCTTTCGATGATAAAATTCGACAAAAACTTAAATAGTCGTAACAAATCCGAAACCTATGTATGTAAATTGTAGAACTTGAGATATTTCTTTTACAAGAATATAACTAGCTTCTCAAGTTTTCTCAAAGGTTTTTGCTAGAAAAAAAAACTTTGCCTTCATTTATTACCAATATAAAAGCAGATGCTTGTTTAGAATTTCAGAATCAATAAAAAAAAGTAGTTTTGGATAGGAGGACGGAGGAGAAAAAAATCAAAGTGTTTTAATAAAATCATCTTCAAAATTTATGTTTTCCATCGACTTTCCACCCACTTGGGTGTAAGAAAAAACCGATCACCTGCTTATCAAATCCACACGGCAAGCAAGCAATTCCCATACATTAGTTTCATGTTTCCAAACACAAAAATCAGAAGAGAAAGTTCAAATTATTTTTACTTTTTCCACTTCCTTTACTTTCTCTTTTCCAAACAAGCCAACAAGAGTAATAAATTTATACAAGAATAAAGTTGCAGAATGACATGATTAAATCACAAACTCAACAATTTACTTTTATTTTTTTCATATTGCATTGATTTAATCACATGCATCATGTGTCGATACGTCAACAAACATTAATATATCCATATATGCGGGCAATGAAAGATAATTCATGCATGCGAAAATTCTAAATTTTAGTAGATTTGACAAGATTAATTCATTTATTTTTTGATTTTTGGGGTTCTTAATGAAAGCCAGATGGGCTACAATCCACATTTTGTTTTGGGACTCGGGGACAGGCTTTGAAATCCATGGCCCGGCTATTTTAGCTCAAGCCCAAAACGCACCCCAATATTTTCCCCACAAACGCCTCTCCTTTTCTTCTCTCAGATCTACAGAAAAGACCTCCATTTCCAAAACCCTAGCCCCGCCACCGCCGCCGCTATGAATCGCCTCCTCCTCCTCCGTCGATCCCTTCCGCTCGCCCGCCATCTCCTTAGCTCTCCTCCCTCCGCTTCCAATCCTCCCCTTATTCGCTCCAAAGCTCCGCCTTTTCTCCTCCTCCTCATCGGATCCCCCTCCAGCATCATCCGACCCGCCAAAGCGCCGCGTCGAGCCGATCTTCTTCGCCCGCAAAACCGCCGCCAATCTCGAAGACGCCGGCGAGAAATCCACGGACGAGATCAAGGAGAAGCCGGCGTCGGAAGACGACGACGATCAAGGCTACGAGTCAGATCTCGAGGCGATGCCTGCCACCGATGCTCAAAAACCCATAAAAAAGAAGAGAGTCCCCAAGCCACGAAAAACGAGGGGAGGCCCCAAAGGACCCAAGTATGCCAAGCAAATGAAAGGAAGGATGAGAGGAATGTCTTGTGGAGGAGGCACTCGCATTTGTTTCGGCAAGTACGGTCTCCGAGCGCTCGAACCCTCATGGATTACTGCCAGACAGGTCGAGGCGGGGCGGAAAGCGATGGTGCGCTATGCGCGTGGTGGTGGAAAAGTATGGGTGCGCTTGTTCCCCGACAAACCGGTTACTAAACGGCCTACGGAGGTGCGTATGGGTCGCGGGAAGGGCGCCGTTGCTTTTCAGGTATCCGTTGTTAAACCTGGTCGAATATTGTATGAAATCGGAGGGGTGTCGGAAGCTGTAGCTAGGACAGCTATTGCGGTAGCCGCCGGCAAAATGCCTATACGAACGAAATTTGTTGTTTCGGGATAGAGCTTTCTTCCTAGCATCAGCTATGGGTTTGGTACGCTGAAATTTTCTTGTCATTCTCAAATGGAAATGCTATTTTGGAGTTTTGAGCAACAATTTGCTTGTGTTGGCGGGGATTAGGTGTTTTCTGGTTTGTTATGTATGGAATCATAGAAGAATGGGTTATTGGGGATGAAGAGGATCATTTTGTCCCCTCATTTGTTGCATCGAAATAACAGATTTAAATAAAAATGATATGATCCAGCCTTCCCTTTTGAATGGAGCATATAGTAGTAGATCGCGAGAATTGATGTGTATTCAAATTATTTGATGTGTATTCGAAACATAGGCGCTGGATATGTTCATATTAGCGATGTAGGGATGGATTTAACCATCACAATGGGTCAATTGCCCCTAGCAATATTTTTTATGCAATACCCCTATTGGTTGTATTAAAATCCCTAGATTTGTTGTCCTTATAAAATTACTAACTTGGAAGCTCCCATGGTTGAGATTACTTTACAGTTGTCAAAGTGAATGAAATGTACTTTGTTTCAGAATACTGGTACTCTTTTGCAGTGTTTTTGAAGGCGTTTCTGAGGCGCGCCTCAGGGCGAATGGCTAGGGTTTCGCCCTGGAGTGCAGAGAAGAGGCGAGACTTTCCCTTGAAGCGTACGCTTCATTCGTGAGGCTCTATTGAGGCGGACGAAGCGTACGCTTCAATCGTGAAGCATACGCTTCTTTTGTTTGGAAAAAAAAACAGAAAAGCTTAAATTCTAACACCAATCATGGATTTTGTCATCTAGATTGCAGGTTGGCAGCGAGATCGAGGCTAGGAGGCGAGGATCGAAGGTGCTGCGCAAGTTGGCAGCGAGATCAAGACTAGAAGACGAGGATTGAAGGTGCTGTGAGAGAAGTTTCATTCTTCCATTGTTAGCGGTGCAGAGAACCCACGCGAGGAAACACTAGGTTTTTTTTTGTGTGGTGCTGTAATAAGAGAGTTACAAAGGGATATGTGGGTTTGGGCTTTAGGTTAATAAGACAACACATAACATTTCAATCTTTCTTCTTCTCTGTCCCTACACAAATAAACAAAGATTCAGTAGTCATTGATAATTTAAAAATTAAAACTACACTATAAAACTATATTATTATTAAGTTAACTAACATCCATAAATTTTTATGTTAAGAACATCTTTGTTTTGGCATATGAGTGACGCAAAACCATAATATTATCTTATATTCTGAATTTTCTCTATTTATTTATATTTATAATTAATAAAAATACGAAAATCATGAATCTTACGCTTCACGTCTCGAGGCCTAACGCCTCGCTTAGCCGAGAGTCGAACGCTTCGCCTCACGCCTCCGCCTTTTAAAACATTGCTCTTTTGCACTTTTTTCGCACAAATCATGTCCCTTGAGAATATCAAGAAGCATGTTTTACTCTGTGCTTCTATTGCCACTAAACCACAGATATGGAGTTCCAAATCTAACCCTAAATAATATAATTAACGAAGATTCATAAGGTTACATTAGGAATTTCACGCCCATGCCATTATACTCTTCTCAATAAATGTGCAAGTGGAAAAAAGATTATTATTGTGAAATGAACGTAGTAATTAATATTGATTCTTCTTTGTGCAAATATCATCTATTCTTAGTTTCTAATTCTCATAAAGTATTTCGATTAAAGATTACTTCTCTCTTTTCAATATGAAGACCATAATAGTGTATTTAAATAAACATAAACACTCATTTAAGTTTCGAATGATGATTCAAAGCTCTTAAGGACATACAAAACTCTTTGCAAAAGCAGCATGTATTTGGATACGGATACTAGATACCTATATGATTCAGATTCACAGATTCATAATTTTCCGAAAACCTGGTATATGAGATACATTTAGAACAATTAATTAAATATTCATTTAACTTATATACATAATATATAAATAGCGAAACAAAAATTTAAACTATGAGAATAATGGTGGACAAATTCCCTTATAGGGAATATGACATTTAAAAAGTCAACGCTGTCTTTTTTTTTACGCTCAACGTCATTCATCTTGATCTCCATCGTTTGATCCTTTTAACCCATTGACCTCGTGATGAATAATTGTTCTCTACTGAAGCACCATTAATCTTACACCTACTAATTCAATGGGTTAAAAGCATTCAAATCACTTGAACTTTGGTGTGTGTATTTTCAGACAATGAAGATCAAGACGGAGAGTGTCGATTGTCAGAAAACATGACTTAGGGTTGACTTTTTGTGACCGACATAGAGAGATTCCTTTATAGGCCTTTATCCTCGATTATTCTCCTATGACTATTCTAAGGTGCTCAAACATGGTTATAATATACACGTAATAATAAAAGCTATCATTTTAGCCAATCATACCGAGATTATAATAAATTTTCCAACAAACAACAATATACTGATGTCGTCGTTATTTGTGCATGTTCTATACATTTAGAATACAATATAAATTTCAGGACGTGTCAAAAAAAATCCCTTAACTACTCACCTCGAAAATGAATCCTTGCAACATAGATTGTACGTACATGCTAAGAGCCCGAACATGACAATGGTATGATAATTTATTAATATGTTATAATAACACTGCAGCAGTTGTCATTGATCAAGAAGGAAATCTAAAAAGAACTCGTTATGGCGTCATGCGGGAATTCAGATAGTTGAATTTTGCTAAAATAGTTTCATTAACTCCCAAGTTATTATAAATACTAGTAGATGACACTATGATATAAGTATAGTAGCATATCTGAAACGGATCAAAATTATTGATTTTACATTGCACATAATCCCTTGCGCTGTAGAAATTGTTCAGCTGGCGAGTGATGAGTTCTTTTATATGGAGTTATCGACTGTAAGAAGTGGGATGATATGATTAAGGAAGTTACAGAGCAAGGGTGTTTGAAGGATACGAAAGAGTGTGAGGGGATTCTTGAGGACATAGACATGCTGCTACCAGGTAATTAGATGTGAAATTAATTTTAAACATTTCAAAGATTTTAGCTATATATTTTGTTCTTGGGTCATTGGATCTGTTTCTTCCAGTTTCAACATTTTGCATGTGTTGGGTACTTGATCAGTTTGATAACTTGTCTTGAATTAAGATGGGAAGAACACCCATTTAGTGTTTTTGATGAATTTGAGTTTTGGCCACCCGCTTGGATAGCAGTATCATAGATTGTTTCCGTGGGAAAATTTTCTCCTTTGGTTCATTATGCTTTAAAAGAATTGATGATAACCAGGGCTTAAGGCAGTATATCATTGTGACAGGATTTTAATATCAGCAATGTCAAGCGGGTATCTGCAATAACAAATATCCTGTAGCGAAGATAGAAACTATGAGTAAGCAAAAAATAGCCTAAAATTCCCGTGGCTCGGCTCGTTTATGGCAACTCAGATATGCCATGGATGTGAGTAAACAAGAAAGATGATAGGATGAGCAGACAACTAGACAGAGAGAATCACCTAATTGTGTCATATAGTAAGAGCTGTAATGAGGAACCATTCATAGACTGCTTTTTAAATGTCTAGATTAATCCTCACTAAAGCTTGTTAGTTTAAGCTGTAAAGTCAGGTCAAGAAAGGCTGTTAGCTAAAGCTTGATGTAAACAATCAAGCTCAAGTTATGTAAGCTAAAGCTTATGAATTAAATTATTCAAGCAGTTTGACGATCAAATGTTTTTGAAATGTGCTGAGCTAATGGAAGCAAAGCGGCCACCTGGAGAAGAGGAAATTGCTGAACAAGACAGGAATTCAGAATCGGATGATCTGCCTGGCGAGGGATCGATATTGATGTGAAAGTCATGTGTCGTAATGGTTCCTGGTGGTGATTTTTTGGCACCCAAAGAACACAGGTCAAACTATCAGTGACTGAAGCAGCTAGGGCTCACAAGACATGCTTACCGTTGACTGCGGGAAGTAGTTGGAAAACGTTATTGCACAGGTATAGATGAGCTTACAAGCACCAGCGGGAGGTATGCTGAATTTTATGCCCTAAATGCAGTCTTGTCTTGATAAATGAATTCGTGCTCCAAAATTGTGTCTTTATGCTTGACCCGATTATTCTTCTCTTATGTCTCAATCAATTATATTTCTTCACGGCAAGTTTGAAGCAGTAAGAAATAGGAAGATCATTGGTTGATTTGTAGATTTTCACAAATTTTTATACGGCCCCACAACTTTTATTGTTATTTTTTATAGATAAACTGTGTTTCCTTCATAGTACCCCATACCTTGCTGGACCTAATATCACATTTATCAATTACCATACAACGGAGGGCAGCGACTGCCCTCCTTATTATGCCTTTTTGGTGCTCTCTGTGATTGAAATGATCCATAATCTGGCTTCCTGCATGATAAGGATCTATGTTTCAGTCGAATGCTAGCATCCTGGTTGTTGATTTTTTTTTATTTGTTCCTCCTTTTGACAGAAGAGCCAGGCACAAAAGTGCCCATCTCATGCATTTATGTCAGAGGAAGAAGGGAATATTCGAGAAGTTTCCAGGATAACACGGGAAAAAAGAAGGGGCTTTAGCTAACAGGGACCATATCATCAAGATCTAATTCTCGGGAAGACCGTAGAACTATATAAACCTTTTTACACAGTCCAAAAGCTATGTTCAGATTGTTTATTCTATGACTATAAATTTATAGGCGGCTCAATAGGTCAGACAAAATATATAGAATTTGCAAAGAGCAATTACCTGAACCAAGTAATTATCATATAGAGAACAATCTGGTCGTTTGTATTGTCATGAACATAGTTTTCTTGACTTGTAAAACCATACAATCCCCCCCCCCCCCCCCTCTCCTAAAAAACAACAACAAACAAACTATCGATTCATTCATGCTATGGGTTGCACAGGTGTGCAAAAAAGTAATATATACTTTAATAAAATAAGCATCTCCTGGGATGTTTCCAATTACAGTTTAATTGTGATCCATGTTGTGTGTCCTAAACATGATACATGTCTGAAAGTAAGATGCCTAGGAGCATGATCCGAGCATGATCGGCAGATCGAGATGCATGTTTTGTAACCTCTTAGGAGTCAGGGCCATAGGCCATTTAAGTTTCAAGTTACATTATTACCTGCTGATGTTGTGACAGCAAGGAAACAACAGGAAAAAGAGAGCCAAATAAACGCCTACAGAATACTGCCTTTTCCTCCCATGCTTGTGCCTTCATCATATTACCGTCCTCGCCCAGGGATGAAAAAAGAAGCTAATTATATATTTTCCCTTCAGATGTTTTTTTTGTGGGAGTGTTATATTTGCATAATATAATATCATGTTTTATACTAATATTTAGAGGCCTATAGAATTGCTATTTTCAATGCCTATTTAAAGTTTGAGTTGTTTCAAATTCTTGTTATATTGTTCATGTTAATGAAGGCATCTATGGTGGTTACCTTCAAACGGTTTTTATTCACATCCTTTAGTTAAAACATTTTTAGTGTATTATGTTATTCATCATTATGGGGGTCATTACGTTAAGTTGATCTTGAACGCTGAACCTTCCTCTGCCGGTGAATGAATACTACTATTTATATTTTCATAATATTAACTTTTATACTTTTTAATGAAATTTACTTTTAGGATAGTAAAATATAGAATATCGATACTTTTCATAAACATGAATATTTAACGTAGTGAAACGCAACTTATAAATTTAGTAAGAACTTTGAGGGATTAAAATTGATTAAATCTAATTAAATAAAAATAAATTTGCTTTACAAGTTTCCATTTAATTTGTAGATCTCAAACCTACCCAACAGTAAGTAACCCGACCCCAACAAGCCAACCCCAAAAAAGAGAACGCTTGATGCCAGGTTTCAAAAACAGCCAAAAAGCTTATGACCAATCTTATACTTGTTGAGGTTTTTTGTTGCGTGCATTGTGAACAAGCTCAATAAATATTCGACTCTTATAGTATTTTCCATATTTATACTTGGTTCCAACATAAATTCTGCTTATGTATCTACACTTTATTTATTTATTCTTGTATGTTGTTTACAGAACTTTAACTTTGTCCATACAATTAATAATAATTCATTTGATCTCAACTCAAGTCTTCATCCACCATACCCAAAAAAATAGTACTTAAATAATATATTTTTTCTTCTACCTATTTTGCATGGTTTGAATGCCGCAAGGAGAGCAGGAAGGATTGTTTGAGGACTGGTATATGCTCTTGATAGAAGATGCAAGGAAAGCCAGTTAATTGCTGGTAGAAACAAGGAACTTTTTGGTCAAAAAGATGGACTCAGAGCCAAACCAAAACTTACAGAGAGGTTAAAGGCCAAGAGTGCAAAGACGGCAGGAGAACTACCCGTCCTTTGTGAAATTTCGACCAGGAAAGCCTTGTGTGTTGGCAAATGAATTTAATGGAATATCAAGGGTTAACCACGGATTAACCTTCTTTCTTGCATCTGTATGGTAAATTTTGTGTTGAATGCAGGTTTCTAACAGTTATAGATTCATAGTGTTGCAATATGCCAATAGCATTTTTTTAAGCTATGGAGTCCAAATACAATTCGTTGCAAATCCTTGCAAACGTAGATCCCATATGCCATGGAGCCTTAATTTGAGAGGATGCAAGTATCTAAATTTCATCTTTTTAGAACAATTGCCAATACCAAAGGGAAGCAAAATTTTATCTTCGTTTTGCATAATTATATGTATGGATTATATGTACCGCAAGTAGTTTCGTACAATGGATCATGATAAATGAGATATCAAACAACCTTGATATGGACATATCCCAGAGAACATTAGCAATTACCTGTGCATTGGCATTTTTGATGTTGTTGAGATACATTAGCATGGTTACATCTGCAGCTCAATTTTGTTTGCACTTGTAATTTTGATGTTGTTTATGAAAGATGTTAAACCGGGCATCCATTGTTTATAGAAAATTTGAGGAAGGATGTGCCTGCAGGTTGTTTCATGAACCACATACAGAATTACCCATTTGGAATCCTTTGATCACGGGGGCACGTGAATCATGGGTATCAAGGTTTTGAAGATATCTTGAGAATGCCTCAATTGGGAATTGGTTTTAATCGGTATCCTTTTTCTGGTGTTTTGGGCTTGTGTGATTCGCTGGAGTTTGTGTGTTTTGGACGAGCCACTCATTCCATGATTCTAAGAAGTGGGTTTCTTAAGTGATGATGCTCAATAACGGCAGTTTCTTATATCATGACACATGGCGGATGACGTGTCATATGGGTAAGCCAGTTAGGTCCTTGAGGTCGACCAGTGTGCTACAGTGGAGGCTTCTCTCAAACCTTGTCTCCGAGGTTGCACCCCACTCCTTGCCCCCGAGCACTTCAGCAGTCAAGCCAACTATCCCTTTGCTCTACTCCGAGCTATCACATGCCCGAGCTTCCTCGACCACCCGACTCGCCTCCGAGCCATCCTTCGGGCTGAGCTTCCTCGCCCTCCCGGCTCGCCTCCGAGCCATCCTTCGGGCTTAGCTTCCTCGGCCTTCCGGCTTGCCTCCGAGCTATCACAGAACCAAGACACCTTGGCCCCTCGCTCGCATCCGAGCCTCCCGCCGAGGTGATCTTCCTCGGTCTCATCCTGACCGACCCGCAGCACTGATCACAGGCACCCATGCCACGGCTTCGTGAATCTCGCAATGCGCGAGATATCGCCCACGATCCCACATTCCACACCATCACGACCCCCCATTAACGAGCCTGTCTAGCCATTAATGCGGGATCCCGCTTATCACGCGGGCGTGACGTCAGGGACGTAACGGCCGGCGTAATTCTCGTGCCTGCCTGCCCATCGCTACCACTATATAAATCCCTCTTTCAGACAATTCAAGTAAGTGATTCTTTCCTCACTAGGCCGTTACTCTGCTCAAATATCCGGTCTAACTTGATCGTCGGAGGGACCTCGGTGGTACAACCACCCCGGGGCTTCCTTGCAGGTAGCTTGATCTCAACCACCTCAAACCCATTGAGATCCATACGCTTCAGGAGTCAACCTCCAATCCAATCTCAGCCGTCCATCGTCGCCAACAGCAGATCTACGGAAGGTAACACTTGACGTGATCCGACATACGTCAACTGGCACGGTCTGTGGGAACATCTTAATTCCACTGAACAAAGTTCACCTTCCGATCTCAACTCAATGGCGAGCGATTACCGTGACGATCCAAGTGCTAGCCGCCGTCTCCCCCACAACGGAGGCGCAGATGAATCTCCTCTCCCGAACGCCATCAACGCCCTAGCCGCCAGGATAGATCGACTCGCGTCCGTCGTGAATGCGCTCGTCCGTGTCCAAACGGCGGGACAAGCTTCCCAGGTCGCCGCTCCCCCACCTCAGGATCGGGACCCCCACAGAGGGAGAGAAGACTCTGCTCGCGTCAGCAATGCCGACCACCGCCTCGCTGCCTCCCACGGCCGCAGATCTTCCGGGCCAACATATTCTATGCCCCGCTGGGCGCCACACAGTTCAACACCGAGGTCCATCGCCAGAGTGCCTCGCCCCGAGCCTCATCGCGCCCCTGTCCCTCCCGAGGAGGTGTCGGTCAGCTCGCCTGCACTCAGACATGACCGACACCCCCTCCCTCGACGGGGTCACGCAGACGGGTCTCATCACGACAGCTCAAAGACTACCTCTCCAAGAAACCATCAAAGGGTACGTAACCCGCTTCTACAACGCCCTCCTCGAAATCCCAGAACACCGGGACGAGATGATGATTACGACACTCCGTCAGGTCTTAGGCACAAAGAGCGGCTACGCTCCTTTGTATTAGCGCAACTTAAGACCATGACCGAGGTAAAGGCCTGGACCGAACGTGAGATCCAGCTTGAGTCCGAGGTGAACGCCAACTTTCCCCGAACAGAGCAAGCCGATCAGAAGAAAAGGGGCAGGGAAGAGAAGAAGAAAACTGAGCAGCTTCACTGCTCGATCCATCCTTAGCAGGCCTCTTGCGACCCGTCCCGATTTAAGGATCGAAGCCCTCGCCAAGAGGCAATTGAGCAGCTTCACTGCTCGGTCCATCCTTAGCAGGCCTCTTGCGGCCTGTCCCGCGCTAAGGATCGAAACCCTCGCCAAGAGGCAACTGAGCAGCTTCACTGCTCGGTCCATCCTTAGCAGGCAACCGGGCTTGCCCTTGCTCGGTTATCCCTGGCTGGTAGTTCCCTATCCCGCAACGCCAGGGATCGAAGCCCTCGCCAAGAGGCAACTGAGCAGGTTTACTGTTCGGTCTATCCTTTGCAGGCCTCTTGCGGCCCGTTTTGCGCTAAGGATCGAAGCCCTCACCAAGAGGCAACCGGGCTCGCCCTTGCTTGGTTATCCTTGGCTGGTAGTTCCCTACCTCGCAACGCCAGGAATCGAAGCCCTCGCCAAGAGGCAATTGAGCAGCTTCACTGCTCGGTCTATTCTTAGCAGGCCTCTTGCGGCCCGTCCCGTGCTAAGGATCGAAGCCCTCGCTAAGAAGCAACTGAGCAGCTTCACTGCTCGGTCCATCCTTAGCAGGCTTCTTGCGGCCCGTCCCGCGCTAAGGATCGAAGTCCTCACCAAGAGGCAACATGGCTCGCCCTTGCTCGATTATCCCTGGTTGGTAGTTTCCTACCCTGCAACGCCAGAAATCGAAGCCCTTGCCAAGAGGCAACTGAGTAGCTTCACTGTTCGGTCTATTCTTAGCAGGCCTCTAGCGGCCCGTCCCGCGCTAAGGATCGAAGCCCTCGCTAAGAGGCAACTGAGCAGCTTCACTGCTCGGTCCATCCTTAGCAGGCCTCTTGCGGCCCGGCCCGCGCTAAGGATCGAAGCCCTCACCAAGCGGCAACCGGGCTCGCCCTTGCTCGGTTATCCCTGGCTAGTAGTTCCCTACCCCGCAACGCCAGGGATCGAAGCCCTAGCCAAGAGGCAACTGAGCAACTTCACTGCTCGGTCCATCCTTAGCAGGCCCCTTACGGCCCCTCCCGTGCTAAAGATTGATGCCCTCGCCAAGAGGCAATTGAGCAGTTTCACTGCTCGGTCCATCCTTAGCAGGCCTCTTGCGGCCCGGCCCGCGCTAAGAATCGAAGCCCTCACCAATAGACAACCGGGCTCGCCCTTGCTCCCTTATCCCTGGCTGGTAGTTCCCTATCCCGCAACGCCAGGGATCGAAGCCCTCACCAAGAGGCAACTGAGCAGCTTCACTGCTCGGTCCATCCTGAGCAGGCCTCTTGCGGCCCGTCCTAAGGATCAAAGCCCTCGTCAAGAGGCACCGGACAGCAACTCTGCTCGGCCCGTCTTTAAGGATCAAAGCCCTCGTCAAGAGGCACCGAGCAGTAACCCTGCTCGGCCCGTCCTTAGCAGTCCCCTTACGGCCCCTCCCGCGCTAAGGATCAAAGCCCTCATCAAGAGGCAATCGGGCTCGCCCTTGCTCGGTTATCCCTGGCTGGTAGTTCCCTACCCCACAACGTCAGAGATTAAAGCCCTCTCCAAGAGGCACCGGGCAGTAACCCTGCTCGGCCCGTCCTTAAAGATTAAAGCCCTCGCCAAGAAGCACCGGGCAGCAACCCTGCTCGGCCCGTCCTTAGCAGGCCCTTACGGTCCCTTCTGCGCTAAGAATCAAAGCCCTCATCAAGAGGCAATCGCACTCTCCCTTGCTCGATTATCCCTGGCTGGTAGTTCCCTACCCCCACAACGCCAGAGATTAAAGCCCTCGCCAAGAGGCACCGGGCAGTAACCCTGCTCGGCCCGTCCTTAAGGATCAAAGCCCTCGCCAAGAGGCACCGGACAGCAACCCTGCTCGGCACGTCCTTAGCAGGCCCCTTAATGCCCCTCCCGCGCTAAGGATCGAAGCCCTCGCCAAGAGGCACTGGGCAGCAACCCTGCTCGGCCCGTCCTTAGTAGGCCCCTTACGTCCCTTCCCGCACTAAGGATCAAAACCCTCGCCAAGAGGAAACCGGGCTCGCCCTTGCTCGGTTATCCCTGGCTGGTAGTTCCATACCCCACGACGCCAAGGATCAAAGCCCTCACCAAGAGGCGACCGAGCAGCTACCCTGCTCGGTCATCCCTGGCTGGTGGTTCCCTACCCCACGGCGCCAGGGATCTAAGCCCTCGCCAAGAGGCAACCGAGCTCGCCCCTGCTCGGTTATCCCTGGCGAGTAACTTCTTCCCATCAACGCGGTGGATCTGAAGCCCTCTTCGCGAGGCCGCCGAGTTTCTTCCTTCTCGGCGCATCCCCAGCGGACAGCCTCTTGCCCATCAGACGCGGTGGGTCTGAAGCCCTCCTCGCGAGGCCGCCGAGTAGCTTCCTGCTTGGCGCATCCTAGCTCCATACCCTATAAAGACACGGATCCAAGACCCACCGAATAAACTCATACTCAACGCGCGATCAACGCCTTAACTCCGGCAAAAGGAGGATACCGACCTTCACACACTCGTCCTTCGTTCGACTCATACTCGATGCGCGACAACAAGAACGCCATGCCGTCCCCGAACAATCCACCATGAGGAATTACCCGCGCCAAGCCGCACAGAAAGAATCAAGCAGTCCACTCTCGACCCGACCCACAAACGGATCAAAACGAGAGTGGGGGGCTAATGATGATGCTCAATAACGGTAGTTCCTTATATCATGATACGTGGTGGATGACGTGTTACATGGGTAAGCCAGTTAGGCCCCTGAGGGCCACGGAGGGGTAACCAGTATGCTACAGTGGGGGCTTCCCTCAAACCCTGTCTTCGAGGTTGTACCCCACTCCTTGCCCCCGAGCACTTCAGCAGCCAAGCCAACTATCCCTTTGCTCTACTTTGAGCTATCACATGCTCGAGCTTCCTCGACCACCTGGCTCGCCTCCGAGCCTTCCTTAGGGCTGAACTTCCTCGCCCTCCCGGCTCGCCTCCGAGCCATCCTTCGGGCTGAGCTTCCTCGCCCTCCCGGCTCGCCTCCTAGCTATCACAGAACCAAGACGCCTTGGCCCCTCGCTCGCGCCTGAGCTTACCGCCGAGGTGATCTTCCTCAGTCTCATCCTGACCGACCCGCAACACTGATCACAGACACCCATGCCACGGCTCCGCGAATCTCGCCATGCGCGAGATATCCGCCGCCCACGATCCCACGTTCCACGCCATCACGATCCCCATTAACGAGCCTGTCTCGCCATTAATGCGGGATCCCGCTTTTCACGCGGGCGTGACGTCAGGGGCGTAACGGCCGGCGTGATTCTTGCGCCTGCATGCCCATCGCTACCACTATATAAACCCCTCTTTCAGACGGTTTAAGTAAGTGATTCTTTCCTCATTAGGCCGTTACTCTGCTCAAATATCATCGTCGAAGGGTCCTCGGTGGTACAACCGTCCCGGGGCTTCCTTACAGGTAGCTCGGTCTCAACCACTTCAAACCCATTGAGATCCACACGCTTCAGGAGTCAACCTCCAATCCAATTTCAGCCGTCCATCGTCGCCAACAGCAGATCTACGGAAGGTAACATCTTGACGTGATCCGACATACGTCATTAAGTTAGTGTTACAGTGGTAATGAACGCTTTGGTGACGATGTATTTTGATTGCAGAGTTGGTGATGCAATTTGAGTGTATAGAGTACAGATTATGTAACGTGATTACTTATAATGGTTTGATTGCCGGATTGGTGGGATTGAATGGGCTGAGGGAAGGTTCGGTTGTGTTTAAGGAAATGATAAGAGAAGCTTTGTTAAGGTCAATAGAGTTGACCTATGTCGGTGTTTTTGAGTGCATGCTCCTCAGAGGAGAGCGGTGATAAATACATGGTCAAGTAATTAAAAGTGGTCGAATTTTTTGTTGGTGGGCTATGCTGCAGGTCCTATGTATTCAGGTTATGGATATTTGGTCAGTGCTCGATGAGTACTTGATAATTGTTGGGTATACTCAGAAAAATTGCCATTAGTCGGCAATTGAGCTATATCGCCAGATGCTGATTGCAGGGACTGAACCCGATGAATTTATATGGGAGCCTTAGTAGCTTGCACACAGGTTGCGAATCATGCACAAATGCTTCATCGAACAGTGATAACTAAAATTGGGTTGATCTTTCATTGAAGTATGCTATGCCCTTATAACTACATAAGAATGAAGAGATAGACGACGCTTACAAAATATTTGATGAGATTTCCTTCGAGAATCTTTATTTATTGGAATCATATTATTTCAGGACATGTTTGGAATGGATTTCCAATGGAAAGCTTGTGGTCGTTTTTTAAAGTTCAGGAATTAACCAAACTCCTGCACTGTAGCACTGTGCAGCTGGATTGTGTCAGGGAATAACCCAATGGCTTCAGAGGGTAAGTCTAATGTTTAAATTCATTAATGTCATCTTTTCTTACCTTGTAATTCTTGTATCAATCATGTTACCTTTTAATTTGTCTATAATGTAGTTACGATAACAAAGATTAGCAAAAATGGTTCTGAGAGGGATAAACTTGTTTAATGGCTTTACCTTGTAGCTTGATGCAGTTGTTATACAGCATGAAAGATGATTCATAACTATATGGAAAGAATAAAAACCAACAAGATCACAACCTGAAATATGGCAGGGAAAAAATTCCCAAGCAAGCAACGAGACTTCCTTCTTGGTTGGAGCTGCCGCAAAAGAAAATACAATAACAATAAACAACTTGTTGAAATTGTGGCGGAAAAGGTCATTACAAGACTGGGTGTAAAAAAGGCAAGACTGGGTGTAAAAAAGGCAAGGCGAAAGGTAATTTGTGTGGCAATTACTAATATTGTTTGATGCCATGTAATTAATAAATATTTTATAGCATATTATAATGTTTGTTTTTCTTTTATGCGGTTAATGGAGGAACTGGCAAGTCGTCCCTTTAGCAACAATGCTTGATGTCTTCCAGTTGAAGAAGCCATCTTTGTTGGTTGCAACTGTACTTAATTATTCTGTTCAAATTTTGGAATTGGAGAGGCAACTTTAGAATGGAGACATGATTTTGGACCTGCGGATTCAGATAGGAAACAACAACAAGTAGCCTTCATCTCAGATGTTTGGGATCGCATACATGAATCCATTTTTATCCCATTCTAGTACCATCCGTATTCCAAGTAATACAATTCCCAAACATGCATACATAGAGTATACCAAAAAGTTTCCTCGATCAACAGACGCATTCCGAACAGCAGGATGTAGGGCAACGTGGTAAGAAGTTTGTAGTTGATCGTTATTCTGGGGTCGAAACCTCCAAGACGACTGGAACTTCCACCACGTCTATGCTCCCTTTGCCATGCAAGTTGCCAGTTTAGCATGACAAATAGTCGGACCTCCTTTCTGGAACGAGGCGAGAATGGCCGGTTAGGGAAATGCATCCAACCTAATACCAATCTCTGTCGTTAGGATTGTTGTAAATTCCTTCCAACGGACACAATCCTGAAACAGGTGTTCCACAAATTCAATTGCTTGATCAGTACACAGGTCACAGTGGATAGGGATCGGGATGTGGCGGCGATGTAGGAAATCAGCAGCAATCGGATATATGAATCCTTTTGTTGTACCTTGATAGGAGGTTTGCATTTCCCTTTATTTCTTATCCATTAATATTTATAATGGGTTTGTAAGATGCTGCTCATGAGAAACTCAACACCCATGCCTCTTTTACGAATTAATATTGTCACGCCCCGCTTTCCAAAAGACGAGGAACGAGAGTGGACGAGGCTTGCAACGTATTCACACCGAGAAACACTTCTCGATACGGATACGCTAAGCATAAAGGAAAATATCGTACAAGAATTTAAAGCTCATCAAATATCCAACAATATTTATTACAAATTCAAGAACGCAAGAGTCCTTCCAAAAAATATAGTCATCAAGCGAATAAGCAATTAATGATTATTGACCTTGAACAGCGAATAAGCAATTAATGATTATTGACCTTGAACAGAAGGTATACGGAAACATGAAGAAGTAACAACCTATAACTATGTTTGAGTAGAAAATTGATCAAAATCCTCCTCAGTTAGTATCATCTCATACCTAGCCTCTTCTCCTGCCCCATTGTCATCTGACGACATTCCCCATAACAGAAAACAGAAATATCGCCGGCGAACTAAAGTTCGGTAAGTTCCCATTTCATAAAAAAACAGTATTTGAAACGAAACATAGTATCATAATATTAAGCATGAGAATAACTGTGAACAGTAAACGTTAGTGTGCATGTCAAATAAATAACATGTGTTAATCAGTGGCAACTAGAGTATCATAATATTCGATATTTCAGTATTATTAATTATAAGTATAGGCTCGATTTGTGGAATTTTATTATGTAACTAGTGTTGGGTCAAAAATTACACCCCACGACCGAAATCAAAAGGTCGAAATTAAGGCCCAAAACGTGGGCCCAAGCCTGAATCCAAATCAAGTAAGCCCAAACCCGAACCCAAGTCCAAGCAGGTAGGGCCAAGCCCAGACCAGTCCAAGCACAAGCATGGAGACCGGCCCCAGAAAAGAATTAAATTGTAATAGAATAGATTTAATATGTAATAAGTATGAATAATGTAAAAATAATATGCAAAAAGCTTTGTAAAGCCCAAGGGCTAATATGCAGATATGTAAGAGTATTTAAACCCAATGAGATGATGAAATGATAAGCTTTTTCTTCTCTCTAAAAAATACTAGGGTTTTGAGAGTCCTCTCTTTCGTCAAGGTTCTTCTTCAATTAAATTTGGAGAAAACCTTCTTTTTTTAAAAAAGTAAGTAGATTTTAGACCACAAACCAATTGAAAAGTGAATTTTCCATCAAATCCTAAGAAAGAGAGATTTTTGTCTCCCTCCTTCCTCTCAAGATCCAAAAAGGAAAGAGGAAGAAAAAAGAGAACCCATCTCCAAAAACCTCATTGTGGCAAAATCTAAAGTTTAGAAAAGGAAAAAAGATACCCCTTTTCATTATTCAAGATTCAAATCCGAAGTTTTGAAGATTCATGAGAACATTTTGGACCAAATAAGAGAAGATTGAGGATGACCCAATCAAAGGGAAAACCTTTGGGTTTCTCTCTTGGGAAAATCATCGTGATGTGGCGCCCACACCACGAGCGCCAAGGCCCAATCCTTTGCGCAAGCGCAACCCATGTAATCCACGGACGCGAACGGCAAGCGTCAATATTTTGCGTAAGCGCAACCCGTGCAATCCATGGGCATAAGCGCCAAGCGTTTGTACCAGGGCAATCCACGGGCGCAAACGGTTGCGCAAAGGCACGTGCGACACACGTGGCGCTGGCGTCAATCTTTTGTGCAAGCGCAACCCATACAATCCATGGGCCCAAACGCTTGCGCAAAGGCACGTGCGACACATGTGGCGCTGACACCAATTCTTTGCGCAAGCGCCAATCCTTTACGCAACCCGTGCAATCCACGAGCGCAAGCGCCAATCCTTTGCGCAACCCGTGCAATCCACGGACACAAGCGCCAAGCACTCTCAAAACTGTTTTCAAAACACGATACACATATATTGCACGCTGAGTTCGTATGATCCGTACGACTCGTTAATCGGAGGTTCTCTCGTCTCAAAGCGAGAGGTAATGAATGATAGTTTTGTCCGCGGTTGCCGGAGATTAAAATCCTCATAATCAATAAACACTTGCCTATCTCGGTCAAGGGAAATCCGTACATGTCTGACAAGCCAACACATTCCTATCTCAAGAGGGTGGCGAAAAACACTCCACAACTAAGATATTCCATAATTCTAACAAATCAACAGTAATACTGTTAGTTATATGTATGCCCTAGAGGCCATTACTATACATAGGATGTATATTGTAGTGGATGCTTTGGACATATATAGGGAGGACTTTCTTCCTCGACATGATAGTATGCTATCTGGTTGCTCTTTATCTTAACGTGTACACTGATTGTCTCTCTGTTATATGTTGGTAAAGCCCTTAGGATGCGTACTTGATTACCTGGACTATGATGCGGATCATACTAATGGGGACATGGTAGTCTATAAGTACATCCTTCAAGGTCCCTAGTCGTGGGTGTATCGAGACGGGGCATCGATATACCAGAGTAGATTAGCGTATACCTTCTCGACCCATACAGATGGGCGATGGATGATCCCATATCCATTGGTGTTTGACATCAGAGATGAATACGGGTGCTCAGTGGAGACTGGGTACACTGGACGGACTCGCCGAGAACTCCCAGATGGTATTATACCTTACGTCAGATGGCAGTTCTCTGGTGACACTGGTACAGGTTAGTCTGTAGACCCGAGATCGTCATAGAGTCTTGTGTGATTCCCACTGTGCTTTGATTTCCACCTTACCACGTCCAAGAGGGCATGCAAAACGGTGGTTTTTGGGTACAGTCCCGAATCATATGGAGGCAATGAGCGATAGGAGGGGATTCGTCTCTCCCGGTATAGGGAGTTGATGTTGCGCTGTGTTCGATTGGCTATAACCGGAAATCCCTGGCCAGGGTTGCTGAGATTTACTGGTAAGTGTTACCAGTAGTTTCTCGAACTGTTATAGACCTCATATCGACACGACTTATCGAGCTATTGGGGTCTGACGTTTACCACCCCTAGGCAAGATATGTGACATATCAGACGATCAGACCGGACTGTACGGTAAGTGTTGCTGGTTGGATTCACAGAAGTGTGAGCGGGCTTGCTCGTTGATCTTCTGATCGCTCAATACCCGGGTGGCCGTTACGTTTAGCAGACCGCTTGCGGCTTGTAGGTGTTTGATATGATCATCACCTGCTGCCGGCGTATTGACGAGTCTTTAGAGTCCTACACAGAGGTTTCCTGGCTCAAGCGAAACGAAATAGGAGCGCATATGAGATATGTGCGGGACCGAGAATAATACCAGTATGTGATACTGTATTCTATTCTCGCGATTTGTGTCATCGGCAGGTTATATGTGATATAGCCGGGTTACCGAATCAAGTGTTGATTCGATACATTGATACACTTGATATTAGTCGGTTATATGCAGTATGACCGGATCATTAAATCAAGTGTTGATTTAATGATTTAATGTATAATTATATATTTGATATATTATTTTGCATTAACTAATATTGGTTCACTTAAGATGGATTTTCTCACTTGATGTGCACATTATATATGTGATATATTTTTGTGCACTTGATTGTATCATGTTTGATAATACATGCAAGTTTGGGTGTATGTTTACTTTAAACCATGTTTAAGTGAATGGTTATGGTTTTGTTATCTTTTCTTAATTATTTATTTTATTTATTTATTTTAAGGCAAGAAACAAATTGGTGGCTTCTTTTGTTTTTACCTTGAAGCTTCATAAAGCTTTGACCACTTTGTTTTTCCTTAACCCTAACCATTCAACTTAACCCTAGTTTAGTCTCTACACTTGTTAGCCTCACTCATGGTTGCATTATGATAGATATCACTTCATTTTCTTTTTGAAAATAATTCATTCTTCATCTTCTTCTTCATCTTCTTCTTCAAGTGAAGAAAAGAAAAGCTTTCTAGAAAAAAATGTCAAGTGATGAAATCAAGTGAGAAATCTAAATCCAAAGTGAACCCACTTCCTATTTCTTCATTCTCTACCACTTGCCAAGTAGTATAGGATGTTTTCTTCACAAGTTTCATGACTTGGTGAAGTTGGAGCTTGATCTTGAGTTGTCTCGACGTAGATCATCTTCGGCATCGAAGTCGACGACCTAACCCGATCATTTCTTCGACGAAACCATCGCTAGAGTCCGGGATCCGATAATCGCAGCGGAGGGACATCATCACGGAGCTAAGGAAGTGGAGGACCGAATCTACAAAGATTGTAGTCTTTTTCACTTAGCAGTAAAGTTGTTTACTAGCTTGTAGTTTCGCCTAATATCTAGTTAACGATCTCGATTAGGGTTTCTCGGCACCGGAAAATTTTGAATTTGGCATGGTTGATGCCTTGTGAGACCTCATTAGCGTGCCTAGGAACCCTACAAATACGAGATTCAATATTTATATATAATGCAATATACCGTATTCTTTGGTACCATGAGGAACAAGTATGATCCTTTGTTATATATAAATATCCCCATTTTTCGAGCTACCCCATCCCCATGATATATATATATATATATATATATATATATATATATATATATATATAGAGAGAGAGAGAGAGAGAGAGAGAGGTTAATGGAGGAAATGTGCCATATGAGGGAATTTCCTCCTATGGCGTCGGAAAAATGCACCCTCCACTATTTTTTTCGACGATCGGCATACATCACGTCCATCTTTATTATCTAAGATGTGGATACACCAAGTTTCATATGATTATACCATTTTTTCACCGTTGATTTAGTTGGTGCAAAATTAATGGTTTACCGACAATAGAACTTTTTACATTGCTAATTCAACGGTGAAAAGTGATGGAATCACAAGAAATTTGGTGTATGCGCATCTTAGATGATAACGATAATGATGCTGGATGCCGATCGTCGGAAAAAATGGTGGAGATTGTATTTTTTTCGACGCCATAGGAGGAAATCCCCTCCTATGGCTTCTTTTCTTCATTATTCTTATATATATATATATATATATATATATATATATATATATATTGTCTATTATACATGTCATATTCATGATATCCAAGAGTTTCAAGTATTCAAGTGATTCATGTCAGGTTCGTTAAGCAATATGAAATGCAAACAGCCGAATTCAGAATAATAGCAGTATAAACAAGAGCAGAAAACCGATATATAACAAACTCCTATTAAAACAATACCAACTTGAGAAAGGTAGCCCCGGATGTTAGGTGAACGTGAGTCCAAGTTTCACCGCATCGACTCCGAATATTCTATGTGCATACTAATGTGATGATAGTGTATTTATATATAATGTGCAAATTGGATCAGTAGACATAGTATTATTGTAACAAACAGTAATTGTTTGTACATATGAAATACTAAGCATGTAAAGTAAGTGCAGCGATATATATTGTCAGTGATTCGTTACGTTCAAATAATTTTATTAAGAAGTAATATACATAATATTTTATATATGATGGAACTTCTTTTCGGACCTCCGTCAGATGTTGTCTTCCGTTGATCTCGCGGTAAACTTGGCTGATTATCCTTCGTTGCGTGTGGATCTCAATTAGTTTTTGGAGGAAGAGCTGAGGTGAGGGAGTTGTCGCCGGGTACCTGCAAAAAGTCCCGGGATGGTTTGGTACCACCGAGGACCCTCCGACGCTCAAGTTAGCGATGAGATCCGAGCAGAGTAACGGCCTAAAGTGTAAAGAAATAGCTTACTTGACCCCTCTGTGATGGGGGCTTATATAGTGGTGGCGGTACGCAGCAGCAGGTGCGAGGATCTCGCCGGTAGTTACGCCCCCGACGTCACGCCCGCGTAGAAAGCGGATCGCCCATTAATGGGGACTGATGGCGTGGAACGTGGGATGTTGTTGGCGTAGAATCCGCGCATGGCGAGATTCGCGGAGCGACGGTTACGCCTGTGAGCGATGACTTTGGCCGGGGGGCCGAGAAAGATGGTCTCGGCTGGGAGCTCGGGACGAGCGGGGAGGCCGAGGAGTCCAGGTCTTGCGGCAGCTCGGCGTGAGCTGCTGGGACGAGGAAGCCAATTTGCAGGGAGGGCCCCCGAGGTGGGCCAGCTTGTATTTGCAGGTCGGGTTCAGGGTAGCCGGGTCGGCCCCCTGTAGGCCCTCTTCTGGGTTCTGGACACGCCACCTGCCACGTGTCCTGATCTTGGAGGTCGCCAATATTGAGCATCATCATTAGCCCACCACTCTTGCCCCGACCAGCTAGCGGGTCGGGTCAGGAGTGGACTGCCGGGCCCCCCGAGGTGAGCTCCTTCTCAGGGTTATGTCGGGATGAGTCCTCAAGCCGTCGGTTGTCTTTTCCGCTAGCGAATCGATGCGAGATCTTTGCATTTAAGGAGGGTGCGCCGGTTCGTGCATTCTGCAGTTGAAGCGACGGTCCACATGTCGAGCGCCAATTAGCTGATGTGACGTGCGCAGGTCTGCGGCGTCTGATGGGACGCGGTCAATCGCCAGGCTGCCACGTGGAGCGATCGGAGCCGCTGGGCGCAAGGAGCCGTTTCGGCGGGAGACGATGGGCGCCATTGGATGAGGCCGTATGCGGTAATAAATACGGGTGGGGCCCTCCCTAGGGCACTTACTCTCTCATATTTCTCTTTCTCAAGCCCCAGCTGCTCAGTGCTTGTCTCCCCTCTTTCGTTCCCAACCTTTGAAGAATTTCTTTCCCAGGTTAGATGTCTTCCCCTGTAGAATCAGTATACGTTGTAGGAGTAGATGTTAGGGTTCCTTTAGATGTGTCCGAGTCTCCTCGGGGAGCACGGGCTGAGCCCTCTCCCCGGGGCCGTGAGGCGGGGGCCGCTTCCAGGGAGGAGGCGGTAGATGTTAGCCCCCAGCACCTCATGCTGGGTGAGGCATGAGGACGAGCTCGTCAATGCTCGAGCTCGCTTCCACATTCCCCTGCGCTACACGCTTCGTCTGGCCGAGGAGGGAGAGAGGGCAGACCAGGTACGGGGCAGGAAGATTGCCCTGTATTTGGAAGCTTTTTAGGGCGGAATGCGTTTGACCTTCTCTCCTGAGGTCATCGCCGCTTTGAATTTCTTCGGCTTGGCTCCCGGTCAATTAGCGCCGAACGCGTGGAGGATCCTCCTCGGGTTCCTGATCCGCCTGAAGCTGCAGGCGGTTCCTTTCAGCCTTTCCCTTCTCGATTCCTCCCTTGCTATCAAGAGTCACCCTGGCGGTCGAGCTGGCGACCCGAGATGGGTTTACTTTACTTTTAGGAAGTGGCCCGGGGTCGCTGCCGGGACTGGGGTTGTGGCCTTGTCCTCCTCTATTCACAACTGGAAGAAGAAATTTTTCTTCGTCTCCCCTCCCGAGGGCAAGGACTGGCTGGTGCCCACCAAGTGGTCGAGGGATAAGAGTCTGCCGGGGAACCTGTCCGATGACCCCGCCGCGGTGAGAGTGGCGTCGTGGGAACCCATTCCTCGATACGACGTGCTGCTGTCCGAGAGGGTTTTGAGCTGGGCCGGGCTTAGCCCCGTCGAGTTCGTCGGTAAGTTAGGCTTGCTTCTTGGGTTTACATTTTACTCGTGTTGCTGATCTGTTGGGTGTTCGTTTCATGCAGGATCCATAGACTTCGGCTCTCTCCGAGATGCTATGCGCCAACCGAGGCAGCCTGCTAGGGCCGGGGGCGCCAGCTCTTCCCGGGCGCAGCCTGCCCCTGCTCCCACCGCCCCGGTGGCGGTGCCCCGAGGACGCTCGGCGGTGGATCCCGCCCCGGGCCCCAGCAGAGCGTCGGGTCGGAAGCAGGCCCTGATTGTGGATGACACGGCCTCGGAAGAGGAGATCGGCGCCCTCTCGGAGCCGCTCAAGAGGAGTTCCCGGAGACCTTCCCGGGGCCGGTCTTCGCCGACCGTGGTGGAGGAAGGGGGTTCCGGTTCGCGGTGCCGTCCGGGCTGTCGGTCGCGGACAGCCTCCTCCACGAGATAGAGACCTCGGCCTGGGGTCGGGTTCCTGGGGGAACCCTCACAGCTCAGCTGGCGTCGATCGCCCAGGAAGCCGTGCAGGTAAGCCCCCAGTGCGCGGTGAGATTTAGTGTTTTCCTTCATATTTCTGATCCTTCTTCTCTCTCTTTTTTTTATGTCTTCCCAGACTCTCCAGCACGTGGCCCTCGCCCTTCGCATGGAGACCGAGGTGGTAGCCCCGGCGGTGGAGGCCGCGGGCCAGCTCGCCGCGTTGCAAGCGAGCTCCAGGCGAGAGCAGGAGGCGATGTCGGCGAGGATCGCCGCCCTGGAGGGTGAGGTGGATGCCGGGAAAAGGGAGGTCGCCCGGCATCGCGAGGCTGCTGCGATCGCCGAGGGCAAGCTCGAGGACTCCCATGTGCTCGCCGGCAACATGAAGAAGACGGTGAAGACCCTCCGAAAGGAGCTGGGGGCGGTGGCCGAGGCCTTTAAGTCGGCTGGATCAAAGGACGTGGCGAGCTATAAGGGGTCGAGAGATTTTTATGACGACTTGGCCGTGGCCACGACCCGCATTTGGCACGACGCCCTTGATGCCGTCAAGTCTAGGATGCCGAAGTTCGACGACGCGGATCTCCGGGCCGAGTTCCCCCTCGTGGGCGCAGATGAGAAAGAGGGAGAGGCTCCCGGCGAGGAGGGGGCCGAGGACCCAACGCCCCCAGTGGTGGAGGTCGAGGACCTCGAGGTCGTGCCCGGGCCCGAGGTGTAGAGCCCCCGCTCTCCTACCTTCATTTTGTTTTTCTTTTGAATTTTGTAAGGCTGAGGAGCCCAAAAAATACCTTTTGTAAAAACTTATCTTTGACAGTAGTAATAAAGTTTTTCTTCAGCTGTGATAAAGTTTTCCTTTTTGCCATCTGTTTGTGAAGAATGCTCGTTTGGGATATTTTACTTGCGCCGTTGTGCTTTCATGTCAGGTTGGCCCTCTGTCTAACGATCGTCCGTCGAGCTGACTGCAATCGCTTGCCGACGAGCGTCTCCGAGGAGGTATCTCCCTGGTCCCCGGAGTCGAGGGGAGATCGTTTAGGCTTGGACAGACTTGACATCCATTTCTGATTTAGAGTATTGGCCACCATCTAGGGGTGACCGGGCAGGGTAGCTGCGCCGTCACCTCCCGCTAAGGCTTCATGCTTCTGTCGCGGCGGTGGGGGGTTACCTGCCAGGGATAGTCGAGCAGGGTAGCTGCTCGGTTGCCTCTTTCGAGGGCTTGGTTCTTTAGAGTTGTGGGTGGGCAACTACCAGCCTGGGGTGGTCGAGCGGGGTAGCCGCTCCGATGCCTCTAGTGAAGGCTTTTGATCCCTGGCGTCGGGGGTAGGAGCCGGAATTTGACCGAGCAGGGTAGCTGCTCGGGTGCCTCTTACGAGGACTTTTGATCCTTCAGGACGGGGACCGAGCTGGGTTACTACCCGGCGCCTCTTGGCGAGGGCTCTTATCCTGAAAGTTAGCCGAGTGAGGGAACCTCGGTCCTCGACTGCCTCTGGGAGGGCTTTCTTGATCCCCGGCGTTGTGGCAGGGAAGCTGCCCGCTGGGGATAGCCGAGCGAGGGAACCTCAGGCTCGGGTGCCTCTTACGAGGGCTTTTGATCCTTCAGAACGGGGACCGAGCAGGGTTACTGCCCAGTGCCTCTTGGCGAGGACTTTGATCCCTGTCGGTTATGGCAGGAAGCTACCAGCCGGGGATAGCCAGGCAAGGACCCGACTGTCTCGGGGAGGACTTTGGTTCTAGGCGCGGAAAAGGCTATAAGGCTATAAGAAACCTACCAAGGATCCTTGGCCGGGCAGGGTTACTGTCCGGTGCCTCTTGGCGAAGGCTTTTGTTCTGAAAGATAGCCGAGTGAGGAAACCTCGGGCCTCGACTGTCTCTGGGAGGGCTTTTTGATCCCCGGTGTTGTTAGTTATATGTATGCCCTAGAGGCCATTACTGTACATTGGATGTATAATGTAGTGGATGCTGGGACATATATAGGTAGGACTTTCTTGCTCGACATGATAGTACGCTATCTGGTTGCTCTTTATCTTAACGTGTATACTTTCTGTCTCTCTGTTACATGTTGATAAAGCCCTTAGGATGTGTACTCGACTTCCAGGACTGTGATGCAGATCATACTAGTGGGGCCTGGATAGTCCATGAGTACATCCTTCAATGTTCCTAGTCGAGGGAATATCGAGACGGGGCATCGATATTCCAGAGTAGACTAGCGTATATCTTCTCGACCCATGCGATGGGCGATGGATGATCCCATATCCATTGGTGTTTGACATCAGAGATGGTATATGGGTGCTCAGTGGAGACTGGGTACACTGAACGGACTCGCCGAGAACTCCCAGATGGTATTATACCTCACGTCAGATGGCAGTTCTCTGGTGACACTGGTACAGAGTAGTCTGTTGACCCGAGATCGTCATAGAGTCTTGTGTGTCTCCCACTGTGCTTTGATTTCCACCCTACCACGGCTCTACTGAGTCATGCAAACAGGTGGTTTTTGGGTACAGTCCCGATTCACATGGAGGCAATGAGCGATAGGAGGGAATTCGTCTCTCCCGGTATTGGGGGTTGATGTTGCGCTATGCACGACTGGCCATAACAGGAAATCCCTGGCCAGGGTTGCAGTGATCTACTGGTAAGTGTTATCAGTAGTTTCACACATGTTATGGACCTCACGTCGGCATGACCTATCGAGCTATTGGGGTCTGACGTTTTCCACCCCTAGGCGAGATATGCGACATATCAGACGAACAGACCGGACTGTACGGTAAGTGTTACTGGTTGGATTCACAGGAGTGTGAGCGGGCTTGCTCGTCGATCTTCTGATCGCTCAATACCCGGGTGGCCGTTACGTTTAGCAGACCGCTTGCGGCTTGTGGGTGCTTGATATGATCGTCATCTGCTGCCGGCGTATTGACGAGTCTTTAGAGTCCTACACAGAGGTTTCCTGGCTCAAGCGAAACGAAATAGGAGCGCATATGAGATATGTGCAGGACCGAGAATAATGCGTGTATGTGATACCGTATTCCATTCTCGCGATGAATGTATCGATTGGTTATATGCGATATAACCTAGTTGTCGAATCAAGGATTGATTCGATAAGCCGATACATAGGATACTAGTCGGTTATATGCGATATGACCGGATCGTTAAATCAAGTGTTGATTTAATGATTTAATGTATAATTATATATTTGATATATTACTTTGCATTAACTAGTATTGGTTCACTTTAAATGGATTTTCTCACTTGAATATCACAAGTTGTATATATGATATACTTTTGTGCACTTGATTGTATCATGTTTGATGATACATGTTTACTTGGTTAAGTGTAAAGAATTAAACCATGGTTAAGTTAATGATTAGGGTTTTCTTTTTTCTTATTTATTTATTTATTTATTTTTGGAAAAGATAAGATATGAATGGTGGTTATGTTTGTTTTTAGTTGAAGATTCATGAAGCATTGACTAAGTCACCATTCTTGACTCATGCTTAACCCTAACCATTTAAACTAACCCTAGTTCATTCTCTACACTTAACCAAGGGTTAGTATATGATAAGTATGATTTTCTTTTCTATTATTATTAACTTATCATATTCATCTTCATCTTCTTCTTCATCTTGAACAAGAAGAGAACCTAGCCACCATCAATGGCAACTAGTGAAAATGAGTGAGAAATCCAATTCTAAAGTGAACCCACCTCCTATTTCTTCATCCTCTACCTCTTTCCAAGTAGTATAGGATGTTTTCTTCACAAGTTTCATGACTTGGTGAAGTGGGAGCTTGATCTTGTGATGCCTCGACGTAGATCATCTTCGGCATCGAAGCCGACGACCAAGCCCGCCCATTTCTTCGATGGAGCCGATGCTAGAGTCCGGGATCCGATTTGGACAGCGGAGGGACATCGTCGCGGAGCTTAGGAAGTGGTGGACCAGATCTACAAAGGTTGTAGCCCCTTTCCTTTTAACTTAAAGTCGTTAACTTGCATCGCATAGCCTATAAATCTAGTTAACGATCCGTATTAGGGTTTGTAGACACATGTAAAATTTGAATTAACCATGTTTGATACCTTGTGAGACTTCATTAGTGTGCCTAGGAACCCTACAGTGGTATCAGAGCCAAGCTAAAGCCTTAGGCGATGCGTAGACGGAATTAGAAGTCCGATCGAATCAAAACCCAAACCCAAAAATGCTCTCTGTACATTTTTGAAATTCGTGGAATTTTTAGAATTAAAAATATGCAGAAAAATCAGCAGGAATATCTAAGAGTTACTGTGAAATTCGACAGCCTAATTCCATCAAGCCGCCGCGGTTCCGCGGCACGAGCATGCCTCGTGCGGCGGTTCCGCGGCCGTTTAGTCTCTTTGTGCATTGAATTTTGTACAGTAATTCTTAAATTGCAGTACTGGTTTTCCTGGGAATTTTTAATATTTATTCCAGAGTTGAAATTTCTGGGTTGTTTTGGGGCCTCGTTGTGTCGATAGGATCGTCTAATTTTGTCAGTGTGTTTTTCCGGGTAATTTTAGAATATGTTAAAAAGTTCGACCGGATATAAATACCCACTTTTTCCCCTGCCGGGAAATTTCCAATTGTTGGATTTTTCTGTAGTTTAATCACGTTCTAAGTAGTGCAAGTAACGCGATGGTCCCTCTAGAAGACAACAAACCTTAACTCGATTATGTGACCGTCTTGAACTGCCCTTTGAACCTTCGGGTTTGGGGCAGTACGGCGTGCCATATGTGAGGCGTTGGCTTGACCCTTCTACGGCTGGACCGTTGGTACTGAGGCACGAACTGAATGTTTTTAGACTTATTTCATGTGTTGAGCTGTATCGGGAAAACTTGGGTGTTCGATTGTTCGATCGAAAAGTTTAACATTTTCTATTTATCCGGAATGTGATACAATAATTGAAATTTGTAGGGTTCCTAGGCATACTAATGAGGTCTCACAAGGCATCAACCATGCCAATTTCAAATTTTACAAGTGCCGAGAAACCTTAATACGGATCGTTAACTAGAATTTTAGGCGAATCAAGCAACTAGTTAACAACTTAACTAAGTGAACGGAAATACAACCTTTGTAGATCCGGTTCTCCACCTCCATAGCTCCGTGATGAAGTCCCCTCGCTGTACAAATCGCATCCCGGACTCTAGCATCGGCTTCATCGGAGAAATGGGCGGGCTTGGTCGTCGGCTTCGATACCGAAGATGATCTACGTCGAGGCATCACAAGATCAAGCTCCCACTTCACCAAGTCATGAAACTTGTGAAGAAAACACCCTATACTACTTGGCAAGAGGTAGAGGATGAAGAAATAGAAAGTGGGTTCACTTTAGAATTGGATTTCTCACACTTTTGCTCAAATCACCATTGATGAAGCAAGCTTTTCTTCTTGTGAAGAAGAAGAAGAAGATGATGATAATAAAATATGATAAGTATTAAAAATAAAAAAGAAAATGAATACTTATCATATTCAAACCATGGTCAAGTGTAGAGACTAAACTAAGGTTAGGTGAATGGTTATGTTAGGCATGAAAACAAAAATGGAAGACTTTTTCAAAGCTTCATGAAGCTTCAAAAATCAACCATTTCTTTACTTGCCTAAAAAGGAAATAAACTAAATAAATAAATGAATAAGAAAACAAAACCCTAACCATTCATATAACCATGGTTTAATCTTTACACAAACCCAAGTAAACATGTATCATCAAACATGATACAATCAAGTGCACAAAAGTATATCACATATACAACTTGTGCAATGCAAGTGAGAAAATCCATTTAAAGTGAACCAATACTGGTTAATGCAAAGTAATATATCAAATATATAATTATGCATTAAATCATTAAATCAACACTTGATTTAACGATCCGGTCATATCGCATATAACCGACTAATATCCAATGTATCGACTTATCGAATCAATCCATGATTCGATAACTAGGTTATATCGCATACAACCATTCGATACATTCATCGCGAGAATGAAATACGGTATCACATACACGAATTATTCTCGGTCCCGCACATATCTCATATGCGCTCCTATTTCGTTTTGCTTGAGCCAGGAAACCTCTGTGTAGGACTCTAAAGACTCGTCAATACGCCGGCAGCAGGTGATGATCATATCAAACACCCACAAGCCGCAAGCGGTCTACTAAACGTAACGGCCACCCGGGTATTGAGCGATCAGAAGATCGACGAGCAAGCCCGCTCACACTCCTGTGAATCCAACCAGTAACACTTACCGTACAGTCCGGTCTGTTCGTCTGATATGTCGCATATCTCGCCTAGGGGTGGTAAACGTCAGACCCAATAGCTCGATAAATCGTGTCGATATGAGGTCTATAACAATTCGAGAAACTACTGGTAACACTTACCAGTAAATCTCAGCAACCCTGGCCAAGGATTTTCGGTTATAGCCAATCGAACACAGCGCAACATCTACCCCCTATACCGGGAGAGACGAATCCCCTCCTATCGCTCATTGCCTCCATGTGATTCGGGACTGTACCCAAAAACCACCGTTTTGCACGCCCTCTTGGACGTGGTAAGGTGGAAATCAAAGCACAGTGGGAACCACACAAGACTCTATGACGATCTCGGGTCAACAGACTACTCTGTACCAGTGTCACCAGAGAACTGCCATCTGACGTAAGGTATAATACCATCTGGGAGTTCTCGGCGAGTCCGTCCAGTGTACCCAGTCTCCACTGAGCACCCGTATATCATCTCCGATGTCAAACACCAATGGATATGGGATCATCCATCGTCCATCTGAATGGGTCGAGAAGGTATACGCTAGTCTACTCTGGTATATCGATGCCCCGTCTCGATATACCCTCGACTAGGGACCTTGAAGGATGTACTTATGGACTACCCTGTCCCCACTAGTATGATCCGCATCATAGTCCAGGTAGTCAAGTACACATCCTAAGGGCTTTACCAACATGTAACAGAGAGACAATCAGTGTACACGTTAAGGTAAAGAGCAACCAGATAGCATACTATCATGTCGAGCAAGAAAGTCCTCCCTATATATGTCCCAACACCCACTACAATATACATCCAATATACAGTAATGGCCTCTAGGGCATACATATAACTAACAATCTCTCACTTGCACTAGGGCCATCTGATAGCAGTGGTTGTAGTATCTCATACTCAACCATCCCATAAAAGTCTCTCTCTGGGAAAAGGCCTTTCGTGAGTGGATCCGCCGTGTTGTCCTCTGAGTCTACTCTCATAACCTCGATCCCCTGGAGATCGGCCATCTCCACGATCAGGTGACACTGCCTTAGAATATGTCTGGATCACTGATGGGACGGACGTTCCTTGGCATAAGCCACAACTCCATTGTCACACAATGGGAGGAACAAAGTTCATCTCATGAACCAATATACATCCAGACTGCCTCTTTGGTAGCATCTTAAGTAGCGATGTATCCTGCCTTTATCGTCTAGTATGCCACGGTATTTAGCTTGGAACTCTTCCAACATACCGTCCCTCGATGGAGGGTAAAGACAATGCCTGTGACTGATATTCAGTCGTCTTTATCATCCTGGAACACTTCCAGTGATTTTCTCCAGGATCAACTGATACCATCTCACTACAACTAGCGAGTATCCTAACATCCATTTAGATCTATCTCATAGATCCAAAACCCAGGATTTAGTAGGTATCACTTTAATCCTATGTGGAGAATCATTGTGATAAGCGGAGATTGATCGAGCGTAGCATAGGAAACTCCTTCCCTATCAAGAGTATGTCATCCACGTACTCTACGAGGATCGCCACCATACTCCCTACTACCTTTTTGTTTATACAAGATTCATCTACCATTTTGATGATGTCAAACTCTTTGACTAACACATCAAAACAGACGTTCCAACTCCACGATGCCTGCTTCAACACATAAAACATCTTGCACACGTTTCCGCTGCTCCCACTGTCTACGAAGCCCTCTGGCTGTGTACTTATAGACGCTCTCTTCCAAATCATTATTTAGAAAAGCAGTCAAGACACCCAACCACCAGATATCGTAGTCATGGTATGCAGCCGTGGCAAGTAGGATCTGGATGGATTTAAGCATAGGCACTGGAAAAGCTTTCATCATTATCCACGCCTGGTTGATGACGAAAACCTTTAACATGTCTAGCTTTGAAAGTCTCAACCTTTCCAAGTACACCAAGTAATCTTCTCAAGATATACTTGCTCCTGATGGGGATTTAACCCTTCAGATATAGCAACCAAAGTCCATACTTTGTTGGTGTATAAGGATTCCATCTCAGATCGCTAAGCATACAGCCATTCTTACAGAGTCCCACTCCTGATGGCCAGCTCGATAACTAGTTGGGTCATCATCTCATGATGCAATCCTCGCTCCCACTGTCATAGAGAAACTAAAGTATCTCTCAGGTGGGTGAGGAACCCTACTAGATCGGCGGAGAGGCTGAGGTTCGTTGGAATCTACTGAATCCTTTGGTTGTACCAAATCATCTGCTGTAGTTTGCATAGCTGGAACCTTTCCAGTTCTACATAACTGACGTTGCCTCGAGCTTGTCCGGATTTTTCTTTTAAACATAGCCCGGACAACCCCAAATCTTAACTAACTTAAGATATGGGCTCTTCCCTTTCCATATCACATATGAAGCGGTAGGCATAGATTTGATTCGAATCCAATTCAATAGGTATGCAGCTTCTCAAGTGCATAACTCCCAAAAAGGAAATAGGAAACTCAGTAGTACTCATCATAGAGCACACCATATCATATAGGGTGCATCTGCTCCGCCCCGATACACCGACGTACTGTGGTGTATACGGAGGAGTAATGCTGAGAGAGAATCTCATTCTCCTTTAGAATAATCCAGGATTTTCGTGCTCAAGTATTCTCCTCCTCGATCACATCAAAGGACATAATACTTATACCCGTATTTTGGTTCTCTACTTCTAACTTATATTCTGTGAATATCTCAATAGGTTCGGACTTGTGTTTCAACAGGAACATATGTCTGAATCTTGAGAGATTATCAGAGAATGTAATGAAGTACAAAGAACCGTTCTTGGCATGTGTAGACAGGGGATCTTATATACATCATCATGTATCAATCCCAAGAGTCGACTAACTCTTTCTCTGTTTCCAATAAGCAGAGCTATGGTCATCTAATCTTTGTGACATGACTGGCAAGTTTCATAAGATGTAAATTCAAACTGATTTAAATATGCATCTACATGTAACTTCAGCTAGTCGGGTCGCATTGATATGACCTAGTCTACAATGCCTCAAGAAGGATCCGTTCATTTCTGAACTCTTCCTCTTGTGTGTGTTCCGTATACTAAGAACTGTAGTTTGATTTAGAACGTCAATGCTTTTAGATAACGTGCCTGAACCGATCAACTTTTGATATAGGAAATGTTCAAAACATTATCCATCAATACAGAATTTTATCATTTCTTTACTAATAAATAGACTGATATGATTTTGTATATCAGGTTCGGTATCTAATAGCATTTGTTCAAAATCAATGTATTGGTAATACAGGGTGACAGTGACCAACAGACTTGGCTGCAACACTTGCCCCGTTTTCTGTCTCATGAAACTTATCACCCGTTCTCAGTTTTTCTACCTTTTTGTAGCCCTATGTAACAGATTACATATCTAGGATCCTGATCCGGTATCATATACCAAGGATGCGGAGGATACTGAGAAACAGTTCTGTATAATGAACACACTCGAAGATGATGCATCAGCATGCACTCTCTTCGTTTGGGCGGCACGGGAATTCTGGTATTCCCCAATTTCCTGCTCTGTCTTATAACAATTATAAGTTGGAGCGGGACCAACGATCCCAGCGCAGTATAACAAGCGGGTTCGGTCAATATCCGTATTATTATCTTGATTAAGGCGTGATATGGTCGCTACCTGGAGAGAGAGAAGAAAACACTCAGCGTGCGCTCTTGCAAGATCAGATTGGTGTTATTTTATCTAATCAGGATGGCTCCCACTGCTTTTTATCAAATCTTCCTTCAAACCCTAAAAGGAAAGACCAGCCGGGATTAATTACACACTACAAGTTCGCCAATCTTTCAGCCAGGCCAGTGTCGGTACTTTGAGGGAGGTCCCCCGTGCTTTCGCACGAACCTAATTAATGTAAACCTCGTTTTCCCAGAGGCTTAACCTCGTTGACACCTTTCTAGACACCTACTTAATCGGCTAATTGTAATGTGTAAAACTCTCCCAGGAGTAACTCTTACTCGCAGCGGGTATCGGGATCCAACTATCTCATAGAAGGTATGCAATCTCATTGCAAATTTCAACACTTGAAATTCCCGATAATTTTGCCCCTAACGTGCTATGACCTTGACGAAAGCCAACAAACCATAGCCCGCTAGTCAAGTTCAACCCGTACATTTCTTGATTGAATTAAACCCACCCGCACGACCCTTGACGAAAGCCAACAAAGCCGCACGACTACCCTAATCCAATCGCATCGTATGCAGCAGATAAGCAGCATATAGCTACCGCACACTACACCTTGACGAAAGCCAACAAATGTAGCACGGATACTATATACAACTTATCTGAAATGACGGAGGGCTACGACAGGTTTTTCTGAAAACCTATTGCGTAATGAACTTGATATCGTTGTAGAATCAAATGATTTTAAAATGGAGTGTTTTTTTAGGCTTTTCTAGTTTTGCTAAAGGAGTCACTCCCAGTGAAGGGATCGTCGGTCCTTTCCTCGTCGAATGAGGTGCGGGATATATCATATATACCGCTGTGCAAAGCAAAAACTCTTAAAAGCAATCAAAAGACAAACCGAGTGTGTAGCATCTGCCAGTTATTGCTAAAGGAGTCACTCCCGGTGAAGGGATCTCGGTCCTTTCCTCATCGAATGAGGTGCTGGATATATCACATATACCGCTGTGCAAAGCAAGAACTGTAGCTACCTGTTTTATTTTTGAAATTCGATTCTACAACATCTTAGGTTTCTTTTTCTTTCATTAATCACATTAATGAAATCCCATCATTTATATACCTAAACATCACAGATAAATACGACGTACACTTATGCCATCCGCATTCGCCTCGATGTCCCCTCGTGCACCGTTAGGTTAGGTAACTAACGGCAGAGCGGGGCAGGGCTAGCGTGGGTGTAAAACATAAGTAACGCCTATATAATATATCATATATACTATATACTGTATCTATCACAGAACATCATATGATCACATCACAGATATCGCAGCAGAAGAAACATATGAAATATTGGATATACTAGGACGTCCGTGTTTTCAATACGAGCCAGTATAAAGCACGGATTCCACGGTCGCGATGAATAGCCAAACCCACACCCCTAGACCCCTACGAGAGCGGCAAGCAACCCTACCAATTCTAGAGTTAGGAGACCCGGACTCGACTCCTCGAGTTGGTCTCCCACTAGACTCCAGAACCCGGTTACTTGTGCTCCCCTCCTTGGGTCTATCCTAGTGCGGAAAAGTAAATAATATACAGAGGGTGACATCTTCCGCAACCTGGAAGTGCCCCAATAAAAGAATATTACATACAAGTTTTTACATGAATGAAAATGAGAAACACTCATCTCACATAAAAACCCCCGGCTATTCAAACACGACGATCCAATATAACATATCCAGCAACACATAACATCACATGTCATCAACGTAAGTAAATATGCGCATCCCAATTGTCGTTGACATATAGCAACGAAACCGGCGATATCACATATTACACTTACGGTCACATAAAAGAAAGTATAAAACTACAACAGTTGGAATCCGCAACCTGCATAGACATCGCATGCATAATCAAATGAATTCCTTAGACATCGCATGCCTAACAATTATAAACCCCGCATTTTAGTCTCAAAATCGAAAACTCTTTTCAATATCAAGTCGGGCAATTCAACAAGATTCCCGACATCCTGATCGAATGCTCGTCGCAAACTTTTGTAGGCAGTTGCACCCCCGACGCCATCGACGAAGTGCACCAAGGCGGAACACCGCTGCCGCGAGCACCCGGACGGATGCTTTCGGCGACGGGGTTCTCCTACAGTCACTTGGTCGGGGCTATGAAGCGAGGCTGTCTATTAAGTTTACCCGGCGAGTATCCGCGTACGCTACGTGATTGCGACGGACTTTTGATCACATCAAAATTCCGTGGCAACCGATCAAGTGAGACTAAATTGCTATGTTTATAACATTCATTCAGTTATCTCATAACTTATTGTGAATTCCAATTATTGTATCCCATTCCGGACAAATAGAAAATGTTAAACTTTCCGATCGAACATGCAAACACTCAAGTTTTCCCAAAACAGCTCATCACATGAAACTAGTTTAAAAACATTCACTTCGTACCTCAGTACCAACGGTCCAGCCGTAGAAGGGTCAAGCCAACGCCTCACATGTGGCACGCCGTACTGCCCCAAACCCTAAGGTTCAAAGGGCAGTTCAAGACGGTCACATAATCGAGTTAAGGTTTGTTGTCTTCTAGAGGGACCATCGCGTTACTTGCACTACTTAGAACGTCATTAAACTTTGGAAAAATCCAACAATTGGAAATTTCCCGGCAGGGGAAAAAGTGGGTATTTATATCCGGTCGAACTTTTTTAACATATTCTAAAATTATCCGGAAAAGCACACAGACAAAATTAGACAATCCGATCGAAATACCGAGTTCCTAATACAACCCAGAAAACTCAACTCTTGAGTAAATTTTAAAAATTCCCATAAAACTCAGCATTTAAATAAAGAAGTTACTGTGCAAAAATGGTTGACTGAAGAGACTAAATGGGCGCGGAACCGCCGCAATAGGCGGCTAATGCCGCGGTTCCGCCGCGCTTTAGACAGATCATTTGGTAATTTTTGCACCGTAATTCTTAGAATTTCCTGCTGAATTTTTTAACCATTTTTAATTTGGAAAAAACCACTTTTTCAGAAAAAGTCCAGAGAGGGTTAAAAGTTAGGGTTTCGGGGTTCGATCGGGTTTCTAACATCGTCTACGCATCGCCTAAGGCTCTAGCTAGGCTTTGATACCACTGTAGGGTTTCTAGGCATACTAATGAGGTCTCACAAGGCATCAACCATGCCAATTTCAAATTTTACAAGTGCCGAGAAACCCTAATACGGATCGTTAACTAGAATTTTAGGCGAATCAAGCAACTAGTTAACAACTTAACTAAGTGAACGGAAATACAACCTTTGTAGATCCGGTTCTCCACCTCCATAGCTCCGTGATGAAGTCCCCTCGCTGTACAAATCGCATTCCGGACTCTAGCATCGGCTTCATCGGAGAAATGGGCGGGCTTGGTCGTCAGCTTCGATACCGAAGATGATCTACGTCGAGGCATCACAAGATCAAGCTCCCACTTCACCAAGTCATGAAACTTGTGAAGAAAACACCCTATACTACTTGGTAAGAGGTAGAGGATGAAAAAATAGGAAGTGGGTTCACTTTAGAATTGGATTTCTCACACTTTTGCTCAAATCACCATTGATGAAGCAAGCTTTTCTTCTTGTGAAGAAGAAGAAGAAGAAGATGATAATAAAATATGATAAGTATTAAAAATAAAAAAGAAAATGAATACTTATCATATTCAAACCATGGTCAAGTGTAGAGACTAAACTAAGGTTAGGTGAATGGTTAGGTTAGGCATGAAAACAAAAATGGAAGACTTTTTCAAAGCTTCATGAAGCTTCAAAAATCAACCATTTCTTTACTTGTCTAAAAAGGAAATAAACTAAATAAATAAATGAATAAGAAAACAAAACCCTAACCATTCATATAACCATGGTTTAATCTTTACACAAACCCAAGTAAACATGTATCATCAAACATGATACAATCAAGTGCACAAAAGTATATCACATATACAACTTGTGCAATGCAAGTGAGAAAATCCATTTAAAGTGAACCAATACTAGTTAATACAAAGTAATATATCAAATATATAATTATACATTAAATCATTAAATCAACACTTGATTTAACGATCCGGTCATATCGCATATAACCGACTAATATCCAATGTATCGACTTATCGAATCAATCCATGATTCGATAACTAGGTTATATCGCATACAACCATTCGATACATTCATCGCGAGAATGAAATACGGTATCACATACACGCATTATTCTCGGTCCCGCACATATCTCATATGCGCTCCTATTTCGTTTTGCTTGAGCCAGGAAACCTCTGTGTGGGACTCTAAAGACTCGTCAATACGCCGGCAGCAGGTGATGATCATATCAAACACCCACAAGCCGCAAGCGGTCTGCTAAACGTAACGGCCACCCGGGTATTGAGCGATCAGAAGATCGACGAGCAAGCCCGCTCACACTCCTGTGAATCCAACCAGTAACACTTACCGTACAGTCCGGTCTGTTCGTCTGATATGTCGCATATCTCGCCTAGGGGTGGTAAACGTCAGACCCCAATAGCTCGATAAGTCGTGTCGATATGAGGTCTATAACAATTCGAGAAACTACTGGTAACACTTACCAGTAAATCTCAGCAACCCTGGCCAGGGATTTTCGGTTATAGCCAATCGAACACAGCGCAACATCTACCCCCTATACCGGGAGAGACGAATCCCCTCCTATCGCTCATTGCCTCCATGTGATTCGGGACTGTACCCAAAAACCACCGTTTTGCACGCCCTCTTGGACGTGGTAAGGTGGAAATCAAAGCACAGTGGGAACCACACAAGACTCTATGACGATCTCGGGTCAACAGACTACTCTGTACCAGTGTCACCAGAGAACTGCCATCTGACGTAAGGTATAATACCATCTGGGAGTTCTCGGCGAGTCTGTCCAGTGTACCCAGTCTCCACTGAGCACCCGTATATCATCTCCGATGTCAAACACCAATGGATATGGGATCATCCATCGCCCATCTGAATGGGTCGAGAAGGTATACGCTAGTCTAGTCTGGTATATCGATGCCCCGTCTCGATATACCCTCGACTAGGGACCTTGAAGGATGTACTTATGGACTACCCTGTCCCCACTAGTATGATCCGCATCATAGTCCAGGTAGTCAAGTACACATCCTAAGGGCTTTACCAACATGTAACAGAGAGACAATCAGTGTACACGTTAAGGTAAAGAGCAACCAGATAGCATACTATCATGTCGAGCAAGAAAGTCCTCCCTATATATGTCCCAACATCCACTACAATATACATCCAATGTACAGTAATGGCCTCTAGGGCATACATATAACTAACAGAATTCATAAGTAGTTATGAGATAACTGAATGAATGTTATAAATCTAGCGGTTTAGTCTCACTTGATCGGTTGCCACGGAATTTTGATGTGATCAAAAGTCCGTCGCAATCACGTAGCGTACGTGGATACTCGCCGGGTAAACTTAATAGACAGCCTCGCCCCATAGCCCCGACCAAGTGGCTGTAGGAGAACCCCGTCGCCGAAAGCATCCGTTCGGGTGCTCGCGGTAGCGGTGTTCCGCCTTGGTGCACTTCGTCGACGGTATCGGGGGTGCGGCCGCCTACTAAAGTTTGCGACGAGCATTCGATCATGATGTCGGGAATCTTGTTGAATTGCCCGACTTGATATTGAAAAGTGTTTTCGATAATGAGACTAAAATACGGGGTTTATAATTGTTAGGCATGCGATGTCTAAGTATTTCATTTGATTAGGCATGCGATGTCTAAAGATGTTGCGGATTCCAACTGTTGTAGTTTTACACTTTCTTTTCTGTGACCGTAAGTGTAATATGTGATATCGCCGTTTTCGTTGCTATATGTCAACGACAATTGGGATGGGCATATTTACTTACGTTGACGACATGTGATGTTATGTGTTGCTGGATATGTTATATTGGATCGTCGTGTTTGAATAGCCGGGGTTTTTTTTATGTGAGATGAGTGTTTTTTCATTTTCATTCATGTAAAAACTTGTATGTAATATTCTTTTATTGGGACACTTCCAGGTTGCGGATGATGTCACCATTTGTATATTATTTACTTTTCTGCACTAGGATAGACCCAAGGAGGGGAGCATAAGTAACCGGGTTCTAGGGTCCAGTGGGAGATCATCTCGAGGAGTCGAGTCCTGGTCTCCTAACCCTAGAATTGGAAGGGTTGCTTGCCTCTCTCGTAGGGGTCTAGGGGTGTGGGATTGGCTATTCATCACGACCGTGGAATCCGTGTTTTATACCGGCTCGTATTGAAAACACGGACGTCCTAATATATCCAATATTTCATATGATATTTTCTGCTGCGTTATCTGTAATGTGATCATGTGATATTCTGTGATAGATATAGTATATAGTATATATGATATATTATATAGACGTTGCTTATGTTTTACACCCGCGCTAGCCCTGCCTCGCTCTGCCGTTAGTTACCTAACCTAACGGTGCAGACGGGATATCGAGGCGAATGCGGATGGCATAAGCGTACGTTATATTTATCTGTGATGATTAGGTGGACTTAAATGATGGGATATTCATTAATGAGATTAATGAAAGAAAATAAACCTAAAAGATGTTGTGGAATCGAATTTCAAAATAAAACAGGTAGCTACAGTTCTTGCTTTGCATCGCGGTGTTCCTTGTAGAACATCCTGCACCTTATTCGATGAGGAAAGGACCGAGATCCCTTCACCGGGAGTGACTCCTTTAGCAATAACTGGCAGATGCTACACACTCGGTTTGTCTTTTGTTTGCTTCTATAGTTTCTGCTTTGCACAGTGATATATATAATATATCCCGCACCTCATTCGACGAGGAAAGGGCCGACGATCTCTTCACCGGGAGTGACCCCTTTAGCAAAACTAGAAAAGCTTCAAAAACATTCCATTTAAAAACCATTTGATTCCACAACGAGATCAAGTTCAAAGCGTTAAAGGTTTTCTTAAAAACCATTCGCAACCCTCCGTCATTTTAGGAAGTAGAGTACTTAGTATTCGTGCTACGTTTGTCGACCATAGCCGAGGCGTAGTGTGCGGTAGCTAAGTGATGTCTTCCTACACAGCATATGATGCGATTAGTTAGGACAGTCATGTGGCTTTGTTGACCTTAGCCAAGGGTCATGTGGGTGGGTCTAATTAATCATGAAATGACGGGTAGAACTTGACTAGTATCTATGATTTGTTGACCTTAGCCAAGGTCATAGGTGCTAGGGGTAAAAACCATTATCGGGAGTTTCAAGTGTTGAAATTTGCAATGAGATTGCATACCTTCTATATGATAGTTGGATCCCGATACCCACTGCGAGTAATTGTTACTCCTGGGAGAGTTTTGCACTTTACAATTAGCCGATCAAGTAGGTGTCTAGAAAGGTGTCAACGGGGTTACGCCTCTGGGAAAACGAGGTTTACTGTAATTAGGTCCGTGCGAAAGCACGGGGAACCTCCCTCAAAGTACCGACACTGGCCTGGCTGAAAGATTGGCGAACTTGTAAAGTGTAATTAATCCCGGCTAGTCTTTCCTTTTAAGGTTTGAAGGAAGATTTGATAAAACAGTGGGAGCCATTCTGATTAGATAAAATAATAACCAATCTATTCTTGCAAGAGCGCACGCTGAGTGTTTTCTTCTCTCTCTCTCCAGGTAGCGACCATATCACGCCTTAATCAAGATAATAATATGGATGTATTGACCGAACCCGCTTGTTATACTGAGCTGGGGAACGTTGGTCCCGCTCCAACTTATAATTGTTATAAGACAGAGCAGGAATTAGGGGAATACCAGAATTCCTATGCAGCCCAAACGAAGAAAGTGCATATGATGCATCTCCTTCAGGTATGTTCATTACAAAGAACTGTTTCTCAGTATCCTCTGCATCCTGGGTATTTGATACCGGATCAAGATCCCAGATATGTAATCTGTTACATAGGGCTACAAAAGGGTAGAAAAACTGAGAACGGGTGATAAGTTTCATGAGACAGAAAACGGGGCAAGTTTTGCAGCCAAGTCTGTTGGTCACTGTCACCATGTATTACCAATACATTGATTCTGAACAAATGCTATTAGATACCGAACCTGATATACAAAATCATATCAGTCTCTTTATGAGTAAAGAAATAATAAAATTTTGTATTGTTGGATAATGTTTTGAACATTTCCTATATCAAAAGTTGATCGGTTCAGGCACGTTATCTAAAAGCATTGACGTTCTAAATCAAACTACAGTTCTTAGTATACGGAACACACACAAGAGGAAGAGTTCAGAATTGAACGATTCCTTCTTGAGGTATTGTAGACTAGGTCAGATCAATGTGACCCGACTAGCTAGAGTTACATAAAGATGCATATTTAAATTAGTTTGAATTTACATCTTGTAAAACTCGCCAGTCATGTCACAAAGATAAGATGACCATAGCTCCATTTACTGGAAACAGAGAAAGAGTTAATGAACCCTTGGGATGATACATGTTGATGTATGTAGGTCCCCTGTCTACACATGCCAAGACCGGTTCTTTGTACTTCATTACGTTCTCTGATAATCTCTCAAGATTCAGACATATGTTCCTGTTGAAACACAAGTCCGAACCTTTTGAGATATTCACAGAATATAAGTTAGAAGTAGAGAACCAAAAATAAGGGTATAAGTATTATGTCCTATGATGAGATCAGGGAGGAGAATACTTGTGCATGGAATCCTTGAACTATTCTAAAGGAAAATGAGATTCTCTCTAAGTATTACTCCTCTGAATACACCACAGCACAACGGTGTATCGGGGTGGAGCAATCGCACAATATTAGATATGGTGTGCTCCATGATGAGTACTACTGAGTTTCCTATTTCCTTTTAGGGAGTTATGCACTTATGAAGTTGCATACCTATTGAATAGGGTTCGAATCAAATCAGTGCCTACCACTCCATATAAGATATGGTATGGGAAGAGCCTATCTCTTAAATAAGTTAAGATTTAGGATTGTTCGGCCTATGTCTAAAGCAAAATCCGGACAAGATCGAGGCAAGGTCAGTTCTGTAGAACTGGAAAGGTTCCAGCTATACAAAACTGCAGCTGATGATTTGACAGAACCAAAGGATTCAATAGTTCCCGACGAACCTCAGCCTCTCCGCCGAACTAGCAGGGTTCCTCATCCGCTTGAGAGATACTTCGGTTTCTCGATGACAGTGGGAGCGATGATTGCTTCATGAGATGATGACCCAACTAGTTTCGAGCTGGCCATCAAGAGTGGGACTCTGTAAGAATGGCTGGATGCTTAGCGATCTGAGATGGAATCCTTATACACCAACAAAGTATGGACTTTGGTTGCTATATCTGAAGGGTTAAATCCCCATCAGGAGCAAGTATATCTTGAGAAGATTACTTGGTGTAGATGGAAAAGTTAAGATTTTCAAAGCTAGACTTGTTAAAGGTTTTCGTCATCGACCAAGAGTGGAAAATGATGAAACCTTTTCCAGGTACTATACTTGAGTCCATCCAGATCCTACTTGCCATTGCTACATACCATGACTACGATATCTGGTGGTTGGGTGCCATGACTACTTTTCTAAATAGTGATTTAGAAGAGAGCGTCTGTAAGAACACAGCCAGAGGGCTTCGTAAATAGTGGGAGCAGCGGAAACATGTGCAAGTTGCTTTACAGGATGAAGCAGGCATCGCGGAGTTGGAACATCTGTTTTGATGTGGTAGTCAAAAAGTTTGACTTCATCAAAATGGTAGATGAACCTTGTATATGCAAAACGGTAGTAGAGAGTGAGGTGGTCATCCTCGTATTGTACGTAGACGACATACTCTTGATAGGAAAAGGGTCCTATGCTACGCACGGTCAATCTCCGCTTATCACAAGGATTCTCCAATAGGATCAAAGTGATACCTCCTAAATCCTGAGTTTTCATCTATGAGATAGATGTAATTGGATGCTAGGATTCTCAATAGATGTAGTGAGATGGTATCAATCGATCCTGGGGAGAATCACTGGAAGTGTTCCAGGGTGATAAGGACGACTGAATGTCAGTCACAGGCATTGTCTTTATCCTCAGTGGAGGAACGGTATGTTGGAAGAGTTCCAAGCTAGATACCGTGGCAAACTAGACGATAAAGGCTGGTAACATCGCTATTAAGGATACTACTAAAGAGGCAGTTTGGGTGTATATTGGTTCATAAGATGAACTAGGTTCCTACCATTGTATGACAATGGAAGTGTGGCTTTGGCCAAATGAACCCCGATCCCATCAGTGACCCAGACATATTCTGAGGCAGTATCACCTGATCATGGAGATAGATGATCTCCAGGATGATCGAGGATAGGAGAGTAGACTCAGAGGTAAACACGGCGGATCCACTCACGAAGGCCTTTTCCAAAAGAGAGACTTTTAGGGGATGGTTGAGTATTAGATACTACAACTGCTGCTACAGATGGCCCTAGTGCAAGTGGGAGATTGTTAGTTATATGTATGCCCTAGAGGCCATTACTGTACATTGGATGTATAATGTAGTGGATGCTGGGACATATATAGGTAGGACTTTCTTGCTCGACATGATAGTACGCTATCTGGTTGCTCTTTATCTTAACGTGTATACTTTCTGTCTCTCTGTTACATGTTGATAAAGCCCTTAGGATGTGTACTCGACTTCCAGGACTGTGATGCAGATCATACTAGTAGGGCCTGGATAGTCCATGAGTACATCCTTCAATGTTCCTAGTCGAGGGAATATCGAGACGGGGCATCGATATTCCAGAGTAGACTAGCGTATATCTTCTCGACCCATGCGATGGGCGATGGATGATCCCATATCCATTGGTGTTTGACATCAGAGATGGTATACGGGTGCTCAGTGGAGACTGGGTACATTGAACGGACTCGCCGAGAACTCCCAGATGGTATTATACCTCACGTCAGATGGCAGTTCTCTGGTGACACTGGTACAGCTTAGTCTGTTGACCCGAGATCGTCATAGAGTCTTGTGTGTCTCCCACTGTGCTTTGATTTCCATCCTACCACGGCTCTACTGAGTCGTGCAAACAGGTGGTTTTTGGATACAGTCCCGATTCACATGGAGGCAATGAGCGATAGGAGGGGATTCGTCTCTCCCGGTATTGGGGGTTGATGTTGCGCTATGCACGACTGGCCATAACAGGAAATCCCTGGCCAGGGTTGCAGTGATCTACTGGTAAGTGTTATCAGTAGTTTCACACATGTTATGGACCTCACGTCGGCATGACTTATCGAGCTATTGGGGTCTGACGTTTTCCACCCCTAGGCGAGATATGCGACATATCAGACGAACAGACCGGACTGTACGGTAAGTGTTACTGGTTGGATTCACAGGAGTGTGAGCGGGCTTGCTCGTCGATCTTCTAATCGCTCAATACCCGGGTGGCCGTTACGTTTAGCAGACCGCTTGCGGCTTGTGGGTGCTTGATATGATCGTCATCTGCTGCCGGCGTATTGACGAGTCTTTAGAGTCCTACACAGAGGTTTCCTGGCTCAAGCGAAACGAAATAGGAGCGCATATGAGATATGTGCAGGACCGAGAATAATGCGTGTATGTGATACCGTATTCCATTCTCGCGATGAATGTATCGATTGGTTATATGCGATATAACCTAGTTATCGAATCAAGGATTGATTCGATAAGCCGATACATAGGATACTAGTCGGTTATATGCGATATGACCGGATCGTTAAATCAAGTGTTGATTTAATGATTTAATGTATAATTATATATTTGATATATTACTTTGCATTAACTAGTATTGGTTCACTTTAAATGGATTTTCTCACTTGAATATCACAAGTTGTATATGTGATATACTTTTGTGCACTTGATTGTATCATGTTTGATGATACATGTTTACTTGGTTAAGTGTAAAGAATTAAACCATGGTTAAGTTAATGATTAGGGTTTTCTTTTTTCTTATTTATTTATTTATTTATTTATGGAAAAGATAAGATATGAATGGTGGCTATGTTTGTTTTTAGTTGAAGATTCATGAAGCATTGACTAAGTCACCATTCTTGTCTCATGCTTAACCCTAACCATTTAAACTAACCCTAGTTCATTCTCTACATTTAACCAAGGGTTAGTATATGATAAGTATGATTTTCTTTTCTATTATTATTAACTTATCATATTCATCTTCATCTTCTTCTTCATCTTGAACAAGAAGAGAACCTAGCCACCATCAATGGCAACTAGTGAAAATGAGTGAGAAACCCAATTCTAAAGTGAACCCACCTCCTATTTCTTCATCCTCTACCTCTTGCCAAGTAGTATAGGATGTTTTCTTCACAAGTTTCATGACTTGGTGAAGTGGGAGCTTGATCTTGTGATGCCTCGACGTAGATCATCTTCGGCATCGAAGCCGACGACCAAGCCCGCCCATTTCTTCGATGGAGCCGATGCTAGAGTCCGGGATCCGATTTGGACAGCGGAGGGACATCGTCGCGGAGCTTAGGAAGTGGTGGACCAGATCTACAAAGGTTGTAGCCCCTTTCCTTTTAACTTAAAGTCGTTAACTTACATCGCATAGCCTATAAATCTAGTTAACGATCCGTATTAGGGTTTGTAGGCACATGTAAAATTTGAATTAGCCATGTTTGATGCCTTGTGAGACTTCATTAGTGTGCCTAGGAACCCTACAGGTGTTGTGGCAGGGAAGCTGCCCGCAGGGGATAGCCGAGCGAGGGAACCTCGGGCTCGGCTGCCTCTGAAAGGGCTTTTTGATCCCCGGCGTTGTGGCAGGGAAGCTGCCCGCTGGAGATAGCCGAGCGAGGGAATCTCGGACTCGGCTGCCTCTGGGAGGTCTTTTCTGATCCTTGGCGTTGTGGCAGGGAAGCTGCCCGCTAAGGATAGCTGAGCGAGGGAACCTCGGGCTCGGCTGCCTCTGGGAGGGCTTTCTGATCCCCGGTGTTGTGGCAGTGGAGCTGCCAGCCGGGGAAGTCCGAGCAGGGTAGCTGCTGAGTTTAATCTTTGATGAGGTGCAGCCTGGCCGTTCGGCTGTAGGTGCGGGGGATGGGAACGGTCGGGGCAACGGCGCGCGCAGCTAGTGCATTGAATGCGGGGAGAGGTGAAGCGACAGGGGCGCGTCGCTTCGTTTCCACCGAGTAACGTTTGATGGACGCCGCGTGGCGGCTGTTGGGCTGCACAGCGGTCTATATAAGGAGTACTGGTTCTTCCTCCTTCGCAGACAGGCCATCGAGAATGGAGGATTTCCCGTTCACCATTCCCGAAATCGTCAGCTTTGAAGATGTGTATCTTTATGACCCCTACTGCACCGAGGACACGGTGCAGTTGGTTAACGGGCGCATTGAAGAGCATTTCGGCTGGCTGCTCCCCAGGCGCTCCTCCCTGATGCAGCTACTGATGTACTCCATCTGGAGGGCATCGCCGGGGCTTTACAACCCCCTGTCGGAGCAGCTCTTTGATGAGGCCGTGGGCAAGCTGCGGTCTTTGAGGCGCTTCGGCTTGATCTCCGCGAACCGGCTGGCCCTCTCAGAGGCGCTCGTCCGTGAATGCTACGAGCTGAGGCTCAGGGTCAATGCCCGCGCGGGGAACCGGGAACAGAGTCTGGAACTTGCGCGGCCCCGGTTGGCGGAGATCTTCGCCGAGTACCACGAGCAGTGCTCGCTGCACCCCGTTCCCCTGCTATTGTAACTCCCCCCTTTTTTTTGCATGTATGGCTGAGGAGCCCATAATGCCCTTTGATTAAACAAGGTTTTTCTTTCTTTTTCGCAATGCTCCATTGATCTTTATTAAATTAACAATAGATCCTAGGAAGAATCTACATTGCTTAAAAAAAGGTACAGGTTAAAGGATGATTTTGTTGGCTTGGGCCGAGCTCCCTGAAGGGCTGTCGGCCTCCTCGCTTGGCATAGGGCATGGGGCTCCCTGAGCTCCGGGCTGGCCGTCCGCTGAAACAAGCATGATCTGGCCGATAGTCAGGTCCGTGGGAGGGCGAGGCTGCTCCTGCTCGCGGTCGGTCTGCCGTTTGTCCCTTAGGTAGGTGGCGAGGTGCCCAGACCGGATGAGCTCCTCGATGTAGTTCCTCAGTTGTTTGCAGTCCTCCGTGGCGTGGCCTGATACCCGGTGGAAAGCGCAGTAGGGGCCCCGGGTTCGCTTAGCGGCCTGACGTGGGACCGGAGGGAACTTGAAGAACCCCTCGTTCTGGGCCTCCTCCAGCAACACCGCGAGGGAGACGTTGAGGGGGGTATACTCCTGGAACTTCGGGTGGTAGGGATGCTGACGCTCCGGCCTCTTCTCCCGAGTCCTCTTCTTCTGGTCGGGCCGTTCAGCCCGCGGAAGGTTAGCATTCACTTCGGATTCCAGCTGGACCCCGCGCTCGGTCCACGCCTTAACTTCGGCCGTGGTCTTAGGTTGAGCCAGCGCGAAGGAGCGCAACCATTCTTTGTGCCTCAGACCAAATCTGAGTGCCGTTATGACGGTCTCGTCTCGGTGCTCGGGCACCTCGAGGAGGGCGTTGTAGAAGCGGGTAATATAGGCCTTGAACGTTTTCTTGTCCCCGTTCTTAATCGTGAAGAGGTAGTCGACCGTGCGCTTCTGTCGACGGTTCCCCACGAAATGGCCGAGGAACTGGGTAGCCAGCTCGTCGAAGGTCGAAATCGAGCGGGGCTCGAGCCCCCGAAACCAGTCCCGACCCGCGCGGATGAGGGTGGCCGGGAAGGCCCTGCACTGGGCCGGCGTCGGAGTGATCTTGGAAGCTCATTCCCGCGGTGAAAGCGTCCAAGTGGTCCTTCGGGTCGGTTTTCCCGTCGAACAGAAAGACCTTCGGGGGCTTATTACGCGAGGAGATGCGCACGGCGAGCAGTTCCTCGGTGAACGGCTTCGTGAGCGAGTCGGAGGCGTACTTAGTCCCGTCGCTCGAGAGGTGAGCTTCTCGGCGCATGCCCTCGTTTTTCTTCTCGAGGGCGTCGAGCCGACCGTGGCACCTCGAGGAATCGGCGCCTCAGGATTCCCGGCCCCCGCTGCGGGTGAACTGCGTCTGGGAGCGGCCCCGGTTTCTCTCGATGAGGTGCTTCAGGTCCTGGGATGGGATAGCTCTTGAGTCGCTGGGGCGGATCCCTTCTGTGCGGCCCCGCCGATCATGGTGGGTCCGGCCACGCTCGTGGATAGGAGAGGTGACCGACATTTCCTAAGGGGGGTAAGGGTCGCGAGGAGGCTCGGGGCGAGGCGCCCTGGCGGCGGATCTCGGCGTGGAGCCCTGGGGTGCCCAGCGGGCCTCAGGGAGCACCGGTTCGAGGGATCGGCGGCCAGGGGATGCAGCCTGTTGGTGGTCGGCCGTCCAGACAGGGACAGAGCCTTTTAGAGGCGGGGGAGCAGCAATCTGGGGCTCGGGCGCGGCCGTTTGGACGCGGACGAGGGCCTCCACGAGGGATTGCAGGCGATCTATCCGGCCTGCGAAGGCGTTGAGGACGGTCATGGGAGGAGGTTCATCTCCGCCTTCGGTGAGTGGAAGGTGGCGGCTGGTACCGGGATCCCCAGGATGGTCGTCCGCCATGAGGGAGGAGATAGGAAGGCCAACTTTGTATTTTGTGGAGTTTTAGTTCCCACAGACGGCGCCAACTGATGGAACTCCTTTTCGGACCTCCGTCAGATGTTGTCTTCCGTTGATCTCGCGGTGAACTTGGCTGATTATCCTTCGTTGCGTGTGGGTCTCAATGGGTTTTTGGAGGAAGAGGTGGAATGAGGGAGTTGTCGTCGGGTACCTGCAAAAAGTCCCGGGGTGGTTTGGTACCACCGAGGACCCTCCGACGCTCAAGTTAGCGATGAGATCCGAGCAGAGTAACGGCCTAAAGTGTAAAGAAATGGCTTACTTGACCCCTCTGTGATGGGGGCTTATATAGTGGTGGCGGCACGCAGCAGCAGGTGCGAGGATCTCGCCGGTAATTACGCTCCCGACGTCATGCCCGCGTAGAACGCGGATCACCCATTAATGGGGATTGATGGCGTGGAACGTGGAATGTTGTTGGCGTAGAATCCGCGCATGGCGAGATTCGCGGAGCTGCGGTTACGCCTGTGAGCGGTGACTTTGGTCGGGGGGCCGAGGAGATGGCCTCGACTGGAAGCTCGGAACGAGCGGGGAGGCCGAGGAGTCCAGGTCTTGCGGCAGCTCGGCGTGAGCTGCGGGGATGAGGACGCCAATTTGCAGGGGAGGCCTCGAGGTGGGCCAGCTTGTGTTTGCAGGTCGGGTTCAGGATAGCCGGGTCGGCTCCCTGTGGGCCCTCTTCTGGGTTCTGGACACGCCACCTGCCACGTGTGCTGATTTTGGAGGTCGTCAATATTGAGCATCATCATTATATTTTAATAATAATACAATATAAAATTAAAAATTAAATTTTGACGATGAAGATCGATCTTAACTTTTTCATATAAATAATCTCATATATAATATAGTAACCCTAAGCATGTACTATCATTCATAAAGCAAATTTTTGAAAATATAAATTGCTCTGTGATGCGGATAACATAAAAACTATGTACAACCATTTCTTTGATACGATAATACTGACCATTGCTGTATTATTATAATGATCTATTTTTACCAGAAACTATATGCAAATTACTAGCTTAATGATTGCTACACATATCTAATATAAATTTATGCATTTGTACTAACTAAACCACTAAAATTTGTTAAAATATATTGAATTACAAATTAAATTCGAATGTATGATTATTATAGCGATATGCATAATAAATGGATAATAGATATATATAAAAGAAAAATAACATTACTGGATATGACTGAATCAATAATAAATTGAATATTTGTGTTATACCATGCCGCTTGCGCAATGAAATAATTAGCTATACAGCATTCATGACTATGTGCACACTTAAATAACATATTAACAAATTAAATAACTACAAACTATATGCTACTACATATGAAAAATTGATTGTGCATAGATAGTACTATAAAACATAATTAAATTATTATAACATTTAAAAAGTATTCAAAAAATATAATTAAACATGTAAACAACATTAGAAATATATGATAAACTGGTGCAATAATATGAATATACTATATCAACAACACAATATATCATTACTTGTATGATATAAATATAATATACCATACTATTTACTTACTATTGCAGTAGATACAAGAAAATAATAATTATATTTTGTAAGCACAAGCGTGACATGAGCGGAGGCATGGTATGAAGAGGAGGAGCAAGTAAGAGGGAATTTACAGAGAAAGGATGATCTAGGATCATCCTTATCGTAAAGTAAAGGATGTCTCGATGAATTAGATCGAGACGAGAGGGGTGATGTCTTCTTCTTCTTTCGTTCGATTCTCTCGTTGTCAGATTTCACATCAGAGGTGACAGAAACGGGAGAGGAAAAGAAATTTCGAAGTCACGGTATTTTAGGTTACGGCATAGAAGAAAAAAATTAAGGGGTTAAGATTTATTAAAATCCTATCAATCTCCAAAAATCAAAACAATAAAAAAAAACAGTCAAAACAAATATATACAAATAACAAACAAATAAATTTAAACTTGGTGATTTAAATATTAAAATTGTTATCATCACATATACAATAATATGATGAGAATAATGGAGGAAAGATGCCATAGGAGGGAATTTCCTCCCATGGCGTCGAAAAAATACATCCTCCCTTATTTTTCCTGCCGATCGGCACTCACCATGTTCATCGTTATCATCTAAGATGTGTGTACACCAAATTTCATGTGATTCTACAACCATTTCACCGTTGACTTAGCAATGTAAAAAGTTCTATTGTCGGTAAAACGTTAATTTTGAACCCACCAAATCAACGGTGAAAAAGTTGTAGAATCACATGAAATTTGGTATACCCACATCTTAGATAATAACGATGAAGATGGTGGATGCCGATCGTCGGAAAAAATGAGAGAGTGTGTATTTTTTTCGACGCCATAAAAGGAAATTCCCTCATATGGGCCACTTTTCTCCATTAACCTCTACAAACTGATAACCTGAACGTGTTTAGAAATAATGTGTGCCGACAAAAGTAAATGAATTGGCAATAACTCCAAACTTATCCATATACTGATAAATGTAAAACCATAATATAATTAATATGAACGTGCTTGCTTTATGCAAATACATATGAACAATATATGCAGACATAGGCATACTAATTGCTGAAATAAGCTATATAGTATTGTACTTAATTACTACTAATAATTGTATGATTAATACTAAATGATCATAATAAATTTAACATATGTCATCACTACTATGTTAAACTGAATAAAATGCATTATCAACAATTTTAATTTTTTTATGCTGCACTCTTGCAAAATGGCAATACGTGAAAAACTGCATAAATATAAACATACTATATGAAAAAAATTATATACTTATATGTTGTACAACAATTAATGTATAAAGACAGTGATTCACATTTTATTCTTATAACACATTTATATTGTGATTAAAACTTGGGAAATAACAAACATATATATCCAAAAAAAATTCATATCTTTTCTCTTCTCTTAAAATATTAATAAATATTTGGCTATAAAAAATTAATATTATTTTAAAACTTGAGATTTAAAATAAAATAAAAATAATTTAGTCGGAGTTCAAACACGTCAACTTAAGGTTGAAACTCTTGCGTTGAAATCAGCTCAGCACATATGGATTCTTGATACATGAATGCTCTTTTAAAGGTATAAGTTTTATTAAGAGAGCGGAGAGGAGTATTTTCATAGAATACCACCAACTACAAAAGTAATTGTACAAAAATAATATTATAGAAATAGTGGTCACTAGAAATTTGATAAGATTTTGAGTTCATGGTTTTTTAGCTTTGTGATTCTTTTAGTTCTCTTGAAGGATTAGAAATTGGTGTGCAATCATGCCAGTTTAACTCATGTTGAATGCCATCAAGATTCAGATTAGTACTTAAAGATGTGCTCGTAATGCTTTTTATTTGCAACATACTCGCGTTTAAAATTTTAAAAAAAAAAAAAAGAAGAGAAAAAGATAAAAACAAAGGGAAGAACAACCGCATAATCGTGCTCAGCTATGACGTTGAGCCATAAGCTTCTTTTATGCAACATTTTTTTTAGGTAAATGAGAAAGGAAAAAGAAAAAAAGATAAAGAAAAAGGAACATAATCCCAACATAACAGCCCCCAAATCTCTTAGGCCATGTTTGGATATAGAGTTAGAATAACTTTGATTTATTTTTAAGTGGAGGTAGAGAGGATGCAAACTGTGATTTACAAGCCTCAAACTTCTAAATTGCAGTTTTGTAAACTTTATTCAGATGGAGTTGAGATAACTACAGTTAAATCAAGTTTTGGGTTGAGATTATCTCAACTCCAAAATTGTCATGTTTAGGTTATGTTAGCATTTTGGAGTGTAGCTTTTTAAACTTTATGAAACTCCGGTTTACTAAACGAGATGGTGTTCCCAAACATGGCCTTAACTAACTTACTTGCAAACGGAGTTTAATATGGCCGTCAGGGGCCTAAAATCACATTTTACCACCTATCTCTATCCTCAACATGGCCTTAACTAACTTACTTGCAAACGGAGTTTAATATGGCCGTCAGGGGTCTAAAATCACACTTTACCACCAATCTCTATCCTCAACATGGCCTTAACTAACTTACTTGCAAACGGAGTTTAATATGGCCGTCAGGGGCCTAAAATCACACTTTACCACCTATCTCTATCCTCAAAAACCCTTCTTTCTCAGGTCGTCGTTCCCTCATTTGCTCTCCTTTCCTTCTCCTTCTTCCTATCGTGACCTCGATCTCGACCTCGACCCTATTGTCAATCATACATCACAAACCCTCAAAACCATCCTTTGGCAAGAAATTGGTCGTGGCGGAGAGCTTAGGAAATTATAGACCTATAGTTAAGGTAATCCAAGGGCTGTCTTGGTTTAAGCTGCATTATTATTATTATTGGAGATGAATTGGATGGCTTTTTTCAAAATAGCTCAGATTTGGAGGGCCAATAGCGAAAAATTCCTTAGATTTTTATTCAAGGGTCTCTTTTGTAAACTAGTAAGGAATGTTGAGCCCAGCCCCCAAAATATTCAGTTCAATTTCAACTAACAAAAGGCCTGTCCTTTCTTCTCTCACCTTCACTGAAACCCCATTTCCAAAACCCTAATCCTACCTCCGGCGCCGGCGCCCCCATGAATCGCCTCCTCCTTCGTCGATCTCGCGACCTCTCTCGCAATGTTCTTTTCTCTCCTCCACCGCCACCAATCCTCCCCATATTCGCTCCAAAGCTCCGCCTTTTCTCCTCATCATCGGAGCCGCCGCCGCCAACAGAGCCGCAACCCGAATCCGCTTCCTCGTCGGACTCTCCCCCGAATCCAGTCGCCAGCGTCGACAACGCGGAGCTCAAGCGACGCATCGACCTCTACCTCCACGGTCACGACGAGCAGGCCCTCCCTTCGATCTTCGAGGCGGTCCTCTCTCGGAGACTCGCCGGCGATCACCATGAGACTGACGATGAATTGCTGGAAGAGCTCAGGGACAGGCCGCCTGTGGACGACGTCAAGGACGAAGACATACAGTCTGATTTCGAGGCGTTGTACGAGACCGAGGAGGAGCTCGAGTGCATGCTCGATGTGAAGGATCACGTGAAGAAGAAGAAGATGAAAGACGAGTTCTTTGACATGGACGACAAGAAGTGGGATGACATGGTTCAGGATGCGATCGCGCACGGGGTTATGGGGGACATGAAGGAGTGCGAGGGGATTCTTGAGGATATGGTGAGCTATCACAAGCTGCTACCAGGTAATTTTTGCCACATTTCGACTATAATAGTTCATTTGTTTAAAAAGTTTTAGGTTTTTGAATGGACAAACGAATGATTACACAACGCACATTAAAGATGCGATCAAACAAGGAAGATGATAGGATGAGTAGATGTAGGGGAATGGGGATCAATTAATTGTATCATATAATTAGAGTTTGACAACCATTCATAGACAGCTTCTTGCATGGATTGATTGTTGCTTGTCGAAGCTTGTTAGTTTAAGTTGTAATGTCTAGTTATGAAAGGATGTGATAATTAAGGCCCTGTTTGGGAACACAGATTAGTTTTGCAAACTGGAGTTTCATAAAGTTTAGAAAGCTAAATTCAAAATGCTAACTAAACCTTGTTTGGGGACCATTTCGGAGTAGAGATAAGTACACTTATCTCAGCCCAAAACTTGAGATTACATCAGTTATCTCAACTCCAATCTGACCAAAGTTTACAAAACTCCGTTTTGGAGTTTGAGGCTTGCAAACCACAGTTTGCATCCTCTCTACCTCCACTTAAAAATAAACTACTGTTATCCTAACTCTATATCCAATCAGGGCCTAATTCAGTTGTGGGGATGGTCTTTAGACGAGAAAAGAGTTTCTTGTTGTGCAGACCCCGAAAGATTGTGATGACGGGCTTTTAAAAAAAATTGGTGGTTCACATCCTTATTGTTTTTCACATTTATATTTTTCATTTCATCATTATTACACCAAGCAAGTTTATGATGTTGATTGCTAGTGGTAAACTTCTAATGTGTTTTCTAATGCTTAATAGTCCATTTTGGCACTTTTTTTTTTATTAACCTTGAAAATGTTTCTAAATCTGGATTACATGCTTCAGATGAGATAAAGAAGAAGGTTGAGGCGAAGTTCAACGAGTTAGGAGACATGTGTGAAAGAGGAGAGATGGAACCCGAGAAAGCTTATGAATTATTCAAGCAGTTTGAAGATCAAATGGTTGTAGAATGTACTGAGCTAATGGAAGCAGATCAGCCTCCTGCCGAAGATGAAATTACCAAACAAGAAAAGAAGTCCAAATCGGAGGATCCACCTGGCGAGGGCCCAGTATTGAGGTGGGAATCACGTGTTGTACTGGTTCCTGGTATGAATTCTTGGCACCCAAAGAACAGACTAGTCAAACTAAGGGTGACTGTGAACGAGCTAGGGCTTTCACGGCATGCTTCTCGTCGATTGCGAGAAGTAGTTGCAAAACGATATAACTCGGGTAAAGATGAGCTCACAATCACCAGCGAGAGGTATACTGTGTTTCACGTCTTAAATGTTTTCATGCATCAAATTTGTGTCCATGATGTTTCCTTTTCCTCTTTTACTTCATGCTATGCTTAAAATGATCAATAACCTTCAGCCGTTGCATGACAAGGATTTATGTTTATTCTAATGCAATATCGGTTCCATCACATAGGGGGCAATATTTTGAAAATTTGTTCCTTCACTGTAGCTCCTAAAAGGATTTAACCCCATGACTCTTCATGCTTCAACCTTTATGTTCATTGAAAGGGTTCTTGATAAGCAAGAATCGAATGACGGCACATTCAATTATTAATTCATATTTGTATCACGACGACGCTTGTAAATTATGTTGCATACCTTTGGCTCGAGGATACTATATTGGTTCCGTGTTCCGGTAGTTATTGCGGCAGATTTTTTTTGGTCGACTATTTTGAACCTCGTCGCCTTTTTGGATGTAGTTTTGTGTACTGAAGATATGTTGGTCTTTGAAAAACTATTTTATATTTTAGGACCAAAATATTCACTGTTTATGTAATTAACTTCAAGCAGACGATGAGGTTTGAAATTGTGAACTAAAACCAAGTTTGCTGCAAGAAACACCAGAACACCAAACCAATCTCAAAATACAAAATAGTCTTTATCAAAATGACCATTCCCTTGTAAATTTGAATAGTAAATATCAAAAGGGACTAACCTTGAGGTTACTGGTGCTGCAACGAAAATCGACGAGTCTACATGATTGTTTACTACAAGAACAACCTTGGTCTCGGGAGTGTACACAACGAAAGTTGACTTTTACTTGGAACACCTCTCCTTTTGCATAAATATCCTGAATCCTGGATATAATCCATACAAATACATGCTATGGGTTGAAAAATCATGGGAAAAGTATGTTACCTTGTCGTGCAAACATCCTCTTGATCTTTGAATTCACATTTTAATTGCGGTTCATGTCATTTATTAAAACAAGATGTGTCCCAAGAAAAAGTTGTCTTAAGAGGACAATCGAGCTTTCCCAGACCATACCCCGTTTAAGCTCTAAGCCATCCAAGCTTTTAAAGTTGCATTGTTATACTTATCCCCGCACCTGCTGATGTTCCCACAACTATAGAATGCAAAGGGAAAAAGAGCGCCAAAAATACCTTAACTGACTAGTGCCTTCTCTTCCCATCATTTAGGGGTCTTCTTCAGATTGCACCTAATCAAAGATGAATGGCCCATTTGATTAAATATGCAATGTTCTGCAAATGGTGTATATGCGTACTGTTGTATACTTGTTTTATTTTATAATACTAACATTGTATACTTGCATGCTATTTTTGCATCTGCGATGCACATGTGTATTAAAATAAAGGTTTTGATGTGGATATCTTCATTATCGTAACTAAAAGTCTCTAAACACTAAACATCTATATCTTAACATAGTCTTTTAAGATTTTTTTCAAATCTTTTGTTATGATGCTAACATATACCCACATTCATCACACATGCAAAAACAACAATGTGGACCGTCTTAAAATTATGGAATTTTCTCGTTATTCTGGATATTTTATTTCAACTAAACACAGGAATGCCATGTTACCCTCCTAGACTGAGTTATAGTAGTACAGATAATTATATATGCGCTCATCGCCTCGAAATTTTTCTTATATATGTCATAGTTATAATTAGATAAAATCTGTTTTTATCTATTATAACATTCGTCCTTGGGGGTTTCATCAGGCTAAGTTGATTTAGAACCTTAGTTCTAAGGTTTTGATTTTTATGGTAGTTTGAGAACTGGATCAAATCTAAGTAGGTGGAATTTGATTTTCTTCAAAATACTCATCCTAATGATGAAATGTTAATCAGGATAATAAAACATGTATAAATACTGTAAACGAATGCCAATTAGTGAAACATTTTTGCACAGCTGGAAATTTTAGGACCACAGACAGTCCAATTTTTATTGAATTTCAAGAATGGATTACAGGCCATATCCTTTTACATGATTGAATCAAAATTTACAAAGAAACAATAACAGGGATAGTTTTTTTTTCCTTACAGACTCCTTCATTGAAACTGAGCAAGATAGTAACCAGATTATTCTCTTGAAAATGAAATCGAGCAATTATCCTGAGATTATGCAATGGAGACAAGTCCATTCTAGCTAGATTTTGAATATGCATAGGGAGGTTAAAAGATGAGTAGGAGCTGGAACATTCAGAGACGAGACATTCTTTTGCCTAGCTATCTGCAACTATGTTGTCTTCCCTGTGAGAATGAATAAATACTGCCTCAAGATTCTTCAACAAATATTGTATACCTTTGATGATATATGTTCAGCTACATATGAGACGGGTTCATTATGAACCCTGCTCTTTTTTCCAAAAAAATAATATATATATGTTTAGCATCCAAGGAATAGTGCACTGGCCCACAAAATCTGCAATTAATTTTGAGTTCGTCTCATAATGCCTTTAATTTTCATGTGGAAGCATTTGATAAGACCATCCAGGAGAGGTCTTCCTTCAGTTTCTAATATATGCCCTTTGCTATAAAACAATTTGGATGCAAATATAATCTGTCCTGATGAGTTTCTTAGGGCAGGCCCCCCCCCCTCCCCATGCCAAACCTGCCCTATAACAGCTTCACTTGATAGTTGATACCCTGCCACCATGCCTACCCTCGGTCCCCATTCCCCAACCCACTCAAAAATCTGATGAGATATTTCCTCTAAAATACTCGTCAAAATTTTTATGCTCAACTCATGAACAGACTCAGGCTTTTCCTTTATTTTTTTCCTGCTGTGCACATTGTGAACAAGCTCTGTAGACATTCCACTTCAATTATTGTTATTTCCTAAGTCTCTACTCACTTCCAACATTATTTTTGCATCTATTTCTCGTTCTATCATCTTACATGTACACTCCCTAACAAAATTGGAATTTTATGTTTATACATCTATTATTTGTGTATTCAATCTTAACCGAAGCAATGTAGCCATGATACCTGTGCATCACACATGCATAAAACTAATATTTACACATGCATAAAACTAATTTTTTGATGATCCTTCCTTATGGTGCAAGGTTTGAACATCGGGAGGAAAACAGGAAAGATTGTTTAAGGACTCTGTATGCTTTGATAGACGATGCACGGAAAGCTGATAAATTAGTGGAAGAAGCGAGGACTGGTTATGTCAAAGATCGACTCAGAGCTAATCCACAGTTTATGGAGAGGTTAAGGGCCAAGACTGCAAAGATACGGGGAGAACTACCAGCTTCTTTGTGAGATGTCCATAAGCCCTGTGCATTGGCGAATAAACACAATGAAATTTCAGGGAAAAGTGTGACATTTATTTTTCTGAAATGATGCATCTTATTTCTTAATGTTTTCATGATTGGTCTGTTTCATTCAAGCTTGGAAAGTCTACCGTCCTAATAAAATGGTTTTAGTGTTTAGTTTAACTTAGGTTAGTTGTTGAGTTGACCCGACATACTGCATCTATGTCGCGGCAGATGGGGGAAAAGGTATTTTGAGAAGTGTTTCGAACAGCTTCTTCATTTGCAAGTGCTCAGCTGGTTTGCGTTGGGAAGGTAGTTATCGAAACTTTTGATATTCTTACTGCGTGTTGTGGATAACTATCTATGTTCTCCAACAATTTTCTTTGTCTCCTTTTTTGCCTTTTTCTTTTTCAGGATTCTCAGGAACTGGCATGGAAAGCCATGATTCTTTTGGTATGATCCTGAATCTTGATTCTATCAACTAAAGATCAAACATACTTGCGATATTCTAGATTTAGCTCGAGTGAAACAGGTGAGAAACAAACTTGATGTTTCAATACTTTGTTCGAATTCAGAGGTTATTTCTATATTTATGTTTCTGTTTTAATTTTTTTAGCATATTTTTACTTGATTTTGTGGGACTTCACATGAATGTAGTACAAACATTGAAAGAATGGAGTTCTATTTTCTTATCACAATTAGTACTGTTCTAGCTCATTTTCGTATATATTTTTAGCAAGGTTTTTGGTTTCAGCAGCTGGAAAGTTGAAGTTTTGCAATTCAATATTTATTTGGTGATCTAAGAGCTGTTTTTATTGAAGGTTTCCCCTTTATTACAAAATAAATAGATCACTGTGTAGCATGATTCCAAATCTCAAAATGCAATTTCAATTGAAAAGTAGCTTGCCGCATCTTAGTAATTTTTAATTTATCTTGATATATTGCGAGAGATCCAGCCGTAAGGTTGTTGAATTTGTGGCATACATCAACGTTTTAATATCCAGATCCAAGATCGGTTCATTTAGAGATATACCATACTTCATGATGCATTTCGTTTATACTTCATGCGACCTGGATTGTATATTAGATCGACGTTAGGCCTGATGCATTTCGAAGGAGGTTTTCTTACAAATAAAATGGTTTATGGTAATTGTTTGATCGCATAATATTGTTAAATATATGCAGATTCAATATGAAAACATATGTATTTTGTTATCATAGGTTCTTGCTAAAAGTAATATCGTTGATCTTGATGTATTGAGTGTAATTTCCACTGTTATGTGCTTTGTGTAAATTGAAGATGGCAAGAAACTTTTTCAGATCGTTTTAAAGGAGAAGGGGGGGGGGGGGCGCACATTGTTTATACATAGACAAGAAATTCTATCAGTTACTTAAGGTTCCGTTTTTGTGCGGATACTGATAATGATGATAGGGCATGCAGACCTGCAGATTATATAATCATTTGATTGCTCAAAACCTGTTGTAGTTAAATTAGAGAATAAACATTCTTTAAAGTTAAATTAGAGAATCACTTAAGCCTTTGGAGTTTGAACTGAGTATTTTTGAGGGATTGGTGATAGAGGGAGTGTGGACTAATAAATCACTTGATTGGGTATGGCCCGTATATAAGGAGGAATGGACGTATTGGTGCGCTATACATGATAAACGACATTGGGGTTTTGTGCAATCAAGCTTTATTTCGTTCATTAAAACACATTCAATGTTAATGTTGGAACGATTTCAACTCAAAGGAAGCAAGCCCGTGCTTCTTCTTAGCTTATTGAATTTAAAATTTTAGAGGCAAAAAGTTACCATATGCAGCTCGCGAAACTGTTGCGCACATGCATATATTGATTTCGATTGCATGTTATTTATTAACTGTTAACGTTTTAAACAAAGCTTCAACTTTAGGCAATTGACTCATAAGGTATAATTTTCTTTTCCAAAGTGAAGTAGATTCCCGAAAAGACCGAAGCCAAAAAAATGTACTAAATTAAGTTGGTATTCTTGAAGCAAAAGCAAAGGAATGTATGTCAATGCTTTCTTGAATGCGTTTTAACCTTGTGACCGAGATAATCTTCATAATGAGTCCATTTCTGAATATTGTGAGGAAAGGACATCCCTCTTGATTGTGTTAAAAAAATGGAAAATTGGGTGGAAAAATTCTACTGACATGGCCTCATACAAAACCATGTGTAAAAATTGAAAATTTAATGGAAATAACACAAGGAAGAAACAGAGCCAACTTTTAGATCCGCCTGATTATTACTTTGCATAATTTGAATTTCAAAATACTCCACTAACATAACTATCTACTTCCTCCATCATAACCCTCATTGCACAAATAGAAAGGGAACCAAAGTTGGTGTATATCTTCTTCCGCAGAGAAAATGCTCAACCTATATAAAATACAAGGGTTTTTTTTTTGTGATATACAACCCTCAGAAAGGTTGGGTATTTTGAGAAAACACTCTCAAAGATCAAAATTTTTGAAAACAACCTTTAAAGATTTACTCTTAACTAAATATGACTCGCTATTACAATAACCCATTTTGGATCCTAGGTTAGGAATTACTATAGTTAGCTGGAATATGTTAAATGTCTCAATTGCTTCTAAACTCCAAAATCCTCATTCATCACCAAAACTCTGTCTTTTTTAAGTATTCAATACAAAAACTCTTCATTTCAAAGTTTTCTCTTCTCCGTCCATGATGGCTTCCACTACGGAGCTCTATTCCAGGAACGACATTAAGATCTTGGGTGCCAAGGCATCCTGCATCCCCTTCAAGGACTTTGCTTGCTACCGTTTTCTTTTCGTGTGATTTGGGATGTGGGTTTTTGGTTTTGGGGGATTTGATCACGAAATTTGGAGAAATTTGGAGAAAGGCGTGTCCTTTTGCTTGATTTTGGATTTGGTTATTTGTAATTGAGAGGTGTTATTTTCTGAATTGGGAGAAAGGTATGATCTTTTGTTATCTTGAATGATTTGCATGTCACCGATTGATCAAACTTGATGATTTTTGTTATTTTGAATCATCCAATTGGTGAAATTATTGTTGTAGAAATTGTTGTTGCTTTAATGCAATTACAATTGAGTTATCAATGCGATATTTGCTTATATATGTGTGTGTGTGTGTGTCTGTGTTTTTTTTCCGTCTAGTTATTTATTTGTATTTAAAGCAAAGATTAAAGTTTCTTCTTTCTTTTGTGGGCATCAAAGAAATGAGCTTGGACAGAGGACTGGAAGTAGGCATCAAAGGGGGTAAAAACGTCTTTTTAGCATCACGACTATTTTTACTGATGTTATCTGCATGGTACTATTTAGTTAATTTATAATTTTTGGGGTTTGTTTTTAAAATTTTTGATCTTTGAGGGTGTTTTTTTCAAAATATCCAATCTTCGAGGGTTGTATAAAAAACCCCAAAATACAAAAATCATGGACCTACCAGTTTGGCATTCGTATCTAGATGTTGTGGGTTCTACTGTTTTGTCTTTTGGATTGATTGTGGTAAGAAGCCGGTAGATAAAGTATAACTCTTTCTCAAGAAGATGAAGTGAATGATACAGATTTTATTATTTTTATTTTTTTTAATTTAATAAGATAGAGCATGATGAGCATAAACCATCCATTCATAAGGACAAAATGAGTACACATTATTTTTCGGGAAGAAAATAATACCTTTTTGTTATGAAATCTGCAACCTTTTCCAAAGCTAATTCTTCTTTTGCCTCCGAAGTAAGAATTTTTCTTACATAAAAAAAGGAAATCTATTTTTCATCTATTTTAAATTTTAAACTTATCAATATACTTTATGATAATTAACTCCAAAAAACTGTAATACTGAGGTGCGTCGATGTCCCAAAAAAACCACAATGCCAAAGATCGTCCTACAAAATAATCATGCGCAACCATTGAACTCCATTTGCCCCGGCAGGTTTACATTTGAAGATCAAACACTTCCAGCGCGTGTGTTTTATTCATTTAACGATGTAATTCTGCAATCATTCTCCTAAGGAACAATGAGCTTTCTGTTTGTGCGAGGGATATCAGTAGAGATTATCTTTATTCCAGAGATTCATCACTTGATAGAAAAGGGAAAATAACATGATATACTTACTCAATTTTGAAACTAAACGGACAACAGGGTACACGCCATGATTCTGTTCGTCATTACAAAACTTGATACAAAATAGGTTGTCAATGTGTTGGATTGGGGTTTCCATCTTAAATAAAACATGAAACAAACAAACATGATTAGCGAAATTGTGAAAACATGAGGCCTGTCTGTAGAATTATTATAAAGCAAATGCTCATCAATTCTCAAGTTTCAGATAATGCTAATCATTTTCTGCTCGTAAAGCATGGTTAACGTCCAAATAATTAAGTTTAGCATAAAATAAATGCTTCTTCTACCTAGCAGAGGATGAGAATGAACTCAGAAAAAGGCTAGAGCTCTATCAACCACGATGGAGCTTAAAAAAGGGCGTTTTCCAAAATCCTCTTTGAGTCATAAGCATCATTAACCTTCCGAGTTCATCATTATTCGTGTGTTCTTCCATGGCAGTGATTTGAATACCACTCAAATCATGTGGGTTAATTAATTAACCAATGATGGGTTATGGTTACTAAACATGAGGTCGATGGTTAATCGATACTTTAATAGGTATATTTTGCGAACCAGCGTGTGCTCGTTTCTTCTACATCTTCACCTCCATTCCTGTCGTCTAAGCTCCATTCCTCTTTAGGCTTAAGCTCTGTTACTTCATCATCCATCTATTTAATCCCAAACTCTTGATGTGCAGCAACACGAATCTATTACATCGAACATAGGGTATTATGTTCTTCAATTGCTTCCATTGATTTTTCTTTGGGTCTACCTCTAGAAATGATGCTCGATCAACTATTACTTGTTCGCCCCATTGCCAGCGTAAGATGAGGATGATAGGAACAAAGAACATTGATTAGAGTTTCGAGTGTCTAGCATTTCATAAAAGCTTGGGGTTTTAAAGAGGAGACGAAAATAGATAATGCTGGTAAAGGTTTGGTGCAAATTTACATTTTGTGTTGTCAAGATGAAGGTATGTCTGAAGCTTATCCAACAAATAAATGTTTGGATAGATTTAATCCTATGGATTTTAAATCAAGATTACCTTTTTCCCGCGGATTAGATCAATCCCTCAAAAATGGTTGTTTGGTTGCCGACTTTCAACATTAATCCGGAGGCTTCAAATACCCAAAATAAGACTATTCCTATGGATAAAAAAAAAATTCATAGCTAATTTTTTTAATTCTCTCTCTAGTTGTTCTTTTTTTATTGAGAAATTTTTTCTTCTATTTTTGTATCTTATTTCACCTTTGATAAAAAAAATTCTCACACTTTCTTTCAATATATCACCTCTTACTTCCTTTACCTCTCATCCTTTTTATATCCTTTTATTTTCTTAAATTAGATATGGGATTTTGAGATGGGATGTATGGGATGGTTGTATGGTAAAATATGAAATAAATTGCTTATAAAAAGAATAATGAGAAGAGCTTCTCAAGTTGGTTTGAAATAAAAAAAAATGAATTGTGAAATTAGAAAAAAAAAAGATTTTGAAAAAAATTATAATGGGTTGAAGTTTTGTTTGAAACTAATGGGTTGAAATTGAGAAAATAAATATGACGATAGATTGTGAAAATTAAGAAGAAGATGGTGTGTGGTGGGAAATTGATGGATAGAAAGAAGATGATAATGGAATGTGAGAATTGAAGAAAAATTAAGAAAGAAGATGATTATGGAATTGAAGAAAAATTAAGATGGAAGGAAATGAGTTATAAAATTAATTAAAAAAATAAATGAGTTAGGAGAAAATATGTTTTGAAATTGATAAAATATTGAGTTAGAAGATAATGGGTTAAGAAATTTAAAGAATTGAGTTAGAAAATAATGAGTAAAAGATTTTAAAGAATTGAAGGAGATAAAAATATTATTTTGTATATATATATATATATATATGAGAATAATGGAGGAAAGAGGCCATAGGAGGGAATTTCCTTCTATGGCGTCGAAAAAATACCCCCTACCTTATTTTTTCCGACGATCGGCACCCACCATCTTTATCGTTATCATCTAAGATGTGGGTACACAAAATTTCATGTGATTCTACAACTTTTTCACCGTTGATTTAGTGGGTTCAAAATTAACGGTTTACCGACAATAGAACTTTTTACATTGCTAAATCAACGGTGAAAAGGTTGTAGAATCACATAAAATTTGGTGTACCCACATCTTAGATGATAACGATGAAGATGGTGCGTGACGATCGTCGCAAAAAATAAGGAAGTAGGTATTTTTTCGACGCCATAAGAGGAAATTCCCTCCTATGGCATCTTTCCTCCATTATTCTCTCTCTCTCTCTCTCTCTCTATATATAATATTAGGTTTTTTTCCGTTAACCCCTGTACTCTCTGTTCTCCCATAATTAGTATTTAACTGTAGACCTCTATAATTATAAGTTACTCCGGCAACCCCTATTTCACTTTTGAAAATTATTCCACCTCCTCCTCTCCAGCCGTTGCCGCCTTCTTTCTCCTCTTCAACCTGCCGCCGTCCTCTCCTCAACGCCGCCGTCCTCCTCCTTCTCAACGCCGCCGTCCTCTTTCTTCTTCCTCCTCATTTTCAACACCACCGCCACCATCACCTTCTTCTTTCTCTTCTTCAACCCACAGCCGCCGCTGCCATTCTTCTTTTTTCAAGGATGGCGGTAGCGGTGTTTGTGGGTTGAAGAAGAAGGTGGTGGTGATGGTGGCGGTGAAAAGAAGAAGGAAAAAATTGGTGTTAATGGATTGAAGAAGAAGAAGAAGGGAAGTAGGAAGATGGCAGCGGTCCTGTTGAAGAGGAAGAGGAAGACGGCGGCCGTGTTGAAGAGAAGGAGAAAGAAGACGGAGACGGGGGACGGCGGGGAGGATTAATTTTCAAAAATGAAGTATGATGCTACATGAATAACTTATAAATATAAGAGGCTACAGGTAAATTCTAATTATGAAGGAAAGAAAAATATTTAAATATGAAGGCTAACAAAAAAAGCCTAATAATATTTTATTATGAAAATCATATACTTTAAGAACCAAAAACAAACTATATAAAAACACTATGAATTTTTCAGCAAAAGGAACGCAAATGCCACATTTTTTCCCTACATGAATCTCTATCCAAGTATCCAAACAAACATGGATAAATTTGAAGCCCTAGGATAACAATCCAAAAATATCATCAAATAACAAGTAAAAATATCATCCAATTACCCAGAATCACAACAAAACCAGAATCGAAATCAGTCGATCTCTTGGAGAGATGCGCCGCCAGCCACCTCGTCGACGGAGAATTTGCCCTTGGCCTTGTCGGCGGCTCTCCCTTTCGCCTTGCGCTCGAGAAGGGCCTTGCGATCCTTGTCGAGCTTGAGCTTGGTGATGACGACCTTGGAGGGATCAATGCCGACGTTGACGGTGGAGCCGTTGACCTTCTCGCGGGTGATGCGCTCGACGTGGATGACCCACTTGCGGCGGTAGACCTGCACCACCTTGCCGTCGCGGCCCTTGTAGGTCCCACGCACAACCACCACCTCGTCATCCTTCCTCACCGGAACCGACCTGACGCCGTACTTGCTCCTGAGATCGCCAGAGAGCGGCGCGCTCATCAGCGTCCGACGCACGCTCGACGGCGCCGTGAAGTGCGCCTTCCTGCTCTTCCGGCGGGAGCTCGAAACCCTAGGATTAAACTTCATCGTCACTACACACGGAAACAAATTTATCAAAAAATTGATGAGATTTTTAGAGATTGTTGATGAAGAAACAAGAGAAATGAAATTAATCCAAAGATGAAAAAAGATTAGGGTTTTACCTTCGAGGGGAGAGATCGGCCGAAGAAATAGAGCGAGAGGGGCTGAGATCTAGGGTTTTGATAGAGAATATATAAGTTAGATAAAGATTGCGGAAATCACTTTATTTTGGGCCTGGCCCTGGGCCTTTTTGCCCTTTAGATATAGCAAAGCTTAAATATAGAAAAATAATAGAAAATAAATTTAAAATTTTGAAATATCAAAATATTAAATAACAAAATTGCAAATAAAATAGAGTTACTTATTATTTTATTTTATTTTGTCACTAACCCGTAAGCCCTAACCTATGCACACAACACACGCGCATCCATCACACACACATCCAGGGGACCCATGAATTTGCCCCGAAAGTATTAATTTGGTCACTTCCCAGAAGGATTTCTGAGGTTTGAACCCCACGCTCTCCTTAAGAGGAAAGTGTCCATACTAGCTGAGCTATTGCTCATTGGCAGTTATCTACTTTTGGGTTCCCTTCATTGAAATGTTGCATGTTTGTTAATTTGAACTTTCAGGTTTTGGGCCTACTACATCAAAATTAAGGAGCTAAGCTAGATTAGCTTATTTTTTAACATAATCACAAGCAATTATTTCTGGAAAAAGTGGAAAAAAAAAATCACTTATAAGTGCTTATGACAAATAAGTTGTTTAGTGTTTGGATGATTTTGTATGAAAAGTGATTATAAATAGATAGTATGTTTGGATGAAAAAATAGATAAGTGATTATTGAGTTTAAAATGAACAAAAGACCGCATCATTAATGTCATCTTAAAATTTGGATAAAAAGACAATGGATATTATGGTATATTACTTGGTCAACTCTGCTATTCCATAAGCCATAATCACTTATGGAATAATCTAGCAATTCCTAAATTATTTTTAAGTGGGAAAATATGTCATTTTTAAACTAGTCGTGATAGGACCCAGGTAAAGCAATCACTTATTGAATAGTAAAAGAAAGATTCAAACACACTATCTAGTTGGGGTCCACTTTGATATGATTTTTAATCACTTGTTGACAAAAAATAATCCAATCCAAACAGGTCTAAGTTACCTTAAGTTATGTGAGGGGAGGGATGAGAATGAGCCTTATTATTTTTAAGTTATAATTTATTTTAGTTGGATGGGCCATCTTCCTTCTCAAACATACACATATCTTGGGCAACTTAGCTAAGGCACAATTACTTCTATGTTTATAAAGCATCATAGAATTTTCAAATTTTTTGCGATTGCACCACTAAACTCTAAAAATGCCATGAACCTCATCTGAACTTAAACTAAAAATGTCATGAATCTCACCTGAACCGGCAGTATCATCTGAAAATGCTGGTTACCTTAACTTCAACTTATTTATGGCACAAATAAACTGAAAACTCTTCAATAACCTTGTTAACTGAGGCACAAATAAACTGAAAATCTCTTGAATAACCTTATGTACATGGACTAAATCACCTCAAAATAAACTAAATATGATAGTTCCAGGTTAGAAAATATCCTCCATTTTCTCAACGAAATTAGCTTTCAGGAGGGCTTATAACATTTGTAGAGTTCAATAGTTGTTATCTCGAAACGGTGAAAATTTGGTATAAAATTTACCCATTTTTTGTATGTTGATGAAAATTTTAGCAGTTAAGGCAGCTTACAGAAAGCACAAAAGGCAAAGAAACTGGGTCATATATTGCTTCCGCTTTTTTTCTTCTCATTGAAGGAATTTGCTTGATTTCAACCAGATGCCGCAGAATGAGGCATGAGGAGGCCCAATACTGTTATAGTCTATGTCAATTATCAAAGAAAAATATTATAATAAAGTTTCAACTGGAATACCGCTGTAATTTCAACTAAATAACAACTAAAACATTTACAATCACTAAACACAACAATGTGATTACCTACATACAAAACTTGACTAGTTTATGGTATCCAACACAGAGATTTTAAGGGGAAAATAGGGTGGCCAAATGTAATGTTATATGAATTTCACGAATAACATTAAGAGTCTCCTTCGAGTTTCCTGCCACTTTCTACATCATCTAGGTCTTGGATTGAATCTACCATTTGCATCTCCGTGTGTTGTTCTGATGGGTTCAACGCGGTGTTCGGCTGCGCATTTTGACATTGATCGGCCAACATCCTAAAATATGCATGAGGGCCCCAACCTGTAAAATTTAAGCCATAAGTATCAAGAACCTGTACATTTGAGATTTAAATGCTTTTACAGATTTGGAAGTAAAAATAAATTAAGTAACAAATCTGTCGATGATAATTTTCGCTATTGTTGATGCTCATAAGAGTGCAGGCAACAACTACAGGTGTCTTCAGCAAACAATATATCATGCAGGAGGCTATATTTCTGGGCACACGAAATGCGTGTGCAAAAGACTATAATTAATATATAGAGGCACCTATAATATGTTTTTCATGCAAAATACGATCTAGAGAGTTTGCCTTATAAGTACCCTATGACATCTATTATTATGCCGCATGTTTCCATCCATTTAGAAGGACTTGTTCTAACTTTTTTAATTAGTGCACCGGTTTAAGATTTTTAATCTTTTGCGAACTATGTGATTTGATCTATAAATAAACTGCATATGACCTCTACAAGATATTGCCAAATGAGTAATGACCGTTTAGTGAACATTTTACGTTCTTAAAATGTAACTATTTAAGATGCATCCTCATATTATTATTTCCATTTTTGTGATATTTGTTATTCAAGATAACATAAAAATATATACATGCAGGAAAATTGCATACCTTGTGCATCATAAGGGGGTGGGAAGAACTGCAGATAACAGAATGATGCCACTACCAATCCTGAATGAAAAATTCCACAAATATAATTAACATTTGTACATATATTTTAAGAGAGAAGAAAATCGTTGGGAGAAAACAAAAAGAAAACAAACCTAAGATCCCACCAGCAAATACATCTTGCCAGTGATGCCAATAATCATCGACTCGAGAAATTGCTACAAGAGCTGCTATTAGAAGGGGAAGAAATATGATGCAGAGTTTTGCAACATGGCCCTTGCGGTCAAAAGCTTGGATTTTCCCCGAGAGATACCATGCAAGATAACCTAATCCTGCAAATGTCCCTACATATAAGCAAATATATCATAATAAATGAGCTTCGATATATTAAAAAATTATAATATAAGGAAAAACAGTGAAGAACTGAATAAGAAATTTTATTCCATATGCACCATCAAAAGATTTAAGCCACTGAACCACACTGCAGCGTACATCAAAATTGAAAAAATCTCGTGATGCACACGTTCTGATACGATGCACACGTTCTGATACGAAGACATTTGAGAAAACCTATACCAAATTTCCCTCCAATTCTTCTGGAGAGCTTGTCAAGATCCAAATCAAAAGATGATGGTGCCCCAATCAAACTCTTTGCTTGCAAGCAATTATGTTATTCTCAAGGCTAGTACAGCCGAAGCTGTTATATTTGTATTACTATTTGACGGCTATTGCAATAGATGATAGGTTCTAGTATTGCTTACATGAAGAATGCCCACTTGGAAAACTTTTATGTCCCTCCTTAATATCTCCCTTGTCACCATGACATATCACATCTCCATGTCTTGCATAAGCCTACAGAAAAAAATTCATATCGATCCATCTCATAAGGATCTTAAAGCCAAAAGCAGTAAAATTAAAAAATAGCATTAGCATTAAAAAATAATATAGACGACTTCATATTTTGAAATCGGTTCAATGATTTCTCATTCACCTCCTTGCCATCGGGGAAACAACGCCAGAAGAAATCTGGCCGCGGTCGACCAACAGCATCCTTAATTGCATCCGTTATAACACCAGTTATAAGCACAGCGTACAAAAGGCCTACTTGAACATGTCAAAATTTAAAACCAATGGATAAAGATAGAACTATTTTTTTCCTTCAAAAAGCTACTAATGAAATTATTTACCTAGTATTGCATGATGCAAATCATAGACGTCCCTCTTTCTGAAGTACTTCGCCACAAAGATCACAAAAGGCAGTAAAACTGCAATAATCTAACCAAAACAACCGAAGTAAGACTTGTGTTCGTTTGCGCGCAAGTGTTGCAACATGATATCTCGTCAAAGGAACAAGAATACATACTGGAACTCCCCATATTGGCACGGTACTCTTCTTAAAAGGATATTTGAGATCAGCCATCATATCTTTACCCACAAATCTGTAGAATGGATCTATAACATTCAATACAACTTCGATTCCTGCAAGAAGAAGAAGGATGAGCCAATCATGCAAGTGGACCCTTAGCACCTTCACTCCATGGGATCTTATGGTATGAGAATCCAACCGAGTATCGGCCATTTTCTGCTGTTCAAGAACCCGTTAATTTAGATAAGGATATTTCACAACATATTTAGCCTCGACAAGCATCAGCAAAACAGAAAAACTGCTGTCAGAAAGGATAATTATCATAGTGATTCCTCTATTGTAAAGAGGGTTCAACATATATGGTTTTAATGATGGAAACAGAATAAAATTCAGGTCTTTGGTAGAATTTAGTAAACTAACAAAAATTAATAGCACTTTTTTTTTATTTAATCACATCAACCAGGATTGCATAAAACCTGATCTCAAGTTCCATGAGAAATATAGGAGATAAATAATATTGGGTCTTCCATAACAACCATTATTCAGGTTTTCTGTAAATTACTTCTGAGAAAATTTGCAAAATAAACAGCCAAGTGCACTTCAACATCTAAAGCATTAATGCTAAAGAAGATTCAAATTATGTTCATCCGTGAACTCAAGACAGAGAAAAGAAGGTAGGCATAATAAGACTTCAAATGGTTCATCTTCCTAAATCTCAAACAGTAAAAATCAACTATATGCACAAAAAAGAATTCAATAAAGTAAAAGGGCAGAACTAGTAGATATAAGAAGACTGACCTCCAAGCCTGAAGGAGGTTTTAGTTCTGCTAATGATAATTAAGTACAAAGAGATCAAGAATAACTGGAGTTGTGAGAGCAAAATGTCAACCAAAATTCCACAGATTTTGGGCTTAGAAAGAGATGAGAAGGTACAAAGATGAGTGGATGAAAATGAAGCTAGATAAGATGTAACATTGATATATGCAAGAGCTTTAATCAGTGGGGTATTGAATTGGATATCATTAAATATATACAGGGTGAATACTACATTTGGACATTTCAGAAGATGGTGAGATGTCACTTTGGATGAACATGGCAAGGACGTTAGAAGAAGACTAGTGCTTTTGTGGGGACATTGGCAATGGAAAGTTACAGCCATTATTTAACATGAATGCTACGTTTTTGTCCACAAGGAGAACAGTGATCGATGCAATCAGTAGCATTATTGAGGTCATGATATTCTTCTCTCCTTTTCTAACCCCCCCAATCCCCCACCCCTTCTAAGTTTAAAATATGTGATTTTCCTATGTCTGAACATACATTCTATCCTATTAGAATCTTTATCTACTTTAATTTAAGAGAGACAGATGACAGCATATAATCTGAATATTATAAGACAGATATTATGCAATCTATATACGTGTTCTATAAAAACATAATTTATATTTTCATGAATAAAAAACTCTGAATAGAAAAATTATTTATCTTGCCAGAAGATAAAAGGGCATGAGATCCCAAATGTAGGATGATGGCTGTACATAAGACCTGAGGATATGAGATTCCAATGGATGGCTCCCACAAGTCAATTTATGTGTTCACATGTCATGCTATTATATGTGGGTACTGAAAGGAAAACAGCTGAATTGTTGTATAGTACAAATCTGGGGAAAATACTACTATGGAAGGGCTTGCACTGTGCAAGCCCTTGCATAGCTCTTGGATGGGCTTTCCTTTTGTGCAAGGGAACCCCATCCAGAGGCTCTAGAAGGGCTTGCATGGTACAACCCCTTCTAGAGTAGATTTTTCCCAAATCTGGTGACGTTGCCTTTATGTTATTAATAATACTGATTTAATGAACTTTAGGCAGACCAGGTTATTCAAGAGGAAAACTGGTGAAAGATTTTTTAAGACCGAAGTAGTAAAAAAAAAAACCATAGACGGTGAAGTTTATATAATTGTGCAAAAAATAACCCAACTAAGATAAGAAACTAATTTCATTACGATACAAATTTGCATAAAAACTACTGACGAAGATTAGGAACATAAAATATTCATTGCTATTCTGAAATTACCAATGTAAATGTTTCAACAAATTGTGGCTAACAAGCTACAGATTTGAAACTGCTTTGACAAAATAGATCTATAAACTATGGTACCTTCATTATCATATAGCCTGAGTAGCATATGACAGCGTGTTGATTGAGGCAGCAGTGGTGGTGGGATAAACCTTCAAAGGTTTTTTTAAAAAATCGATCAAGATCAAAAGCATAATTTTACATCTTTGCTCATTGAATCTATTCTATCCAAATATCAATAGATAAATTCATGAATATCAATCGTAGAAATGATCCTTGTTATACTCCAAGTGTTCAGAACGCATGAACCATTACGTCATTGAACAGATTAAAATCTAGCAGTCTTCACATATCTATGCAAGGAACCTGCACACAGTCGCAGTGAACAAGCGAACTTTTTCCTACCACCTACATATGCAAACAGGCCCATACAAAGGCTGGGTGGAGAGATGAGTACGATTAGATGGATATTAAAAATATATTTTAGTGATAAAAGCCATAGTTCCAGCTTAACCATTAAACTGCTTCAAGACAATTACACTGAAAAACTAATTCAGTAAGCATAATCACAACCCCAAAGCTTTCCAATCATCATCTAAACAAAGAAAGAATCATCGCAAAATGCTGTCCTGTACTAACAAATATAAAAACATTCTACTTTCTCCCTACAAAATCTTGCATCGCATGATAAGCGTAAGCTGCAAGATGAATTTGAAAACAATACATGTAGGAAACGTGGCCAAGTTCATTAGTTCTATGACCTTCCCGATTCTAATCCATCAAGTATTGTCCTATTGCGGTCTGTATTAAATAACACATTGTCAATTTGTGGGTTCGCAACAGCTCGCGTCTCCTCGAGCATTTGGAAATATGCATACGGTCCCCAACCTACAAGGGCAAAAAAAAAGTTTGATCACTAATAAATTTCTTAAAGAGGTCGCCGGTACAAATTAAAATGTGGTTGTTGCTTTGTGAAGCCTTGATGCAATACATAATTAGAAATGATTTTATTTTTTGATCCAATAACCGTTCTTTCATGTTCATGCCAATGCATTGTCTACAATAACAGCCCAGGGGCAAAACATGAGAAAATCCACTGTCTTTACATGGAGACCTATATGTTTGCGTGCGGGCTGTTGATTGTGGAGCTTATGCTAAAGAAAGACAGCTAAAGAATGGAAAAGTCTAAAGGAGACAGCTGAGTGTTGTTCATCTCCTCTTTTATTTGTCAAAGTATATCAGCTATTGATGAATCTAAATATACCAGAGGTCGGCTTCGTTTAAAGCATTGTCTCCAAATTTGCATTATAAAAGGGTTGCCAGCTTTCGTTGAGAAAAATGAAAGGAAAAAAATCCAATTATCATCCAATGACAAGAAACATTCACAAGAAGAGTATGTGTGATATAAATCAGCGAGTGATTTATATATAGAGAGCATTCATTTTGAGTAAATATAATTGAGAGAACTATATTATGAGTGCCACAAAATATTGTAATCGTGAGAGAGATTGTGAGATTTCTTGTTGAGAGTACTTTTGTAACCATACAAAAGATATAGTGGATACCGTAGAGAGCTTCTACGACGCAGAGTAGCCAGTGTTGGATGAACTGCGAGTATAAATCTTCTGTGTCTTGATTTGTTGTGCCAGTTGTTTAATTTTACCGCTCCGTATTGTATATATTTCTCGCTTGTACCGGGACTAATTTCCTAACAAGTGGTATCAGAGCGTAGAGAACCAAAAGGTCTTCGATTTTACGGCCTAAATTTACAGTTAGTGGCGACGCTTGTGTCCGCTCCCTATCTTCTTGGACTGTAATTCAAAGGTGTTGGTTCAAAAATTCAAGAGAGAAGGTTAAATTTGCTGCGGCGGCAAGCGAGAATGTCGAAGGATAAAACTAAAATTGCGAAATTTGATGGCCATGACTTTGCATGGTAGAAACTTCGAATGGAAGATTATCTATATCAAAAAGATCTATATGAATCAATGTTGGGTTTGATGCCGGTCGCCAAAGAAGTTGAAGAGGTTGATGCGGCCGTAAAGGCCAAGTACAATCTTTTGGATAGAAAAGCCTTTGGTGCTATTCATCTCGACTTTCCATATTGCAAAAGCTAAAACTGCAAAAGAAGCCATTGAGTTACTTTCAAATATATATGAGAAGCTGTCGACGTCCAATCAAATCTTCTTGTTGCAGAAGTTGGTGAACATGAAATTATCTGAGAAGGGTACCGTTGCTGATCACATGAATAACTTCACACAAGTTGTAAATCAATTGGAAAGCGCGGGAATAAAATGGAAGTAAAATTACAAGCTCTTTTATTCCTATGTCCATTACCAGATTCTTATAATACCGCTGCACAAACTATCTCGGGTACCATGAAAGAATCTCTCATTTCGGATGATGATATGAGTTGCATCATGGATGAAGAGATGAGGAAGAAGGTTTCAAGAGAAAATTCTTCAAGTTCCTCATCCACTATTGCTTTAGCCGTGGAGGGTAGAGATAGGAGTAAAAGTAGAAGGAGATGGCACGGGAGATCAAAATCAAAGGGTAAGAGTAGAGATGGCATAAACAATGAATGTTGGTATTGTCACAAACCGGATTATAAAAGAGCGGATAGTGAACAATACAAGAATGAGAAGTAAGATGACAATTATGATGGTGCACATGTTGTAACCAACGTGCAGTTCAACAATTTGTGATTGTCTGCTTGCAAGGCCGTGGAGACTATAGACTGGTTTTCGGATTCTGACGTTTCTTTTCATTGCACATCTAGACGATATGAATTCCTTGTGTACGAGAGCGGTGATTTTGGTCATGTGACCATGGGTAATGGTGAACAATATCCAGTAGTAGGAAAAGGAGTTTTGAAGATGAAAACTAATGGTGACGCTTGTCTAATGTTGCGTGAGACAAGACATTTCGAAATTGAAAAAAATCTTATCTCAACTAGTGTGTTGGACCGAGAGGGATGTGTTGCCTCTTTTGGTAATAGAGAATGGAAGATTACTTCTGGGTTATGAGTTGTTGCTAAGGGAAAACGTGTTGGTATGCTTTATATGCTCAAAGGCGCGAGTACAGAGTACTTGGTGGCTTCCACTCAGTGATGCTACTCTCTGGCATTACCAATTGGGACATCTTGGCAAGAAAGATGTGGAGGCACATCGTCGAGAGTTGCTGCCAGGTTTAAAAAGTTTCAAGATGGATTTTTGTAAAACTTGTGTTCTTGGAAAGCAAAAGACGGTTAGTTTTCGGATTGATTGTGTGAAGCACAAAGTAGAGCGTTTGGAGTTGGTGCACATAGATGTCAGGGCCAGCTCAACAAGTTTCAATGAGAAGAAATAAGTACTTTGTGACCTTTATTGATGATTCCACGAGGAAGAATTGGGTGTTTCTTATTAGAAAGAAGTCTGACAACGGTGGTGAGTATATAAGTTTGGCACTCATAGAGTGAGAACCGTTTTAAGGACTCCACAAGAGAACGGTGTTGCCGAACAGATGAACCAGACCATCTTAGAGCGTGCAAGAAGTATGAGGCTACATGCAGGGCTCCTTATTTACCTTTGGGCCGAAATAGTCAACACGGTTGTTCACTTGATCAATCGCAGTCCATCTAATGCGTTGGATAGAAAGATTCCGGAAGAAATGTGATCAGGTAAATTGATTAATTACTCGTATTTAAAAGTATTCAGTTGTTTGGCATATTACTTACTTGACAGTGACTCGAGAAAGAAGCTTGATGCAAAGTCACGTAAGTGTGTTCTTTGGTTATGACGGTGACGAGTATGGATGCCGCGTTTGGAATTATGAGTTCAACAAGGTCATTCGAATTCGGAATGTGGTGTTGAACGAGAATGAGATGTACAAGGACCGAAAGCGAGTTGAAGAGCCAACAACCAAGTCTGACATGGTGGAGTTGGACAGTGAGCCAGTACAGTATACGCCATTGCCGCAAGAGCATGAATAGCTTCATAAAGAACCTGCTACTGGTGATGATGCGGGAGTTCTCAAAGAGATCGGTGATTCTGAATCAGTCGGTGAACCGGTGATTCCAGAGCCTACAACTGTAGAGATTCCAGAGTTGAGAAGAAGTACTCGTGTGAGAAAATCCAAAGTAATTTTTGATCCATCGGCGAATATTGTTTATCCTCACATCTTGTATACATATTCATGTGAGCCGGAGACTCTTGAAGAAGTATTGTAAGATGGTGCTCGCAGTGCGTGGGAGCATGTCATGAAGGAAGAAATGAATTCGCTGATGCTCAACAAGACTTGGGATTTAACCAAGTTACCCGCTGGAAAGAAAGACTTATTGAATAAATGTGTATACCTAGTCACGGATGAGGCAGATGAAACAAAGCGATATAAGGCGATACTTGTTGTCAAAGGATATTCTCAAAATGAGTGAATTGACTACAATTTGATATTTCCCCCGGTTGTGAAGATAACTTCTATAAGAGTTTTGCTAAGTACAGCGGAGGTACAAGATCTTCATCTTGAGCAATTAGATGTGAAAACGGCTTTTTGCATAGTGATCTTGAAGTACTATATATGGTGCAAGCTAAAGGTTTTGAAGATAAAGGCAAAGAGGATATGGTATGCAGATTGAGGAAGAACTTGTATGGTTTGAAACGAGCTCCTCGTCAATGGTATTTCAGGTTTGATGGATTCATGACGGAAAAAGTCTTTACACATTGCAGGTCGGATCATTGTGTCTACGTGAAGTTCAATGATGGCGATATTATCTATCTTTATATGTGGATGATATGCTTTAGGTTTAAGTATGAAAAAAATTAATATGGTGAAGCGTGTTTTGGTGCCATAATTTTCTATGAAAGATTTGGGTGCGGCAAAGCAAATTCTTGGCATGAAAATCACGAGAGATAGAAAGGAGAGGAAGCTGTGGTTTTCTCAAGCAGACTGTTTCAAGATGTTGAAGCGATTCAACATGGAGTAAGCAAAACCAGTGATGACCCTTCTTGTAAGTCGCTTTAAACTATCAAAAGAACACAGTCCTAAGACGCAAAGTGAAATTGATATGATGCAGAAAATTCCTTATGCGTCGGCAGTGGATAGTTTGATGTATGCTATGGTTTGAACAAGACCTGACATTGCTCAAGCAGTGGGAGCAGTGAACCGCTATATGCAAAATCCAGATAAGACTCACTGGGAAGCAGTAAAATGGATTTTTGGATATTCAATTGGTACTTCTAATTATTTATTATGTTATGGAAGAGATTCATTTGAGTTGGATAGTTATGTGGATGCTGATCTAGCGGAAGATCGAGACACTTGTAGAAGTACAACCGGATGTGTATTCACTGTTCGAGGAACAGCGGTAAGTTGGTTATCAAGGTCCAATCAATTGTCGCTATCTACTATAGAGTTAGAGTATGTAGCTATGACGGAAGCGTCCAAGGAGATGTGGTTGTAAGATCTCATGATAGAACTTTGTGAGATTCAAGAGTTGGAGACACTTCAGAGCGACAGTCAGAATACGATACAGTTGGCCAAGAATGTCGCATTTCATGCTAGAACTCAGCATATCAACAACAAGTATCACTTTGTGCGGAGATTATTGGGAAAGAAACTGAAACTGGAAAAGATCAATGGAGTCAAAAATCCCGCGGATATGTTGACGAAGGTGGTAGATACGGCAAAACTTGTATTTTTCTCAAGTTTTGTCGGCCTTGGTTCAAGATGAACAAGGTGAGGTTCGTAGAGGCTTGTGCATGTAATATGCTTATCCATTAAGTTACTCGGTAAAATGAAAAGATGAAAAATTGATGAAGAACTTGAGCAATGTCTCCAAGTAGGAGATTGTTGATTGTGGAGCTTATGCTAAAGAAAAGACAGCTAAGGATGGGAAAGTCTAAAGGAGACAACTGAGTGTTTGTTCATCTCCTTTTTTCTTTGTCAAAATATATCGGCTATTGCTGAATCTAAATATAGCAGAGGTCGGCTTCATTTACTACACTGTCTCCAAATTTGCATTATAAAAAGTCTGCGAGCTTTCGTTGAGAAAGAAAGAAGAAAAATCCAATTATCATTCAACCACAAGAAATATACACAAGAGAGAGTGATATAAATCAGTGAGTGATTTGTATAAAGAGCATTCATTTTGAGTAAATATAATTGAGAGAATTATATTATGAGTGCCATAAAATATTGTAATCGTGAGATTATAGAGAGGTCGTGAGATTTCTTATTGAGAGTGCTTTTGTAACCAACAAATGATATAATGGATATCGTAGGGAGACTCTACGACGCAGAATAGTCAGTGTTGGGTGAACCGCGAGAACAAATCTTATGTGTCTTGATTTGTTGTGCTAGTTTTTTATTTTATCGCTCCGTATTGTATTTATTTCTTGCTTGTATCGGGACTAATTTCCTAACACGGAATGCGTATGTGAAATCAGAGGCAACACCATGGCACATTCCCAGCCTCGTTTATTTGCTAATGAATATATTCGTATTTAGCATACAGAATTGCATATTTGAATGTGAAATGACAAGATATGTAGATAAACTGCATAATTCATAAGTTCAAAAGCATGCAACTGTTGAAGTGATGTTGTATCTACATACTTCTATTCAGGATAGGCGACAAAAGGAGCAAAAGGTCCGATGACAAATATTTGGTATAGCCTATCACTAGCTCACATTGTAAGATAATAAATTAAACACCAGATCGGTCTATTTTTAAATTAAACACCAAATTAATCTGGCCTTTGAGTCAACAAAAAGGAGAAGTGGGATTAAAAAAACGATGATCATCACAAAGAAACGCAGGATATATTTCACAATCTTTTCCAGGTAACAAGGAAATTAAATTTGGCGGCACAGAAATGTATCTAAATATTTCTATTCAGGATAGGCGACAAAAGGTGCAAAAGGTCAGATGACAAATAATTGGTATAGCCTATCACTAGCTCACATTGTAAGTTTGTAAATAACACACCAGATCGATCTATTTTTAAATTTAAAACACCAAATTGATCTGGTCTTTGAGTCAACAAAAAAGGAGAAGTGAGATTTTATAAATAAAAAAAAGGGGATCATCACAAGATACACATGATATCACCACCTTTTCTAGGTAACCAGGAAATTAAATTCAGCAGCATGGAAATGTAAAGAACAATATAGTTGTGAATTGGTATATGAAAACAGCAACAAGCTACTAGGCTCAAAAAGGTCGATAAGCATAAACTGATATATAATGAGCATGATTTTCAGATTAAATATATATAGATCATGTTACCATCCACATCGTAAGGGGAAGGGAAGAACTGCCGATAACATAATGTAGCCACTACGCTACCTGCAAAATTACATTTCGAAAAGACAGTTATGCCAAGCACCTAAAAGCATTATTGATCAAATTCACTATGTTGATGTACATTACAGGATGTCAATCGACAGAAACAAACCTAGAAGACCACCAGCAAAAACATCCTGCCAATGGTGCCAATAGTCATCCACTCGAGAAATTCCAATGAGGCATGCGGCAAGTAATGGAAGAAAGACAATGCATAGTTTTGCCACATGGCCTCTACGGTCAAACACTTTGATTTTCCCTGACAAATATAACGCAAGAAAGACTAGACCTGCAAAGGACACTGCAAAAGGAAAAGTCAGGCTACTATTAGTATTAAGCTCTTTTTACATTTCTATTAACCTTCTTTATATAGCATAGTGGTTCAATTGGGGTGAAATAGTAAATATATTAATTAATTTTCTATAAGGTTTTTTTAGCCTGTGCCAATAGTAGCTATTTGACAGCAAATCGCCAGGTATAGATTTTACATTTTTTTGTTCTAAAAGATAACATAAATCAATAGTTATTCAAATGAAATATATATATATATATATATATATATATATATATATATATATATATATATATATATATATATATATAATGAAAGAGGTGTGACTAAGATGCATAGACATGAGTCGGTGATGATGATTTTTGAAGATGCACGCCCATAAACATGAGGCCTTTTTCATTATTCAAAGTACTGTTTATATGAAATTATCTAAACCTTCAGCCATCCTAACTAGTAACAAATTTAAAATATCTCAGTTTAGACCAGAAATCTGCTGCAAATCTCACAATCACATTAAATTATGTATGAAATGATGTCTCAATTACATTATAAAAATAGTGGCGGTGCTTACATGAAGTATGACCACTAGGAAAGCTTTTGTAACCTTCTTTTATTACACTTTTAGCTCCACTGCATATAACATTTCCGGTTACTCGATCATACGCCTGGAAGAGCATATAGCAGACCAATCCTCACAATCATGGTAAAAGAAACTTAAAAGGAAGACATATAAAGTTACAGAAACACCACATATACAGAGATCATTTGTAATATCTCGAGGCACAGACCTCTTTCCCATCAGGAAAACATCGCCAAAAAAAGTCAGGCCGAGGACGTCCAACTGCATCCTTTATTGCAACGGTTATGACTCCGGTAATCAGCGCAGAGAATAAGAGACCTGATTTTACATTAATTTTTATGTCATAAATAATAAGATAAAAGTAAGAAGAAAAAAGGGAGGAAATGAAGACCTCTCGGGTATACCTAATATAGCATGATGAAGATCATAAACATCTCTTCTCTGAAAATAGACGCCGACAAATATAGCAATAGGCAATAGTACTGCAATCATCTGATAATACAAAAGACATTAACACCACAGTCAACATATCTCCTATAACCGTAACCGGGTGAGTAATAAAAAAATTGTGGAGAAAAATACCAGAGCGGCCCATACGGGAACAGTATTGCTTTTCAAAGGGTATCTCAGATCGGTCATCATGTCTTTACCGACGAAGCGATGAAAAGGATGAACAAGATTTAAGACGATCACAAGGATCACAAGAAAAATGAGAATAAACCAATCGTGTTTGTGTGACTTTGCAAGTTTAACACCATGAGACTGTACTGTGTGTGAACCCAGCTGAATTTCCCTCATATTGTCCTGTCACAAGGGTAGAGTAATTTAAAAAATTTCAGATCTGCCCTTTAGTAAAACAGTAAGTTAAGATATCTCAAATTGCTTCAGCAAATCTAAAAACTGTGAGTAAGCTTTAGCTAATGTATGAAGCCATGCGAACCCAGGAAATTCGGTGAGAGGGGGTACAGTATGTAACAAGGTTCTATTAAGATTTTGTTCAAAATTTTCTATCATGTTGTCACTACATTGAACCAAACGTTTTTCGTTTGCAAAAAAACACCAAAAGAATCCATACTTAACATGATTGGTCAATGCTATCCCCAAAAAAATAATTTTTTTTTTTTTGAATGATGTGAATTGTACCCACAAACTCTTGCTATGTAACATCATGCACTACCACATGAGCACTAACTCATTTGAGTTGTATTTAAGAACTCGGTATAATATACATGCATAACATGGTGTTGTATTGATAAATCAAAGTAGAGATTTCTTTTTCTGTAAAATCTCAGTGGGGCACGTGCCCCCAATGAGTTGTATGTGGGTCCGCCCATGAAGCCAATAGACCAACCATTGAAAAGAAGCCGAGCCTAAAAGGCACGTATAAAGTACGAAGGTGGCAATTATAAGTACTCCTAAAAAGTATAAATCATGTTGGTTTAGTTTAGCTAACATTACCCTTACTCATAATAAGCATAGATGTGCATGTAAAGTAAGAGATAGAATACCCTTTGAATCCTTGTTCGTCGTCGATAGTTAGTTTTTGATTGGAGAATCTAACGACATTTCTGACAACATGCTTTCTAACTAGAATAATCAAGTCTGTGGCTCAGATGGAAACAAAGGACTACATTTATCACAATAAAATCTTGTAGTGGAAAAGAAATACAGACTCCCCCACCCCCACCCCTTTACACATAAAGCAAATCAAAAGTAGACATGAATGATTTTAGGCAAGAGATAATGCAATTCCACAATCATTCTCTTTGAACATTGTAAGCATCACAATGCATTTTAGCCAAAGCTACTAGGGTTTCCATGGTTTTCATTGCTTCATTCAATTGATCCTCCATTTTCACTACCTACTTTAGTGTCTTCTTTCATCCTCTCCCAGTTTTCTTTCCAACTCACTATGATCCAGAATATGATTCCATTTTAAATCTCATTTCCTAGATCAGATGTATATAAGCAAAATCTACATTAATAGTTACAAGTCCTTGTTGGCATCCAAGCAAACTCAATCCTTACATCAAAAAAGTTCTGAAGTCGCCCTATGGAAGACAAGAATCCCATCATCAATTTAGGGCTTTGCCATTTTTTTTAATTCAATCATTCTTTCATTATCATAGAACAAGAATCAACAACCAATATCACTGTATTTATACCCAGATAACACGAATTAATAGAAAGAAAAAAAGAAAATAAATGGGTCTTACTCTTTGAAGGGGATTCAAAAGCCAACGAGAAAGCATCTACCTGCTGCTGCTGCTGCTTCCTCCTGCAGCAAGACCCAAAAGTTATTTCCCCCCAAAAAAAATCAAAGAGAATAAGATAAAATACAAACAAAAATTAGGGGGGGAAAGGAAGAGGAAATGAAAAAGAGAGACTTGCTTCGAGTTTTACAAGAAGTGAAGAGATGAGAAACTGAAAGGAATCAAACCCTAGTGGGCATCGAGCAGGGGAAGGAGCGGTTACAGATTTTTTATTTTTTAATTTTTAATTTTATTGTTTATTACTGAAAACAAAAAAGGCTGCAGTCGCTTAATTAATGTGAAAAATATTTGAAGCATTGCCATCTGCGGGCATATTTGCAATTTTTAAATGGGCATTTGATTCTTCGAAAAAATAAATGAACTACAATTACTGGACTAAATTGCACTAAAATCCCCAAATGTTTTTTTTTTGGGTTGTGGTAAACCAAAACCCGATTTTAACGAAAAACCGAGAAACAACAAAGAAAGAAAGAAAAGGAACAACAAAAGTACAGTACTACGAGGGCACAACCCTACAACTTAGTGCCAAGCTCCGAGGAACAAACCTCATACAAAACAAATACCCAGCCCAAGAAAACAGAAAGTACCAGGACATGCAAACCTGTATGACACGAGATAACCCAAAATCATGCCCCGGCAAAGTCATCGTGCCTACAGCTCTCCATCCTGCAGTTGATAGCTAGCGACCACCCCCTCCTGAATATGTACTCTCGCTCTCTTATGCATGCCCTCGAATGCAGCCCCTGACCATAAACAATGATCGTGTCAATCTAGTTACCTATCCCAATTATTGTTTTATACTTGTCATTAAAAATTCTATTATTTCTTTCTTTCCAAATCACCCAACAAGTTGTTGCGGTCCAAATATCCCAGAAAGTACGATCAATGATACGGATGGATTGAATCCTCCATACCCTCAAAGGTCATGGAAGGAGTAAGTGTAACATTTCACAATTTTAAAAGATTATATTAGAATTTAAATAATGGTATTATGTGTTTTATTAAGATTATAATAATTATGGAATTTGGGTTTTCATAAATCGGAATATAAATATATTTATAAAATTTATAATGATAAAACTAATAATTATTTTAGGCATGGGCAGCATAATTTAACCTTAGCATTTTCTGTAATCGGACTTAATATTTGTTCTGCATGGTTGATATTTCGTGAGGATAAAATATTTTGAGGGAGAAGGAGAGACATGGCCTAGTGCCCATGTCTCCTTGTTTCCTCCCATTCTCCTCGTTTCTTTCTCTTTTTCATTCTCACTCTCTCAAACTCTCTCAACCATGGCTCTCTTCGACTGCCTCTCAAATCCCAACCTAAAACCATAGCTCGCTCGACACAAACTCAACAACCAACTCATCATTTCAAGTAGAAGCCATCTTAAACTCTTCAAGTGGCATCATGTAAGCTTTGATCTCCTCTTTTGTTCAAAACATTCCAAGGTAACTCTTTGAGTTCGAAGTCTTAAGTTTTATTGGCATAAAAACTATATCTTTTGCATAAAATTCATATTTTTGTGGTTTCAATCCAGTACAAATAGGGTTTTGATGGTTAGTTTTCTGGTTGACTATAATCTGTTTTAGATAGCAGATGGTGATTTGGTGCAAAAGAATTGGTTTTTAAAGTTTTTGTAAACTTCAAATTTTCGAAGCAAGAATTTTAAGCTTCAGACGTCTGCAAAGCTACTGTGTTTAATTCATTTTGTTTTTCAGACGTCTGTGCTTAATGCATCAGACGTCTGCCAATTCTCTAAATTTTCTTTGTGTTTTGGCCAGACATATGAGATTTGTTCTTCAGATGTCTGCCTTTAGTCTGTCTCTTTGAGACGTCTTCATCAGTCGTTTGACCATTTGATCTTCAGACTTCAGATGCTCTATTTGGCTAGTTTATTTGATGTTTCTCCTCGTATTTTGTTTGTTGGGTTTTATATCGATATTGATGGGATTTACTTATTTGTTTATAATTACTATTGGTTATAGGACCGATTGCGGGTGATTCCGAGACGACGAGGAGAGGCGCGGTAGTCATGAGATTTGACTAGCTAGTGCCGCAGTCGGTTAGTAGATTTTTATCTACGAGTGAGGAATCGGGTGGATAGCGTATAACACCCCCGTAAAACATATTTACCTTATGCTATTGATATGCTTACTATTCATGCTACAATAATTAAACTTGTTCGTTAATTAGTATAATTCAATAGTTTAGTTCTAGTAGCCTTATCGTAAACACATTTGGTAGAACACCAACACAAATACTAATGATTTCCATATTGCACAATCACAGACTAACATATTATACTACATATCACTAGTACTGTCATGCCACGTAGAACTTGCCATACTTTACGCTATAGTACGATATGTGTAGAACTTACTATACTTTACGTTGTAATACGATACGAGTAAGACTTACCATGCTTCTTATATATATTAGTATGAATAATGATACGAGTAGGACTTACCATGTTATACATGTTTTAGAATGATCAACAATATATTCATGTGCGTAACTAGATATCCGATAATATTCCATTGCTGTGTGTGTACGTAGACTAGATGTCCGTACTATTTGATATATGTGTTTGCGTACGTAAACTATTTGTCCGTACTAGTTAAGCTATGTGTTCGGGTACATAGATTAGATGTTCGTACCGACTATTATGATTTGATTAAATGGAATATTGGTTTTCATCGTATGAAGGGAGATTCCGTACTAGACGAGATGTTGATGGTTAGCCAAATACGGCCTTTTATTATATTGACCCGTGGAGTCTTATTATTTATCCCTATTAAGAGATTATAAAAACATAAAGGTTTTACCCATTTCTAAATAACGATTTGTTTCATGATTTAAAAGCGATAATGCCAAGGATGTGCTGTTGGATTTCAAAAGGATATGTGTGTGTATCATAACCTCTTTATTTTCAAAACAACGTTTCATTCTACTTTATATATATATATATATATATATATATATATATATATTGTTTTTTGTCATTCTTTTGGGATAGGAATACGCATCACTTGTCAGGCGTATTACAGATCCGGGATTTATTAATTGTGGGGATATGAATCTCCGATAGCCGCGAACTAAGCTGCCGTTAATTACCCCTCGCTTTTGGAGCGAGAAAACCTCCGATTGACGGGTAAAACCAGTCATGTGAACTTAATTTGCGGTGTGCGTATGTTGTGTTTTGGACGTATCGGGGGTCTCGCAGAGTTTACGGGGGTCCTGCTATCCTGATAGCGGGCCAGGGGTCAAGAGGGCCAGCACGTGACCGGGTATGTGTTTTGAGTGTGGAGCGTGTGAGAAAAAGAGGAGTGAGGAGCATGCTAAGGACGCGTGAGACAGCCCGTGACCTCTGGGTGCCAGCGGGTCACGTGCCGGCGTATGGGCACCAGCAGGTCACGTGTCATGCACGTGGGCGCCGGGCTCCAGCGGGTCACGTGCGTGGCACACGGCCGCTGGGCACCAGCTGGTCAGGTGTGCGGCACGCGACCGCTGGAAACACCAGCGGAAGAAGGGGCTAAGCCTTGGACTTGGAGTTGAACTCCCGAACAGGAATTGGGTGTAGATTAGGAGTTAAACTCCCAAAACATTTGGATTTGGAGTTAAACTTCTAAAAGATCTTGATTTGGAGTTAAATTCCTTTGAGAATTTGGATTTTGGAGTTAAACTCCTCAAAGATTTTCGGAGATGATCAAAGAGGACCGCTTTCTCTTCTCTTGAGCCTTAGATCCTTCATAAGTGGGATTTTTGGATGTGGATCTTCTTCCTCCCCCTCTCTTTTGCTGGATCTTGAGGAAAAAGGGAGGCGAGATTAAAAATCTCCCTATTAGGGATTTGATGGAAGATCTGAACTCCCCTTCGAGGGTTTTATGGTAAAACTTTATTTAGTTTTGAGAAAAAGAGCTAAACTCTTGATTTAATTGGAAATGAAGAGGAAGAGATAAAAACTTGAGAGAGAGAAGATAGAGGCAAAAACCCTAGAATTTTTAAGAGAATGAAGGTTGTTCTTGATTTTCTCATTATATTTGCCTTTTATATACTGCACATTTTACATAGAGCCACTTGGGCTTTTCTAAATGGCATTTGTGCATTCCCATGCTTCATGTGCTTATTTTTTTGCATATAAACCATGAGCTTTACAAAATTTTGGTTTTTTGTCCATATTCCATACATTTATTTCTAAAAAATTATATTAAACTAATTTATGGCTCCATTCTTTTTGTCATGGGGCCGGTCCCTTCCATACTCGGACTTGACTTGAGCTTGGGTCCGCTTGCTTGGGTTCGGGCCCATTTGACTTGGGGTTGACCGACTTTGACTTGGTCAACCGTGGTGTAATTTTTGACCCCAACAATATATATATATATATATATATATATATATATATATGGAATTGTTCGGAAGTATTTATATATTTACTATGTTTGTTTACGCTACGCTCGCTTTATATGTTATTCGTCCGCGTTATGTTTACTTTATTGATTATGTTAATATTTCACGCTTTATTTATCTTATTAGTTTGTGCTACATTTACTTTATATGTTATCAGTTATAATACGCTTTATGATTATCAGTTTGCGCTATGATTATGATACTGACTTGTGCTATGTTATGATACATGTCTATGCTATACTTATTTCACAAAGACTAAAAGGGTACGATTTAAACGAGATTTATAATATCGTGGAAGATGGTATGATATCAATGCTATGAGATTGAGAATACATATGAAAGAGAATGTATACATGAAAGAAGATATATACGAAAGAGAATTAAGGCATGGTCAATTCATGAGTGATTGAGACAAGGAGACATAAGATGTCTGCGGTGGATATATGTGATCAATCCATGAGTGATTGAGGTTAGTTGATACAGGATGTCTTTTATGGATGAGTTCGAACACGGTGGATGTGGCCGAGATTCTATGATAAGAATGAGATATATATTATGTTGTAGTAGCCGAACAGGAATGGTCCAAGAGACAGTACCTGAAGTATTATTTTCACAAATCGATGTATGTTTACACAAGCCAACGTCGTCATTAGCACCATGGTTGTCTTCTCCTTTGAGATTTTAAATGACACCTACGGAGTCAACGATAGTCTTATCGTCACCAGGGCTTTCTTATCTGTAACAACCATAATTTTCCTATACACTTTTCTATATGATTTTTTTTAAAAAAAATTTCAAAATCCATAAAGGAGTATTTTAACCTGAGCACAATATATATAAGTAATTATTTTGTTTTTAAATAACTCCATTTTTAGTGTACATAAAGTTGATTTAAAATTAAAGTATACTTGGGGTATTTAATGTTGCTGTTACCATTTTAAGTAATTATTTTCCCACAATAATTACAAGAAAGAGCTTGTAGCTCTTTGGTAATACCTTGCATTGCTGAACCAAGCCACCAGAGTTCAAATCTCTTGCCCCACATTATTTTTAGATTATTTTTGTTTTAAATTTCTTGGAAGCCCAACAGTCCACAGGCCATAACTCACAAAAGTTGAACTGAACCCTAAAATCTAAAAATACCAGAGCCTACGTCAGGAGACCCCCTACCCCTCGGCACCCCGACTCGGCCGGCGCTGCCGGCCGGACTCGACCGGCGCTGCCGGCCGGACTCGACCGGACGGCCGAGTCGTCAAAACGAAAATTGTGGCTCTTGGCATTCCTTAACCCCCTGCATACACCATTTATTTAGATCGGTTCCCGAGAGTTAAATACACCCTATTTACTCCATTTTTTAATGATTTTTCTATAATTTTTACGTTTTTTTAAAATAAAAACCTTTCACCTATCCTTTCCTATCCTACCCTATAAATACACCCCCTACCCTCTACCTTCTCATCCCAAAACCCTAAACTTACTCTCTCAAAAATTTTCCAAGAAGTGTGTACTTTGAAATCAAGTTCGCGGCGAAGCTCCGACAAAATTCTGGCGGGAATTCCGGCAACATTTTTAGAAACAACCGGCGACGAAGCAACGCCTCGGCAACTCCTTTAGTTCCCCTACACTCCTTAGTATAGATCGAAACCCGTAAGTTCTATTCTATCCCCCTTTCTATCTCTCTAAAATACGAAATTACGAAACCCGACGGAATCGGAACAAATCCGATTTCCGATTCGGTTTTCTATAAAAGTTCACTTCTCACCAATACATTCATGTTTAAACATCTTATTCTTGACTGTTAAACTTTTAAAAATCAATTTGAATAAGTTTTCTCACATGAAATGATAACCTTTCCAATTTACCGTATTTTTTTCACTTTAATACCATCATGTTTCGATTTCACATTTAACTCCTAAACTTTGCTATACATTTAAAGTAGAGCACGGGGTAATGACCTACCTCCATACACGCAAATACAAACCTAAACGAAATCATCAAAGAACTTAGAATACGATAAAACAAAACTTTCATTTAAATACCATATTCTTAATAAAACCATTCTTAAAAGTTTTAGAATTGATACACTTTTAAATAAAAACCTCTCATTAGGAAATACGATAAGTTGTGGACATCGATCGTTTATCTAAACCTGACTTTGTGGTGTCTAGGCTAGGCAAGTGAGCTTAGGTAACTTTAAAAGGCCCGTCTCACGATTCATGAGCGGATCCCTCCTTCCTCACTTGTACTTACCTGGCCATAATTGGCAGTGAAGAGGCGATTTGAGGCTTCTAACGACTTGTCGTTTAGACCATTTAGAAATAGGCTAGTTGGCTTAGGAAACCCTAGAATCTAAAATACGAAAATTACACTTTGCAAATAAATACCTTTTACTTTATAAAACCGTTTTCTAAAGGATTAGTATTTTACAATTTTTGCAAAGTGCCGCTACAACCCACCTTTGGGGAACCCGTTAGGGATAGTATGGTTTATCGTGCACCCTCGGACCTAGTAGTGTGAGATTCAGACCTCCGCAAGGAGCATTCGGTCTCGAAAAGTTTAAAATACGACATCTTAAGAAAATGAGATTTTTGGAATATAAAAAAATTTATTAAAATTATTTTTGTATAAACATATGTATATTTATCATTTAAATACCTATTTTATTGTAATATAAAATTTCCACCTTTTCCTCAAAATCACAATAATAAATTTTACACTAAAATACCATGAACTTCAAATAATCAATATTACAGATAAATGCCCTTATTTATAAAACTAGGATATTTTCACTAGAAATGTCGCAATATAAAATCCACCCTCATTACAATTCTAAAGACGAATAATAAATACTTGAGGTGTATTTTAAAAAGTATATAAAAGTATTTTTACATAAACCCCCTCAAGTTTTATAAATTACCCTAAGGACCCTAGCAATTATAAGACCTCGATTCACAATTCTGATTGTCTGACTCGGGTTTGAGTCTGATTAATCTGACTTGAATATGATTCAAGTCAACCTATAATCTACAAGTTTCCAATTCAAAATGAACACATGAATCCATGAATACAATTATCAATTTATACAATTTGACCGAACCGAACCATGGATATATATTCCTTTTACATGATTCTCAGTTATTCCATTTACATGACTCTACGGTTACAACCGTTTCCTGATATCATGGTTTCGGTCAGTCAGTCAATCAATCCTACAATCAATACAATTTACAAGACAACAATACAAACAAGACATCGCGGGGTTTAAGGGGTAGATTGGTACGGAAGATGTTAAAAGTGGCACGAGGTGGTTAGATTTAATACACCTAACATGAATCCAATTGCCGTTGTTCCGGGCCTTCTAACGGAGCCTTGTACTAAACGTGCCTCTAGTCTCTGGCATATAGAGACTCCTCTCGTATACACTGGCATTCTTCTGTACCAATCTACAAACAACAACGTTAATACAACATTACAACAATACAATACAACATTAAAAGCTACTCTCTCTCTCTCTCTCTTACTCTCTGTCTAATCCTCCCTTATCTTTAGGACTTACCGAGCGACCTGTTCGCTGAAGACATTCTGTTTCTTTCTTCTTTGAATGTCGTCAGATGATTTGGACCGGGCGGAGATCGAGCCATCTCAAGAAGACTTGGAGTAGTTTGCCGAAGACCCTGCACTTTAGTTTCATTGTACACTTTTCCTTTCTGTACTTTTCATTTCATGTTATGCCACTGTTTAGGTATCATTTTATTTCAGTTGTATTTCCTTTCATGTATTGTACAAAGAATGTTAATAAATAAAAGTTGCTGTTCTTTTTATTTCTTGTCTCTTGTGTATTTATTTTATATTGCTTAGATACGCTTAGCGTATGTACTTCTGAGTATATACGTAGCGGACCTCGTCGCGTCCCCTTCACCATATACCGGGAAGCGGGGCGTGACATTATCCAAAACATTCCATGCCTCATTGATCATCTTCTCGGGATTTTCGCCCAGTAATAGAAGATACAGATTCTTTTGGTATAGGTAGTTCTTCATCTGTTCACACCTGTTTGAGCATTCACTTACAAACATATGCGTACTTGGATGAGGAATAGCGTTGAAAGCATATTGTTATATACGCCTGTGGAAGGTTAGCTCATGACACGTGCACACGTGGAGGATGCATATATGTTTAAACGATACAATGAAGCATTCGGCAGTCAACGATAAAAGGAATGCATTTAAATAAAAAAATTATTCTATGAGGAAGAGATCACTAAATATGGGATCAAAACTAAAAGGGTTTAGAAAATAATAAACAAAGTTTTCTAAAGCCCTCTCAGCCTTCTCCACCATATCGAAGCGACAATCCTCACGAAGATTCGCTCCCCATCGATCAATACCATGCTCATCGGTGAAAGCAGACATGATGGCCCATTGAGCCCATATCTGGCTCAGCAAATGAACGGAGCGATCCTTCAGAGGCTTAGTAATCAAGCATGCCTTATGAACGCAGTCAATCTTGTCCTCCGCTGTGTCGAGCATTACCAAAGTTATCTCCGCTGGATGAGGAGGAATATCATCGAGCACGACCATGAAGATCACCCGGAGTCAAATAGAGCACGACCAGGAGATCCCCTACCGTTCAGGAGCTCGTGCATCACCATGTCACGTTGATCATCCGTAAGAAAGGGATTCGCCAAGTGTGCAGCAAAACGAGAAATAATTTCCTCGATTGGCACCCCATGGCTGCCGAGGAGCAAGTAGGCGATTTCAAGCAATGACTCTTGCTCTGTTAAAATAGTTCATTCCTTGTGAAGGAGAAGAAGAACATTACTTCACATTAGAAAAAGAAAGCATTCAAGTCTCGGCACAGAAAATGTTGTGCGTAATGGAACTATTTCCAAGCTCCGACTAAAAGAAGGCGTTGGAAAGGGAAATGTTGAGTCAAAAAAAAAAATAATTGAGACAGCGCCTCACGTGATACATGCGTGAGCGCCGGCGTGCAAAGCACGTGGATGCCTGATTATGTGTAAGAATTAAATTCTTGAGCAGGCGCCCACGTGCAGAGCATTAGAGCGCCAGCGCCCACATTAAGAGCAGGTAGAATTAAATTCCACATGGGGAATTATTTTCCTAAAATCTAGGGATATTCTCTGTCAAACAGAGTCGTTGGATCAAAAATCCAATGGTGATTAAAAAAATCATCAAATGACAGAATTAAAATTCTATTAGGGGAAAACATCTCCCTGACCTTTTTTTTTAAAAAAAAGATCTTCTCTGATAAACAGAGAGCCGTTGGATCAAAAATTCAATAATAGAATTAAATTCTAAATTTGGGAAAGTATTTTCCTAATCTTTCTAAATGAGAAAGATATACTCCGAATTCTTGGATTGAAAATCCAATGGTGGTTAAAAATCACCGTTTGATAGAATTAAATTCTATCTATGGAAAAATATATTCATAATCTTGTTAAAAAAACTAGAATATATATTCTGTAAAACAGAAATTCTCTGGACCAAATATCCAACGGTGGATAAAATTCCCCAAATAATCTTTAAAGTCAATTAAATCAATTGGTATTTCTCATGTCACGCCCCGCTTCCCAAAATACGTAAACACGGCATGTGACAGAGCCAACCCGATTGATGTTTGAAAAGAAGTGTTTATAGTAACCGCAATCAATAACGGTGTCGTGTGTAGCTAACCGAGATGAGTACAGGTCGTACTCAGGGAATCGTCAAATCTTTTAGTCTTGCTTTAGACGAGTTGATTAGAAGTAGAAAGGAGAATAAATTCTAGATCTATGTTTAATACGAATGTAGAATATATATAAAGAAGAGGCTTGTAGGGTTCGTTAGGATTTAATAGTCATGGATGACTAATAAAGATGACTCATTTTATCTTTTGATAGATTTAAAACTAGATTGACAGTGATGAATGAGAATTAGAGTTCTTGGAAGAAACTAGGGTTTCCCCACTATTGACCCTTGTCCCTTCATTGATCTTTATTCATGTCTAGCCCTTAACAAAACGATTGTTAATCTAATCTCAAATCGCGGTCAAGAATATCAATAAATTGATAGCGCGCCCGATTAGGATGTTAACGATTCTTTTGCTAAAGTTTATAAACTTCATAAGACGTAAAAGAAGTTAAAATATTTTCCCATCCATTGTTCTACCCTAATCCTATGAACCCTATCAAGCGGAGAATTACTCGCGTATGATGGAGATAGAAGAAGAAGAAAGGATAGAGATCATAATATAAATACAGAAAATAAATGCTAAATAATTAATCTAATGATCTACTTTTATTAATCAACTTTACAAGTACAAATCTTTCGAGTTTAGATTACAAGAGGAAGATGTTGCTCTCGATCTCTGCCTCGTAGGAAGTAGATACTCCGTCGAATTTCACGTCGCTTTATTACGTCGAATCGTGGACATGTCGTGGATCTCTTGTTTTTTGACGGTGATTTGCTTCGTATAAAAGGTGATGATTTCTATGTTTAGGCCTCGATCCTTTATATAGCTCTGGAAGCAGAAACCCTAGATACATAATATGGTTATTTTTTGATACAATCCTATCCAAAAAATCCCAAACCCTAACTCCTTAGAACGGCCGCGGATCCGCCGCAATATGCATGATTTGGCCGCGGAAGTGCGGTGGGTTGGAGAGATCATGGTTCCAAACTTCTGGGGCCTTCTCATAGTGATACGTGGAGATTTATGTGATGTCTGGATTTTGGAAATATTTCCCGAGTTTCTGCCAGTATTGATTCTACGATTTTATTTAAACTTCATCGGTAGATTTTTGATTCTCGGATCTCGAATATCTCGATCTCCTGACCTGAGCTAAATCTGCACAATATCTCAATTCATAGTATTAGTAATATTTGGTATTTTTGAGATATTATCCTAACCATTTTATATGATATTATATTTTAAGAATATTGATTACAGATATTTGATATGTATGCATATTTAAATTGCTAAAATATTATATAAATATTATATGTATACATTTTCCTTTATAATGTTAATTATAATATATAAACATACGATAATAGATATTTTACAGATAAACCCTCATATATTTCATATTTATAATAAACACCTTTAAATATTTAAAAAAAGTAAGGAAAATGTTATATCAAATGTGCAATATTTTCGATTGAACAAATACCCCCAAACTTAATTTTGATCGTCCCGAGCAAACTATTTATTCAAGAGAGGGAGAAAAAGAAAAACCTAAGTAGCACACTTTCGTAGGCAACACGATTGCACTTACCACGTGCAACAAGCCGTTAAATCTCTAGGTGTCCCTAATAGGAGGAGTGTTGTCTCCTGAGGGTTTTCAGCGGATTACACCCACAAAATCCCATAATAAAAGAAAGATGATGAATGTTACATATAAAGATAAGAACTATAAAAGAAATAACTTGAAAAGAAGAGTTTCCAACTACACTAGCTTTTCAGTTGCCATGAGCCCTATCTTAATGGTCGTGAAAAGATATTAGAAATCACACCATCCCTCAATAAAATATCGCCTTTAGTCGTCCTCCCTATCTTTCTTCCAAATATCGATCATATACCCCTACGTGTATGTAAAAGACATCCCTACACTTAGAGAATGCAATTCAAGCTATCATACTCTTGTCCATCTTCCTTAGTATTTTTTAGTAGGTGAATATTTTAGATGGAATTGCTCACACATCCTTCATGCGACCGTTAATACTCCTTGAGGTACTAGCCAACCAATTACAAAATGTGCTCGCTTATTTAGGCGTAATTTCTCGTCTTGCAATACCTAAGGCTTAGTAGTGGCTCCCAAACCAGTTGGTCTAAGGCACTAGATGATAAAGCACCCTCGCTATATTTTTTATGCTGCCTTGGTAATTACAAAACCAGTGTTCATTTTTCTGCACCATTTTTTTCTTTATGTTTTTATTTTTCTTCATACCAAGGATTTTAGACAATAGCATTTCAAGGTATCCTCTACTATTCCAAGTTTCAAGATGTGTGCGAGTGCGTATAGTAGGGCATCAACGTTCAAATGTTTGGACTCAAGAATATGGACTATTTTTCAAACTTATTTTTATTCTCAGATTAGTTATTTACTTCATCTTACTAACTCTTGAGACAACGGCTCATAACTACTTATTATTAGCTTCATTTAAGAAAATATCTAATTTTCTTAGTTTTCTCAAACTATTCCTATCTTCCATATGTAATTTTTTCATTTTCTAATATTTTATTATCAAATTTTTTTTGTGCTTATATTTATGATAATGCAAAATAATTCGTGAATAAGCACAAACCTTCCCCAAATCTGTTTGCAGCAGTGTTCTCACTAATATCATCTGTTAAGCTTAAAAAAACTGTAGACTTGGGAGGAAAAGTTAGTAACGGGGACATGAATTAATAACAGTAAAATCCCCCCCCCAAAACTTATTTTTGGCTCATAATTTTGTAATTTTTTTTTTTCAAGAGCCAAAATATTTTCCCCTCAAACTTGAATGAAATAATATTAAGCATTTGAAATTAAAAAGAGGGGGGGTGTAAAGTTATTGGTCAATATAAAGCTTTACAAAGACCAAAAGTCAACATCAACCATTCAAATTTTTTATCAATATAACACCAAGATTGGTAGAAGATCATGTTATATGTAGACAAGAAGAAGTGGGGAGGAGATAAGAAGTGGTATGGTTTACGTCTCGGTTGATAGAGACGGAACAGTGATGGTGAACGAAAACGAGAATGTGAATGATTTGGAATGGGAAGAATAGTCACATTTTTGTATGGGATAAGAAGAAATGGTGGTGGTTCAATTTCTTCGGGTGGAGGTTGATTAATCACAAAATCCGTATCGTTTAAGAATGTGAGTTCGTCGGCGAAAATATCTTCGAAACTTTCATTGATGATCCGATTGAACGTTTCAATGTCAATAAGTGTTGCGCCACACACTTGATTTGTCAAAAATTATGGAGGTAGGAGCCTTGAAAAACTCATCTACCTCATTCTCAAAAGAGTCTAAATCAAGTGGTCTTTCAAGAATCATAGAACTCGAAATGTCGTAGTGTGAGTCATCAACACTCGATAAAATTAAAGGAAGATTAGAAGAAGAATCAAAGAAAGTGGGTGATGAAATGGGTAAACAAATTAGGGTGTCAAGTATTGCTGAACCAGATGTGGGAAATGAATGCCGAATTTCGTTCTGCTTTTCGATCATGCATTTATCATCAATTTCCAAACGCATATTGGGTTCGGGAAAAATAGTTAAAAGTTCGAGATGATGTCCATATGGAAGTGAAAGGGCCTGATGAGTTGGTGAGAAAAACTCATCCAAAACTGTGGGTTCATCATCCAATATATCTACAGCGTTAATATCCTCAATCAAGTGAAGGTTAAAATTCTCAGACATCTCATCAAAAGTATGGTTTTCAATCAATTTTGGTTCTACAGTGGAGGTGTAGAAATCACAAGGATTGGGTGTGGTTTCACTTGACATAGACCCTTCACAATCGGGAAAATCAAACACTACAAAGTCGCACAATTCATCAAATATTCTATCTTTAATTGGTGAATCATTTGGTGTACTCGATAGATTTGTGAAACTGGAGTTGTGGATTTCAATTTGGGATGAGGAGGTTTGATTTGGAAGGGTGTACTGCTCTCGCTCACTACCCAAATTCTCAATTTGTCCTATTGCCGTATCATACATTGAAAATTTTTGAGCTAGTTCGAAACTAGTTGCTTGTTCGTTGGGTTGTATGAGGGCGGCCATAGACGCATTCAATTCCTCTATGTGGCGGCACGACGCTACCCGAAATTCTTCCACTGTCCGTTCAAGACTAGACATGGGTCGGTAAGGGGTTTCAGCAGAAGATTGAAATTCTTATCGATAGGTAAAACTCCCAAATGGCTGTTCAGAAGAAATATCTAGAGAAGGTGTAAAAGTCGGGTAGGATTGATAGGAATGGAATGGTTGTGAAAATTGGGCAGGAGTAGAATCAACATCGTGATAAGAAGAATATTGATATTGGTTGGCTGGTTGGCAAATGGCAATAGATGTTATATATGTCGCAAAACGAGTAGCAATATCTTCCTTAGGAAGTGATGGTGTTTGTTGTCCTAACGGTTTGACCGAATTGAAACTTTGGCTTTTAGCCCTCGCCATATACTCAGCGATAGACATGCGTTTAGGAGTTCCCTCACACACTTCAAATGGAGTATCAACATAAGAAGATGTAGAAATTTGATGCGGTTGATAGGACCTGGAGTGAGGTGTCCAACTGTTTCTCTCCGCTTACTCTATCCGATCTCTTAAAGACATGGTATAGTTGGAATTTTGACCAAAGCAGTTGTGAAAACAAGAAATATCTGGTTCTGGAAAGCAAAGCTCGGCAAGAGTTTTTCTATTTGGGTTACCCATTATAAGAAGATGAAAAGAAAGAGAGTGAAATGGTAAAGAATTAAACTCTATTTGGATTGTTTTGCTTAGAAAGAAGGACTTAAGGGTTGATTCAACAAATCACAAAAATGCACAAACAACTCTAGAACTAAGGCCACCTGTTCAGTCGAAAATATCGTGCAATTGATATGACATTTTCCCTACTATTTTTATATAATAAAAGGTGTTTATTATAAATATGACACATATGATGGTTTATCTGTAAAAATACTATTTTCATATGTTTATATATTATAATTAACATTATGAAGGAAAATGTAAGCATATAATATCTATATAATATTTAGTCCATTTAAATATGCATAACATATCCAATATCTTTAACCAATTTTCTTAAACTATAATATCATATCCAATGGTTAGGATAATATATCAATAAAAACAAATTCTACTAACATTATATTTTGAGATATTGTGCTAAAATTATATCAGGACTGAAGTCAAGGAAATCCGAGTTGGCGAAATCTGCCGAAATATTCAAGTAAATCGAAGAAATCAATTCTGGAAGAGACTTAGAGAAGATTTTCAAAGTCTAGATATTCAAAAGATCACCACGTGTTATAGAGATGAAGCCCCATAAAGATGAAGCCCTAACTCCCCCAATTCGTGGCTAAATTGAGGCCAAAACCCACATAAAGCAGCGGATCCGCGGCCGTATAGGGGAGTTGAGATACGGGATTTTTTGGGTAGGATTTAATAGCTAGTTACCCTATTAGGAAACTAGGGATTCTTGTTTTGAGACTATTTAAAGGACCGAGAGCCCCTCTTGGAAAAATCATCAAACCGACGAGATCACGAAGCCCAAGACGACTCAAGAATTCAGGTTGATCAGCAGCTGTTCATCTACCTCCTTAAGAAGAGATCGAGAAGCAAACTAGGGTTTTGTAATCACTTTCTAAAGGAACAAGTGTAATTGATCAAGTTGATTAATAAAGATAGTAGTTTTATTCTTATTGCATTTATTTTCTTTATTTATATTATGATCTCTATCCGTTCTTTTATCACCATCACGCGTGAATAATTCTCCGCTTGATAGGGTTCATAGGATTAGGGTAGAACAATGGATGAGAAAATGTTTTAATTTCTTTTATGTTTTATGAAGTTTATAAAGTTTAGCAAAATAAATGTTAACATCTTTATCGGGCGCGCTACCAATTTATTGCTAGTCTCGACCGCGATTTGAGATCATATTAACAATTATTTTGTTAAGGGCTAGACATGAATAGAGATCAATGAAAGGACAAGGTTCAATAGTGGGGAAACCCTAGTTTCTTCCAAAAACCCTAATCCTCATTCATCATTATCTATCTAGTTTTAAATCTATTAAAGGATAAAAGGAGTAATCTTTAATTAATCATCCATGACTACTAAATCTTAAAGAACCCTACAAGCCCCCTTCTAATATAAAACTTACATCCGTAGTTAATCTAGATCTATATCATACATCCGTGATTGACGTAGATCTAGAATCTACAACCATTCTCCACTATTCATTATTCTTCCTCCGTTCCTAATCAATATGCCTTAAGTAAGATTAAAAGATTCAACGTTTTTCTTGAGGACGACCCATACTCATCTCGGTTTAGCTACACGCGACACCGTTATTGATTGCGGTTACTACACACACTTCTTTAAATACAGAACCAATCACCACCTAGGTTAAGTACTAGACCGTTCCCAGACTTCCAAAGGATAAGCCGCTGGATCAATCCTCTACCACCTTTTTATTACTCTTGTGGCCAGGTAAGTGGGAGGTTTTGCTATCTGAATCACCGAAATAGCGGGCCTAATTAAGTAACCATTTTCTTTAGTCACACCTGCCTTAGACACCATGAAAGTAATGCGGATAAGCGATAGATTACCCACGACCTTCTTCTGTCCTAATTGAGCGCGACGATCCATAGAGTCTTGGTTTAGATATTTTTTAATTAATGTAGGGTTATGCATATGCACGTTTAGTGATTTGTGGGGCCTCAGAAGGGTGATGAAATCCCCACCTAATCTGAATTTTGGTTTTGCCCCTTAAAATCCATTTTAAAATATGCAAAAACAACCCGCAAAACAAAACACGCAAAAAGGTTTTTGAGCGGCGATATTTTGTAACGAATCCTATAGAAAAATATATTATAGGATTTTCAGAGGAGATAGAAAGAGTTGAGAAATATACCAGAGAACTTTGGGGCACAACTCCCCAATTCCGCCACGATTCCGCCGCCAAAACCATGCTTATGCCGCGGTTCCACCGCAGAAATTAGGGTTCTTTGTTTAATTTTTTCTACAATGGCCTTCTTTTTTCCTCTGGGTCTTGATGAATGTCTCTAAATAATTATCTCCTCGCTACAGTGACTCCAGATTCCCTCGCAAAAGTCGCACAATAATCGTTAAATACACAATTTGCTGTTTTGTTTTATTTTTATGATATGGATTGAATAAGAATTCAACACGAATAGCAAAAAAAATAATATCACGCACGTCTCCCCGTCAACGGCGCTATTTGATTGATGTTTGAAAAGAAGTGTTTGTAGTAACCGCAATCAATAACGGTGTCACGTGTAGCTAGCCGAAATGAGTACGGGTCGTTCTCAGGGAAATATCGCATCTTTTAATCTTACTTTAGACGAGTTGATTAGAAGTAGAAAGGAGAATAGATTCTAGATCTATATTTAACACGGATGTAGAATATATATAAAGAAGATACTTGTAGGGTTCATTAGGATTTAGTAGTCATGGATGACTAATAAAGATGACTTATTTTATGTTTTGATAGATTTAAAACTAGATTGATAGTGATGAATGAGTATTAGGGTTCTTGGAAGAAACTAGGATTTCCCGAATATTGACCCTTGTCCCTTCATTGATCTCTATTCATGTCTAGCTCTTAACAAAATAATTTTTAATCTAATCTCAAATCGCGGTCAAGACTATCAATAAATTGATAACGCGTCCGATTATGATGTTAACGATTCTTTTGCTAATGTTTATAAACTTCATAAGATGTAAAAGAATTAAAATATTTTCTCATCCATTGTTCTACCATAATCCTACGAACACTATCAAGCGGAGAATTACTCACGCATGATGGAGATAGAAGAAGAAGAAAGGATAGAGATCATAATGTAAATACAGAAAATAAATGCTAAATAATTAATCTAATGATCTACCTTTATTAATCAACTTTAAAAGTATAAATCCTTCGAGTTTAGATTACAAGAGTAAGAGGTTGCTCTCGATCTCTGCCTCGTAGGAAGTACATGCTTCGTCGAATTTCATGTTGCTCTATCACGTCGAATCATGGACCTGTCGTGGATCTCTTGTTCTTTGATGATGATTTGCTTCGTGTAAAAGGTGATGATTTCTATGTTTAGTCCTCGGTCCTTTATATTGCCCTGGAAGCAGAAACCCTAGATACATAATATGGTTATTTGTTGATACAATCCCACCCAAAAAATTCCGAACCCTAACTCCTTAGAACGGCCGCGGATCCGCCGCAATATGCATGATTCGGCCGCGGAAGCGCGGTGGATTGGAGAGATCATGGTTCCAAACTTCTGGGGCCTTCTCATAGTGACACGTGGAGATTTATGTGATGTCTGGATTTTGGAAATATTTTCCGAGTCTCTGCCAGTATTGATTCTACGATTTTATTTAAACTTCATCGGCAGATTTTTGATTCCCGACATCTCGAATATCTCGATCTCCTGACCTGAGTTAAATCCACACAATATCTTAATTCATAGTATTAGTAATATTTAGTATTTTTGAGATATTATCTTAACCATTTTATATGATATTATATTTTAAGAATATTGATTAGGGATATTTGATATGATATGCATATTTAAATTGCTAAAATATTATATAAATATTATATGCATACATTTTCCTTCATAATGTTAATTATAATATATAAACATACGATAATAGATATTTTACAGATAAACTCTCATATGTTTCATATTTATAATAAACATCTTTAAATATTTAAGAAAAATAAGGAAAATGTTATATCAAATGTGCAATATTTTCGACTGAACACAGCCGTACTATTTATGGTTATGAATTATCGCTCCACAGTCACATTACGACTGTCAAGCGGATATCAAGAACAGTAAAACTACTAAATCTATCTATCATATGTCCATCTGCCACAGTAAATAGAATCAAGAAATAAATGTAGCGGAAATGAATTAAAAACCAATAACAATAGCATTTGAATCACGTCCCAACATGGGCTCACATCAATAGAAGTAAAACTACTGAAATAAACGAAACTAAGAGTCTCTAAACTAAATAGCTAACTCCTTATTACCCGGCTTGATTGCTAAAGTACTCTTGATCTGCCTGCGATAAAAGTAGAGGAACTGGGCCATGCAAAGCTCAGACATCAGTGCGTCATACTATCAAAAGATTAGCAATAACCAGGATATGATAATGTGATTAAACATGCATGTAAATAATAAATACAAATATATAACAGTGAGATATATATATGTGATGTGTATCATAAAGTCTGTGCTTCTAGGTTATCTATTTTACAAGTTTTTGAAATCAATTTAATGGAATCGTTGATATAACTCAATAGTATCCCGTGCGTGCCCGGGACCACGGTCAAGACTCTCGAGCTGAATGTGATATGCCGCTAAGCAGAAAACATGTAACATGTACAGACGAATGATGTCAGCAGCATCATTCCGGGGCTGGCCGAGCCCGTAAAGACTGATCAGTACAAGTATCAAACTGTTGAGTTACAAGCCAGGTTTCATTATTGATTTCCCCTTACCTCCAAGGTTTTGTGTTTAAGTCAAATATTGAAGATATAAATCTAATGCCAACATAGATCAAGCAGGTACATGTTTTTTCTATGTAGACAACAAGTCACGTCCGTCAGGACAACAAGTCAGGATTGTTGACATTAGGAATAAGATCCAAATAACAAGTCTGTTAATGTGTCGTGAACATGTCATGTAATGTATATTAACCCAAATAGATGCCAAATGTAAAACTGTAGTCAATATCGAAACATGGTAAACACAATTAAGGCCAGGATGCATATGTTTTTTCGCCCGGAGAATTAATCGGATTGAAATGGCGAGATGGATTACTTGCCCATAAAGGCTAGGCACATCGGGAAATGTATCTATCTGTAATAACCGTTATACGTCCATTACCATGTATGATACAATTTAGATAACTTATTGAACTAATATAGTAGTATGATAATGTTGTGACGTTCCGGCATGCAACTAGATAAACTATTATTAGTACGGATAAAGACGGATACTGAAAAACTATAAATCTGTAATATTTGCTGAATAATAAAACACATGCACTATTCTTATTCATAAAATTATTGATATAATAACATAGCATCTTGCAAGTTTAAAACTTGCATGATCGGATCTCACGTCGAGATGTAGATGTCACGTCTGACGTTGAAATAACGCCGCGATGCAAAACTTACGTGCGCAGGACTGGACCTGGCCGAGCAGTGACGTGACGTGGTGAATAGGCTAGACGACGATGGTGGCTGGATCGTCTGGATCGTCGGTGACGTGCACAACTCCAGCGAGACGATCGGAGTCGAGAAAAGAAAAGAAAAAAAGAAAGAAAAGAAGAAAGAAGAAGAAGAAAAAGAAAGGTTTGCTGGGGTGGCGAGGACAGAGGAATGGTGGCGAGGTGACAGGGATTGACGACGATGAGGTGCTGCCATCGGCGAGGCGACTGTGAGTTTGGTGATCGGGAAGGAAGTGCAGAGTTGGTGGTGGTGGTCTGGGGTGTTGTTGGAAGGCGAGAAGGTGATGGGTAGTCGGTAGTGGCGACTAGAGGGTGGTGCTGGTGACGAGAGGTCTCAGCGACGAGGGTTGCCGGTAGTGGGGTGTGGGTTTTCTTGGCATTGGGGTTGCTGCAGGGGTGGTGTTTACCGCCAGAAATGGAGATGAACTGGGATAAATCGTCTTGCCTGAATCTGGGGGAAAATGCTATTTAGATTTATCCGTCCACTTCTCCGAAGATACCAAGTAAATTTATGGCACCGTATATCGAAGGTTTGGACAGATGCGGCCGTTGTAGCGTGACTTTATCAGATTCCCCCTCGTTTGTGAAGGGTTTTTGATTGTGGGGACGCTCTTCCTTGCAAGCGCAAGCCCCTGCAGTTAATTACGTTACCGTATTGTGATGATCACTTTCTCCTGCTCTAGAAGTTCACCTCGTGTCGTGTATGTTTTTGTTTGTTTTGGTTTTGGCTGCCCGTGGATTGTATATGGAGACTAATTTATGTCGGCGCCCGTAGGGCGCGGGTTAGTCCAAATCCGTATATTTTAGATTTGGGCTTGGTTTCATTTAAGGACCGTTAATCTAGTTTGAGATTAAGATCAACTTAAATATATATGAGCATTTAGGGCTCATTTTGTTTTTGACTAAGGATACGTTAGTCCAATTTGAGACCAAGATCAACTTAGCGGAATTTCAAGGATCATTTTTATCTCGGATCAAACAACAGAACATTTGGGCTCAGCTGCAGTAAAACTTCAGAGACCTAGTGATTTGTAAAAAATTTATGATCAAAAATATTTGTTAACCGCAATCAAGAACGGCGTCGCTTGATAGCTAGCCGGTAAGTACGGGTCGGTCTATAGGGATGTTGTGTCTTTTCTAATTTGCTCAAACGAGTTAATTCCAAACGTTGTGAATATATTATCTCTAAAACCTAAATTGATTTATACTTAGACTAGAATCTTGCTAGGGTTAGGTTTATGTTAAGTTGGAAATTGAATGTTTTCTCACCACTTTCAATGCCCTATTTTAGATCTATTAGGTGTTATGGTAATAATTAATAAAGGGGATTAGTACCATCGGGAAGAAACGATGTTTCTTCGGTTCTTGTCCTTCCTTTCTTAATTCTTACCCTAACGTCCATGGAAAACATATACAACCGGTCCTTTATACTAGGGTATCACCGCGACCTCGGGGGATAGGGTGCCGTAGGGAACGGTGTGTCATGTATGCATGGAATCCTATAAAAACTTATGATGGGCAAGAAAGGGGTAAGAGATGTTCATCTCTCAAGCCTTCCCCAAAGCTAACCCTAACAAGCAAGGAGACTACTCGCTCATTAGGGAATTGAATGACATTCTAACTATCTAACTAGGGCAAATAATTAAAAGTAAACTAAGGCAATGAAATAGAAATCTTACTTTATTGATGACTCTCTCCAAACATTAACACAGGAATTACATATATGAATTTATGAAATGAAAAGAGGCATGACCTAAAACAGGTTTTTAGGGTTCTATTTATAGATTCGTGGAAACCCTAGGTTACAATCGCGTCATATCTGCTTTTACAAAAATACCCCCTAAGAAAAGACCTAGTCCACGCACCGCCAGCGCACCGACACTTATTTCCACCGACACGGGTATCACCCGGCCGCGGATCCACGGCCAAAGCCTACGTTTGGCCACGGTTCCGCGGCCGTATGTGGGGCTTGTGGGCTCGTCTTTCTGGTACTTAGTCTGTTGCATTTTTCCTTGGTTTTTCTTCAGTTGTTTTCTCAGATTGGCTTCTGGTTCTTTTCCAGATCTCCACAGTGAATAAAGTAGTGGACTTTTACCGCTTGCTTCGTGTCGAAGTCTTGAACCTTGCTCTGCCTTTGTACTTTGTGAAATCGTCCATTGATCTTCGTTTAGTCTTCAAACTATAGGCAAGATAAAGATTCTCTGTTTGTTGGTCGAAGTCTTACTTTTGCATCGTCTTATGTCTTTTTCACTGTTTTTGTCCCGAGAACCTGTAACCTGCAACTATGTAGCGGACATGGGTCAAAAGCACCTATTTATTTGTAAACTGACTAGGACTGGGGAATATAATAATGCAAAATTATGGTATGAACACCTAGCCAATTTGGGGACTTGGCCTGCTTAGTCTTTCTTTTATTCAAAAGTGCTAGACACTTATTTGGGCTCTGTTTGTTCAGCCCATTTCTTTTATGCTAAAGTGCTGAGCACTTATTTAACCTCTGACACTCATATATATGACATGTGAAGCATTCAGTCATGGACGCCGCCCAATGAGCGCTGAGCACTCAGCCATTTTGGCTGTTTGTGGAGTGCTATGCACTTTTGTTCAGCGCCTACGTGATGAGCACGTGCGGCTCTGGCCTTCTATTTTGGGCGTTCGCGTGTCTTTCACGTGAGGTGCTAGGCGCTGTTACAAGGGGCACCCACATAGGAAGAACGCGAGGCGCTAGTCATTTTCCTTTTATCCTTTTTAGAGATTTAAAGCTCTGTTGATATTTTCAGAGAGGTTAAACCTCTATCACCGGCGCTTTGACCATTAACGCTCGCTAAAATCACTATATTTGAGGGTTTTAGATTGAGTTTTTTAAAGAACTAAGTTCTTGATTTGAAGGAACTGAGTTCCTGGAGCTTCATGGACTTCGTTTAAAATTTATTCTTCCCTAAATCTTTAATTCTCAAGAACAATCTCTTCCCGATAGGAATTAAATTCTCAACTTTTGGGAGATTTGCCTTTTGGATCTCAGATCCAAAGAAAGAACTAAGTTCTTTGAGAGGGGTTAAACCCTTAGATGTGGTATGTCAGGTAAAGGAGATATTTTGATCTCTTCTTTTTTGTTTACCTAGGGCTTTTAGGAGGTAAATCTTGTTCTTTAAGAGAATTAAATTCTCTGTTATTTTGAGAGTCTTCTGTATTGTTACAGAAGCTTGTGAGGGGTCTCCTTTTTTCCTTCTCCTTTTGATTAATCTCCGTGCTTCTGTTTATAGCAGAAGAGAAAAATCAAGTTGTTGAGAAAATCTCTCATTGAGAGATCATGATTGATTTCATGATTAATCAAAATGATTTTTTAGATCAATCGGTGAATTTTATTCACCGTTGGATTTTTAATCCAAAGACTCTGTTTAACAGAGAAGATTTCTTGTTTGTTTAACAAGATTATGAAATATTTTCCTATGATAGAATGTTATTCTATCATATGAATTTCTTGTTAGTTTAACAAGATTAGGAATATATTTTTCTAACATAGAATTTTATTCTATCATATGGATATCTTGTTAGTTTAGTAAGATTAGGAAAATATTTTCCTAAGATAGAATTTTATTCTATCAGATGATCGATGAGTGATTTTATAATCACCGTTGGACCAGAGAAGATCTTTCTAGTTTGAGAAAGATCATGTAAATATTTCCCACATAGAATTTAATTCTATCAGATGGTTTAATTGGTGATATTTTATCACCATTGGATTTTAAATCCAAGATTCTTTGTTAGAGAAAGATCTTTCAATATTAGAAAGATGAAGGAAAATATTTCCTAAATAGAATTTAATTCTATCACATAGAATTTAATTCTATCAGATAGTTTAATTGGTGATATTTTATCACCATTGGATTTTAAATCCAAGATTCTCTATTAGAGAAAGATCTTTCCATATTAGAAAGATCAAGGGAAATATTTCCCAAATAGAATTTAATTCTATCAAATAGAATTTAATTCTATCAGATAGTTTAATTTATCACCATTGGATTTTAAATCCAAAATTCTCTGTTAGAGAAAAATCTTTCCATATTAGAAGGAAAATATTTAATATAATTTATCATCTGATGATTTATTATCACCATTGGATCTTTGATCCAACGGCTCTGTTTAACAGAGAATATCTCAGTTTTTAGAGAAGTAACCCATGTAGAATTTAATTCTACTTGCTTTTAATTTGGGCGCCGGCGCTCACGTGTTGTGCACGTGGACGCCACTTAAGAATTTAATTCTTATTTATGATAGGCAATCCTGTGCTGTGCACATTGGCACCCACGTGAGGAGCACGTGCGGCGCCACTATAGGATTAATCTTACAAGATTGGCGTTGGCGCCTTCGTAAGGGGCACGTGAGGTGCTGCATCAACAAAATTTTAATGGAGTTTAATTGTTTTATTATGTTTAAATATTAGGGGAACAGGCGCTCCTGTGCTTTGCACATTAGCGCCCACGTAAACTTCACGTGCGGCACTACCTGAGGTGATAGCTACATGCTTTGCATGTGGGTGCATGTATTTAATACGTGGAGCTTTCACTTTATATTTATAAGGGAACAACAAGCTCTGAGCCAAAATTTTTTGACGAGAACAAATGCCCCCCACTACTTTGCCCACGTAAGTTTGTATGAGGGTGAAGTAGTGCAAAATTATACATGGCCATAGAATTGATGGCTTAAGAGATAAGTTTAGGGTCCTTGTAGCCTAAGGCTTTTTTTTAATTTTCATGAGCGGTAAGGGTCTTAAGAAGGCTTTTTCTCCCTATGAGTCGTGAGGATCTCATAGGTGCATATTCTCTCTAGAAATCGTGAGGATTCCTAAGTGTTCATCGCCTCCGTGAGTCGTAAGGATCTCACGGGTATTTTTCCTTACGAGTCGTGAGGACCCGTAAGTAGCTTCTTCACTTTATTGGTAATGTGGCCCGCGGATAGTATACAAGAGTCAGTTTGGACTTTCTTGTAGGGTAGCGATGGCTTAAGAAACAGGTTTAGATTTGTCGTCTAAGGCTTTTCAACTTTATGAGCCATGAGGGTCTCATAAAGATATTTCTCCCTACGAGTCGATAAGATCTCGTAGGTGTATTTTCTCCTTAGGACTCCTAAGTGCGTTTTCTCTTGAGAGTTGTAAGGATCTCACAAGAGAATTTTTCCTTTACGAGTCGAGAGGATTCGCAAGTGGTTTCTCCTTCTCGTCGGTATGCGATTTTGGAGAATGTGGCCCGCGGAGAGTATACAAGAGTCAGTTTGGACCTACTTGTAGGGCCACAATGCTTAGGAAACATGTTGATATCCCCGTCGCCTAAGGCTTTTCATCTTCATGAGCCATGAGGGTTTCATAAAGATGTTTTTCCCTACGAGTATTTGGGGCGTTGCGCTAGTTTGGGGCGACGCACTAGTTTAGGGACGTTTCAGTCCATTATCGCCATGTTTGAGACGAATTTCTAGTTTAAGGACTTTTCGGTCCAACATTCCCATTTTGGGGACGAATGTTAGTTTAAGGACATTTCGGTCCATTATTGTCATGTTTGAGGCGGATTGTTAGTTTAGGAACTCCTCGGTCCACTATCGCCGTATTTGGGGCGACGCACCGTGTTTGAGGCAACGCACTAGTTTAGGGACGTTTCAGTTCATTATTGCCATATTTGAGGCAACACACTAGTTTAGGGACGTTTCGGTCTATTATCGCTGTGTTTGAGGCGACGCGTCGTGTTTGAGGCGACACACTAGTTTGAGGACGTTTTGGTCCATTATTTATCATTCGGTCGAGAAGATGCATAACTCATCCCTTCCAGCTCTTGTTTGTTGAGGCGCTGCCGCCTGTCCTTTGTTTGCATGGACGCTTTACACCTTAAACTATTTTCACCCTCTTAGACTGCTTCTTTTATCACCACAGCAATCATGTTGTTTTTGCGGGAAATACCGGGCATTTTACACGGCAATTTCCCCCTATTCATCAATGTCGCTTTTCTGACGCTGACGAAGTATCTTCACATACGAAGGAACGAGATATCACGTCACTCCTTCTGCTGAGTTTTCTTCTTCCTTGGAAGAATGAACTTGACCTGGTGGCTTTTCCCCTCACCATTTGATTCGGGGTGGGACATGGATTTCATATTCCTCCCATATTTTTTTTGTTTAAGCGGGGTATTCCACTTGATTGTAGGCCTCGTCTGTAGGTCTCTTAGTATCTTTCCTGTTTTTTGAAATAAAAAGGACCATCTGACGTAGAGATTATTCCGCCAGTGAGCAATATGCCCCCTGCATATATCCCGGGGGAGCGAGTATTCACGCCCCAATCTTTTGAAGGGTAGAACTCGTGCCGTCACTGTTTTGGCGACATTGTTTCGGAGTCGCTCATTCTTTGTTGAGCGTTGGCGACAAACGCCATCTTTCCTTTGCTCTTCATTTTTCTTCATCGGATGATGAAAGGTCTTAACCCATCTGATCGAATCGAGTCATTTTATCCATGAGCTCTTGCAAGGTCGTTGGCTTGAAGATGGCCATAAATGGGAACACCTTTGAATTTGGGTCAAGGGGGCTATGAACATTCCCACGGCTGCAGCTTCGTCGATGCGTTGCTCGCATTTTGATCAGAAATTTCGCCATCGGGTAACATATTGAACCCAGGTTTCATTCAGTCTAACCTTTTCGTTGACCAACGCCGCCACGGTAGTGTGTTCATTCTCACTAGCGAATCTCTGACAGAATAGCATATCCATCTCGTCGAAGGTCTTCACGAAATCATTTGGGAGTTCCGCATACCATTCGAAGGCGATGCCCGCCAGACTACTGACAAACTGTCGAAGGAGCAGTATATCATTTCCTCCAGTATTGCCGCACATGGATTTAAATCGCGCAATGTGCTAGCGAGGATTCCCAGTTCCTTTGTACATGTAGAACATTGGAAGTGTATGCTCTGGCGAGTACTGTATTTGATCGTAACAGGACGGATATGGTCGACCAGTCTTGATTGACCTATTTGCAACTTCACTGACATAGTGAGCTTTGATTTGCTGAGAGATATATTCATCCAGTTTTGTTTTTGGAATCATTTCATCTTCGGCCGTTGATGAGACTTGCAGAGGATTTGAAATATCAACCTTGTCTTTAAGAGCGACACCAGCAGTTCATCTGCTAGTGGTTCCGATTAAACAATTATTCCAGCCATATTCTGGATCAGAAGGGCCATCTGGTTCATTTTAACGGACATTTCTGTCGCTACTTCATCTCTCTTATTTAGAACGCGCTTTAGGAAATCAATATCCGACTCCTTCCCTACTCTTTTTTCGGGTACGTCCTCGGGATTTTCCTTAGGGAATGAATTAGCGAGTGTTGCCGCCTAAGCAAGCATCTCCTATAGCTTTTCATATTGTTGCCGATCCTTCATTAAAGACCGAATATGCGGTCCGTGACTAGTAGAAGCAAGATCTTCGTCTTTAGAGCTCACCATGTGGACTGTATGAACTATCATGCCCCCAGGATTGGGGTGTTTGGAGTTTTGGCCTTTGGAGTTTGCCTCGGGCACTTGAGCTTTATTAGGCCTCTCTTTTTTGTGAGAAGCTGTTGTAGCAGGAACCGTGTTCATATCATACTTTTGCATTATTATATTCCCCATTCTTATTCATTTTACAAATAAATGTCAAGTGAGTTCAACATTTACAAGATAGGAAGTCTGCCCTCCGCACCTAAAGCTAGTATACGTGAAGTTTGCTCGATCCATGAAATCACACAGGAGGACTGCGAGCTTGAAAAATTTCTGTTTGATCACAACAGTTTTGACACTACTAGTGCGTCCCTCCTTGAATCTGACACAGTTTGCACAACCGATAACGATTACGAGTGTTTCACTTTTTCGGACGATTTGGATGACTCACCGCCTGAGTATGAGTCCTTTGTATTTTCGGATGAGTTAGTTGAACCATCCGACTCGGTTGCTTGCAGTGATTTTGAACCATTGTTTGAATCCTTCGAGTTCGAGATAGTTTCACCAATTTTACCTTCAATTGTTTCGCCTCCGAAACTCGAACTCAAGCTTCTGCCATCTCACCTTAAATACGCTTACCTAGGTGAGAATGAGACCTTTCCCGTTATCATATCGGCATCTCTAGCTCTCGAGCAAGAGAAAGCCCTTTTAATGGTCTTACAAAATAACCGGCAAGCTTTCGGCTGGACTATGGCGGATATCGAGGAGATTAGTTCCCTCATAATTAAATATCATATGCATATGATGGATGATACCAAGCCAGTAAAGGATCCACAGAAACATCTCGGGGATTGTGTGGTTAATCAACCTCCTCCTATAGAAGTTGAACCACCACCTTTTCTTTTAATAAAATACGACAATGCCAATATTCCACTGATTTCGGATCCTTCACATTCTCGTTTTTATTCATCATCACCTCCTATCTCTTCACTTTCACGTACATGCAAACACTTTCCATACCACCACTTATCTCTTCTCCACTTCTTCTTCCCTCTGTACAACATGTTCTTCCACCGACCGATACTCTACACAGATAAATTTTTCAACTGGTTGGTGTTAACTTTTGGGCTTTGCAAAACTTGGTATTGACTTGTAACATTGTTTAACTCAAGTTTGGGGGGACCTTTTTGTATATATGTTTTGTTTTTCTTTCAACAATAAAAAATATATATAAAAAAATATAAATAAACAGGGGAGTGCCGGCAATTTTGACCCTCTTGATGTAGCCTGATAGTGAGGACACTGTCAAGTTTAAGTTTGGGGGTGTGCTCGGTAAGCTTTCTTCCTTCGCATTCATATGTATATTTTTGCATTTGCATACTTATTTTAAAACCCATAAAAATTGAAATTTTTTAAAAATTATAAAAATTAAAACATTCAATTTTGGCCATAATTGACTTGAGTTTGACAAGACGATTAACTAGCTAGGAAAAACTAGATCCTAGACTTAGTAAATTAAAAACCCTAAAAATAACCTTTCTTAAAATTTAACGGTAGAAAAATATATGTCTTTGTAGTTTACTTAGAAATAGGCAAATTTTGAGTTTACTTCTTGGACTAAGTCAAAATAAAGGAAAAGTATTGATATTTTTATAAAAGTATAAGTCTGAAAAATAATTCCTAAGCTTAAGTCTAAATTCTGAAAATATATACCCTACAATTTGCACAAACACGAACCTTGAAACTTGGAATAGTAGAGGAGACCTTGAAATGCTCTTGTCTAAAATCCTTAGTATGAAGGAAAATAAAATAAAAATACAAGTGTGAATAAAGAGATAAAAAAAATGAACACTGATTTTTGTAATTACTTAAGGCTGCATAAATAGAAAAAATATTTAGCGAGGATGTTTTATCACCTAGTGCCTTAGACCAACTGGTTTGGGAGTCACTGCTAAAGCCTTAGGTGTTACAAGACTAGGAATTACACTTTGATGTGCAAACACGTTTTGTAATCGGTCGTTGGTACCTCAAGAAGTATTAACGGTCGCATGAAGGATGTGTAAGCAAATTTCATCTAAAAATTCACCAATTAAGAAGTACTTTGGACGATGGACAAGAGTATAATAGCTTGATTTGAATTTCCATGTGTAGGGGTGATATATACACATACGTAGGGGTATATGATTGGGGTTTAGATAAGAGATAGGAATGAAAAATAGGACTTATATCTTTAGTAGAGATGATAAAAATTCCTAAGTTGAGATAGAACCCTAGAAGGAAAACTCAAAAGATGCTAAAAGCTAAGAAAATCTACAAATCATATATAATCTTAAGTTAAAAGATAAGGAAGCGTGAAAAATATGGATGGATAATTTCTGAGTCGAAGATAATAGAATTCCTTGTTGGAAAACCTAATTGGAGAATAAAAGTCAATAAGCCAAATTGATAGGATTTTGTGGGTAGTATCCGCTGAAAACCCTCAGAAGACAACACTCCTCCTACTAGGGACACCTAGAGGTTTAACGGCTTGTTGCACGAGCTCAGTGCAATCGCGTTTCCCTGCGAAAGTGAGGCTAGGTCTTTTTCGAGAATAAAACTAGTTTTGCTCGAGGACGAGCAAAAGATAAGTTTGGGGGGATTTGTTCATATCATAATCTTGCATTATTATATTCCCCATTCTTATTCATTTTACAAATGAATAGGTGCTTTTGATCCATGTCTGCTACATAGTTGCAGGTTACAGGTTCTCGGAACAAAATAGTGAAAATGATGAAAAGACGATACAAAAGTGAGACTACGACCAACAAATGGAAGAATCTTGATCATGCCTACAGTTTGAAGAATAAATGAAGATTAATAGACAATTTCACAAAGTACAAAGGCAGTGAAAGGTTCAAGACTTCGACACGAAGCAAACGGTAAAAGTTCACGATATTATGCACTGTGGAAAACTGGAAGAAAACTAGAAGATAATCTGAGAAACCAAGTGAAAAAATAGGAAGCCAAATGCAACCAGAAGCAGCACAGAAGAAATCAGACAACAAGCCCCCTATATGGCCGTGGATCCGCGGCCAAACATGGCTCTTAGCCGCGGTTCCACGGCCATGATGAGCCTGTGTCGGTGCGAACTTTGACGGTGGATTGTGTGCGTTGACTAGGCTTATTTAGGGTATATTTGTAAATGCAGATGTGAATCGAATATAACCCTAGGGTTTCTATGATCTATAAATAGAAACCCTAAACCTTTTTTTTGAGGTATGCCTCTTTTTATTTCATCTATTCAGAATTTTAATTCGGTGTAAATGTTTGAAGAGAGCCATCAAATAAAGTAAGATTTTTATTTCATTGCCCTAGTTAATTTTCTTTCTGCCCTAGCATAGATTATATTATATGCCATAGTTAATTAGTTTAGAATATGTCTTTCAATTCCCTAATGAGTGAGTAGTTCCTCACTTGTTAGGGTTAGGAATAGGGAAGGTTTGAGAGATGAAAATCTCTCACCCCTTTCTTGCCCATCACATATTAATTCATAGGACTCCATGCATATATACACACACCGCTCCCTACGGCACCCTACCCCACGAGATAGCGGTGATACCGTAGTTTAAAAGACCGGTTGTGCATGTTTTCCATGGAGGTTAGGGTAAGAATTAAGAAAGGAAGGACAAGAACCTAGAGGAAGAAACAACGTTTCTATGGTACTAATCCATTTTATTAATTATTACCATAACACCTAAATAGATCTAAATTAAGGCATTGAAAGCGGTGGGAAATCTTAAATTTCCAAACTTAACCTAAACCTAACCCTAGCAAGATTCTAATCCTAGTTTAAATCAACTTTAGTTTTTAGCGATAATCATCCCAACACCATTTGGAATTAACTCATTAGAACAAATTGAGAATACACAAAATCCCTATGGACCGACCCGTACTCACCGGCTAGCTACCAAGCGATGCCGTTCTTGATTGCGGTAATTAATTCTTTGATCGTAAAATCTCTCACATTCAATTAAACCGCTTTAGGATGAGTCCCCTTATATTTGAAAGTGGATTTGTCAGAATTTGGCTGACGTTTAGGGAAAGAGCTGTAGACGACGACCGAGTCCTTCACCTGCTTCCACACCTTATATATAGATGAGGAAAGTTTTTTAAAGAGCGAATTGGTTTATGCTCTCGTTGGATTTCCATGGGTTGCGGAGATTTCTTCAATACTGTGGTGGGAGAATTTTGTCTGACCATTCGCAGCAGTTTGAAGCTGTTCCCAGTTAGAACAACAGCATTCATCATCAGAGTTGAAGTAGGTGGAGTCAACGCGGATGGAGAACCGCCCCCAGCTTGTTTTGTACGACGCCGATATCGTCGTCGACCATTTCTTACGGCCAGAATTTGATTAGTCTCAGGATTTTGCAGAGCCTGCCCCTAGTTTTCTTCGAGAGCTTGAGTATTCTGCCCCTTGCCTCGACCATGGCCTTTGGAAGGTATCGGTTGTTTAGAGACTGATTTCATCGACAAAGCAAAAGCTTGAGAGCCAGCCTGTGCAAGACAGACTTCTTCTGGGATTCCTCCTTCGGCGTTGAGGTACCGAGGGTGGGAGGTGGGAGCATACACCCAAAGAGAAGACCATTAATTTCTTGAAGAGACGGATTGCAGAGATTTGAGGCTGCAAGTGGCCCATACTTGACTCCACCAGATGCGACAAAGCCTGAGTTGCGGTAAGTGGAAGCAAATGTCATTCTGCATAGAGATGAAATGCCGGATTCAGTATCCCATCACCCAAGGGCAACTACAAACATCTATACCACGATTATTTGATCGCGGAAAAACATAACGCACGAAGTGTAGAGTGGAAAGAGAAAGAGGTCCCATCGGGCGTGCCAGAATCTGTTTACCGCCAGAAATGGAGACAAACTAGGATAGATCGTCTTGCCTGAATCTAAGGGCAGATGCTATTTGGATTTATCTGTCCACTTCTTTAAAGGTACCAAGTTGATTTATGGCACCATATAATGGAGGTTTGGATGGATGCGGCCGTTGTAGCGTGACTTTATCAGATTCCCCTCGTTTTTGAGGGATTTTTGATTGTGGGGATGCTCTTTCCTGCAGGCGCAAGCCCCATGCAGTTAATTACGTTACCGCATTGCGATAACCACTTTCTCCTGCTTCGGAAGTTCACTTCGTGTCGTGTGTGTTTTTGTTTGTTTTGGTTTTGGTTGCCCATGGATTGTATACGAAGACTAATTTATGCCATCGCCCATCGGGTGCGGGTTAGTCCAAATCCGTATATTTTAGATTTGGGCTTGGTTTCATTTAAGGACCATTAATCTAGTTTGAGATTAAGATCAACTTAAATATATATGAGCATTTGGGGCTCAATTTGTTTTTGACTAAGGATACGTTAGTCCAATTTGAGACTAAGATCAACTTAGCGGAATTTCAAGGATCATTTTTTATTTTGGATCCAACAACAGAGCATTTGGGCTCAGCTGCAGGAAAAACTTCAGAGACCTAGCCAATTTGGGGGCTTGTCCTGCTTAGTCTTTTCTTTTACTCAAAAGTGCTAGGCACTTATTTGGGCTCTGTTTGTTCAGCCCCTTTCTTTTATGCTAAAGTGCTGAGCACTTATTTGACATTTGACACTCACATATATGACATGTGAAGCATTCAGTCATGGGTGTCGCTCAATGAGCGTTGAGCACTCAGCCATTTTGGCTGTTTATGGAGTGCTATGCACTTTTGTTCAGCGCCCACGTGATGAGCACGTGCGGTGCTGGCCTTCTGTTTGGGCCTCCGCGTGTCTTTCACGTGAGGTGCTAGGCTCTGTTACAAGGGGTGTTCACGTGGGAAGCACGTGAGGCGCTAGTCTTTTTCCTTTTATTCTTTTTAGAGAATTAAATCTCTGTTGATATTTTCAGAGAGGTTAAACCTCTATCACTGGTGCTTTGACCATTAACGCTCGCTAAAATCACTATACTTGAGAATTTTAGGTTGAGTTTTTTTAATGAACTAAGTCTTCGATTTGAAAGAACTGAGTTCCTGGAGAATCATGGACTCCGTTTAAAATTTGTTCTTTCTTGAATCTTTGATTCTCAAAAACAAGCTCTTCCTGATGAGAATTAAATTCTCAACTTGTGGGAGATGCCTTATGGATCTCAGATCCAAAGAAAGAACTAAGTTCTTTGAGAAGGGTTAAACCCTTAGATGTGGTATGTCAGGTAAATAAGATATTTTGATCTCTTCTTTTTTCTTTACCTAGGGCTTTTAGGAGGGAAATCTTATTCTTTGAGAGAATTAAATTCTATATTGTTTTGAGAGCCTTCTGTATTTTTACAGAAGCTTATGTAGGGTCTTCTTTTTCCTCCTCCTTTTGATTATTCTCTTTGCTACTATTTATAGGAGAAGAGAAAAATCAATTTGTTGAGAAAAACTCTCATTGAGAGATCATGATTGATTTCATGATCAATCAAAATAATCTTTTAGATCAATTGGTGAATTTTATTCACCGTTGGATTTTTAATCCAAACGCTTTCTGTTTAACAGAGAAGATTTCTTATTTGTTTAACAAGATTAGGAAATATTTTCCAATTATAGAATTTTATTCTATCATATGAATATCTTGTTAGTTTAACAAGATTAGGAATATATTTTCCTAACATAAAATTTTATTCTATCATATGGATATCTTATTAGTTTAACAAGATTAGGAAAATATTTTTCTAAGATAGAATTTTATTCTATTAGGTGATCGATGGGTGGTTTTATAATCACCGTTGGATCAGAGAAGATCTTTCTAGTTTGAGGAAGATCAGGAAAATATTTCCCACGTAGAATTTAATTCTATCAGATGGTTTAATTCGTGATATTTTATTACCATTGGATTTTAAATCCAAGATTGCCTGTTAGAGAAAGATCTTTCAATATTAGAAAGATAAAGGAAAATATTTCCCAAATAGAATTTAATTCTATTATATAGAATTTAATTCTATCAGATAGTTTAATTGGTAATATTTTATCACCATTGGATTTTAAATCCAAGATTCTCTGTTATAGAAATATCTTTCCATATTAGAAAGATTAAGGGAAATATTTCCCAAATAGAATTTAATTCTATCACATAGAATTTAATTCTATCAGATAGTTTAATTGGTGATATTTTATCACCATTGGATTTTAAATCCAAGATTCTTTATTAGAGAAAAATCTTTTCATATTAGAAGGAAACTATTTCCCAAATATAATTTATAATCTGATGATTTATTATCACCATTGGATCTTTGATCCAACGGCTCTGTTTAATAGAGAATATCCAAGATTTTAGAGAAGTAACCCATATAGAATTTTGTAACACCCTAGTTCATTTATACCAGTTCTATTTCTGGGTATTTCTTTATTTATGGCTATTTCTTGATTTATTGCTGTTTTGGGTGCGAAAAGTATAATTAGTGTCTGTATTTGCATCCGACCCGACCCGCTTGCTAGAAACCCGTCTTGATTCCTGTTTATGATTGATCCCAGCTAGTTATGAGGATACGTGCACTTTTGTATGTCCTGCATAACTGCATTATATCTGGCATCTGCATTTTTTTTATAATACAAATATAATCAAATAAAATATTTTAAAAATATCTAGCATGGCATGCATCATACTCCTAACCCTGTTGTAGCATCCGCACATCGTGTTCTCGTCCCGTTCAATGAAACAGACTCGTTTGGATCGCTACGTGTATCCGTTCTTGGGGGTATGCATCTTCGTTATCCGGATATCCTAATTTTGGTTTGGTTGATATGTGTATTATCGGTATTTTCAAACAATAATTTTAGACCCGGCCCAGACGTATTTTGGAGTAATTTTGTATTAACCAAAATCTCAAATTTTCCTAATATTATATTCTGTACGATATAACTGTTAATATAACTGTTATATATATATATATATATATATATATAGATATATATATATACACACATTTCTAACTAAATATATTTTAGTATCTTAACAATCAGCATATCCCACGTCTCTCTCTCTTCTCTATATATATTCATTTCCCCCCACGAGATCCCGCCACCTTCCTCACCCACTATTCTCACCTCCCTTCTTCTCCTTTCTTCTTCGTCGCGAGCTCGAACCCATGCCCGTGCCCACGCCCGCGCGTTGCGCTCGTTGCTGTCTCCTCACCGCCGGCATCCTCATCACCCCGACTCCCTCCGACCTCGCCTCCACCGCCTCACAACCTCTCTCTCTTCACCCGAGCTCCAATCCCCGACGACCCATCTTTCCCGAACCTCGACCTCGCCTGCACCTCGTCGCCGCCTTCACCTCGCCTCCCTCCTCTCATCGTTGACTTCCCCTCCTCGAATTTCTCTCCATGCTCACCTCTCCACTTCCCTCTCTCTCTCTCGCTGCAGAACTCCGACGGCAACCTGTTAGTGATATGTATGCCCTAGAGGCCATTACTGTACATACAGATGTATATTGTAGTGGATGCTTGGGCATATATAGGGAGGACTTTCTTGCTCGACATGATAGTATGCTATCTGGTTACTCTTTATCTTAACATGTACTCTGATTGTCTCTATGTTACATGTTGATAAAGCCCTTAGGATGAGTATTTGACTACCAGGACTATGATGCAGATCATACTAGTGGGGACAGTGTAGTCGCTAAGTACATCCTTCAAATGTTCCTAGTCGTGGGAGTACCGAGACAGGGCATCGATACTCCAGAGTAGACTAGCGTATGTGCTTCTTGACCCATATGATGGACGATGGATGATCCCATATCCATTGGTGTTTGACATCAGAGAAGGTATACGGGTGCTCAGTGGAGACTGGGTACACTGGATGGACCCACCGAGAACTCTTAGATGGTATTATACCTTACGTCAGATGGCAGTTCTCTGGTGACACTGGTACAGGTTAGTCTGTAGACCCGAGATCGTCATAGAGTCTTGTGTGGTTCCAACTGTGCTTTGATTTCCATCATACCACGTCTAAGAGGGCATGAAAAACGGTGGCTTTTGGGTATAGTCCCGAATCACATGGAGGTAATGAGCGATAGGAGGGGTTTCGTCTTTCCCGGTATAGGGAGTTGATGTTGCGCGGTGTTCGATTGGCTATAACTGGAAATCCCTGGCCAGGGTTCCTGAGATTTACTGGTAAGTGTTATCAGTAGTTTCTCGAACTGTTATGGACCTCATATCGACACGACTTATCAAGCTACTGGGGTCTGACATTTACCACCCCTAGACGAGATATGCGACATATCAGACGAAGAGACCGGACTATACGGGAGTGTTACTGGTTGGATTCACAGGAGAATGTACATGCTTGCTTGTTGATCTTCTGATCGCTCAATACCTGGGTGGCTGTTATGTTTAGCTGACCTCTTGCAGTTTGTGGGTGTTTGATATGATCATCACCTACTGCCGGTGTATTGACGATTCTTTAGAGTCCTACACAGAAGTTTCCTAGCTCAGGCAAAACGGAGTTGGAGCACATATGTGATATGTGCGGGACCGAGAATATTACGATATGAGATATCGTATTCCATTCTCGCGATATATGATATCGGCCGGATATATGTAATATAACCGGGTCATCGGATCAACTGTTGATTCGATGAATAGATACAGATTATATTAGTCGGTTATATGCGATATAGCCGGATTATCGGATCAAGTGTTGATTCGATAATTTAATGTATAATTATATATGTGATATATTAAGTTACATTAACTAATATAAGCTCACTTAAAGATTCTTTTTCTCACTTGGATAATACATTAATATATATGTGATATATGTTAATTGTATTATTTTATTTTGTTACAAAAATATATTATATATGTGATATATAATATTATAACAAGTTAGGGTTACAAATGCAACATGATTTGTGGAGATTAAACAAGTTAGGGTTTGATTTGGGTTAGCATTTGGGTTAGCTTTTGCATGAAGCTTCATGAAGCTTCCTTTTGTTTTTTGCTTAGATATTTTGTGTTGATATTTATTAATCCAACCCAAACCCTTTACCCTAGTTTACTCTCTATAAGGGTTAAGCCTTCATGATTGACCCATGGTTGATTTATAACAATAACAATAATTCATTATTCATCATAAATGAAATTCTTCTTCTTCTTGCTCTTGAAAAAAGCTTTCTAGATTTTTGTGATGTGATGAAATAAAGTGAGAAATTGAAAATAAAAGAGCGGTAAATTCCTACTTCATCATCCTCATCTATTCTAGCCACTTAGATTAGGGTGTTTGCTTTGCTAATACTTGATTAGTGAAGCATGAGCTTGGGTTTGAGATTTTTCAAGGTAGATCATCTTAGTTGTTGAAGATTGGAAGCAAGCTTGCATCTTTCTCTTCATAGAGCCTCTCTAGAGTCCGGGTACATGATGATCGCGGCGAAGGGACCTCAACACGGAGCTTATGAAGCGAAGGAACGGACTACAAAGGTTGTAATCCCAAACTCTTAGAAATAAAGTTGTTTACTTGCTATGTTAACCCTATGTCTCTAGTTAAGATCTTGGTTAGGCTTTGTTTAGCATTCCAAAAATTTTAGATTGATGCTTGCCAAAACCTTGCTAAGGTGCTAAGCTAACCCTACAATGGTATCACAGCCTTGCTAGAGCATTGGGCGATGTGTAGACGAAGTTTGAAGTCCGATCGAACTCCGAAACCCCGATAAATCCTAGTTTCTGGAGCTGAAATTTTTCATATTAAAAATACTCAGAAAATCATGCAGGGAATTCTAAGAATTACTGTGAAGTATGAAGCTATAACTCCGTTAAGTCAGCGCAGAACCGCGGCCAAACCATGCATTTGGCGGCGGTTCCAAGGCCAAATTTGGGAGTTGGTGGCTCATACTTCAGGGGTTTATTCTTGGGTACTTTTTCATACTTCTGGGAATTTTTAGTTCTACTCAAGTGTTGAGCTTTCTGGGATATATTGGGAACTCGTTAATTCGATCGGAAAGTTTAATTTCGTTTAAGTTTCTTCCGGGTAATTTAGAACGTATTAAAAGGTTCGAACGGATATCAATAACTCACTTTTTCCCCTGTCGGAAAATTTCCAAGTGTTGGATTTTTCCCTAGTTAAAGAACGTTCAAAGTCGTGCAAGTAACGCGGTGGACCCTCTAGAAGAACACAAACCTTAACTCGATTATGTGACCGTCTGAACCGTCTCTAAACCTTAGGGTTTGGGGCAGTACGGCATTGCCACATGTGAGGCGTTGGTTTGACCCTTCTACGGCTGGACCATTGGTACTGTGGCATGTGATGGATGCTTTTAAACTAAGTTCAAGTGTTGAGCAAAAAGGGAAATTTTGGGTGTTTGTTTATTCGATTGGAAAGTTTAACATTGTCTATTTATCTGGAATGCGATACAATATTTGGAATCCACAAGTAGTTATGAGATAACTAATTTGAATGTTATAAATCTAGCAGTTTAGTCTCATTTGATCGGTTGCCACGGGATTTTGATGTGATCAAAAGTCCATCGCAATCACGTAGCGTACGCGGATACTCGCCGGGTAAACTTAATAGATAGCCACACCCCATAGCCCCGACCAAGTGACTGTAGGAGAACCCCGTCGCCAAAAGTATCCGTTCGGGTGCTCGCGGCAGCGGTGTTCCGCCTTAGTAGACTTCGTCGACGGCATCGGGGGGTGCAGCCGTCTACTAAAGTTTCTGACGAGCATTCGATCAGGATGTCGGGAATCTTGTTGAATTGCCCGACTAGATATTGAAAAGTGTTTTCGAGATCGAGACTAAAATGTGGGGTTTATAATTGTTAGGCATGCGATATCTAAGGAATTCATTTGGTTAGGCATGAGATGTCTAAGGAGGTTGCGGATTCCAACTGTTGTAGTTTTACACTTTCTTTTCTGCAACCATAAGTGTAATATGTGGAGTATCGCCGGTTTCGTTGCTATACATCAACGACAATTGGGATACGCATATTTACTTACGTTGATGACATGTGATGTTATGTGTTGCTGTGATATATTATATTGGATCGTCGTGTTTTGAATAGCCAGGGGTTTTATGTGAGATGAGAGTTTTTCATTTTCATTCATGTAAAATTCATTGTATGTAATATTCTTTTATTGGGACACTTCCGGGTTGAGGATGATGTCACCATTGTATATTATTTATTTTTCCGCATTAGGATAGACCCAAGGCGGGGAGAACAAGTAACCGGGTTCTAGGGTCTAGTGGGAGACCATCTCGAGGAGTCGAGACCGGGTGTCCTAACTCTAGAATTGGTAGGGTTGCTTGCAGCTCTCGTAGGGGTCTAGGGGTATGGGATTGGCTATTCATCGCGACCGTGGAATCCGCGTTTTATACAGGCTCGCATAAAACACGGAAATCCTAGTATATCCAATATTTCATATGTTATATTCTGCTGCAATGTTCTGTGATGAGATCATATTACTGCCTGAAACGAATGTTTATATTATATATATGAGATATATGTTATATTGCTGATTTCGTTTCAAATGCGATTCTTGTAAAGCATAATAAAATGGGACTTCATTAATGAGATTAATGAAATAAAAGAAACCTAAAGATGTTGTGTAATCGAATTTTCAAAAACAGGTAGCTCTAGTTGTTGTTTTGCATAGTGGTGTTCCTTGTAGAACATCCAGCACCTTATTCGATAAGGAAAGAGCCGAGATCCCTTCACCGGGAGTGACCTCTTTAGCAATAACTGGCAGATGCTACAACCCTCGGTTTTGTCTTTTGATTGCTTTTCTAGTTTTTTCTTTGCATAGTGGTATTTTTGAAATATCCTGCACCTTATTCGATAAGGAAAGAGCCGAGATCCCTTCACCGGGAGTGACCTCTTTAGCAAAACTAGCAAAGGCCTAAAAAACACTCCATTTAAATCATTTGATTCTACAACGATATCAAGTTCATTACGCTCATGGTTTTCTTAAAAACCTGCGTAGCCCTCCACCATTTCAGATAAGTACTACTTAGTATTCGTGCTGCGGTAGTTTGGCATGCGTCAAGGCGTAGTGTACAGTAGCTAACTAGTGCTTATCTGCTAGCATACGATGCGATTGGATTAGAGTATTCGTACGGCGTTGTTTGGCATGCGTCAAGGGTCGTACGGGTGGGTTTAATTCAATCAGGAAATGCACGGGTTGAACTTGACTAGCGGACTATGGGTTGTTTGGCATGCGTCAAGATCATAGCACGCTAGGGGTAAAAAAATTTATCGGGAAAGTGTTGAAATTTGCAATGAGATTGCATACCTTCTATAAGATTGTTGGATCCCGATACCAACTTCGAGTAAGAGTTACTCATGGGAGAGTTTTACACATTACAATTAGCCGATCAAGTAGGTGTCTGGAAAGGTGTCAACGGGGTTACGCCTCTGGGAAAACGAGGTTTATTTTAATTAGGTCCGTACAAAAGCGCGGGGAACTTCCCTCAAAGTACCGACACTGGCCTGGCTGAAAGATTGGCGAACTTGTAGGGTGTAATTAATCCCGGCTAGTCTTACCTTTTAGGGTTTGAAGGAAGATTTGACTAAAACAGTGGGAGCCATCCTGATTAGATATATTAATAACCAATCTAATATTGCAAAAGCGCACGCAGAGTGTTTTCTTCTCTCTCTCTCCTGGTTGCGACTATGTCACGCCTTAATCAAGATAAAAATACGGATGTATTGACCGAATCCGATTGTTATACTGCGCTAGGGAACGTTGGTCCCGCTCCAACTTATAATTGTTATAAGACAGAGCAGGAAATATGGGATTACCAGAATTTCCGTGCCGCCCAAACGAAGAAAGTACATGCTGATGCATTTTCTTCGGGTGTGTTCATTACCGAGAACTGTTTCTCAGTATCCTTTACGTCCTGGATATGAGATACCGGATCAGGATCCCGCAAATGTAATTTGTTACATGGGCTACAAAGAGATAGAGAACTGAGAACGGGTAATAAGTTTCAAGAGTTGGAAATGATGCAAGTGTTGCAGCCAAGTCTGTTGGCAGTTATCACCCTGTATTACCAGAATACATTGATTCTGAACGAATGTTATTAGATACCGAACCTGATATATAACATCATATCAGTCTCTTTATTAGTAAAGAATGATATAATTTTGTATTGTAGGATAATATTTTGAACATTTCCTATATCAAGAGTTGATCGGTTCAGGCACGTTATCTAAAAGTATAGACGTTCTAAATCAAACCACAGTTCTTAACGTACAGAACACACACAAGAGGAAGAGTTCAGAAATGAACGAATCCTTCCTGAAGCATTGTAGATTAGGTCATATCAATGCGACCCGACTAGCTGAACTTACATAAAGATGCATATTTAAATTAGTTTGAATTTACATCTTGTAAAACTTGCCAGTCATGTCACAAAGATAAAATGACCACAGCTCCGTTTATTGGAAACAGAGAAAGAGTTAGTAAACTCTTGGGATTGATACATGCAGATGTATGAAAGTCCTCTGTCTACATATGCCAGGACCGGTTCTTTGTACTTCATTACATTTACTGATGATTTCTCAAGATTCAGACATATGTTCCTGTTGAAACACAAGTCCGAATCTTTTGAGATATTCAATGAATATAAGTTAGAAGTAGAGAAACACAACGGGTATAAGTATTATGTTCTTTGATGAGATCAAGGAGGAGAATACTTAAGCACGGAATTCCTGGACTATTCTAAAGGAGAATGAGATTCTCTCTCAGCATTACTCCTCCGTATACACCGCAGCACGTCGGTGTATCGGGGTGGAGCAATTGCACCCTATGTGATATGGTGTGCTCTATGATGAGTACTACTGAGTTGCCTATTTTCTTTTGGGGTTATGCACTTGAGAAGTTGCATACCTATTGAATAAGGTTCCAACCAAATCAGATGCCTACCACTCCATATATGATATGGTATGGGAAGAGCTCATCTCTTACGGAAGTTAAGATTTAGGGTTGTCCGGCCTATATCAAAAACAAAATCCGGACAAGCTCGAGGCAAGGTCAGTTCTGTAGAAGTTTGTTGAATATTCCAAGCATTCACAAGGGAATATCTTCTACCAAACTGAGGAATAAAAGATGTTTTCTCAGCATGCCACCTTTGTGAAAGGGTATTTCTTGTGAAGAAATTAGTGGTCATGAGGTAGAACTGGAAGGAGTTACAGCTATACAAACTACAGCTGATGATTTGGTAGAACCGGAGGATTCAATAGATCCCAACGAACCTCAGCCTTTCCGCCAATCTAGTAGGGTTCCTCATCCACCTGAGAGATACTTCGGTTTCTCTATGACAGTGAGAGCGAGGATTGCATCATGAGATGATGACCCAACTAGTTTTGAGCAGGCCATCTGGAGTGGGGACTCTGTGAGAATGTCTGGATGCTTAGCGATCTGAGATGGAATCCTTATACACCAACAAAGTATGTACTTTGGTTGCTTTATCTGAAGGGTTAAATCCCCATCAAGGGCAAGTATATCTTGAGAAGATTACTTGGAGTACATGGAAAAGTTGAGACTTTCAAAGCTATGCTTAAGTCCATCCAGATCCTACTTGCCACGGCTACATACCATGACTATGATATCTGGCGGTTGGGTGTCATGACTGCTTTTCTAAATATTGATTTAGAAGAGAGCGTCTATAAGTACACAGCTAGAGGGCTTCGTAGACAGTGGGAGCAGCGGAAACATGAGCATGATGTTTTATGGGATAAATCAGGCATCGCGGAGTTGGAATGTCTGTTTTGATATGGTAGTCAAAGAGTTTGATTTCATCAAAATGGTAGATGAAACTAGTATATACAAAAAGGTAGTAGGGAGTATGGTGGTGATCCTCGTATAGTACGTGGATGACAAACTCTTGATAGAGAAGGAGTTTCCTATGCTATGCTCGGTCAATCTCCTCTTATCACAAAGATTCTCCATATAGGATCAAGGTGATACCTCCTAAATCCTGGGTTATGGATCTATGAGATAGATCTAATTGGATGTTAGGATTCTCACTAGTTGTAGTAAGATGGTATCAATCGATCCTAGGGAGAATCACTGGAAAGGTTCCAGGGTGATAAGGACGACTGAATGTCAGTCGCAGGCATTGTCTTTACCCTTAGTGGAGGAACGGTATGTTGGAAGAGTTCCAAGCTAGATACCGTGACTTACTAGACGATTAAAGGCAAGATACATCGTTACCAAGGATGCTACCAAAGAGGCAGTCTGGATATATATATAAGTTCATGAGATGAACTTCGTTCCTGCCATTGTATAATAATGGAGTTGTGGCTAAGGCCTAGGAACCCCTGTCCCATCAGAGATCTAGACATATTCCTAGGCAGTATCACCTGATCATGGATATGGTTGATCTCCAGGGAGATCAACCATAGGAGAGTAGACACAGAGGACAACAGCGCGGATCCACTCACAAAGGCCTATTTCCCAATTGAGACTTTTATGGGATGGTTGAGTATGAGATACTTCAACCACAACTGATTGTTGGGTATGCGATACTACAACAGATGGCCCTAGTGCAAGTGGGAGATTGTTAGTGATATATATGTTAGTGATATATATGCCATAGAGGCCATTACTGTACATACAGATGTATATTGTAGTGGATGCTTGGGCATATATAGGGAGGACTTTCTTGCTCGACAAGATAGTATGCTATCTGGTTACTTTTTATCTTAACATATACTCTGATTGTCTCTATGTTACATGTTGATAAAGCCCTTAGGATGAGTACTTGACTACCAGGACTATGATGCAGATCATACTAGTGGGGACAGTGTAGTCGCTAAGTACATCCTTCAAATGTTCCTAGTCGTAGGAGTACCGAGACATGGCATCGATACTCCAGAGTAGACTAGCGTATGCGCTTCTTGACCCATATGATGGGCGATGGATGATCCCATATCCATTGGTGTTTGACATCAGAGATGGTATATGGATGCTCAGTGGAGACTGGGTACACTGGACGGACTCACCGAGAACTCCTAGATGGTATTATACCTTACGTTAGATGGCAGTTCTCTGGTGACACTAGTACAGGTTAGTCTGTAGACCCGAGATCGTCATAGAGTCTTGTATGATTCCCACTGTGCTTTGATTTCCATCATACCACGTCCAAGAGGGCATGCAAAACGGTGGCTTTTGGGTACAGTCCCGAATCACATGGAGGCAATGAGCGATAGGAGGGGTTTCGTCTCTCCCGGTATAGGGAGTTGATGTTGCGCGATGTTCGATTGGCTATAACTGGAAATCCCTGGCCAGGGTTGCTGAGATTTACTGGTAAGTGTTATCAGTAGTTTCTCGAACTGTTATGGACCTCATATCGACACGACTTATCAAACTACTGGGGTCTGACATTTACCACTCCTAGGCGAGATATACGACATATCAGACGAAGAGACCGGACTGTACGAAAGTGTTACTGGTTGGATTCACAGGAGAATGCACAGGCTTACTTGTTGATCTTCTAATCGCTCAATACCTGAGTGACTGTTACGTTTAACTGACCACTTGCAGCTTGTTGGTGTTTGATATGATCATCACCTACTGCCGGCGTATTGACGATTTTTTAGAGTCCTACACAGAGGTTTCCTGGCTCAGGCAAAATGGAGTAGGAGCACATATGTGATATGTGCGGGACCGAGAATATTACAATATGAGATATCGTATTCTATTCTCGTGATATATGATATCGGCCGGGTATATGTGATATAGCCGGGTCATCGGATCAACCGTTGATTCGATGAATAGATACAGATTATATTAGTCGGTTATATGCGATATAGCCGGATTATCGGATCAAGTGTTGATTCGATAATTTAATGTATAATTATATATGTGATATATTAAGTTACATTAACTAATATAAGCTCACTTAAAAATTCTTTTTCTCACTTGGATAATACATTGATATATATGTGATATATGTTAATTGTATTATTTTATTTTGTTACAAAAATATATTATATATGTGATATATAATATTGTAACAAGTTAGGGTTACAAATGCAACATGATTTGTGGAGGTTTAAATAAGTTAGGGTTTGATTTGGGTTAGCATTTGGGTTAGCTTTTGCATGAAGCTTCATGAAGCTTCCTTTTGTTTTTTGCTTAGATATTTTGTGTTGATATTTATTAACCCAACCCAAACCTTTTACCCTAGTTTGCTCTCTACAAGGGTTAAGCCTTCATGATTGATCCATAGTTGATTTGTAACAATAACAATAATTCATTATTCATCACAAATGAAATTCTTCTTCTTCTTGCTCTAGAAAAAAGCTTTATAGCTTTTTGTGATGTGATGAAATAAAGTGAGAAATCGAAAATAAAAGAGAGCTAAATTCTCACTTCATCATTCTCATCTATTCTAGCCACTTAGATTAGGGTGTTTGCTTTGCTAATACTTGATTAGTGAAGCATGAGCTTGGGTTTGAGATTCTTCAAGGTAGATCATCTTAGTTGTTGAAGATTGGAAGCAAGCTTGCATCTTTCTCTTCATGGAGCCTCTCTGGAGTCCAGGTACATGATGATCGCGGCGAAGGGACCTCAACACGAAGCTTATGAAGCGAAGGAATGGACTATAAAGGTTGTAATCCCAAACTCTTAGAAGTAAAGTTGTTTACTTGCTATGTTAACCCTATGTCTCTAGTTAAGATCTTGGTTAGGGTTTGTTTAGCACCCCAAAATTTTTAAAGTAGCATGATTGATGTTTGCCAAAACCTTGCTAAGGTGCTAAGCTAACCCTACACTACCAACCCAAGAAACTTCGCCGGCGACCCCTCACCGTCGCCCCAGTACCCACGCCACCATCCTCGTTTCACCGCCCTCATCACCACCATCACCACCACCACCTGCTCTCTCCTCTCCTCTTTCCTGCACAGGAACCCCGACCCACTGTGAACCCGTCACCCTTTGCCGGCACCTTCACCGCCGACCGCCTCGCCCGCACTCGTCGTCATCCCTCACCTCGCCTCTGTCCCAGAACCCCGAGACAACTCCAGTACACCCTGCAACCACCTCATCCCTCTTCTTTTCTTTCTTTCTTCTTCTTCTTCTTCTTCTTCTTCTTCTTCTTCTTGTTTCTTGTTTTTCGGTCATCGCTGGAGCCATGGCTGTCGTCGACGATCCATGCGATCCAGTTGACATCTCTAGCCAGCGTGGTCACTCTCTTGCATTGCCTGGTCCTGTCCCGCGTGCGCGCGTATTGCGACGTTTACCCGACGTCGGACGCAGCGTACGCATCCCGTTGTGAGATCCGATCAGGTAAGTTTATATTGCTACATGCTATATTATTATATTTTGCATCCATATGAATAAAAATATCACATATTCACTGCATTGTACATCCATGTTACTGTTTTACTGTTTTCGGATAGCCGTATATATCCATACCGTTATTTACATATCTAGTCGCATGAAAATTTATCTTGCTACATGCTATACTACTATATTTTACATCCATGAGAATAATAACATTACATATTGTTTAGTTATGCATTCCACATTACCATTTTACTGTTTTACGATACCCGTTTGTATCCGTATTATTTATTATACATCTAGTTGCATGCCAGATCATATTATTTCATATCACTGTTACATTGGCACCCTATGCTTGATAATGTGCATCATACATAGTCATGGAGTTATAGATGTGATCCCTGATAGACATTGTGCATCCGTGTTTTATCGTGCTTCGATACCTGTTACATTTTACTGTTGGGCAACCATTTGATACACTGTGCACTACCTGACATGACCTGATACACCACTACTTAACTTGTTACCTGATCTTGTTACTAATGCCGACAATCCTGACTTGTTGTCCTGATGGACGTATCCTGTTGTCTGCATAGACAAACCTGTACCTGCTTGATCCTGTGTTGGCATTAGCTCCAGATTTATCAATACCCGACTTGAACACATAACCTTGGGGGTAAGGGGAAATCAAGAATGTAACCGAATGTAACTCAAAGGGCTATTATATTGTTTGCCATTTTTCCGGGCGTTACGGAATAATCCTGTTACCATGGTCCCGTGGGGAATGAACGGGGAATAGACCGAATAATCCTGTTACCGTGGTCCCGTGGGGAATGAACGAGGCATAGACTGATGGGTTACGATGAGGATTACATTAATTGATTTCGAAGACTTTAGAATAGATAATCCAGCAGTATAGTTTAGATTACTCACTGCACTTCACCTACACGTATACACTTCACTGTTCCATATCCATGTTTACTGGTTATATTCATGTTATCGTTTATATTCATGCCTGCATATCTTGTGTATCCTGGTTATTTGTTATTGTTGATATTATGACGCACTGACGTCTGGGTTTTGCATGACCCAGTTCCTTTATCTCTTTCGCAAGCTGACCATGAGTATTTCAGCCGTCAGGCCGAGCAGTGAGGATCGTCTTAGTATTTAGTTTAGTTAGTTTCCTTTCCGCGGTTTTATTCCTTGATGTGAGCCCGTATTTGGGACATGTTTCCAGATGTTATTGTTATTTGGATTTTGTTGCTTCCGTATATTATTTCTTGACTCGTTTATTCTGGCATATGGACATGTACTGGATATTTTATTTTATTTTACTGTTTTTGATATCTTATAGACAGCCGTAATGTGACTGTAGAGGGATGTTTCCTAACCACATGTAGCATGGTTGGCTCTATCACGTGTCGATCTTTACGCACTCTGGGAAGCGGGGTGTGACAATTTAATTCAACTTGCTTTTAATTTGGGCGTCGGCGCTCACGTGTTGTGCACGTGGATGCCACTTAAGAATTTAATTCTTATTTATGATAGGCATTCCTGTGCTTTGCACATTGGCGCCCATGTGAGGAGCATGTGCGGCGCCGCCATAGGATTAATCTTACAAGATTGGCGCCGGCGCCCTCGTAAGGGGCACGTGAAGCGCTGCATCAACAAAATTTTAACGGAGTTTAGTTGTTTTATTATGTTTAAATATTAGGGGAATAGGCGCTCCTGTGCTATGCACATTAGCACCCACGTGAACTTCACATGCGGCGCTACCTGAGGTGATAGTTACAGGCTTTGCATATGGGTACATGTATTTAATATGTGGAGCTTTCCCTTTATATTTATAAGGGAACATCAAACTCTGAGCCAAAATTTTTTGGCGAGAACAAATGCCCCCACTACTATTCTTGCCTTTGCTCTTCATTCATCTTCATCGTATGATGAAAGGTCTTGACCCATCTTATCCAATCGAGTCATTTTATCCATGAGCTCTTGGAAGGTCGTTGGCTTGAAGATGGCCATAAATGGGAACACCTTTGAATTTGGGTCAAGGGGGCTATGAACATTCCCACGACTGCAGCTTCGTCGATGCGTTGCTCGCATTTTGATCAGAAATTTCGCCATCGGGTAACATATTGAACCCAGGTTTCATTCAGTCTAACCTTTTCGTTGACCAACGCCGCCACGGTAGTGTGTTCATTCTCACTAGCGAATCTCTGACAGAATAGCATATCCATCTCGTCGAAGGTCTTCACGAAATCATTTGGGAGTTCCGCATACCATTCGAAGGCGATGCCCGCCAGACTACTGACGAACTGTCGAAGGAGCAGTATATCATTTCCTCCAGTATTGCCGCACATGGATTTAAATCGCGCAATGTGCTAGCGAGGATTCCCAGTTCCTTTGTACATGTAGAACATTGGAAGTGTATGCTCTGGCGAGTACTGTATTTGATCGTAACAGGACGGATATGGTCGACCAGTCTTGATTGACCTATTTGTAGCTTCACTGACATAGTGAGCTTTGATTTGCTGAGAGATATATTAGTCCAGTTTTGTTTTTGGAATCATTTCCTCTTCGGCCGTTGATGAGACTTGCAGAGGATTTGAAATATCAACCTTGTCTTTAAGAGCGACTACCGGCGGTCCATCTTCCAGTGGTTCCGATTAAACCATCATTCCAGCTATATTCCGGATCAGAAGGGCCATCTGGTTTATTTTAACGGACATTTCTGCCGCTTCTTCATCTCTCTTTTTGAGAGCGCGCTTTAGGAAATCAATATCCGACTCCTTCCCTACTCTTTCTTCGGGTACGTCCTCAGGATTTTCCTTTAGGCAATGGATTAGCGAGTGCTGCTGCCTAAGCAAGCATCTCTTGTAGCTTTTCATATTGCTGCCGATTCTTCATTAAAGACCGAATATGCGGTTCGTGACTAGTAGAAGCATGATCTTTGTCTTTGGAGCTCACTATGTGGACTGTATGAACTACCATGCCCCCAGGTTTGGGGTGTTTGGAGTTTTGGCCTTTGGAGTTTGCCTCGGACACTTGAGCTTTATTATGCCTCTCTTTTTTGTGAGAAGCTGTTGTAGCAGGAACCGCCTTGGGATGAGTCCCCTTGTATTTGAAAGGAGATTTGTCAGAATTTGGTTGACGTTTAGGGGAAGAGCTGTAGACGATGATCGAGTCCTTCACCTGCTTCGACACCTTATATATAGATGAGGAAGGTATTTTTGGGGAGCGAATTGGTTTCTGCTCTCGTTAGATTTCCACGGGTTGCGGAGATTTCTTCAATACCGTGGTGGGAGAATTTTGTCTGACCCTTCGCAGCAGTTTGAAGTTGTTCCCAGTTGGAATGGCAGCATTCATCATCAGAGTTGAAGTAGGTGGAGTCAACGCTGATGGAGAACTGCCCCTAGCTTGTTTTGTACAACGCCGATATCGACGTCGACCGTTTCTTACGGCCGGAATTTGATTAGCCTCAGGATTTTGCTGAGCCTGCCCCCAGTTTTCTTTGAGAGCTTGAGTATTCTTCCCCCTGCATTGACCATGGCCTTTTGAAGGTATCGGTTGTTTGGAGACCGATTCCATCGGCAAAGCAGAAGCTTGAGGAGCCAGCCTGTGCAAGACAGACTTCTTCTGGAATTCCTCCTTCGGCGTTGAGGTACCGAGGGTGGGAGGTGGGAGCATAAACCCAAAGAGAAGACCATTGATTTCTTGAAGAGACGGATTGCAGAGATTTGAGGCTGCAAGTGACCCATACTTGACTCCACCAGATGTGACAAAGCTTGAGTTGCGGTAAGTGGAAGCAAATGTCATTCTGCATAGAGATGAAATGCCGGATTCAGTATCCCATCACCCAATGGCAACTACAAACATCTATACCGTGATTATTTGATCGTGGAAAAACATAACACACAAATTGTAGAGTGGAAAGAGGAAGAGGTCCCACCGGGCGTGCCAGAATCTGTTTACCGCCGGCAATGGAGACAAACTGGGATAGATCGTCTTGCCTGAATCTAGGGGCAGATGATATTTGGATTTATCCGTCCACCTCTCTGAAGATACCAAGTTGATTTATGGCACCGTATAATTAAGGTTTGGACGGATGCGGCCGTTGTAGCGTGACTTTATCAGATTCCCTCTCGTTTGTGAGGGATTTTTGATTGTGGGGATGCTCTTCCCTGCAGGCGCAAGTCCCATGCAATTAATTACGATACCGCATTGCGATAACCACTTTCTCCTGCTTCGGAAGTTCACTTCGTGTCGTGTGAGTTTTTGTTTGTTTTGGTTTTGGTTGCCCGTGGATTGTATACGAAGACTAATTTATGTCATCGCCCGTCGGGTGCTGGTTAGTCCAAATCCGTATATTTTAGATTTGGGCTTGGTTTCATTTAAGGACCATTAATCTAGTTTGAGATTAAAATCAACTTAAATATATATGAGCATTTTGGGCTCAATTTGTTTTTGACTAAGAATACGTTAGTCTAATTTGAGACTAAGATCAACTTAGCAGAATTTCAAGGATCATTTTTTTTCTCGGATCCAACAACAGAGCATTTGGGCTCAGCTGCAGGAAAAACTTCAGAGACCTAACCTATTTGGGGGCTTGTCCTGCTTAGTCTTTTCTTTTACTCAAAAGTGCTAGGCGCTTATTTGGGCTCTGTTTGTTCAGCCCCTTTCTTTTATGCTAAAGTGTTGAGCACTTATTTGACATCTGACACTCACATATATGACATGTGAAGTATTCAGTCATGGGTTTCGCTCAATGAGCGTTGAGCACTCAGCCATTTTGGCTGTTTATGGAGTGCTATGCACTTTTGTTCAGCGCCTACGTGATGAGCACGTGCGGTGCTGGCCTTCTGTTTGGGCCTCCGCATGTCTTTCACGTGAGGTGCTAGGCTCTGTTACAAGGGGTGTCTACGTGGGAAGCACATGAGGCGCTAGTCTTTTTCCTTTTATTCTTTTTAGAGATTTAAATCTTTGTTGATATTTTCAGAGAGGTTAAACCTCTATCACTGGCGCTTTGACCATTAACGCTCGCTAAAATCACTATACTTGAGAATTTTAGGTTGAGTTTTTTAAAGAACTAAGTTCTCGATTTGAAGAAACTGAGTTCCTGGAGAATCATGGACTCCATTTAAAATTTGTTCTTTCCCGAATCTTTGATTCTCAAGAACAAGTTCTTCCCTATAAGAATTAAATTCTCAACTTGTGGAAGATGCCTTGTGGATCTCAGATCTAGAGAAAGAACTAAGTTCTTTGAGAAGAGTTAAACCTTTAGATGTGGTATGTTAGGTAAATGAGATATTTTGATTTCTTCTTTTTTCTTTACCTAGGGCTTTTAGGAGGGAAATCTTATTCTTTGAGAGAATTAAATTCTCTGTTGTTTTGAGAGTCTTCTGTATTTTTACAGAAGCTTATGTGGGGTCTCCTTTTTTCCTCCTCCTTTTGATTAATCTCTTTGCTCTTATTTATAGAAGAAGAGAAAAATCAATTTGTTAAGAAAATCTCTCATTGAGAGTTCATGATTGATTTCATGATCAATCAAAATAATCTTTTAAATCAATTAGTGAATTTTATTCACCGTTGGATTTTTAATCCAAAGGCTCTCTGTTTAACAAAGAAGATTTCTTATTTGTTTAACAAGATTAGGAAATATTTTCCTATGATAGAATTTTATTCTATCATATGAATATCTTATTAGTTTATCAAGATTAGGAATATATTTTCCTAACATAGAATTTTATTCTATCATATGGATATCTTGTTAGTTTAACAAGATTAGGAAAATACTTTTTTAAGATAGAATTTTATTCTATCAGATGATCGATGGGTGTTTTTTAATCACCGTTGGATCAGAGAAGGTGTTTTAGTTTGAGAAAGATCAGGAAAATATTTCCTAAATAGAATTTAATTCTATCAGATGGTTTAATTGGTGATATTTTATTACCATTGGATTTTAGATCTAAAATTCTCTGTTAGAGAAAGATCTTTCAATATTAGAAAGATAAAGGAAAATATTTTCCAAATATAATTTAATTCTATCACATAGAATTTAATTCTATCAGATAGTTTAATTGGTGATATTTTATTACCATTGGATTTTAAATTCAAGATTCTCTGTTAGAGAAATATCTTTCCATATTAGAAAGATTAAGGGAAATATTTCCCAAATAGAATTTAATTCTATCAGATAGTTTAATTGATGATATTTTATCATCATTGGATTTTAAATCCTAGATTCTCTATTAGAGAAAGATCTTTTCATATTAGAAGGAAAATATTTCTCAAATAGAATTTATCATCTGATGATTTATTATCACCATTGGATCTTTGATCAAACGACTCCGTTTAACCGAGAATATCCCAGTTTTTAGGGAAGTATCCCCATATAGAATTTAATTATACTTTCTTTAAATTTGAATGCCGGCGCACACGTGTTGTACACGTGGACGCCACTTAAGAATTTAATTCTTATTTATGATAGGCGCTGCTGTGCTTTACAGATTGGCGTCCACGTGAGGAGCACGTGCGGTGCAACCATAGGACTAATCTTACAAGATTGGCGCTGGCGCTGACGCCCTCGTGAGGGGCACGTGAAGCGCTGCCTCAACAAAATTTTAACAGAGCTTAGTTGTTTTATTATATTTAAATATTAGGGGAACATGCGCTCCTGTGCTTTGCACATTGGTGCCCACGTGAACTTCACGTGCGGCACTACCTGAGGTGACAGTTACATGCTTTGCATGTAGATGCATGTATTTAATACGTGGAGCTTTCTCTTTATTTTTATAAGGGAACGACAAGCTCTGAGCCAAACTTTTTTGGCGAGAACAGGTGGTGCTCGGGAAAAAGAAGAGGAGAGGAGGATGAGGTCTCGGAGGTGATGAGCATAGTCACATAATTCGTGAATATTTCGGCGAATTCGTGAATAATTCCCGTATTTTTGATCGGCCGATTAATTCTCCGATTTAATCGCCATTGGCGAACGCTTCGAATAATTCGCGAATTATTCCCGAATAATTCAAATAAACAATGAATAATTCACAAAAAGTGAATAATTCGCAATATCAAAACCCAGCGCCTCATATATTAATTTCTTGGTCGAAATCATTCCAGAACATTTCCTGAATATTTCCCGAATCCGAATTTTCGATCTCGCCGAATAATTCCTGAACTGCGAATTTGTGACTATGGTGATGAGGAGAAGATGGAGGTGGCGGTGATGAAGAGAGACTAGGACGAACGGCGGCGAGGTGAGGGTTTGGGTTTTTGGGTTCTTTCTCACGGGTGATGTGGGGAAAGAGAGGGAGAGAGAAAGGTGGGGTTATTAATAAATTATTATATAATATTTATATATAATGAAAGAGAGAGGAAGCCGGGACAGGGTTATTACGAGAGAGAGACGAGAGGATTTAAAATTAGTTTTTATTAATATTATATATATATATATATATATGATTTTACAGCTAATACCAGATTACTCCGATTATTATCCGGGTCCCTTCTAAAAATCAAGTTTTTAAATATGGAGAATATACGTAAAAGTTTAAATCATAGCGCGATATCTTGTCAATAAAAATTTATACCCTTAAGTACGGATCTACGTAAATATACGTAGCAACCAAAACGAGTCTATTTTAACAAGTAGGACATGAACATTATGTATGGATGCGACCATATGATATGGGGTACGATGACATGCAAGGCTAGATATTAAAAATATATTATTTGGTTTTTATTTTGTATTATTAAATAATATGCGGATACTAAAATATATTATACATGTATAATATCTAGATTTGCACGGATATTCTGTACTAGCAAATATTTGATATAATCTTGAACCATGGTGGGTTTTAAACATACGGGTTGGGTCAGATAATAACTATAACTGCTAATTGCACCGTCCGCAACCCAAAAGCAACAATAATAAAGAAATTTACTGCAAGATTTGAAATACCCCAAAATATATAATATAAGTGCATTAGGGTGTTACATTATACCCAACAACAAAAAAATTTCGTTCTCGAAATTCCTAGAACAAGAAAAGACAAGAAAACAAGGATCTAAGAAAAGAGATGTGGAAATGTTCAGTTGATAAAACTGCACATTTAATATGGGATTTTTCCTACTATTTCTATATAATAAAAGGTGTTTATTATAATATATGATACATATGAGGGTTAATCTGTAAAAATACTATTTTCATGTGTTTATATCTTATAATTAACATTTGGTAGGAAAAATTAAGCATATAATATCCATGTAACATTTAGCCCATTTAAAATATGCTTACCTTATTAAATGGTTAAGTTAATATCTCAATAAAACAAACTCTACTAATATTATTTATTGAGTTTGTTGTGCAGAATTTTCAGGGCTGAAATCAAGGAAATCAAAGTTGTTAGAACAAACCTGTCTAATTAAGAAAGTAAACTAAAGAAATCAAGTCTGGCAGTGACGTAGAAAAGATTTTCAGTTTCCAGAGATTAAAAAGACCACCACGTGTCATAAAGATAAAGCTCCAGAAGAACAAATCAAGCTATCTCCCTATAAGGCCGCGGATCCGCGGCCAAACCCACCTATTGGCCGCGGATCCGCCGCGGTCTAGATGTATTGGGAGTTAGGATTTTGTTGTTGAGATCGTAACTACTGGTTTCCAAATTAGGAAGCTAGGGTTCTGGCTCTGGGACTATAAATAAGGACCGAGAGCCTCTTGGAAAAATCATCAAGCTGAAGAGATCACGAAGTCCACGACAGGCTCACGCATCCAGGCTGATCATCAACAGTATGTCTACCTCCTTAGAAGAGATCGAGAAGTAAACTAGCATTTTTGTAATCATTTTCTAAGGGAACAAAGTGTAAATGAATTTTGTTGATTAATAAAGATAGTTTTTTTTCTTATTCTATTTCTTTGTAGTTTTAATATGATTTCCCTCTCCATTTCTTCTTCTCCCAACATGCGCGAGTAATTCTTCGCTTGTTAGGGTTCATTGGATTATGGTAGGTTAATGGATGATGAAGATCCTTAAACTCTTTTTAAGTCCTATAAAGCTTATAAACTCTATCAAAAGAATAGTTAACATCCTAATTGGGAGCGCTATCAATTCATTGATAATCGCGACCACGATTAGAGATTAGATTAGCAATTGTTTTGGTAAAGTCTAGATATGAACGAAATTCCATGTCGAGATAGGGGTTAAGAGTGGGAACCCTTTTCCCTCCAGAAACCCTAATCTACATGCATCACTGTCGATCTAGTTTTAAATCTATTAAAGGATAAAAAGAGTAATATTTAATTAATCATCCATAATACTAAATCTTAATGAACCCTGCAAGCCCCCTTCTACTAGAAAACCTACATCCGTAGGTAATCTAGATCTATATTTTGCATTCGTGTTTAACATAGATTTAGATCCTACAACCATTCTTCACCATTCTTTATTCTTCCTCCTTTCTTTCTCAACACACCTAAAGTAAGAATAAAATATTCAACGTTTCCCAGAGGACGACCCGTACTCATCTCGGTCTAGCTACACGCGACACCGTTATTGATTGCGGTTAACTACTACACATAAATTCACATCAATCAAATGGCGCCGTTGCCGGGGATCGAACCCGGGTCACCCACGTGACAGGCGGGAATACTCACCACCATACTACAACGACCGAGATGGATGGTACTCCATCAGATTATAACACCACACTGTCACCGCCCGTAGGTACGCAGAATCCACCCCGCATCTCTCTCCAAGAGAGATGCTATCATATCCGTGGTCCACTTCCCACTTGCTTATCTATTCCACCAGCCAACGGGGATAATTTTGAAATTAAACCCCACTACATCAATCTGTTGCCCAAATTTCACGGGCTTGAATCTGAAGACGCGTATGTTTTCATCACTAAATTCGAAAACGTATGCGCAATGATGGGTACTTCACAACTGACCGTGGATGCTATGTGCTTGCGTCTTCTCCCATTCACTCTGTGCGATTTGGCAGAAAAATGGCTTTATAATATTGCAACACACTCTATCACTAATTGGGATGAATTCGTAATAGCATTTCTTAAGAAGTTTTACCCAAACTATAAGACCGCCCGTGTTAGGAGAGAGATCAACCAGTTTACCCAGCTTCCCAATGAACCATTTTGGAAGTGCTTTGAATGTTTTAAGGATTTGCTTGTCCAATGTCCTCATCATGGAATCAATAGATGAGATTTGTGCTGAATTATATATGAGGGCATTAATCCAGCGACAAAGCAGATGCTTGAAACAAATTGTCAATGCAATTTCATGTCTAAAGATGATGGTGAAGCTTGGAAATATCTGGAAGATCTCGCTGAAAACACTTTGCAGTGGGAAAGCGTAAGACCACCTTCATCTAGGGGAGGTATTCATCAGCTCGATGTTTCCATCGCAGTAAAAGCCGAAATGGCAGCGATGCAGAAGAAACTCGACGCTATTGAGAACAAATTCTCATCAGTCTCCCTAAATCAGGCAACGCTTCCCAAGATCGTGTGTGGTTGCTGTTCAGATCCTTCATACTTGACAGAAGAATGTCCTATGAATACACCGTTTCAAGGTCACGAGCAAACTAATGCTGCTTTTCAGCAGCGACCTAGAAACGATCCTTATTCTTCCACGTACAATCAAGGATGGAGGAATCATCCTAATTTTGCTTGGAACCAAAACCAACCCCAAAATCAAAATCAGTTCCAAAGCAATTATCAAAGACCTCCTCCACAGCAACCACAACCACAAAGTCAGCACCCCTTTCAGTCACAAAATTTTCAAAATCCGGCCAACACTTCTGCACTGCAATTGGCCGGTACTGATAACTCTTCACTCGCACAAACTTTGGATTTGTTTATGAAACATTCCATTCAAATGTCGGCTGATATGAAGTCTTCTATTGATACCATAAAGAAAGACTCCGCCTCCCACGACGAGAGTATTAAATCAATAGAAAACCAAATTGCATAATTGAAAGCCACAATGAGTGCGAGAAAGAAAGGGAAACTCCCATCTCAACCCCTACCGAATCCTGGCCACTCACAAAATCATAACGTGAGTGTCGTTACTACGTTGAGATCGGGAAAATTGCTGAATAACCGAGTGGGTGAGCAATTTGATGATGTTAGTGACACCAATGATACCCCAACTTCTACTTCTTCCCCTAATTCGTCTAGTCTCCCACCTTCTCCCGAGCCTATTCTCCGTTTTCCCCAAGGCTCGAACACTTAGCCCAATCTATCTAAGACAATTCCCACTCCAATTTTGGGATCGAATCCGTCCCCACAATCTTCTCCATAAATGTTGGACCCAAAACTTATTAATCAAGCTCCATTTCCAAATAGATTAAGGGCCAACAGACTTAACCCACAAATGGAGAAGATTGTGGAAATGTTTAAGCAAGTGAACATGAATATTCCTCTCCTAGATGCTATTCAACAAGTCCCATCTTATGTAAGAATCCTTAAAGACTTGTGCACTAGGAAGAGAAAAACTCAAGTGCCTAAAAAAGTTTTCATCACGAGTAATGTTAGCACAGTTTTTACCTAGCAAATACCAAAGAAATGTAAGGGCCCTGGCTATTCTACCATCTCTATTTCTATTGGGGATAAAAATATTAATCGTGCTTTACTCGACCTTGGCGCTAGCGTTAACTTGCTTCCTTATTCAGTATACGAGCAGTTAGGGATTGGAGAATTGAAACCCGCCCATTGTACTCTTCAGATGGCAGACCGATCAATCACCAAACCATGGGGTGAAATAAAGGATGTGTTAATTAAAGTCGGGGAATTCATATTCCCTGTGGACTTTATTGTTTTAGATACACAATCTGTGGCAAACCCACGCAATCAAATCCCGGTGATACTCGGTCGACCTTTCCTAGCAACTTCTAACGCTGTAATTAATTGTCGTAATGGTTCTATGAACTTATCATTCGGGAAGATGACAATTGAGATTAATATTTACAAGCTAGGAAGTCAACCATCTGAACCTTCTGCTCATTTGCTTGATGTTTGTTCCATCCACGAGATAGCTCCCGAAAGCTGCATGGATGAGGAACTTTGCTTTGATGATCTCGACAATACTAGTGAGACATCGTTTGATCCTGCACAACTTCATAGTGAGGATATGTTCAATGAGTCCGTCCCTGAGTTTGAATCCGTTGGCTCGTCGCAAAAGTCAGTAGCACTTTCCGAGTCAAATATCCTATGCAAGTTTTGAACCTCTTAGGGAGTTCGAATATCATCCCCTTATCCCACCTTCTATTGTCTCTCCGCCAATACTTGATCTTAAACCGCTACCTTCTCATCTTAAATATGCATATTTAGGTGAGAATGAGACTTTGCCAGTGATTATATCCGCTTCTCTAGCCTTAGAGCAAGAGAACACACTTTTGGCAGTGTTGAGATCGAATCGGCAAGCATTTGGTTGGACAATGGCTGACATCAAAGGGATTAGTGTTGAACATTATATACATCTGATGGATGAAGCCAAATCAACCCGAGACCCACAAAGATAGTTAAATCCCGTTATGAAGGAGGCGGTAAAGAAAGAAATCGTCAAGTGCCTTGATAGTGGAATAATTTACCCTATATCTGATAGCCAATGGGTAAGTCCTATTCATGTAGTCCCTAAAAAGTCTGGCATCACGGTCATAACTAATGAGGCTAATGAGTTAATCCAAACACGCACCCAAACTGGGTGGCGCGTATGTATTGATTATAGAAAACTCAATGTCGCGACGAGGAAAGATCACTTCCCTCTACCTTTCATTGACCAGATGTTAGAACGATTAGCTGAACACAAATACTATTGTTTTTTGGATGGATACTCTGGCTATAACCAGGTCCCCATCGCCAAAAAGGATCAAGATAAAACCACATTTACTTGTCCTTTCGGTACTTTTGCTTATAGACGCATGCCCTTTGGGTTATGCAATGCTCCCGCTATATTTCAGCGGTGTATGATGGGGGTATTCTCAGACATGGTTGAGAATTTTCTGGAAATTTTTATGGACGATTTCTCCATTTTTGAGGACTCCTTTGAGGACTGCCTTCGTAATCTTGACGCGGTTCTTACCCGCTGTAAGGATAAGAACTTAACTTTGAATTGGGAAAAATGCCATTTTATGGTCCAAGAAGGTATTGTCCTTGGACATATAATTTCACGAAAAGGTATTGAGGTTGACAGAGCTAAAATATATGTCATCTATAACCTCTCTCATCCCAAATGCGTCAAAGATATACGATCCTTCCTTGGTCATGCAAGATTTTATAGGAGATTCATTAAGGACTTTAGCAAAATTGCTAGACCCTTAACTCTTCTATTGGCCAAGGATACTACATTTCACTTCGATTCGGATTGTGAGGCTGCTTTTGAATCGCTTAAAGGATCACTCACTACAGCCCCCGTTCTATCATCTCCGGATTGGAACCACCCGTTCGAGCTTATGTGTGATGCATCAGATTTTGCTATTGGTACGGTCTTAGAACAACACATTGATAAGATGCCACATGTAATTTACTATGCAAGTAGGACCTTGAATGATGCACAAATAAATTACACAACTATCGAGAAAGAACTCTTGGCAGTTGTATTTGCATTAGAAAAATTCAGGCCCTACTTGATTGGCTCTCCAATTGTGGTTTACACTGATCACTCCGCCCTACGACACCTTTTATTGAAGAAGGATACTAAGGCCAGGCTAATACGTTGGATTCTATTGTTACAAGAATTTGATCTTGTCATCCGAGACAAGAGTGGATGTGAAAGCGTTGTAGCTGACCATCTTTCACGCATCACTTCTTCACCAACATTGACCGTGCCGATAAATGACTCATTCCCTGACGAACAGCTCTTGACTGTATCCTACGAACCTTGGTTCGTGGATATTGTGAACTATCTTGCGATGGGACTTATTCCTAGCGATTGGTTGAAACAAGACAAACTTCGATTTCTATCCCAAGTAAAATACTTTTACTGGGATGAACCTTATCTGTTTAAGTATTGTTCCGATCAAATCATTCGCAGGTGTGTCCCTAACGATGAATTCAAGAGTGTGTTATCATTTTGTCATGATCAGGCATGCGGCGGTCATTTTGGTCCTCGAAAAATGGCAGAGAAAGTTTTGCAATGTGGCTTTTATTGGCCAACATTATTTAAAGATGCATATGAACATTACAAAACTTGTCCGCGATGTCAGCACTTGGGTCGGATTTCACGAAGAAACGAGATGACGCTCCAATCTATATTGGTTGTGGAAATATTCGATATTTGGGGTATTGATTTTATGGGCCCTTTTCCCAATTCTTTTGGGAATTTATATATCTTGTTAGCGGTTGATTATGTCTCGAAATGGGTGGAAGCAATACCGTGTCGCTCTAATGACAACAAAGTTGTCATTAAGTTCCTTAAAGAAAATATCTTTTCGCGATTCGGACACCCTCGCGCTATAATTAGCGACAACGGGACACGTTTCTGTAATCAATCTTTCGAGGCTTTGATGCGGAAATATTCAATCACTCACAAACTTTCTACGCCCTATCATCCCTAAACAAGCGGGCAAGCTGAGATCTCAAATAGGCAGATCAAACAAATTTTGGAGAAGACGGTTTCTAAAAACCGTAAAGATTGGTCAACCAAATTGACGGATGCTCTTTGGGCATTTCGCACCGCTTATAAGACCGATCTTGGTATGTCTCCATACCGCCTGGTGTTTGGGAAGGCATGCCACCTTCCTGTCGAGATCGAACATAAAGCAATGTGGGCAATTAAAAAGCTTAACTTCGATTTTGATCAAGTGAGCAGCTATCGGAAGCTGCAATTGAATGAGCTAAGCAAACTCCACGATGAAGCTTACGATAATGCGGTAATAGTAAAGAACCGGACTAAAATGTTCCACGATAAAAACCTTTTTAGATAAACTTTCACATTGGGGCAACAAGTCCTTCTTTATGATTCTCGTCTCCATCTTCATCCGGGTAAGCTTAAATCTCATTGGAAAGGACCTTTTGTGGTACGGTATGTACACCCGCACGGGGCAGTAGAAGTTGAAAATTTGAAAAACGGTTAAATTTTTAAAGTAAATGGGCATAGATTAAAACCGTATTTCTCTGCCGACCCAGCGGTTACAGGAGCCGCTTTATCAGAACTAAATTTCCTCCGTCTCACCTCCATGTTTTGGTAACATTTTCTCATTTTAAGAATGGAGGTGAGTGATAATGGACTTAACTGAATATCTGTGCGTGCCAAAGAACAAGTTTGGGGGTAGTTTTCATTTAACTATTATTTTACCCTTTTTGTTTCTTCCCAAGTATACAGGTCCATGTTCTCAAAAGACAACATCAGTGAGGACACTGCTGAAAACAGGTTTGGGGGGGAGGTTTGTATTCACTGAATTATCTTTGACACCGAGCATTCAATTTTTTTATATATATAACAAAAGAGTAGAAAGTGAAAAATTATATTTAAAAAATAGGAATAGTTTAAGAAAACCAAGAAAATTAGAAGTTTTCTTAAACGAACTAGTAATAAGTAGTTATGAGCCGTTGTCCCAAGGGTTAGTAAAAGAAGTCACTAATTTGACGATAAAAATAAGTCTGAAAAATAGTTCCTATTCTGGAAGCCAAACATTTGAATGTTGATATCCTACTATACGCACTTACACACATCTTGAAACTCGGGATAGTAGAGGATACCTTGAAATGCTTTTTTCTAAAAACCAAAGTATGAAGGAAAAAATGTATAGAAGATAAAATGGTGGAGAAAAATGAACACTGGTTTTGTTATCACCAAGGCAGCAATAAAAAAAATATAGCGAGAGTGCTTCATCACCTAGTGCCTTAGACCAATTGGTCTGGGAGTCACTGCTAAGCCTTAGGTGGTGCAAGATGAGGAAAATACTAATACACCTAATCAGCAAGCACATGAGTAATCGGTCGGTTAGTACCTCAAGAAGTATTAACGGTCGCATGAAAAATGTGCGAGCAAATCCATCCAAATATTTATCAAATTAAAAAGTACTGAGGTAGATGGACAAGAGTATGATAGCTTGAATTGAATTCTCCGAGTGTAGGGATGTTCTATACACACACGTAGGGGTATATGATTGATGTTTGGATGAAAGGTAGGAATGAAGAATAAAGACGATGTTTTATTGAGGGATGATATGATTTCTAATATCTTTTCATGACTATTAAGATAGGACTCATGACAACTGAAAAGCTAGTGTAGTTGGAAACTCTAAGTTTTCAAAGTCTTTCTTTTATAATTCTTATCTTTATATGTAACTTTTACCATCTCTCTTTTATTATGGGATTTTGTGGGTGTAATCCGCTGAAAACCCTCAGGAGACAACCCTCCTCCTACTAGGGACACCTAGAGGTTTAACGGTTTGTTGCACGTGCTCAGTGCAATCGTGTTGCCTACGAAAGTGTGCTTAGCTTTCTCCTTTCTTTTTCTCCTTATCTTGAATAAACTAGTTTGCTCGGGACGATCAAAGATAAGTTTGGGGGTATTTGTTCAGTTGATAAAACTGCACATTTAATATGAGATTTTTCCTACTATTTCTATATAATAAAAGGTGTTTATTATAATATATGATACATATGAGGGTTTATCTGTAAAAATACTATTTTCATGTGTTTATATATTATAATTAACATTTGGTAGGAAAAAGTAAGCATATAATATCCATGTAACATTTGGCCTATTTAAAATATGCATACCTTATTAAATGGTTAAGTTAATATCTCAATAAAACAAACTCTACTAATATTATTTATTGAGTTTGTTGTGCAGAATTTTCAGGGCTGAAATCAAGGAAATCAAAGTTGTTGGAACAAACCTGCCTAATTAAGAAAGTAAACTAAAAAAATCAAGTCTAGTAGTGACGTAGAAAAGATTTTCAGTTTCCAGAGATTAAAAAGATCACCACGTGTCATTAAGATAAAGCTCTAGAAGACCGAATCAAGCTATCTCCCTATAAGGCCACGGATCCGCGGCCAAACCACCTATTGGCGGAGTTGGGATTTTGTTGTTGAGATCGTAACTACTGGTTTCCAAATAAGGAAGCTAGGGTTCTGGCTTTGGGACTATAAATAAGGACCGAGAGCCTCTTGGAAAAATCATCAAGCTGAAGAGATCACGAAGTCCACGACAGGCTCACGCATCCAGGCTGATCATCAACAGTTAATCTACCTCCTTAGAAGAGATCGAGAAGCAAACTAGCATTTTTGTAATCATTTTCTAAGGGAATAAAGTGTAAATGAATTTTGTTGATTAATAAAGGTAGTTGTTTTTCTTATTCTATTTCTTTGTAGTTTTAATATGATTTCCCTCTCCATTTCTTCTTCTCCCAACATGCGCGAGTAATTCTTCGCTTGTTAAGGTTCATGAATTAGGGTATGTTAATGGATGATGAAGATCCTTAAAGTCTTTTTAAGTCCTATAAAGCTTATAAACTCTATCAAAAGAATAGTTAACATCCTAATTGGGCGCGCTATCAATTCATTGATAATCGCGACCACGATTAGAGATTAGATTAACAATTGTTTTGGTAAAGGCTAGATATGAACGGAGTTCCATGTCGAGATAGGGGTTAAGAGTGGGAACCCTTTTCCTTCCAGAAACCCTAATCTACATGCATCACTGTCGATCTAGTTTTAAATCTATTAAAGGATAAAAAGAGTAATCTTTAATTAATCATCCATGACTACTAAATCTTAATGAACCCTATAAGCCCTCTTCTACTATAAAACCTACATCCGTAGTTAATCTAGATCTATATTTTGCATCCGTGTTTAACATAGATCTAGATCCTACAACCATTCTTCACCATTCTTTATTCTTCCTCCTTTCTTTCTCAACACGCCTAAAGTAAGAATAAAATATTCAACGTTTCCCAGAGGATGACCCGTACTCATCTCGGTCTAGCTACACGCAACACCGTTATTGATTGCGGTTAACTACTACACATAAATTCACATCAATCAGGAAACTTCTGTCGAATCTCGTCTTCACGTTCCCAAGTAGATTCTTCGTGCGAACGATTCCTCCATGAAATGAGTACTAGAGAGATAACTTTATTCTTGAGAACTTTTTCTCGTCGATACACAATCGCCATTGGTCACTCTTCATACGTTAAATCTCCTCTTACTGTCAGTTCCGAGTGATTTAGGACGTTCATCTCATCTTGAACATACTTGTAGAGTTGTGGTACATGAAACATGTCATGAACACCCACCAAGGATGGTGGTAAAACCAATCGATAAGCTATCTCTCCAACACGCTCGGTAATACCGAAGGGCCCTACGAATCGAGGACTAAGTTTGCCTCGACTACCAAATCGAATCACTCCTCTGGTCGGTGATATCTTCAAGAATACAAGATCACCAATTGCGAACTCCAAAGGTCTTCGTCTAGTATCAGTCCAACTTTTTTGTCGATCTTGTGCCGCCTGTTCCTTCATAAAAATAAAAAAAATAAAAAGGGGAGAAAATTCCCCAAAACTCAAACCTCACGTATTAAACACGTGAGCGCCTATATGTAGAGCATATAGGCGCTGCAATCAAACAATTAATAGGCTAAATAAGCCTCACGTGTTAAACACGTGAGCGCCTATATGCAGAGCATATAGACGCTGCAATCAAACAACTAATAGGCTAAATAAGCCTCATGTGAGCGCCTATATGCAGAGCATATAGACGCTGCAATCAAACAACTAATAGGCTAAATAAGCCTCACGTGTTAAACACGTGAGCGCCTATATATAAGGCATATATGCATTGCAATCAAACACCTAATAGGCTAAATAAGCCTCACGTGTTGAACACGTGAGCCCCTATATGCTTTGCATATAAGCGCTGCAGTCAAACAACTATAGGCCAAATTGGCCTCACGTGTTAAATATGTGAGCGCCCATATGCAAGGTATATGGACGCCAAATCAGAGAAGCTAAATAAGCCTCACGTGTTAAACACGTGAGGGCACCTCCTTACGTAGAATTAAATTATACTCAAACAATGAACCGTTGGATCAAAGATACAATGGTGATTAAGTATAGAATCAAATTCTATTGGGAAGGATATTTTCTGTTAAACAGAAATTTTGTGGATCAAAGATCCAATGAGATGGAAGACATTTCCCATATTTTTCTAAACAAAGAAAGATTGTATTCTGTTAAACCGAGCACACTTGGATTAAAAATCCAATGGTGATAAAAATATCACCGTTCAATAGAGTTTTATTCTATATATGGGAGAATATTCTCTCAATCTTGTTAAAATAAGAAAACATAATCTGTAAGACAGAAACACTTGGATCAAAAATCCAACGGTTGGTTGTTGGGGCCAAAATTTACACTCCGGTTGACCAAGTTAAAATCAAAGTCAACCCCAAACTAAACGGGCTCAAGCCCAGGCCAAGTGGGCCCATGCCCAAGTCAAGCCTGAACATGAAGCGGTTGGCCTCCCCCATGACAAGAAGAAAATTATGTAATAAATAAGTTTGATGTAATTTTCATGCATGAATGTAAAATAAATAGGGAAAAGCCAAATTTTTGTAAAGCCCATGACTCATGTGCAAAAATAAATAAGTACATGAGGCATGCGATGAGCAAAATACTATTTTGTGAAACCCAAGCGGCTATGTGTAAATTTATAAGCCTATATAAGGCAACATGATGATAAAATGAAGACGTAGAATTCATTACCCTAAAAAATCTAGGGTTTCTGTTCCTTCTTCTCCTTCCTCAAGGTTCTAAACCTTCTTCCCTTTTTTTGAATTAAATCAAGAGTTTAACTCTTCCTTTTCCAAAAAGAAATAGTTTTTTACCATAAAACCCTTGAAGGGGAACTCGGATCTTCCATCAAATCTCCAAAAGGGGAGATTTTTAAATCTACCCCATTTTCTCCAAGATCCAGCCAATAGAGAAGAGGAAGAAGGAGACCCATCTCCAAAAATTCCACTTTGGAAAGATCTAAGGCTTAAGAGAAGATTCATGGCTCAAGGGAGAAGAAAGGGGTCCCCTTTCATCATCTCCGAAAATCTCTTGGGAGTTTAGCTCTGAACAAGAATACCTTCTTTAAGAGTTTAACTCCAAACCAATTTTTGAGGAGTTCAACTCCAAGATCTAAATTCTCAAATGAGTTTAAGCTCAAAATCTAGATCTTTTAGGAGTTTAACTCCACAAAAGACCATTTTTTTAGGAGTTTAACTCCAAAAGTCTCTCAGAGTTTAACTCCTAATTCCGGGGCTAAGCCCCCCTTTTCCTGCAGGCGCCCAGGGCACACGTGCCGAGCGTGTGAGGCGCTGGCGCCCACGCATCCTTAGGACGCCATTCACTCCCCCTTTTTTTATGCACTCTACACCCAAAGCACATCCTCCGATAGAAAAAAATTCTAGCGGAGCGCTGCCCTGCACCCCGCAAGACCCAAGACCCCTCAAAACCCAACACCGCTCAAAATACAACACGTTTGACCCTTCAATCGGAGGTTCCTTCACTTCAAAGGGGAGGGGTAATTAACGACAGCTTAGTCCGCGGCTGTCGGAGATTCAGATTCCCACAATCAATTAACCCCCGCCTACCCTAGGCAAGATGAATGCGTAGTACGCCTGACAAGCGACGCGTATTACCATCTCAATGGGGTGATGAAAAACACCTTACATGGATAAAATTCCCCAAATCAATTTTGAGTTTAATTAAATCAATTGGAATCTCTCAATGAGGGATTTTCTCAAAATTAATTAACAAACTTATCTCCACTATATAAAAGTCCCGAGACCTCAAGTCTCATATAGAAAAAACCCTCTATAATCTCCTGCTAAAAAATACAGTGAGTTCTTGAGAGAACAGAGAATTTAATTCTCAAAGAAAGAAGACCTTCTTCCTTCAAAACACTCTAGGTAAATAGAAAAGGAGAGATAAAAAGCATCCCTCTCGCCTGGTATAATGGATATAAGGGTTTAACCCTTTATACAAGAACTTAGTTTTTCCTCTGGTTTGAGATTTGCAAAATCAAATCTCCTCACAAGTTGAGAATTTAATTCTCATCGGGGAGATTCTGTTTTTTTTTCAGACACAAAACTTAGGGGGAGAACTAGGTTAGAAAAAAAAGAAAAAGAAAGAAAAGGAAAAGGAACACATGTTCTGAGAATTTAATTCCCCCGAAATTAGGATTTAATCCTACGTAAAGAACTTAGTTCTTATAAAAAAAGAAGAAGAGAGAACTTAGTTCTCCATTAAAAATAATGATGATTCAAGATTTTCAAAACAGACATCTTGATGGCCATCAATGACTAAAATGTCATTAACAGAGATTAATATCTCTAAAAACAAAAAGAACTTGGCATCTCACGTAAAACACATGTGAGTAAAACTAGTGCTTAGCACTATTATTTTGCCTCACATGTTTCCCACGTGAGTTCTTAAAACAGACAAAAGAAAAACTAAAACGCCTCACGTGCTTCACACGTGAGCTTCAGCTAAGTGCTTAGCACTGATGTCAAAAAAGGGGGTGAGTAAATAAAACCTGAAATCAACGCTCAGCACTCACGTGCTTCCTACGTGAGTGCCATGCAAAGTGGGCAGTGCCCATATCTGAGCACCTCACATGAAAAATATGTGGGCGCCTGAAAAGATTAGTGTTCAGCACCATTCCAGTGCCCCATGTGAAATACACGTGAGCGCTACATATATTAGTGTTTAACACTACTGGGTAGTATAGAAAACCAATCTCAGCCCAAATGGGCTAAATTTCGTGAGGTCAAACCTTTTTGATTTTAAATTAACCGAGCCCATATTGCTCATGATTTCCAAACCGATCTTAGTCTCAAACATGACTAACGATCTCTCATTGATGATATCCAAAATGATATTCATCCCATATCTCCTAAGATAATATTAATCTCAAATATGACTAACGATTCTTAGGTCCATCACCCCATTTTCCTCGAATACGGAATTTGGTTTAAGGGTACATCTCTTCACACCTCTGATATATGTCGTTGTAATTTCTCAACGTCTTCAGAAAGATGGTGGGTCCCGACAACCAACAACTCTTTTCTTGTCCCAACTTGATATAAAATTTCGTCAAGATAGGGAATGATATATCCCATATTGATGCACTTCTAAATTGACGTGCACATCTTAAATCGGATCGCACCCTAAATTGGGCGTATTCCATGTCACCATTGTTCACTCCACTACGTAACAAATACACGTACGTGCAAGATGAATGCTGGACCGAAACGTCCTTAAACTAACATTCGTCCCTAAACTAACATTCGTCCCCAAAATGGGAATGTTGGACCGAAAAGTCCCTAAACTAAAATTTTGCCTCAAATATGGCGATAATAGACCGAAATGTCCTTAAACTAACATTTGTCCCAAAAACAGGAATGTTGGACCGAAATGTCCTTAAATTAACATTCGTCCTCAAAACGAGAATGTTGGACCTAAATGTCCTTAAACTAACATTCGTCCCAAACAGGGAATGTTGGACCGCGGCGTCCTTAAACTAATATCTTTTGCCCTGTGGACTGTCTCCATAATGACTACCGTATAATATCCATGGGCTATTCATATATGATCTAATGATCAGTTGAGACCTTATGCTCACTGCTCATAAGTCGATATTAGTCTCAAATATGGCTAATGATCCTTAGATCAAACACAAATATCCCATGAACCGATGAACCTCACAAATATGAGATTTGCGTCCTAAGTTCATTCTCGTTGGCAAACCAAGGTACCAACGTAGGCCCCGTCAATCAAAATTCTTGACCAAAGCCCGAATCTAAAATATACGAATTTGGACTAATCCGCGCCCTACGAGCGACGACATAAACTAGTCTCTATATACAATCAATGGGCAACCTAAACAAACAAAAATACACATGACACGAAGTGAACTGCTGGAGAAGGAGAAAGTGGTTATCGCAATGCGGTAAGATAATTAACTGCAGGGGCTTGCGCTTGCAGCGAAGAGCGTTCCCACGATCAAAAACCCCTCATAAATGAGGGGGAATCTGATGAAGTCATGCTACAACGGTCACGTCTGTCCAAACCTCCGATATATGGTGCCATAAATCAGCTTGGTATTTTCGGAGAGGTGGATGGATAAGCCCAAATAGTATCTGTCCCCAAATTCAGGCCAGACGTCCCAACGTCTCGGTCCGGTCTTTCGGTGGTGAACAGATTCTGGCACACCCGGTGGGACCTTTTCCTCTTTCCACTCTACACTTCGTGGGTCTTGTTTCGCCAGCAAAATCGCGGTTCGCTATGGTTGCCCTTGGATTTAAGATACTAAAATTTGGTGTCTTGCTCCTATGCAGAGAAAATCGATGGCTTCCTACCGCACCTCTTGCAACTGCAACTCTTGCTCCAACCCAGCTGGAGGAGTGACCTACGGGCCCAACGCGGCCTCTATCTTTTCAATGCCTATAGGGTAAGTTACGCAAGCCACTACTGGACTATTCTTCGGGACGATGTTCCCATCAGTGAATTTCGGTGCTTCAGCGCCGCAAGTGGAAGCTCCCAAGAGGTCGATCTTCGATCGAATGGCGACCACAACGGCCCCTATTAACGGGCCATCCAAAGCTGACGTCTCAGTCTTCAACAGGCTAGGCAAGAACCCATACGGCCCACAAAGAGGTTCGTGATATCTGAAGGGGCTGCTTCAAAATAGATATCCCTCCCAACTTCTGCCGCGGGCGAGCTGTCAAAGGTGCTTCCCCTACCAAAAAGTCGGTCTTTGAAAGATTGGTCGACCCTCCTCAAAATCTGCTAAGCACGTCAGTCTTCAACAGGTTGACGTCAACAGTAGCCCCTCAGGAAAGACAGGGGCACGAAGAAGCCGCTTCCAAATCCGAGGCGGTCCCGTCTGCAAGGCATGCTCGATGCCGCCACTGGCGCCGAGTGAGAAAAGCTGGGGGCAATTCCCCCTCTGGACTTACCCCACCAGCTCCAATACTGAAAGCTGACGCTGTTGTTCCAATTGAGAACAACTTTGATCTGCTCAGGAGGGTGCGCAAGAACTCTCCAACGGCGGCGATAAAGAAATCGCCCCCACCTGCAGAAGCCACAGGGCAGGCAAAGCCGGAACGCCCCCATCAACGGCTCTCCTCCCAAATTCACAGGGTCTGGCAGAAAGTCCAGGACTCTATGATCAACAAAAATTACTCTCGTTGACCGAAAAAATCAAAGGCTCGGCAAGAGAAAGACCATCCCTCCGTCATACAGCGAGGGGTTTCTTCTACACAGGTGCATATTACAACGGCTCCTTCAATCTTGACCTCCTACAAAAGGATGATTCCGGAGAAAATCCTACCGCCAGCGGCAAATTCCAAAGGCGATGGACCCAAACGCCCCAGGTTTGGGGGCATGATCGTACATACGGTCCACATGGCTTCCGGGAAAGAAGAAAGCCGTGCTTCCGTAGGTCATCGACAGCAGACCCGGTCGCTGACAAAAGCTCAGGAGTAACAACAAAAGCTCTAAGAAATGCTGACCAAAATGGCAGCACTTACTGGGCAGAAAGAAAGTCCGGGCAAAGAAACTGAACAGTGCCAAGAGCAAAAGACCGATATAGAGTTCTTGCGAAGGGTGCTTGAAAGAAAAGATAAAGCGGCTTCTGAACAAGCCGCTAACATAAAACAGATGACGCTCTTGTTTCAGGACATGGTTGGGATGATGATCCAGCCAGAACCCCCAGCCGAGGATCCGCCGATAATCATCGAGGATGACAGAAACATCAAACCCTCTTCCGGCTTTATCAACAGCCAAGGAAGAAACGATTTCCAAGGCTGCTCTTGATAATTATATAGCTCAACAAATAAGAGCTCATCAAGCAAATGAAGTGGCTGGCCAAATCGTCAGAACTGGGCGACTCTATCTATGCCGGTATGATCAAATCAAATACCCACCGAGATATACGATCCCCAAGTTCCATGTATACAAAGGGATAGGCAACCCCCATCAGCACGTCGCGCAGTTCAGAGCTCTGTGCGGCAACATTGGAGGCGACGACAAACTGTTGCTTCGCAGTTCGTTGGCAGCCTGTCAGAGTCTGCCTTTGAATGGTACTCGGAGCTCCTAAATGACTCCGTGAAAACATTCACAGAGATGGAGTTGCTGTTCACACAGCGGTTCGCCAGCGCAAGCGAGCGCATCCCGATCACGGCATTAATCAATGCCAGGGTAAAGCCAGGAGAAACCTAGGTCCAATATGCGATCCGGTGGCGGAACCTATGGTCAAAGTGCGAACAGCGCATCGAAGAATCCCCCGCCGTGGGCATGTTCATCGGGATCCTTGATCCTCAAACGACGGTGTCTCAGTTCATGATATTCTTCAAACCGACGACCTTCCAGGCTCTGATCGATAAGCTGGTCCAAATGGACCAGATGGGTCATGGGCCTTCCTCCTCAAGTAAGGACCCTCGAAATGCCAAAGGTAAAGGGAAAGCGACCTTCGTTGCCAACACTCAATAACAACCTAGTGGCCCAAAACCAACTGCTTGCCAAAACAACGCGCGCCCACGCCTATCCTTGGAAGAAAGACTAGGACGTGCTTATTCGTTTTCCTGTGATAAGACAAGGAGACTATTTGAGTTGGCAATGCATAACAAACTCATCACATTGCCAAACCCACGGCGTCCACCGCAACCTGGTAACGTCAACAACCCCAACTATTGCTCTTATCACAGAATGGTGAGCCACCCAATTGAGGATTTCTATGTCTTCAAAAATTGGGTCGAGGACCAGTATCAACAGGGGAAATTTGTGCCGTCTGACAATTGGAGGGTAAACCCACCACAAAAGCACACTCCCAAAAAGGTGGATGCGCCTGGGGCATCATGCTCACTCGTGGAAGAAACTCTATAGGAAATCGTTCTTTCAGCTAAAACCAAAAGAATACTAAAGGATCTGCAGGTATGTCCAGCAGTCAGGTGGAAAAGCTCACTTGAACCCGAAATCATCGAAGGGATGCTGAAACCACGTCCCGCACCGAAGATTATTGACAAAGGGCAAAATCCCCAAGTCAAGCCTTCAAAGTCTTCGAAGAAAAAGAAGAAGACCAAGAAGCCTGTGCAGCCTGCCGAGTATGACGACAAGCCCATAGACCTACAAAAGTACATTGACGCGCTGGAGGAGTACAACTAGAAGGCGCAGAAACCGGTCACGCTCGAAGAGTTCCTCAAGCATATTCTTGAGGACGAAGACAGTGACAACGATGAGGAAAATGACTCATTTGAAGATGCCGGGGACTATGTAGCAAGTTGCCACATAGTCTCCAATTCATTGTTAAATGACGAAGAAACTCCCTCGGCGTCAGAAAAAAACGAGGAGGAACTGGGGGCAGAGTCGGCACTAAAATCCCGGAACTGCCAGAAGAAGATCCGATCGACAGGTTGTTAAACGAAGCCCTTCACAAAAGCAAACTTGACCGAGAACGCGAGATAACCATATACGAAAAGGCTAAGCGTCAGCATCAGGATGAAGAAGCTATGGCAAGGATGAGTCATAAAGTACTCCAACCAAACCAAGACATACCTGCGACAAATAAGAGAAGGATCAAGGCAGAGAAGCGGTTCGCCAAAGCCCTGCCAATGGGAATGAAGCTGCCACCTCTTGTAGGAAATACTCCCGGGGTCATATGCCTTGACGGAGAGGATTCACATCCAAACTACTGCCTATATCGTCGGAGAGTTACCCACCCCACCGAAGAGTGCAGTACTTTCAAGAAGTGGTGGTAAGGATACATTGCCCATTAAAAACACTTCAAGAGGATGAAGCGCGAAGCTCGTCGACGGCAAAAAAGTTCGACAGATGTGCGTGAAAAAACGACTAGCAACTGTCATATGGTTGGTACCAGTTCGGAAGGGGAAAATCCCCAAGTTCTTATTTTCGGGAGCGATTCTGAGGATGAAATACCCCTTAGACCTCTCTTCAAAGACTCCACCTCCGAAAAAGAAGAGGAGGAGAAAAACTGTGAGAATATTCAGCTGCGTAACCGCACGCTGCTTGAAAAGAACTTCGGACCTACAAACAAAGGTTCGAGCAAAAAAACAAAGGAAAAGAGAAAATCTCTGAGGAAATTGCCCTCGACGATGGAGTTGTCAAAGAGCTTGTAGGAAGGGATCCGCCCAGGAAAAATAAGGTGGATTACAATGTCCTAGTACATCAGAGGAAATTACTCTTATAGCTGAGTATATTGGATGCTCTCCTCTTGTCCAAAGAGGCGCGGGAGTCTCTGATTAAGGCATTACAAGAGACCGATCAGTTCCAAGCTTTCCATGCAGAAGAGAAGATGAAGGACGAGCTGGCAGAACTTCACATAGCTGACATTGCATTCATGAATGAAGATCTCCTCCTCGGTACGTGCGAACATAACCGCTCGTTATACATCACCGGGTACTGCCACGACATTAAGATAGGGAAAATCCTTATCAACAACGGATCCTCCGTCAACTTTCTTAATGTGAGAGTGCTGAAGGAGATTTGCTTGAACGTTCAACACTTGGCCCGAGACAAAATTACCATCTCCGGGTTCGACTCACAGTCGTCACGGACGCTTGGGTCCGTAATACTGACGTTATGCTTTGGGTTGCTCGTCACTGACATCAAATTTCACGTCATTGACGCCAAGACTTGCTATAACGGTTTTCTCGGCAGGCCCTGGTTGCATGAGTACAACGTCATCCTTTCTACACAACATCAGTGTATGATCTATTTCAAGTACAGCTTGGAATGCACCATCACAGGGGAGCTAAACCCGTTCTCCGTAAATGAGGTCCGAAAGTATGAAGACGCAAAGTACTTCCTACCAGACTTCGAAAATACAGAAAGGTGTAATAATCCGGAGGATAAATAAAAGTCTGTCGCTACTATCCCGATCTTTGGGAGCGATTCTGAGGAAGATGAAGAAATAGTCTGCTCGGGGAAACCCTAGAAAGAAAACAACAGGCTCGGACTATCTACTCCTATTCTGATCTTTGGTAGCGACTCTGAGGATGAGGCCAACGCAGTGTTCTCCATCCGCCTGTCAGTGCAAACCCTCGCCGGAGCAGATCAGAGTCTGCAAATCACAATAGCTCCGCCTTGGCGTTACATGGAACTTGATACGCTTGATACATATAGCGTACAAGAACTACAGACTTTCTACGTCCCTCCCAGGCAAAGAGGTGAAAAGGCGATCCTTTTCTACCGATTGACAGAGACTAAAGTATAAAAAGAACTCTGGCATGGTGCCGATTTTGCACTCGACAGGCTTCAACCAATCCGTCTGCTAAAATACTACGCGGAGGGATTGAAAATGCTGTTAAGATGCTAAGATGTACACCTCGAACAAACTATTCGACATGCCCAATTCTACAAAAAGATTTGGCATATTCCCGGGACTCAGCGAAAGATGCCCAACGGGAAAACGGAGACAACCGGGTTCGGATACGTTCGGTCCAAGAAACGGGAGCAGTGCCACGGCCGCCACGTCATAAACAGCTATCGCGAAGGGGAAAATGCTCTTCCGAATGGCCGCGACGTTGAAACGGAGTGAGATCCCGCTCTAAGAACGTTAAGTCTGTCACTCGAAGAACAAATAGATAGCTAATAAAAGAAGCTTGTCAAAGGAGACGAGACGATCACAGCCGTGAAATGGCCATTTATGAAAAGGCCAGGATACAGCGCCTCAATCAGCAATCCGCGGAGAAGAAAGACTATAATGCTCTTCATCCCTAGCCCGCTGTATGTCTTCGCGAAAGGGGAAATCCCGAAATAAAGGCAAAAACAAGGCAAATAACGCAAACAACGTTCGAAAACAATAAAGCGGATTCAAGAAGCCATGCAATCGAAAAAAGGTCGATTGGAACCCCTCCTTTATAAAGAAGATGGGTCGGGAATACTTTTTCCCCCAAGACAAGACGAGGAAAATATTCAACCTTGTCACGAAACACCAAATGATGATACTTCTAGAGTCTCGACACCTCGAATAAATAAACGAAGTCCACCATCCAGATTATTGCTCCTACTACCGAGCAATAGGTCATCCCCTCGAAGACTGGTTCACCTTCAAAGACAGGGTAGAAGACCAGTATCAACAATGCAGGTTCACTTTATCCGACAGCTGGAGGGTAACCCTACCGCAAAAGCATGAGCCAAAGATGACCTATACCGTGAAGATAAGACCAGTTAAACATCAAGAATGAAAGAGAACTCGTACCTGCCATATGATAACACTTTCAAAAGAGGGAGGTCATGAGACTATGGATGACCTCCACATGTGCTTCACAAATGAAGATGAGGACGAGGTGATCTCCGAGTTTCCACCGGTACTAAAAGAGCTGGAAGATGGGATACACATTATGGCGGACAACCTAAGGAAAATTGACTTAAGAACGGAAAATGATCCGAGACCAACATTCGTCAGTGAGTTACTATCTGAAAAATAGATAGCCACGTTAAAGGACATGCTCATGCAGTATAAAGATTGCTTCGCATGGAACTATTTTGAGATGCCAGGTCTAGATCCAAAAGTAGCAGTACATAAACTGGCCATATCGCCGGACATAAAGCCCGTTAAAAAGGTGCCAAGAAGAATGCGGCTCAAACTTGAGATGGGTATCAACGCTGAAGTTAAGAAACTAATCGACTCCAGCTTCATCCTAGAAATTTAATATCCTGACTGGATCGCTAATATCGTTCTAGTGATGAAGAAGAATGGGACGGTGTGCATCTGCGTGGATTTTCGGGACCTCAACAAAGCTTGCCTGAAGGATGACTTCCCAGTACCTGTTATTGAGCCGATGATCAATAACACGTCTACCTATGAGGTCTTCTATGGATCTTCAGGATACAATCAAATAAAAATGCATCCTGAAACCAAAAGCATACCACCTTCCGGACCCCGCTGGGCATAGTCTGCTATAAGGTGATGCCTTTCGGTTTAAAGAACACTGGCGTTGTAAGTCCATGTCACGCACCCCACGTGTTCGTGGGGAGGCGGAATATATAAAAAACAATTATCAAAGCTTCGTAACACGGACTTGAGCACAAGGATCGTGTCTAAACCATTACAAGCATACTGTATGAGGTTTAGCTACTCGGTCTTGAAGTTATACCTCACGTTACAAGTCCTTCAGGTCTTCACCGCTGTCCTCCTCATCATCGTATGCTCTAAGGATCGTAGTGGATCGCGCCTACCTCGGCGGCCTCCTCGAGTCAAAGACGATCCACCTGAGAGTCTATAGTCCGAGCTCCTATCTCGGATCTGAGATAACTACGGCTTTTAGTTTGCTAAGCTAGAAGTCCTAGATGGTGTAGAGTATTTAGATGGATTACTTTGTCTCTCTAAACCCTAGGATCCTCAACACATGAGAGCTTTTAGGGTTTGAGGAAGAAGATGAAGTCTTGAGGAGAGAGAAGGTGTATGTGATAATGATAATGAATTATTACTCATGCTTGAATAATAATGAAGCATACAAATATCTTTTGATAAATAAAGGAGGAAGAAGAAGAGAGAGAGAGAGAATTGTGAGAGATAGAGAAAGAGAGAGAGAGAGACAGAGAAAGAACGAGAGGGGAGAGATAGAGAGAAAGGAATGAGAAGAGAGAAAGGAAAAGAAAGAAAGAGAGAGCGAGAGAGAAAGGTGGGGCCACGGGCAGAGAAAGAACTGGGTTGAGCTGGGAAAAATAATTGGTTTAGATTTTTAATTTTAAAAGATTTTAGTTTGTTAAGAGTTTAAACGGTTAAATTAATTTAATATTATAATAAATAAAATTGAATTTTGGCAGGTTACAAAAATATTCCAAAACGCGCCCGGGTCGGGTCTAAAATTTCAGATTTTAAATATGAAAAATATATGCGACTTTCAAAATTCAAAACGAATGTACAGGTAACGAAAATACATACCCCCAAGAACGGATGCACGTACATGCGCGTAGCCATCCAAACACGTCCGTTTCATTGAACGGGACGAGAACAAGATGCGCGGATGCTACCACGGGGTTAGGGGTATCATGCAGGCCATGCAATGTATTTTTAAAATTATTTATGTGACTTAAAATGTTATGTTGTAAAAATGCAAATGCCAGATAAAATGCCAGTATGCACTAAACATGAAAATGCACCAGTCTACGTAACAAGTCAGGATAATTCAAAAATATGAATCAAACAGGTTCAAGCAAGCGGGTCGGGTCGAATGCAATGAAAAAATGTATAATACCATTCGCACCCAAACACGTTAAATCAAGAAAATACTACAGATAAGTAAATACAGGAACTGGAATTGGTATAAATGAACTAGGTTGTTACATTATACCCAACTACAAAAAGAATTTCGTTCTCAAAATTCCAAGAACAAAAAAGGATAAACAATCAAGAACTACAAGAATAGATGTGGAAACTTCTGCCGGATTTCATCTTCTCGTTCCCAAGTTGATTCTCCATGCGAGCGATTTTCCCAAGAAACAAGTACAAGAGGGATAACTATGTTCTTAAGAACCCTTTCTCTTCGATCCACAATTGACATCGGTTGCTCCTCAAAGGTTAAATCTTCATGTACAGTCAACTCCGAATGATCCAGCACGTGTGTTTCATCTCGAACATACTTACGGAGTTGAGATACATGAAACGCGTCATGAACATTCGCCAAGGATTGCGGTAAAGCCAATCGATACGCCACTTCTCCAACACATTCCAAAATCTCAAAAGGTCCAACGAATCGAGGGCTAAGCTTTCTTCGACTTCCGAAACGAATCACCCCTCTAGTCGGTGATATCTTCAAGAATACTAAATCACCAACAGCGAACTCCAGAGGTCTTCTCGATGTATCTGCCCAACTCTTTTGTCGGTCTTGTACTGCTTTCATATGATTCCGGATGGTGTTAACCTTCTCAACTGTTTGCACGATCAAATCCGGTCCCAACAATCTTCATTCTCCAACATCGTCTCAACAAACAGGTGAACGACACTTATGGCCATATAAAGCTTCAAATGGAGCCATCTGAATAGTCGCCTGGAAACCGTTATTGTACGAAAACTCCACCAAGTGTAGATGATCCTCGCATGAACCCTTGAAGTCTAACATGCAAGCTCCCAACATGTCTTCAAGAGTTTGGATTGTTCTCCCTGACTGGCCATCTGTCTGAGGATGATAAGCTGTGCTAAATTTCAATCAAGTCCCCAAACTTTCCTGTAAGCTCCTCCAGAAGTGTGATAAGAAACGGGTGTCACGGTCGGACACGATACTCACCGGTACTCCATGCAATCTTACAATTTCCTGCATGTACCGTTCTGCCAAAACTTCCGTTGATTGACCAACTCGAAATGGTATGAAATGAGCTGCCCTGGTCAATCGATCAACAATCACCCAAACTGCGTTGTTGCCCTTTGGACTCCATGGTAAAGCCGTCACGAAATCCATGGTTATATGTTCCCACTTCCATTGAGGAATCGGAAGTGGTTGTAATAAACCAGCAACCCTTTGATGTTCAGCCTTAACGTGCTGACACACCAAGCACTTCGCTACAAAGCGGCAATCTTCCGTTTCATACCTTTCCACCAGAAATGTTGTCGTAGATCTCGGTACATCTTCGTGCCTCCTGGATATACGGAATATGCTGAACTGTGCGCTTCCTTCATAACTTCTTCACGGATATCTCCTTTTGGCACACACAAACGACTACCATATCGTAACGAACCATCTTCATGAATCAATAAGTCCGTTCGAAGTCCAGTTTCAACCTGTTCTCGAAACTTTAGCCATCTAGGGTCCTATAACTGCGCTGCTCTAATATTCTCGATCCACGACGACTGTACTTGCAGCTGCATCAACTGTCCCGAAGAATGCGGTAGCACAATCTCCAAATCAAATCTTCGAAAGTCTTCAATAAGTTCCTTCTGTGCAGTCAACATCAGAATTGCTGGCAACCGATTAAGCGCATCCAACACAACATTAACTTTCTCCTGATGATACTTAAGATCGAGATCGTAGTCAGCCATCAGCTCCAACCATCTGCGCTGCCTCATATTTAGCTCCTTCTGTGTGAACACATACTTCAAGCTTTTTTGATTGGTGAAAACTTCGACCCTTTCGTCCAGTAAGTAGTGTCTCCAAATCTTCAAAGTGAAAATCACAGCTGCTAGCTCCAAGTCATGAGTTGGGTAATTCTTCTCATGGGTCTTCAACTGTCTCGATGCGTAGGCTATAACTTTCCCATGCTGCATCCAAACACACCCCAATCCTTTCCCAGATGCGTCGCTTTGAATCACCAATCCTCCGGAACCGTCTGGCACGGTTAAAATAAGAGCGGTTATCAATCTCTGCTTCAACGCCTCAAAAGCCGACGCACACTTATCCGTCCATACAAACGGTACTTCCTTGCATGTAACCTTGGTCAAAGGCTCAGCCAAATGAGCAAAATTCTCCACGAACCTTCTATAATACCCGGCAAGTCCAAGAAAGCTTCTGATCTCAGCAACGTTCTTCGGAATCGGCCAATCTCGAACTGCTGCAATCTTTTCGGGATCAACGGCGATTCCATCTCCGGACACGACATGCCCCAAAAGCTTCACTTCTTCAAGCCAAAACTCGCACTTGCTCATCTTTGCGTACAATCTTTCTTGCCTCAATGTCTGCAGTGCGATCTTTAAGTGTTTTGCATGCTCTTCAATACTCCTCGAGTAAACCAGAATATCATCAATGAACACCACTATAAACTGGTCCAAGAATGGTGAAAAGATTCGGTTCATCAGGTCCATAAATATCGCCGGTGCATTCATTACTCTGAAGGGCATCACTAAATACTTGTAATGTCCATACCGAGTTCTGAACGCCGTTTTGCAAATATCTTCTGATTTAACTCGGACCTGATGATATCCTGTAACAACCCTAATTTTTCTATACACTTTTCTATACAATTCTTTTTCAAAAATCCATAAAAGAGTATTTTAGCCTGAGCACAAGATAGAGGTAATTATTTTGTTTTTAATTACAAACAACAAGAATGTAATAACTCCATTTTTAGTATACAAGAAATTACTTTAAATTTAATGTATAGTAGGAGTATTCATTCTTGCTGCTATCATTTTAAGTAATTAAATACTACAATAAGGAGCTTGTGGCTCATTGGTAATATCTTGCACTGCTGAACCAAGCCACCAGAGTTCAAATCCTATGCCCCACATTATTTTTATTATTATTTTGTTTTGATTTTTTTAGAATACCAATCTTTACACGTGCGTTTCTCACAAATTTCCTTCTACACATAAAAAATTAAATATACCATAAATCCCCCCTCGGGATTCCCCGGCCCCCGATACCACGACTCGGACCAGCGCCGCCGGCCGGACTTGGCCGGACGGCCGAGTCGTCAACATAGGAAGTGAGCATCTTGACTTGGTCTACCCCCTGCACACACTAAATTTCTAGATCGGTTACAGAGAGCACATTAAATCTCTTTTACTTTAAATTTTAATGATTTTTATTTAATTTTTATATTTTTTTAATTAAAAACCCTAACCCTATAAATACACTCCCTACCCTCTACCCTCTCATCCTAAATCCCTAAATCCACTCTCTCAAAATCCCAAGAGAACTTTGGTACGTTGGAAAACGAGCGAAAGGCGAAGCGCTGACAAAATCGACGGCGAAATTCCGGTGATCATGCTAGGACCTCTCAACGACGATTTGATGCACCGGCAAACCCTCTAATTCCCCCTCACTCTCTAGTGTTGTCCAAACCCGTTAGTCCCTCTTTTCTACCTTTCTTTTCTTTTATAAAATACGACTTTACAAACTCGACGGAAATCGGAACAAACCGATTTCCGATTCGGTTTTCTATAAAATCTCACCTATCACCAATTCCATAATGCTTAAATATCTTCATGTTGACTATTAATCACTTAACAACTAATTTGAACAAGTTTTCTCACATGAAATGATAGCTTTTGCAATATATCATATTCTTTCACTTAAATACCATAATGTTTAGTTTTCACATTTAACCCTTTAACATTGCTATACCTTAAAGTAGTTCACGAGGTAATGACCTACCTCCACACACACTCATATGCAAACATAACACTCTACCTTGAAAACTTAGAATATGATAAAACAAGATTTTACAATTAAATACCTTTTTCTTAATAAAACATTTTCTAAAAGTTTTAGGTTGCTACACTTTTAAAAAAATATCTTTTAATAGGAAAATACGATAAGTTGTAGACATCAATCATTTATCTAAACCTGACTTTGTGATGTCTAGGCTAGGCAAGTGAGCAAAGGCAACTTTAAAAGGCCCGTCTCACGATTCGTGAGCGGATCCCTCCTTCCTCACTTGTACTTACCTGGCCACAATTGGCAGTGAAGAGACGATTTGAGGCTTCTAACAACTTGTTGTTTAGATCATTTAAAATTAGTCTAGTTGAAATAAGAAACCCTAAAACCTAAAATACGGAAAATCGACTTTTGCAAATAAATACCTTTTACTTTAATAAAACCGTATTCTAAAGGTTTAGTATTTATAAATCTTTGCAAAGCGCCACTACAACCCACCTTTGGGGAACCCGTTAGGGATAGTACGGTTTATCGTGCACCCTCGGCTTAGTAGTGCGAGATTCAGACCTCCGCAAGGAGCATTCGGTCTCGAAAGGTTTAAAATACGATATCTTAAGAGAAATGATATTTTATATAAAATATTTATTGAAATTATTTTTGTATAAATATATGTATATTATCATTAAAAGATCTATTTTGTTATAAATATCCCACTTTTTCTATAAATCACAAGACTAGATTTTTACATTAAGATACCATGAATTTCAAATAAATCAATATTACAGATAAATACCCTTATTTATGAAACTAGGATATTTTCACTAAGAAATATCACAAAATAAAGTTGCACTCATTATAACTATAAAGATGAATAATAAATACTTGGGGTGTATCTTGAAAACTATAAAAAAGTATTTTTACATAAAACCCCCTCAAGTTTTATAAATTACAATAAGGACCCTAACAATTATAGAACTTCGATTTACATTTCTTTTGGTCTGACTCGGGTTGAGTCTGATTATTTCTGACTTGAATATGATTCAAGTCAATCTACATTCTTTAATATTCCAACTCAATATGAACACATGAATCCCAGAATCCAGTTAACAATCTATACAACTTGACTGAATCAAACAATGGATATACATCCATTATCTCGTTATTCCATTTACCTGATTATGCAGTTACAATCTGTTTACTGATATCATGGTTTTGGTCAGTCATCCAACTTGTACAATACAATACAAAAATACAATCAAAACACTACGGGGTTTAAGGGGTAGATTGATACGGAAGATGTTAAAAGTGGCACGAGACGGTCAGATTTAAGACACCTAACATGAATCCAATTGCCGTTGTTCCGGACCTTCTAACGGAGCCTTGTATTCTATATTTCGTTTGCCCTGGTCTCTAGCATATAGAGACCCCTCTCGTATACACTGGCATTCTTCTGTACCAAGCTACAAACAACAGCGTTAATACAACATTACAACAATACAATACAACATTAAAAACTACTCTCTCTCCTACTCTTTGTCTATTTATCCCTTATCTTTGGGACTTACCGAGCGACCTGTTCGCTGACGACATTCTATTTCTGTCTTCTTTGAATGTCGTCAGGTGTTTTGGACCCAGCAGAGATCGAGCCCACCGGTGAAGACTTGGATCAGTTTCATGAAGACCCCGAGCTCTAGACATTGTACCTTGTTCTCTTCAGTATTTTCATTTCCTGTTATGCCATTGTTTAGGCATCGCTTTTCATTCCAGTTGTATTTACTTTTCATGCATTGTACAAAAGAATGTTATTAATAAAGTTGCTGTTATTTTTTTATATCTCTTGTCTCTTGTGATTTACCTTGATATTGCTTAGATACGCTTAGCGTATTTACTTCACAGTAAATACATAGCGGACCTCGTCGCGTCCCCTCATTCGCCGTATACCGGGAAGCGGGGCGTGACATATCCGGATCGCAAATCCAGCTTCGAGAATACCCTCGTGCCACTAAGCTGCTCGAACAATTCACCAATGCGAGGGATCGGGTACTTGTTCTTAATAGTCACCCGGTTTAATTCTCGATAATCGATGCACACCCTCCTTGTGCCATCTTTCTTCTTTACTAGAAGAACTGGAGCTCCCCAAGGTGAACCGCTGTTGCGAATTCAACCATTCTCTAGCAATTCGGTAACTTGCTTCTTTACTTCTTCCAACTCTACTGGTGCCATCGGATAGTACGCCTTTGAGATTGGCACTGCACCAGGAACAAGATCGATCGCGAACTCCACATCTCGTCTTGGTGGTAAACCCGAGATGTCCTCGAACACGTCCATGAACTCTCAAACTACAGCTGGTGCTTCCTTCTTATCAAATTCCATTGACGAAAGAACATTGCTTGTCGGCCTAGCCCTAAACTCGACTAGCCCGACAGAACTGCTACCTCCAGCAAAACAAACTCCGGATGTCCGAGAATCTGGAAAATCACTTTCTTTGCCCTACAATCAAAGTGACGTGGAAAGTGAGACCATCAATTTCCAAGACAACTTCATAACTGCCGGTATCGGTCGCCAAGAAATCTGCAAAACATAAACTGGTAAGCAATGAAACGGAGAGAACCAAGGTAATAGAACGACCATGAAACAAGGAAATGAAACAAGACCAGGACTTCAAGTTACTTAAATAGAGTACCATATTGTAACCATGCTGCAGTTCATAGTTACAATCACATAACTCCGTTCAAGTCGCCCAAATCCTAGTATCAGAATCAAGGAACATGGAGAAACAATAGGGAACCAAAAGATTTCAAGTCGAGATGCAAAGTGGTTTGCATATCGTCAAGGCAAAGGATAAGGAGAAAGATATGATTCAAGAATCATGATAACAATGTGGCAGGACATGTTCCTAATTACAGGTTTTCTGATTCGTGTATTGGGTCCAATACCCAACTACAAAAGAATCAAACCCGATTAACCTAAATCTTATGTCTCTGATACCAAACAAACCCTGTCACGCCCCGCTTCCCAGAGTGCGCTAAGATAGGTACGTGACAGAGCCAACCATGCAACCTGTGGATAGGAAAAATCCGTCCACAATCACATTACGGCTGTAGAGATATCAAGAACAGGAAAGTAAATAAACTATCTAGTACATGTCCATGAGCCAGAATAAACAAGTCAAGAAATAATATGCGGAAGCAATAAATCCAAGTAACAATAACATCTGGAAAGTAAAGAAATAACTAACTGGATACTAAAAGGATCCTCACTGCTTGGCCTGACGGCGGAAATACTCTTGATCAGCCTGCGACAAAGGTAGAGGATCTGGGCTATGCAAAACCCAGACGTCAGTGCGTCATAATATCAACAATAATATAATCAGGGAGTAGCAAGGCATGCAGGTACGAGTATGAACGGTAAAACATGTATAACAGACATATAAATAGTGACAGTGAAGGGTAAGGCATAGGTGATGTGCAGTGAGTAATCTAGATTGGTCTACTGGGTTAACTACTCTCAAGTCCTTGAAATCAATTTGATGAATCATCGATGTAACTCAATAGTATCCCGTGAATGCCCGGGACCACGGTCTAAGACTCTCGGGCTGAATCCGAGACGTGCCGCAAGGTAGTTAAAGGTAGTATGTAATGACGAATGATGTCAGCAGCATCATCCCGGGGCTGGCTTAGCCCGTAAGACTGATCAGTAAAGGTGTCGAACTGTCGAGTTACAAGTCAGGTTTCATCATTGATTTTCCCATACCCCCAAGTTATGTGTTCAAGTCAGGTATTAATAAATCTGGAGCTAATGCCAACACGGGATCAAGCGGGTACAGGTTTTTCTGGATAGACAACAGGAAATGTCCGTAGGGACAACATGTCAAGGTTGTTGGAATTAGTAGCAAGATCAGGTAACAGGTCAAGCTATGATACATCAGGTCAAGTCAGGTAGTGTATATAAATCCAATCATGTCAAGAAGTGCACGGTATCAGGTCGTGTCAAGTAATAGTATATCAAGTCATGTCAGGGGGTGGACAAAATGTCACGTGGGTGCTCATAATTAACTATAATAAGCATGGGTACACAAAAAAAGTATGGGGTACTAATGGAACAATAAAATGGAATAATGTGATGTGGTATGCAAAATAGATACAGATTAATACATATGGATGCACGGTTATCGATTAGGGTTAAACTTATAGTTCCAACACTAAATAAAATACACTTTATCAAATATGGAATGATAATATCATACTATTATGTATTATATGATCTATGGATGCAATTGTATATATATACTAGACGAGATGGATGCAAACGGGTATTCGAAAAGTTACAAATTATAAAATAGTACTATGGGATGTACAAATAGGCACTATGTGATATAAATATTGGATATGGGTACAGTGTATTGTAATCTATTATGCAACAAGATATGTTTTCATGTTCTAGATCTAAAATGATATAAACGGAACATCGAAATGTTAAAATGGAATCTGGGGCACTAGATTTAAACAACAGGCTTAATACGCATTTAAATAAGTATGTAATAATTTAAATAGCATGTAGTAAGATTAACTTGCCTTGGGGATCGCGATACGGATACACGCTGCAACGTCCAATGTCGGTAAAAGCTGCGATACACACACGTGTGCCCGGAACGGAACCAGCCAATGTAAGAAGTGACCACGTTGCACGAGAACGTCTTCTGGGTCGCCCGGATCGTCGGCAATAGTACGGCTCTGGCGATCACCGGAAACGAGAATTCAGGAATTCAAGAAAGAAAATAAAAGAGAAGAAGAAGAAGAAAGGAAGAAGAAGAGAAGGCTGTGGTTTGATGTGGCTCTGGGGTCAGAGAAGGGTGCGAGAAGGTGATGACGAGGTTGCTTGGGTTTTCCGGCGATGGGGTTTGCCGACAAGGTGATAGGGTTTGGTTAGGGTCGAGGGGGTGCAGGTTCTTGCTTGGGGGTGCTCGGGAAGGAATGGAGAGTTGAGAATGAGGAGGGGAAGAGAAGAGAGGTGGTGACGAGGTGGAGGTGAGGTCGACGAGGTCGACGGTGATGGTCGGCGACGAGGGTTAAGACGGCACTGGCGAGGACAGCGGCGAGGATGGGTGTGCAGCGGGGATTACTTGATGTTGGGAAAGAGAGGAGAGGAAGGGGGATGAAGGTGACAGCGAGGCATAGGGTTGCCGGTGGTGGAGGTTGAGTCAAGGTCGGTGTGTGTGCAGGCCCGGGGAAAGAATGTGGTCAAGGAGTGCAGGGAGGAGGAGAGGGGAGAGGTGATGGAGAGGTCGGCGACGGAGTGAGGCGGCGAGGGACGAGCGCGACACGCGGCGTGGGTCGCAGGCGAAGGGCCCATGTCGGGAAAGGAGAGTGGGGAAGGAGGAAGAAGAGAAGGAGGTGTTGGCGGTGACGTGGAGGTCGATGGCGACGAGAACGGACATCGGCGGGGTCAGGGGCGTAGGTTCGAGCGCGGCCACGAGGAAGGAAGACGAAGGCGGGAGAAAATAAATGAGGAAAAAGAAGAGAGAGAGAGAGAATTGTGAGAGAGAGAGAAAGAGAGAGAGAGACAGAGAAAGAACGAGAGGAGAGAGATAGAGAGAAAAGAAAGAGAAAAGAGAAAGGAAAAGAAAGAGAGAGAGAGAGAAAGGTGGGGCCACGGGCAGAGAAAGAGCTGGGTTAAGCTGGGAAAAATAATTAGTTTAGATTTTTAATTTAAAAAGATTTTAGTTTGTTAAGAGTTTAAACGGTTAAATTAATTAATATTATAATAAATAAAATTGAATTTTGGCAGGTTACAAAAATATTCCAAAACGCACCCGGGTCGGGTCTAAAAATTCAGATTTTAAATATGAAAAATATATGCGACTTTCAAAATTCAAAACGAATGTACAGGTAACGAAAATGCATACCCCCAAGAACAGATGCACATACGTGCGCGTAGCCATCCAAACACGTCCGTTTCACTGAACGGGACGAGAACAAGATGCGCGGATGCTACCACGGGGTTAGGGGGTATCATGCAGGCTATGCAATGTATTTTTAAAATATTTTATGTGACTTAAAATGTTATGTTGTAAAAATGCAAATGCCAGATAAAATGCCAGTATGCACTATGTTAGTTATATGTATGCCCTAGAGGCCATTACTATACATAGGATGTATATTGTAGTGGATGCTTGGACATATATAGGGAGGACTTTCTTGCTCGACATGATAGTATGCTATCTGGTTGCTCTTTACCTTAACGTGTACACTGATTGTCTCTCTGTTACATGTTGGTAAAGCCCTTAGGATCTGTACTTGACTACCTGGACTATGATGCGGATCATACTAGTGGGGACATGGTAGTCCATAAGTACATCCTTCAAAGTCCCTAGTCGAGGGTGTATCGAGACGGGGCATCGATATACCAGAGTAGACTAGCGTGTACCTTCTCGACCCATACAGATGGGCGATGGATGATCCCATATCCATTGGTGTTTGACATCGGAGATGATATACGGGTGCTCAGTAGAGACTGGGTACACTGGACGGACTCGCCGAGAACTCCCAGATGGTATTATACCTCACGTCAGATGGCAGTTCTCTGGTGACATTGGTACAGGTTAGTCTGTTGACCCGAGATCGTCATAGAGTCTTGTGTGGTTCCCACTGTGCTTTGATTTCCACCTTACCACATCCAAGAGGGCATGAAAAACGGTGGTTTTTGGGTACAGTCCCGAGTCACATGGAGGCAATGAGCGATAAGAGGGGATTCGTCTCTCCCGGTATAGGGGGTTGATGTTGCGCTGTGTTCGATTGGCTATAACAGGAAATCCCTGGCCAGGGTTGCTGAGATTTACTGGTAAGTGTTACCAGTAGTTTCTCGAATTGTTATAGACCTCATATCGACACGAATTATCGAGCTATTGGGGTCTGACGTTTACCACCCCTAGGCAAGATATGCGACAGATCAGACGGACAGACCGGACTGTACGGTAAGTGTTACTGGTTGGATTCACAGGAGTGTGAGCGGGCTTGCTCGTCGATCTTCTGATCGCTTAATACCCGGGTGGCCGTTACGTTTAGCAGACCGCTTGCGGCTTGTGGATGTTTGATATGATCATCACCTGCTACCGGCGTATTGACGAGTCTTTAGAGTCCTACACAGAGGTTTCCTGGCTCAAGCGAAACGAAATAGGAGCGCATATGAGATATGTGCGGGACCGAGAATAATGCGTGTATGTGATACCGTATTCCATTCTCGCGATGAATGTATCGATTAGGTTATATGCGATATACCCTAGTTATCGAATCAAAGGTTGATTCGATAAGCCGATACATAGGATACTAGTCGGTTATATGCGATATGACCGGATCGTTAAATCAAGTGTTGATTTAATGATTTAATGTATAATTATATATTTGATATATTACTTTGCATTAACTAGTATCGGTTCAGTTTAAATGGATTTTCTCGCTCGGATGTGCACATTGTATATTCGATATAGTTTTGTGCACATGCTTGTATCATGTATGATGATATATGATAGCTAGGGTTTGTGTAAAGAGTTAATACCTTGGTTAAATAAATGGTTAAGGTTTTTATTCATTTATTCATGCAATTATCTTTTAATTTGGATTAAAAGAAAAAGTGAAAAGAAAATAAAAAGGTTGCTTTCTTACATGAAGCTTCTTATAGCTTCATGCAACTTTGACTTATGTAACCTTTTTGTCTTCTTATTAAAACCCTAACCATTCATCTAACTTGAGTTAACTCTCTACATCTAACCTTGGTTTAAGTTATTATAAGTATAATTCTTTTTCTATTATTAAACAACTTATCATAATTAGCTTCTTCTTCTTCTTCTTTTCTTCACTTGAAGAAAGCAAGCTCCATCAATGGTGATTGATGGAAATGAGTGAGAAATCCAATTCTAAAGTCTACCCACTTCTTATTTCTTCATCCTCTACCTCTTGCCAAGTAGTAGAGTGTATTTCCTTCACAAGTTTTCATGACTTGGTGAAGGTGGAGCTTGATTTAGCGATGCCTCGACGTAGATCATCTTCGGCATGGACATCGACGACCTAGCTCGCCATTTCTCCGACGAAGCCGACGCTAGAGCCCGGGAATTCATTTGGACAGCAAAGGGACTTCGTTGCGGAGCTATGGAGGTGGAGCACCGGATCTACAAAGGTTGTATTTCCGTTTAAACTTTAGTTAAGTTGTTAACTAGTTTCTTTTTCGCCTAGAATTCTAGCCAACGATCCGTACACTAGGGTTTCTCGGCACCGTAATATTTGAAATTGGCATGGTTGATGCCTTGTGAGACCTCCTTGGGGTGCCTAGGAACCCTACAGTGGTATCAGAGCCTAGCTAGAGCCTTAGGCGAAGTCCCGACGGAGTTAGAAGTCCGATCGACCCAAAACCCCGACTTGAAAAATGCTCTCTGGACAATTCTGTAAATTGTGAATATTTTGGAATTAAAAATATGCAGAGAAATGTGCAGGAAATTCTAAGAAAAACTGGAGAAAACGACAACCTAATTCAACAGTACGGCCGCGGAACCGCGGCGTTGACCCCCCTTTTGCGGCGGTTCCGCGGCCGTCTGTGATGATCAGGATGTGTGTTTTCTTCAGTTGTTTCTGTTGGTGTTTCTTGTGTGTTCTGGATGTTTTTAATATTTATTCCAGAGTTGTATTTTCTGGGTTGTATTGGAGACTCGGTGTATTCGATCGGACTGTCTAATTTTTGTCGGTGTGCTTTTCCGGGTATTTTTAGAATATGTTAAAAAGTTCGACCGGATATAAATACCCAATTTTTCCCCTGTCGGGAAATTTCTAAGTGTTGGATTTTTCCGTAGTTTAACGACGTTCTAAGTAGTGCAAGTAACACGATGGACCCTCTAGAAGACAACAAACCTTAACTCGATTATGTGACCGTCTTGAACTGCCCTTTGAACCTTAGGTTTTGGGGCAGTACGGCGTGCCACATGTGAGGCGTTGGCTTGACCCTTCTACGGCTGGACCGTTGGTACTGAGGCACGAACGGAATGTTGTTAGACTTATTTCATGTGTTGAGCTGTATCGGGAAAACTTGGGTGTTTGACTGTTCGATCGAAAAGTTTAACATTTTCTGTTTATCTGGAATGGGATACAATAATTGGAATTCACAAGTAGTTATGTGATAACTGAATTAATGTTATAAACACAGCAGTTTAGTCTCACTTGATCGGTTGCCACGGAATTTTGATGTGATCAAAAGTCCGTCGCAATCACGTAGCGTACGCGGATACTCGCCGGGTAAACTTAATAGACAGCCTCGCTCCATAGCCCCGACCAAGTGACTGTAGGAGAACCCCGTCGCCGAAAGCATCCGTACGGGTGCTAGCGGCAGCGGTTTTCCGCCTTGGTGCACTTTGTCGACGGCGTCGGGGGTGCGGCCGCCTACTAAAGTTTGCGACGAGCATTCGATTAGGATGTCGGGAATCTTGTTGAATTGCCCGACTTGGTATTGAAAAGTGTTTTCGATTTTGAGATTAAAATGCGGGGTTTATAATTGTTAGGCATGTGATGTCTAAGTAATTCATTTGGTCAGGCATGCGATGTCTGAGGTGGTTGCGGATTCCAACTGTTGTAGTTTTACACTTTCTTTTCTGTGACCGTAAGTGTAATATGTGATATCGCCGGTTTCGTTGCTATATGTCAACGACAACTGGGATGGACATATTTACTTACGTTGATGACATGTGATGTTATGTGTTGCTGGATATGTTATATTGGATCGTCGTGTTTGAATAGCCGGGGTTTTTTATGTGAGATGAGTGTTTTTCATTTTCATTCATGTAAAAACTTGTATGTAATATTCTTTTATTGGGGCACTTCCAGGTTGCGGAAGATGTCACCCTTTGTATATTATTTACTTTTCCGCACTAGGATAGACCCAAGGAGGGGAGCACAAGTAACCGGGTTCTGGAGTCCAGTGGGAGACCAACTCGAGGAGTCGAGTCCGGGTCTCCTAACTCTAGAATTGGTAGGGTTGCTTGCCGCTCTCGTAGGGGTCTAGGGGTGTGGGTTTGGCTATTCATCACGACCGTGGAATCCGTGTTTTATACTGGCTCGTATTGAAAACACGGACGTCCTAGTATATCCAATGTTTCATATGTTTCTTCTGCTGCAATATCTGTGATGTGATCATGTGATGTTCTGTGATAGATACAGTATATAGTATATATGATATATTATATAGGCGTTACTTATGTTTTACACCCGTGCTAGCCCTGCCCCGCTCTGCCGTTAGTTACCTAACCTAACGGTGCATGAGGGGACATCGAGGCGAATGCGGATGGCATAAGTGTACGTCGTATTTATCTGTGATGTTTAGGTATTTAAATGATGGGACTTCATTAATGTGATTAATGAAATAAAAGAAACCTAAGATGTTGTAGAATCGAATTTCAAAATAAAACAGGTAGCTACAGTTCTTGCTTTGCACAGCGGTATATACGATATATCCTGCACCTTATTCGATGAGGAAAGGACCGAGATCCCTTCACCGGGAGTGACTCCTTTAGCAATAACTGGCAGATGCTACACACTCGGTTTGTCTTTTGATTGCTTTTAAGGGTTCTGCTTTGCACAGTGATATATATGATATATCCCGCACCTCATTCGACGAGGAAAGGACCGACGATCCCTTCACCGGGAGTGACTCCTTTAGCAAAACTAGAAAAGCCTCAAAAGCACTCCATTTTAAAATCATTTGATTCTACAACGATATCAAGTTCATTACGCAATAGGTTTTCAGAAAAACCTGTCGTAGCCCTCCGTCATTTCAGATAAATCCTGTTTAGTATTCGTGCTGCGTTTGTTGACCTTGTCAAGGCGCAGTGTGCGGTAGCTAACCAGTATTTATCTGCTTATGCATATGATGCAGATTGGGTTAGGGTAGTCGTGCGGCCTTGTTGACCTTGTCAAGGGTCGTGCGGGTGGGTTTGATTCAATCAAGAAATGACGGGTTGAACTTGACTTGCGGTCTATGGTTTGTTGACCTTGTCAAGGTCATAGATCGTTCGGGGCAAAATATTATCGGGAATTTCAAGTGTTGAGATTTGCAATGAGATTGCATACCTTCTATGAGATAGTTGGATCCCGATACCCGCTGTGAGTAAGAGTTACTCCTGGGAGAGTTTTACACATTACAATTAGCCGATCAAGTAGGTGTCTAGAAAGGTGTCAACGGGGTTACGCCTATGGGAAAATGAGGTTTACATTAATTAGGTTCGTGCGAAAGCACGGGGGACCTCCCTCAAAGTACCGACACTGGCCTGGCTGAAAGATTGGCGAACTTGTAGTGTGTAATTAATCCCGGCTAGTCTTTCCTTTTAGGGTTTGAAGGAAGATTTGATAAAAAGCAGTGGGAGCCATCCTGATTAGATAAAATAAAAACCAATCTATTCTTGCAAGAGCGCACGCTGAGTGTTTTCTTCTCTCTCTCCTGATAGCGACCATATCACGCCTTAATCAAGATAATAATACGGATTATTGACCGAACCCGCTTGTTATACTGAGCTGGGAACGTTGGTCCCGCTCCAACTTATAATTGTTATAAGACAGAGCAGGAAATTGGGGATTACCAGAATTCCCGTGCCGCCCAAACGAAGAGAGTGCATGCTGATGCATCATCTTCGGGTGTGTTCGTTACAAAGAACTGTTTCTCTGTATCCTCTACATCCTGGGTATATGATACCGGATCAGGATCCCAGATATGTAATCTGTTACATAGGGCTACAGAAAGGTAGAGGACTGAGAACGGGTGATAAGTTTCATGAGGCAGAAAACGGGGCAAGTGTTGCAGCCAAGTCTGTTGGTCACTGTCACCCTGTATTACAAATACATTGATTCTGAACGAATGTTATTAGATACCGAACCTGTTATGCAAAATCATATCTGTCTCTTTATTAGTAAAGAAACGATAAAATTTTGTATTGTTGGGCAATGTTTTGAACATTTCCTATATCAAAAGTTGATCGGTTCAGGCACGTTATCTAAAAGCATTAATGTTCTAAATCAAACTACAGTTCTTAGTATACGGAACACACACAAGAGGAAAAGTTCAGAAATGAACGAATCCTTCTTAAGGCATTATAGACTAGGTCATATCTATGCGACCCGACTGGCTGAAATTACATGTAGATGCATATTTAAATCAGTTTGAATCTACATCTTGTGAAACTTGCCAGTCATGTCACAGAGATAAGATGACCACAGCTCTGTTTATTGGAAACAGAGAAAGAGTTAGTGAACTCTTGGGATGATACATGTTGATGTATGTAAGATCCCCTGTCTGCACATACCAAGACCGGTCCTTTATACTTCATTGCATTCTCTGATGATCTCTCGAGATTCAGACCTATGTTCCTGTTGAAACACAAGTCCGAACCTTCTGAGATATTCACAGAATATAAGTTGGAAGTAGAGAACCGAAATACGGGTATAAGTATTATGTCCTTTGATGAGATCAAGGAGGAGAATACTTGAGCACGGAAATCCTGGTCTATTCTAAAGGAGAATGAGATTCTCTCTCAGCATTACTCCTCCGTATACACCATAACACGATGGTATATCGGGGCGGAGCAATAGCACCCTATGTGATATGGTGTGCTCTATGATGAGTACTACTGAGTTTCCTATTTCCTTTTTGGGAGTTATGCACTTATGAAGTTGCATACCTATTGAATAGGGTTCGAATCGAATCAGTGCCTACCACTTCATATGTGATATGGAAAGGGAAAAGCCCATATCTTAAGTTGGTTAAGATTTGGGGTTGTCCAGCCTATGTCTGAAAAGCAAAATCCGGACAAGCTCGAGGCAAGATCTGTTATGTACAACTGGAAAGGTTCCAGCTATACAAACTACAGCAGATGATTTGATAAAACCAAAGGATTCAATAGTTACCAACGAACCTCAGCCTCTCCGCCGATCTAGTAAGGTTCCACACCCACCTGAGAGATATTTCGATTTCTCTATGACAGTGGGAGCGAGGATTACATCATGAGATGATGACCCAACTAGTTTCGAGCTGGCCATCTAGAGTAAGACTCTGTAAGAATGGCTGGATGTTTATCGATCTGAGATGGGATCCTAATACACCAACAAAGTATGGACTTTGGTTGCTATATCTGAAGGGTTAAATCCCCATCAGGAGCAAGTATATCTTGAGAAGATTACTTGGTGTAGATGGAAAAGTTGAGACTTTCAAAGCTAGACTTGTTAAAGGTTTTCATCATCGACCAGGCGTGGATAATGATGAAACCTCTTTCAGAAGCTATGCTTAAGTCCATCCGGATACTACTTGCCACGGCTACATACCATGACTACGATATCTGGCGGTTGGGTGTCATGACTGCTTTTCTAAATGATGTTTTAGAAGAATGCGTCTATAAGTACACAGCCAGAGGGCCTCGTAGACAGTGGGAGCAGCGGAAACGTGTGCAAGATGCTTTATAGGATAAAGCAGGCATCGCGGAGTTAGAACATCTGTTTTGATGGATTAGTCAAAGAGTTTGACATCATCAAAATGGTAGATGAACCTTGTATAAACAAAAAGGTAGTAGGGAGTATGGTGGTGATCCTCGTAGAGTACGTGGATGACATACTTTTGATAGGGTAGGAGTTTCCTATGCTACGCTCGATCAATCTCCGGTTATCACATGGATTCTTCACATAGGATCAAAATGATACCTCCTAAATCCTGATTTTTAGATCTATGAGATAGATTTAATTGGATGTTAGGATTCTCACTAGTTGTAGTGAGATGGTATCAATCGATCCTGGGGAAAATCACTGGAAGTGTTCCAGGGTGATGAAGACGACTGAATGTCAGTCGCAGGCATTGTCTTTACCCTCAGTAAAGGGACGGTATGTTGGAAGAGTTCCAAGCTAGATACCGTGACATCTAGACGATAAAGGCAGGATACATCGCTACTTAAGATGCTACCAAAGATGCTGTTTGGGTGTATAGTGGTTCATGAGATGAACTAGGTTCCAACCATTGTGAGACAATGGAGTTGTGGCTTATGCCAAGGAACGAAGGTCCCATCAGTGATCCAGACATATTCTAAGGCAGTGTCACCTGATCATGGAGATAGTTGATCTCCAGGGTGATCGAGGTTTGGAGAGTAGACTCAGAGGACAAACACAGCGGATCCACTCACAAAGGCCTGTTCCCAGAGAGAGACTTTTATGGGATGGTTGAGTATGAGATACTACAACCACTGCTATCAGATGGCCCTAGTGCAAGTGGGAGATTGTTAGTTATATGTATGCCCTAGAGGCCATTACTATACATAGGATGTATATTGTAGTGGATGCTTGGACATATATAGGGAGGACTTTCTTGCTCGACATGATAGTATGCTATCTGGTTGCTCTTTACCTTAACGTGTACACTGATTGTCTCTCTGTTACATGTTGGTAAAGCCCTTAGGATCTGTACTTGACTACCTGGACTATGATGCGGATCATACTGGTGGGGACATGGTAGTCCATAAGTACATCCTTCAAAGTCCCTAGTCGAGGGTGTATCGAGACGGGGCATCGATATACCAGAGTAGACTAGCGTGTACCTTCTCGACCCATACAGATGGGCGATGGATGATCCCATATCCATTGGTGTTTGACATCGGAGATGATATACGGGTGCTCAGTAGAGACTGGGTACACTGGACGGACTCGCCGAGAACTCCCAGATGGTATTATACCTCACGTCAGATGGCAGTTCTCTGGTGACACTGGTACAGGTTAGTCTGTTGACCCGAGATCGTCATAGAGTCTTGTGTGGTTCCCACTATGCTTTGATTTCCACCTTACCACGTCCAAGAGGGCGTGCAAAACGGTGGTTTTTGGGTACAGTCCCGAGTCACATGGAGGCAATGAGCGATAGGAGGGGATTCGTCTCTCCCGGTATAGGGGGTTGATGTTGCGCTGTGTTCGATTGGCTATAACAGGAAATCCCTGGCCAGGGTTGCTGAGATTTACTGGTAAGTGTTACTAGTAGTTTCTCGAATTGTTATAGACCTCATATCGACACGACTTATCAAGCTATTGGGGTCTGACGTTTACCACCCCTAGGCGAGATATGCGACAGATCAGACGGACAGACCGGACTGTACGGTAAGTGTTACTGGTTGGATTCACAGGAGTGTGAGCGGGCTTGCTCGTCGATCTTCTGATCGCTCAATACCCGGGTGGCCGTTACGTTTAGCAGACCGCTTGCGGCTTGTGGGTGTTTGATATGATCATCACCTGCTACCGGCGTATTGACGAGTCTTTAGAGTCCTACACAGAGGTTTCCTGGCTCAAGCGAAATGAAATAGGAGCGCATATGAGATATGTGCGGGACCGAGAATAATGCGTGTATGTGATACCGTATTCCATTCTCGCGATGAATGTATCGATTAGGTTATATGCGATATACCCTAGTTATCGAATTAAAGGTTGATTCGATAAGCCGATACATAGGATACTAGTCGGTTATATGCGATATGACCGGATCGTTAAATCAAGTGTTGATTTAATGATTTAATGTATAATTATATATTTGATATATTACTTTGCATTAACTAGTATCGGTTCAGTTTAAATGGATTTTCTCGCTCGGATGTGCACATTGTATATTCGATATAGTTTTGTGCACATGCTTGTATCATGTATGATGATATATGATAGCTAGGGTTTGTGTAAAGAGTTAATACCTTGGTTAAATAAATGGTTAAGGTTTTTATTCATTTATTCATGCAATTATCTTTTAATTTGGATTAAAAGAAAAAGTGAAAAGAAAATAAAAAGGTTGCTTTCTTACATGAAGCTTCTTGTAGCTTCATGCAACTTTGACTTATGTAACCTTTTTGTCTTCTTATTAAAACCCTAACCATTCATCTAACTTGAGTTAACTCTCTACATCTAACCTTGGTTTAAGTTATGATAAGTATAATTCTTTTTCTATTATTAAACAACTTATCATAATTAGCTTCTTCTTCTTCTTCTTTTCTTCACTTGAAGAAAGCAAGCTCCATCAATGGTGATTGATGGAAATGAGTGAGAAATCCAATTCTAAAGTCTACCCACTTCCTATTTCTTCATCCTTTACCTCTTGCCAAGTAGTGGAGTGTGTTTCCTTCACAAGTTTTCATGACTTGGTGAAGGTGGAGCTTGATTTAGCGATGCCTCGACGTAGATCATCTTCGGCATGGACATCGACGACCTAGCTCGCCATTTCTCCGACGAAGCCGACGCTAGAGCCCGGGAATTCATTTGGACAGCAAAGGGACTTCGTTGCGGAGCTATGGAGGTGGAGCACCGGATCTACAAAGGTTGTATTTCCGTTTAAACTTTAGTTAAGTTGTTAACTAGTTTCTTTTTCGCCTAGAATTCTAGCCAACGATCCGTACACTAGGGTTTCTCGGCACCGTAATATTTGAAATTGGCATGGTTGATGCCTTGTGAGACCTCCTTGGGGTGCCTAGGAACCCTACACACTAAACATGAAAATGCACCAATCTACGTAACAAGTCAGGATAATTCAAAAATATGAATCAAACAGGTTCAAGCAAGCGGGTCGGGTCGAATGCAATGAAAAAATGTAAAATACCATTCGCACCCAAACACGTTAAATCAAGAAAATACCACAGATAAGTAAATACGGGAACTGGAATTTGTATAAATGAACTAGGTTGTTACACATACGACACAAAGTGAACCGCTGGAGAAAGAGAAAGTGGTTATCGTAATGCGGTAACGTAATTAACTGTAGGTGATTGTGCCTGCAGGGAAGAGCGTCCCCACGATCAAAACCTCCTCACAAATGAGCGGGAATCTGATGAAGTCACGCTACAACGGTCGCGTCTGTCCAAACCTCCGATATATGGTGCCATAAATCAGCTTGGTATCTTCGGAGAGGTGGATGGATAAGCCCAAATAGCATCCGCCCTTAAATTCTGGCTAGATGTCCCAACATCTCGGTCTGGTCTTTCGGCGGTGAACACCGCCTTCATATGATTTTGGATCACGTTAACTTTCTCCACCGTTTACACAATAAGATCCAATCCCAATAATTTTCTTTCTCCAATATCATCTCAACAGAAAGGCGAGCGACACTTATGACCATATATTACTTCGAATGGAGCCATTTGTATAGTCGCCTGAAAACTGTTATTGTATGAAAACTCTACTAAGTGCAAATGATCCTCCCATGAACCCTTGAAATCTAACATGCATGCTCTCAACATATCTTCAAGAGTTTGGATTGTTCTTTCAGACTGGCCATCTGTCTGAGAATGATAGGATGCACTAAATTTCAAGCGAGTTCCTAAACTTTCCTGTAGACTCCTCCAAAAGTGTAATAGAAATCGGGTATCACGATCGAAAACAATGCTCACGGTACTCCATGCAATCTCACAATCTCCTACATGTATCTCTCTACTAAAGCCTCCGTCGACTGACCAACTCAAAACGGTATAAAATGAGCTGCCCTGGTCAATCGATCGACAATGACCTAAGCCGCATTATTGCCCTTTGGACTCCATGGTAAGGCTATCATGAAAGCCAGAGTTATATGTTCCCACTTCCATTGAGGAATCGGAAGTGGTTGCAATAAACCAGCTACCCTTTGATGTTCATCCTTGACTTGATGGCATACCAAGCACTTCGATACGTAGCGAGCAATCTCCCTTTTCATGACTTCCGACCAGAAATGTTATCGTAGATCTCTGTACATCTTTGTGCCTCCTGGATATACAGAATATGCGGAACTTTGAGCCTCCTTCATGAATTTTTCATGAACATCTCCTTTAGGCACACATAGGCGACTACCATTTTGTAATGAACCGTCTTCATGAATTAACAAGTACATTCGAAATCTCGCTTCTACTTGTTCTCGAAACTTCTGCAATCTTGGATTGTACGACTGCGCTGCTTTAACTTTATCGATCAAGGATGACTGTACTTACAACTGTATCAACTGTCCTAAGGAATTCGGTAGTACAATCTCCAACTCGAACCTTTGAAAATCATCTATAATCTCCTTTTGCGCAGTCAACATCCATATCGCTGGCAACCGACTTAGAGCATCCGACACTACATTAAATTTCCTCGGATGGTATTTTATATCAAGATCATAGTCAGCCGTCAGCTCTATATCTACGCTGCCTTAAATTCTTTCTGGGTGAACACATACTTTAGGCTCTTGTGATCGGTAAATACTTCTATCCTTTCGCCCAATAAGTAGTGTCTTTAAATCTTCAAAACGAAAATCACGGCTGCTAACTCCAAATCATGAGTTGGGTAGTTCTTCTCATGAGTCTTCAATTGTCTCGACGCATAAGCTATGACCTTCCTATGCAGCATTAGAACACATCCCAAGCCTTTTCCAGATGCGTCGCTGTGAATAACTAGTCCTCCAGAACCATCTGGCACTGTCAAGATAGGAGCGGTGGTCATTCTTTGCTTCAACGCTTCAAAAGCTGATGCATACTTCTCCGTCCATATGAACGGTACCTCCTTTCATGTTAGCTTGGTCAATGGTTCTGCTATCCGAGCGAAGTTCTCTACAAATCTTCTATAATATCTAGTAAGCCCAAGAAAACTTTTGATTTCCCCCACGTCCTTTGGAATTGGCCAATCATGAATAGCTGCAATCTTTTCAGGGTCGACGACAATCCCATTCCCGGATACAACATGACCCAAGAACATCACTTTTTCGAGCCAAAACTCGCACTTGCTCATCTTAGCATATAACTTTTCTTGTCTCAACGTTTGCTGTATGATCCTTAAGTGTTCTGCATGCTCTTCTTTGCTCCTCGAATAGACTAGAATATCATCAATAAACACCACTACGAACTGGTCCAGGTACGGTTAAAAGATTTGGTTCATCAAGTCCATAAATATTTCCGGCGCGTTAGTAACTCCAAACAGCATCACTATGTACCCGTAATGCCCATATCAAGTTCGGAACGCTGTCTTGCAAATATCTTCTGATTTTACCCGAACTTGATGATATCCGGATCCCAAATCCAACTTCGAGAATACTCTCGCGCTACTGAGCTGATCGAATAATTCGCTGATATGAGAGATTGGGTACTTGTTCTTAATAGTCACCCGGTTTAATTCTCGATAATAGATGCACATCTTCCGCGTGCCATCCTTCTTCTTAACTAGAAGAACTGGAGCTCCCCATGGTGAATTGATGCTGCGAATCCAACCCTTCTTTAGTAATTCGGTAACTTGTTTGTTTACCTCTTCTGGTTCCACTGGTGCCATCGGATAATAAGCCTTTGAAATCGGCGCTGCTCCAGGAATAAGATCAATCGTGAACTCCACATCTCGTTTTGGCGGTAAACTCGAGATGTTCTCGAACACATTCATAAACTCCCGAACTACTGCTGGCGCTTCCTCTTTGTTTACTTCCATTAACGAAAGAACAACATTAGTCGGCCTAGCCCTAAATTTGACTGTCCCGACAGATCTGCTACCTCCCAAAAATATGAACTCCGGATGTCCGAGAATCTAGAAAATCACTTTCTTTGCTCTACAATCAATGTGAGCGTGGAAAATGCCAAGAAAATCCATTCCCAAGACAACATCATAGCTGTTGGTATCAATCACCAAGAAATCCGCGAATAACTCTCGTCCGCAAATAACAATTGAGCAATCTTTGCACTCACTACTAGATATAATTTTCCCATTCTCATTGTGTACGTCCCAGTAACTAGACAGGTCCGTATGTGGAATAGAGTGTGCACTAATAAACTTGGACGACATGAAACAATGGGATGCGCCTGAATAGAATAATGCCAATGCGGGAAAATTATAAACGAGTAGGATACCAGAAACAATGTCATCTGATGCCTTGGCCTCCTCGGCCATCAAAGTGAAGGCTCGAGCTTGATTAGGCCTCTGAGTGATCATCTCCTGCCCATGAATCTGCTTCTGCGGTGGCTTCTGAATGTCGTCTCTTAATCGTAGTTTTGAAAGGCAAGCACTGATGGTATGGTCAGCTGATCCACAAACTAGACAGAGTCCAAGCCTCCTTCGACATTTCTTCTGTAGGTGTCTGGGTAGATGGCAAAAGTCACAGATCACACTTCTTTTCTGATCGGATACAACGGGCTTCTTCATGGGTACAATACCTCGCTTGTTTACCGGAATGCTTCTGCGTTCAGGAGCTCGGTTTGGCGTAAACACCGGCTTTCGCACTACAACTGCTTGCTGTTGCGTACGCTTCGTTTTCACTGATAAACCCTGCTGTTTCCTGGCTGCCTTGAGAACTTGGGAGAAGGTGATCAATCCTAAAGATATGATGTGTCTCTGAATCTCCACATCCAAACTACGCATAAACTTCCGTACCCTATTTGCCTCATTGGCAACCAAAGGCCCCACAATTTGTAACAACCTTAAAATTTATGTACAGTTTTTTTAAAAATACAGAAAGCGGTACTTTTTCCTGAGCATAATTTATAAGTTTGATTTGCTTTTGAACAGCAAGAAGGAGCGTGTAGCTCATTGGTAATACCTTGCACTGCTGAACCAAAGCACCAGAGTTCAAATCCCACCAGCCACATTATTTTTTAATTAGTTTTCTTTTAATCTTTTTAGAAGCCCAAGAGTCTACACGTGAATAACTCGTAAAAACCAAGAGTCACATATAAAATAAACGAGTCCAGGAGGTAGACCAAACGATAAGGTACACGTGGCGATGGCCCCAGCCCTGACTCGGCCGGCGCCGCCGGTCCGACTCGGACCAAACTCCGATTTTCTTCAACTCCCAGAGACCTTTGGCCTACCTCATAACCCCTACACTGTTCAAATTCCCTGCATTATTCCAGAGAATTAAAAATCCAATTAAACTCTTTGTAATGCATATTTTTCACACCCTAACCCTAATTTTTCCTATAAATACCACACCTAAATTCACCCCTCCTCACTTCCAAATCTCTGTCCAAACTCTCAAGAAAATTCAATAGACTTTGTGTGTGCAAGTGGAGTTAGCAAATGGTGAAGCTCCGGCGAACTTCCGACGACGATTCGAGGAGATTCCGGCGACGAAACGACGCACCAGTGCCTCCCACTTCTTCCTTTTCCTCTCCTCTCCACTACAATTCAGTAAGCCCCCCTTCTCTCTCTCTTTTACTATTATCAAATTCTTAATTCTTAAAACGTGTCGAAAGCGGAGTTATCCGGTTTCCGATTCTCTTTTCTTTCAAAAATACAACATTTTCTTAATAACAAACCTATAACTTTTGATATATATTGTTTAATACTCATTAACTAAGACAATAGAATAATATTGATATTAAAATGATAATCGTAGCAAGTTTTATTCCATTTTCACAGTAAAATACCTTTATGTTTCATATAAACATATTTATACCTTTTAACCATGCTAGCTTTAGAAAACTCACGAGGTAATGACCTACCTCCTCACAACACTTATATGTAATATAGCACGATGATATTTGGGAACATAGTTTTGGGGAAAATACGATTTTACACATAAGTACCTCCGACTTATAAAAACCTTTTTCTACAAGGTGTATTTTTAACAAATCTTTGCAATATGCCGCTACAACCCATTTTGAGAACCCGTTCGGGATGGTGCGGATTATCGCACATCCTCGGGTTTAGTAGTACGAGATGCAGACCTCCACAAGGAGCATACGGTCTCGAAAGATTTAAAAAATACAAATATCTTAAGAAAATGAGATTTCTAGAAAAATAATAAATTAAATTATATATATATTTATATATATGTATGTATGTATGTATGTATCATCAAAATATCTATTTTTGATATAGTATAAATATTCCAACTTTTCTAAATAAAACAGAATCACTTTACATGAAAATACCATGCAATTCCATACAAGTAATTAAATACCATATATTATGAAAAATAGGTTTTATTCACTAGAAATGTCACGATGATAAAATATACATCAATGAAAACTTTAAAGACGATAATAAAATACTTGAGCTGTATTTTGAAAATTATACAAAATTATTTTTTACATAAAACCCCCTCAAGTTATACTAAATTACAATAAGGACCCTAGTAAATATAGGTTTAAGCGGGACCGGTCTCTTGAGCCTCAAGGAGCCGGAGATATGGGTGCTTGCCTATTTAAGGTAGACAACTTAACAAACGGTGTTATCAACACGGTAATCGTTTTTGAAAAAGACACAAATCCTGCCGTCCATGTGCAGCGGTTACCGACAACACCAAAACCTAATTCAGGATTCAATTTCTTTTCTAATTGTCTGACTCAGACTGATTCTCAATATATATAATCAATCTGACGTGAATGGGATTCAAGTATATATAACAATTTAATATGAATTCATATATTCAATCTGTTCAATATATCAATCTATACAACTTGATCGAACCGAACTATAGATATACATCCATCTACATGATTCTCCAGTTATATCCATTTACTGATATCATGGTTTCGGCAATTCATCCATCTATACCATTCAAATTACAAGACAATATAATACAAACAATACAATCAAGACATCGCGGGGTTTATAAGGGGTAGATTGGTACGGAAGGTGTTAGAAGTGGCACGAGACAGCAACCATAAGACACCTAACCTGAATTCAATCGCCGTTGTTCCGGGTATTATCACAGAGCCATATACTCTATATACCGTAGTCTCTGGTCCAGTGAGACTCCTCTCGTATACACTGGCCTCTTCTGTACCAAACTATAAACAACAGCGTTAACACTATATAAAATATTATAACAATATAATACTACTTTAAAAGTTACACACACACTCTCTCTCTGTCTATTCTACTTCTCCTTTATCTTTGGGACTTACCGAGCGATTTGTTCACTGGCGACATTCTCTTTCCTCTTCTTCTTTGGAATGTCGTCAGGTGATTCGGACTCACTGGAGATCAAGCCCACCAGCGAGGATTTGGACCAGCTAGCTTTCGACCCAGAGCTTTAGATTCCTTGTACACATTTACATTTTCCATTTCTGTTATGACACTGTTTAGGCATTGCTTTCCATTCCATATATTTACTTTTCAGATGTATTGTAAAAAGAATATTAATAAATAAAGTTGTTGTTCAATATATATCTATTGTCATTGTCTCTTGTGCATTTTACTTATATTGCTTAGATACGCTTAGCGTGTTTATTTCAGAGTAAATACATAGCGGCCTCGTCGCGTCCTCTGCTCGTACATTAGGAAGCAGGGCGTGACACAAATCGACTGAGACGGGTCCACTCAGCCGTGTGTGCATCAACGGATCCGTTATTCTGCTTCAGGATAATAAACTTCTCTACCATTTCCTCCCGAGCAGATTGTGGAAAGAACTTCTCCAAGAAACTCCGCGAAAACGTTGCCCAACAGATCATCTTGGTCAGACGGGTCTCCTCTATGAGCCACCGCTCGTGAGCGTAATCTACCATCTGGATACGTACTACATCCACCCTTTTCTCATCTGGAATTTGCGCAGCAACGAGCAGGTTCTCTATGTCAACTAGTCACTGCTCCGCTGGCAATGGCTCCTCCAATTCTGTAAATGTGGACGGACTGAGTTTTCTAAAGTTCGCTACGGTGGCCTCACGCTGTACTGGCCTGGGTGCTACTGCGACTATGGACTGTTAGACTGTCCGCAGACCCTCCTGGAAAGCTTTGGCCTGCCGCTGATTCAGCTCAGTTTGCCGCTTATGGTTTTCAAGCATACCACTTATAATTCCCAGCAATGCGGTGCCATCAACATGCCTCTGGTATGATCGCAAGTCTCTATCCGCCATGATTCTGAAGCCAAGACATTAAAGAAAATTAGCAACGGTAAACAGGATTCAATAAATAAGATAGCTATAGATTCAAGACTGGTAAGATAGTAATGTGGCATGAGATAAAATTCCGGGTTTCCTGGTTAGTGTATTGGGTTCAATACACAACTACAAAAGAACCAAACCCGATTAGCCCTTAATCATATGGCTTTGATACCAAACAAACCCTGTCATGCCCCGCTTCCCAAAATACGTAAACACGACATGTGACAAAGCCAACATACTAGCTGTGGCTCAGAATCATCCATCCACAGTCACATTACGGCTATCAAGCGGATATCAAGAACAGTAAAACTAATAAATCTATCTATCACATGTCAATCTACCACAGTAAATAGAATCAAGAAATAAATGTAGCGGAAACGAATCAAGATCCAATAACAATAGCATCTAAATCACGTTCCAATATGGGCTCACATCAATAGAAGTAAAACTGCTGAAATAAACGAAACTAAGAGTCTCTAAACTAAGTAGCTAGCTCCTCATTGCTCGGCTTGATTGCTAAAGTACTCTTGATCTGCTTGCGATAAAGGTAGAGGAACTGGGCTATGCAAAACCCAGACGTCAGTGCGTCATACTATCAAAAGATTAGTAATAACCAGGATATGATAATGTGATTAAACATGCATGTAAATAATAAATACAGATATAAAATAGTAAGATATATGTATGTGATATGTATCCTAAAGTTTGTGCTTCTAGGTCATCTATTTTACAAGTCTTTGAAATCAATTTATTGGAATCATCGATATAACTCAAATAGTATCCCGGCGTACCTGGGACTACTGTTAAGACTCTCGGGCAGAATCCGAGACGTGCCGCTAAGAAGTAAACATGTAACATATACAGAAGAATGATGTCAGCAGCATCATTCCGGAGTTGGACGAGCTCGTAAAGACTGATCAGTACAAGTATCGAACTGTTGAGTTACAAGTCAGGTTTCATTATTGATTTCCCCTTACCCCCAAGATTTTGTGTTCAAGTCAGGTATTGAAGATATAAATCTAATACAAACACATGATCAAACAGGTACATGTTTTGTCTATATAGACAACAAGTCACGTTTATCAGGACAACAAGTCGGGATTGTTGGCATTAGCAATAAGATCCAAGTAACAAGTTTGGTAATGTGTCGTGAACATGCCATGTACTGTATATTAACCCAAATAGATGCCAAATGTAAAACTGTAGTCAATATCGAAACATGGTAAACACAATTAAGGCCAGGATGCATATGTATCTATCTGTAATAACCGTTATACGTCCATTACCATGTATGATACAATCTACATAACGTATTGAACTAATATAGTAGTATGATAATGTTGTGATGTTCCGGCATGCAACTAGATAAACTATTATTTGTACGGATAAAGTCGGATACTGAAAAACTATAAATCTGTAATATTTGATGAATAATAATACACATGCACTATTCTTATTCATATAATTATCGATAAAATAACATAGCATGTTGCAAGTTTAAAACTTTTCTGATCGGATCTCACGTCGATATGCGGATGTCACGTCCGATGTCGATATAACATCGCGATGCAAAACTTACATGCGCAGGATTGGACCTGGCTGAGCAGTGACGTGATGTGGTGACTGGGCTCGGCGACGACGGTGGCTGGGCCGTCTGGATCTTCGGTAACGTGCGCAACTCCGGCGAGACGATCGTAGTCGAGAAAACAAAAGAAAGAAAAAAGAAGAAGAAAGAAGAAGAAGAAGAAGAAGAAGAAGAAAGGTTTGCTGGGGTGGCAAGGACAGAGGAGTGATGGAGAGGTGACGGGGGTTGACGACGATGAGGAGCAGCCATTGGCGAAGTGGTTGTGAGTTTGGTGATCGGGAAAGAAGTGCAGAGTTGGTGATGGTAGTCTGGGATGTTGCTGGAAGGCGAAGAGGTGAGGGGTGTAGGATGTTTTTCGTCACCCCATCGAGATGGGAATATGCGCGTGCTTGTCAGGCATACTACAGATTCTCCCTGCCTGAGGTAGGCCGGGGTTTATTGATTGTGGGGATCCGAATCTCCGGCAGCCGCGGACTAAGCTGCCGTTAATTACCCTTCGCCTTTGGGGCGAGAGAACCTCCAATTAACGGGTTAAACTGGTCATGCGAACTCAATGTGTGGTGTGCGTGTATTGTGTTTTGAAAAGGAGTTTTGGATATATTGGGAGCCACGCAGAGTTTTTACGGGGGTCCCGCTACCCGGATAGCGGGCTGGGGGTCAAGGGGGCTAGCAGCCCTCTTGCGGGATGCGGGGTAGCGCCCCGTTAGAAATTTTTTTCTAACAAGGACAGTGTCGTGGAGCACGTGTGTGCAAATATGTATACATATGTATATGTATATGTATGTACATAAAAGAGGGGGAAAAGGCATCCAAGGGATGCGTGGGGCCAGTGTCTTGAGCGCTGTGTGCTTAGGTGCTGTACGCTCAGGCGTAAGCACGCCACGTGTCAACACGTGGGCGTTTTGCGCATGAGCGCTGGGCGCTCGAGCGAAAGCACGTCACGTGTCGGCACGCAGGCGCTTTACGCTGGAGCACAAGCGCGCCACGTGTCGGCACGTGGGCGCCTTGCGCTCGGGTGTAGAGCGCTGGAGCGCAAGCGCGCCACGTGTCGGCACGCGGGCGCCTTGCGCTCGGGCGCAGAGCGCAAGCGCGCCATGTGTCGGCACGCGGGCGCCTTGCCTTGCGCTCGGGTGCAGAGCGCTGGAGCGCAAGCGCGCCACGTGTCGGCACGCGGGCGCCTTGCTCTCAGGCGCAGAGTGCAGGAGCGCAAGCGCGCCACGTGTCGGCACGCGGGTGCCTTGCGCTCGCACGCAGTGCGCTTGAGCGCAAGCGCGCCACGTGTTGGCACGTGGGCGCCTTGCGCTCGAGCGCAGTGCGCTTGAGCGCAAGCGCGCCACGTGTCGGTACGTGGGCGCTTTGCGCTCGATCGCAAAGGCGCTGGAGCGCAAACGCGCCACGTGTCGGCACGTGGGCGCTTTGCGCTCGAGCGCTAACGAGCCACGTGTCGGCACGTGGGCTCTCGGCGCTTGAGCGCTTGGGCGCCGGCGAGGAAAAGAGGGCTTTAAGCTCCAGAAACCAGAAGCTATACTTCAGAAAGGAAATATATATATATATATGGAGTTAAACTCCTAGGATGTGTTGAAGCTGATTAAGAGGGTTCTTCTTCCTCCTCCTGTGGTTTGTCCGGATCTTGAAGATCAAGAAATGTAAGATCTAAAAATCTCTTCTTTTGAGATCTAATGACAGATCCAAGCTCCCCTTGGTGGGTTTTATGGTGAAAAACTATTTAGTTTTGGAAAAGGAAGAGTAAAACTCTTGATTTAATTCAAAGAAAGAAAAAGTTTTGAAACGTTCAGAAAAGGGAAAGATGTACAAACCCTAGGTTTTTGAGAGAATGGAAAAAAGTGTTGCTTTATTCATCATCATGCTGCCTTTTATAGGCTTACATATTTACATATAGCCCCTTCGGTTTCACAAAATGGCATTTTAGCCATCACATGGCTCATGTGTCATTTCTTTTTGCACATAAGCCATGGGCTTACAAATTGTTGGCTTTATGCCCATTTTGCAAGCATTCATGTATAAAAAATTACATAAAAATTATTTATTACATAATATATATTTTGGCATGGAGGAGGCTGGCCGTGGGCTCGACTTGGGCTTGGGCCCGCTTGACCTGGGCTTGGGCCCACTTAGCTTGGGGGTTGACCATGACTTTGACTCGGTCAACCGGGGTGTAAATTTTTACCCCAACAAATTGCCCCCATTAATGAATGCACATCGCACATGTGGGTCGTGTGCATGAAATTGATGGATCTTTTGCGTGGAGGCGACTTGCTTTGGTTCCCACTTTTTGGGACGCACTGCCCTTTTTACGACATGGACGGCCGACGCTTGACACGTCTCCGAGACAGAGTGTCCATGGTAGACGTTTCCCTAGCCCAGAGTGATTTCGTTGACGTGCCCCTGGCGCGGAGTGTCGCTGGTCGACGTTTCTCTGAGGCGGAGTATCGGCTGGTTGACGTGTCCCCGAGACGGAGTGTCTGCTTGACGTTTCTCCGAGACGGAGCGTCGCTGGTCGACGTGTCCCCGGCGCGGAGTGTCTGCTGGTTGACGTTTTCCCGAGACGGAGTGTCGCTGTTGGACGTTTCCCTGATGTGGAGTGTCTGTGTTGGACGTTTCCCCGATGCAGAGTGTCTGTGTTGGACGTTTCCCCGATGCAGAGTATCGCTGGTTGACGTGTCCCCGGCACGGACTGTCTGCTTGACGTTTCTTCGGCACGGAGTGTCGCTGATCGACTTTTTCCCGGCGCAGAGTGTCGCTGGTCGACTTTTCCCCGACACGGAGTGTCGCTGGTCGACTTTTTCCCGGCGCGGAGTGTCGCTGGTTGACTTTTCCCCGGCACGAAGTGTCGCTGATCGACTTTTCCCCGGCGTGGAGTGTCGCGGGTTGACTTTTCCCCGAAACGGAGTGTCGCTGATCGACTTTTCCCCGGCACGGAGTGTCGCTGATCGACTTTTCCCCGGCACGGAGTGTCGGGTTGACTTTTCCCCGGCACGGAGTGTCGCTGATCAACTTTTCCCGGCGCGGAGTGTCGGGTGGACTTTTCCCTGACACGGAGTGTCGCTGGTTGACTTTTTCCCGGCACGGAGTGTCGCTGATCGACTTTTTCCCGGAACGGAGTGTCGCTGGTCGACTTTTCCCCGGCGCGGAGTGTCGGGTTGACTTTTCCCCTGCATGGAGTGTCGCTGATCGACTTTTCCCCGGCGCGGAGTGTCGGGTTGACTTTTCCCCGGCACGGAGTGTCGCTGATCGACTTTTCCCCAGCGCGGAGTGTCGCGGGTTGACTTTTCCCTGGCACGGAGTGTCGCTGATCGACTTTTCCCCGGCGCGGAGTGTCGCGGGTTGACTTTTCCCCGGCACGGAGTGTCGCTGATCGACTTTTCCCCAGCGCGGAGTGTCGGGTTGACTTTTCCCCGGCACGGAGTGTCGCTGATCGACTTTTCCCCGACACGGAGTGTCGCGAGTTGACTTTTCCCTGGCACGGAGTGTCGCTAATCGAATTTTCCCCGACGCGGTGTGTCGGGTTGACTTTTCCCCGGCACGGAGTGTTGCTGATCGACTTTTCCCTAGCGCGGAGTGTCGGGTTGACTTTTCCCCGGCACGAAGTGTCGCTGATTGACTTTTCCCCGGCGCGGAGTGTCGGGTTGACTTTTCCCCGGCATGGAGTGTCGCTGATCGACTTTTCCCCGGCGCGGAGTGTCGCTAGTTGACTTTTCCCCGGCACGGAGTGTCGCTGATCGATTTTTCCCCGGCGCGGAGTGTCGGGTTGACTTTTCCCCGGTACGGAGTGTCGCTGATCGACTTTTCCCCGGCGCGGAGTGTCGCTTGTTGACGCAGAGGTCGTTGTTGGAATTGGTTGGCTTGATTTGTTTGATTTGAGTCAACATCAGCATCGCTACACTGGAATATGGTACCTGGAGCGAATCATCATCCGTCTTTGAGAGGATTTGGGAATTGAGGTTTTTGTTTGGCATCTACTTTGCTGCACTGGAATAATGCCAGGAGCAACTCATCATTTGCCCCGGGAGGATTTGGGAATTGGTTTTTTTGTTTGGCATCTGCATTGCTGCACTGGAATAATGCCAGGAGCAACTCATCATTTGCCCCGAAAGGATTTGGGAATTGGGGTTTTTGTTTGGCATCTGCATTGCTGCACTGGAATAATGCCAGGAGCAACTCATCATTTGCCCCGGGAGGATTTGGGAATTGCTTTTTTTTTTGTTTAGCATCTGCATTGCTGCACTGGAATAATGCCAGGAGCAACTCATTATTTGCCCCGAGAGGATTTAGGAATTGGGGTTTTTGTTTGGCATCTGCATTGCTATACTGGAATAATGCCAGGAGCAACTCATCATTTGCCCCGGGAGGATTTGGGAATTGGGGTTTTTGTTTGGCATCTGCATTGCTGCACTGGAATAATACTAGGAGCAACTCATCATTTGCCCCGAGAGGATTTGGGAATTGGTTTTTCTTTTTGTTTAGCATCAGCATCGCTACAATGGAATATGGTACCAGGAGCGAATCATCATTTGCATTTGCTTATTAGGGAACGATGACTTAGGAAACAGGTTTTAGGTCCCTATCACCTAATACTTTTTAATTTTATGGGTCGTAAGGGTCCCATAAAAGCATTTTCTCCCTACGAGTCGAAAGGATCTCATAGGCGTATTTTCTCCTTAGGAGTCGTGGGGACTCCTAAGGGTGTTGCTCCTTTGTGAGTCGTAAGGATCTCACGCGGGGATTTTCTCCTCACAAAGTCGAGAGGACTTTGTGAGTGCATTTCAAATCTTTTTCACGAGTTTGCGCCCTTTCGGGTTTTCACAAACTCGCCGGCAGTCCTGCTGTTTTTACTCACGGAGCCCTTTCGGGTTTTCATCCGTGCCCAATTTGCTTGTGGACATACCTTCTTTTTTTCTTTTTCCTTTTTTTTGAATCTTCCCTGCCGGTGGGACTTTGAATGTGGTCTCGTCGGTAGGACTCGGGAGAGATTGGGATCATTTTACGCCCATGGATTGTATACGGTTTTGCAGGATGTATGATCCAGACCGTAGGGCTAAAAGCATTTTAGGTCTTTGTTGGCGTCTGCATCGCTGCACTGGAATATGGTACCAGGAGCGACTCATCATTCGCCGTTGGGATTTGGAATTTGGCTGGCGTCTGCATCGCTGCTCTGGGATATGGTACCAGGAGCGACTCATCATTCGCCACTTGGGAATTGGGGAGCGATAGCTTAGGAGACAGGTTCAGATCCCTATCGCCTAAGGCTTTTCAATTTTATGGGCCGTGAGGGTCCCATAAAAGCATTTTCTCCTTGCGAGTCGTAAGGATCCCGTAGGTGTATTTTCTCCTTAGGAGTCGTGAGGACTCCTAAGTGTGTTTTTACTTTGTGAGTCGTAAAGATCCCACAAAGGTTTGTTGTCCTCATGTATCGTGAGGACACATTAGTGGATTTCCCTCGTTCCCAGTTTAATGACTTAGAGGTCGAATGTTTCCAGTTTAACGACTTAGCGGTCATCTGTTTCCAGTTTAAAGACTTAGGGGTCTGTGGTGCCCAGTTTAACGACTTAGCGGTCATCTGTTTCCAGTTTAATGACGTGGTGGTCATCTGTTTCCAGTTTAACGACTTAGAGGTCATCTGTTTCCAGTTTAACGACTTAGAGGTCATCTGTTTCCAGTTTAACGACTTGGTGGTCTTCTGTTTCCAGTTTAACGACTTGGTGGTCATCTGTTTCCAGTTTAACGACTTGGTGGTCATATGTTTCCAGTTTAACGACATAGAGGTCATCTGTTTCCAGTTTAACGACTTGATGGTCATCTATTTCCAGTTTAACGACATAGAGGTCATCTGTTTCCAGTTTAACGACTTGGTGGTCATCTGTTTCCAGTTTAACGACTTGGTGGTCATCTGTTTCCAGTTTAACAATTTGGTGGTCATCTGTTTCTAGTTTAACGACTTGGTGGTCCAGTTTAGAGACTTAGAGGTCTACTATTTCCAGTTTAACGACTTAAAGGTCATCTGTTTCCAGTTTAAAGACTTAGAGGTTATCTGTTTCCAGTTTAAAGACTTGGTGGTCATCTGTTTCCATTTTAACGACTTAGAGGTCATCTGTTTCCAGTTTAAAGACTTAGGGGTCTATTTTGCTCAGTTTAAAGACTTAGAGGTCTAATGTTTCTAGTTTAACGACTTAGAGGTCTTCTATTTCCAGTTTAAAGACTTAGAGGTCTAATGTTTCTAGTTTAACGACTTAGAGGTCATCTGTTTCCAGTTTAACGACTTAGTGGTCATCTGTTTCCAGTTTAACGACTTGCGGTCATCTGTTTCCAGTTTAGAGACTTTGGGGGTCTATTGATGGCGAGCTTGGAATTTTAGGGTAGGGATCGGCATTAGCGTTGCTAATACTGAAGCAGAGGTGCTAGGAGACGGGTTTAGGTCCCTATCGCCTAAGGCTTTTCAATTTTATGGGTCGTGAGGGTCCCATAAAAGCATTTTCTCCCTGCGAGTCGTGAGGATCCCGCAGGTGTATTTTCTCCTTAGGAGTCGTGAGGACTCCTAAGTGTGTTTTTCCTTTATGAGTCGTAAGGATCCCACAAAGGTTTGTTCTCCTCATGTATCGTGAGGACACATGAGTGAGTCTTCTCAATGGAGCATAATTCCAAAGGCGAAGACCAACCGCGTAACTGGTGATTGCGGTGGGGCATGGGTATGATGAGAATTATTTGAGCCCGTGGATTGTACACGGCATTCAATTTGGGGACTGGCCGTAGGGCCGGAAGAATTTTGAAAAAATGGATTTTTGTTGGCGTCTGCATCGCTGCACTGGAATATGGTACCAGGAGCAACTCATCATTCGCCAGTTGTTTTGTTTTTTTTTGTTTTACCGCGATTGCTCTATCATTTCAGCTTTTCTTATCGCGAAGGTCGCGATTGACCTATCATTTTGGCTATTTATTCGCGGTTGCCCCATCATTTCGGCTTTATTTTCATGTTTATCTTTACTCGCTGATTTTTTTTTTGGCGAGTTGCCCCATCATTTCGGCTTTTCTTTATTTTTCTTTTATTTACACATTTTTTGTTTATTTACATACATATATATTTTTTTACATTCCCAGTTTAACGACTTAGAGGTCGACGGTTCCCAAAAGGCTCCGGTCTCCATTTGCATGAAATCGGCGGTCGTAGCTTGACTGTTTGCTAACGCGCCTTTAGACAGTTCTATCTCTCCCGTCTTGTATTGCCTTTCGACCCAATCTTTGAAGACGAAGCAGTCCTCAATGGCATGACCTATCACCCTGTGATAGGGGCAATATTCTGGGTCGTCGGTCATATTCGCTTCTTGCGGTCTCTTTGATTCCGGCGGTTGTAGACCGTTTCTTAGGGCGTCCCTGAATATCTTGTGGAATTTTTCCCTTTTGAAGGAATAGACTTTCTCCAGTTTCTCTTTCAGAGGAGATTCCCCCCCAGCGTATGTGTCGGAGGGACTGGAGGCTGATTGCGGCCGTTTTCCGCGAAGGCGCTCCGCCCTTAGGTTGAAGGGGGTATCAGTTGGCTGCCTCCGGGTATCAATTCCTGGCTCATGAACCAAAATTTGATTCTGCTGTAATTGCAATCGGGCGACTTGGGTCGTGAGATCTGCCACGACGTTTTCCAGCTCGTCGACTTTGGAATAGACCTCGGCCATCTTCTCATCCCTGTTCTGAAATTGCCTTTGGAGCCATTGGAATAATGCTTGTTCTGTAATTCCGGCTATGACAACCGGGTAATCTTTATTGCCTGAGCTCAATTCCGCAGGAACCACGGACTCCTCTGGCTTATCGGCCTGAGCGGGCTCTTCATCATTTAGATCGAGCCGATGCTGGGTAGTGTCAACCATATCATCACCATGGCTGTGAAGAAGAGGAGGGTTCGTTTCTTCATATACGGCCATGTAGACAGTGTGGATAACACATTCAGCCATTCTTTCATCACTGGCAGCTGGTTTCGCGGAGCGGTCTGGGCTTTGGAAATTCATAAATTTTAACATGGCCAGAGCCCTAGCCCTTTTGTTGGCTCTATATCTGAGCCGCTTTTGCCTCAGCTTCTCTGCCTTAAGCGCTTGGCAGGCTTCTGCTCTTCGGGGAGCCGCCATAGGCTGAGTGATGGGGAGGCTTGAGAAGACACCCAATCGAGCAGTTGTCGGAGACGCCGCTGGAGATTGCTCAAGACACGTTGTAGCTTTGTTGGTGTTGATGGCCTTGCCCCCAGTTGGGGCCAAGGAAAGTCATTCAGACACCGACTTGCGTTTGGGTTGGGGCGCCCTCGAGATCACCACATTTGGTCTCTTTCCTTTCGAGACCGGTCTGTCTGTTGCTGGAGCTTGAGGAGCGAGAATGGCGTTAGCGGGCATGAACAGAATAGAGCCGAACGGTAGCAGCGGCTCCTCCCACTGTCGCCCAAGACTGGCTGGGAGGACCGTCCTGGAGTCCATCTTCATCGTGTAAGAGATGGGAGCTGAGTTCATCATTGGAGACATTGTTGAAAGGCGATTGCTTGAAAACCTGCATGAAAGAGCATTATTTTAGTATAAATATAGACATGTAAATTGATCGAGTTCGCATGAACGTTTAACCCGAAATATGGGAGGAGAGATTGGTCCCACCGGGCGTGCCAGAATCTGTAGGGTGTTTTTCGTCACCCCATCGAGATGGGAATACGCGCGCGCTTGTCAGGCGTACTACAGATTCCCCCTGCCTGAGGTAGGCCGGGGTTTATTGATTGTGGGGATCCGAATCTCCAGCAGCCGGGGACTAAGCAGCCGTTAATTACCCCTCGCCTTTGGGGCGAGGGAACCTCCGATTAACGGGTTAAACTGGTCATGCAAACTCAATGTGCGGTGTGCGTGTGTTGTGTTTTGAAAAGGGGTTTTGGATATATCGGGAGCCACGCAGAGTTTCTAACAGGGACAGTGTCGTGGAGCACGTGTGTGTGCAAATATGTATACATATGTATGTACATAAAAAGAGGGGGAAAAGGCATCCAAAGGATGCGTGGGGCCGCGCCTTGAGCGTTGTGCGCTTAGGTGCTGTAAGCTCAGACGCAAGCACGCCACGTGGGCGCCTTGCGCTCGGGCGCAGGGCGCCGGAACGCAAGCGCGCCACGTGTCGGCATGCGGGCGCCTTGCACTCGAGCGCAAGGGCGCTGGAGCGCAAACGCGCTGGAGCGCAAACGCGCCACGTGTCGACACGCGGGCGCTTTGCGCTCGAGCGCTAGCATGCCACGTGTCGGCACGTGGGCGCTCAGCGCTTGGGCGCCAGTGAGAAAAAGAGGGCTTTTAGCCCCAGAAACCAGAAGCTATGCTTCAGAAAGGAAATATTTATTATATATATATATATATATGGAGTTAAACTCCTAGGATATGTTGAAGCTGATTAAGGGGGTTCTTCTTCTTCCTCCTGTGGTTTGGCCGGATCTTGAAGATCAAGAGATGTAAGATCTAAAAATCTTTTCTTTTGAGATCTAATGACAGATCCAAGCTCCCCTTGGTGGGTTTTATGGTGAAAAACTATTTAGTTTTGGAAAAGGAAGAGTAAAACTCTTGATTTAATTCAAAGAAAGAAAAAGGTTTGAAACCTTCAGAAAAGGGAAAGATGTACAAACTCTTAGTATATTATTAGTTATATACAAATATGATAATATATATATTATAAGATTTTACTTCTAATACCATATTACTCCGAATATTACCCGGGTCCCTTCTAAAAATCTAGTTTTTAAATATGGAGAATATACGTAAAAGTTTAAACTATAATGCGATGTCCTGTCAATAAAAATGTATACCCCCAAGTACGGATCTACGTAAATATACGCAGCGACCAAAAAGTGTCCGTTTTAACAAGTAGGACATGAACATAATATATGGATGCAACCATATGATATGGGGTACGATGACATGCAAGGCTAGATATTAAAAATATATTATTTCGTTTTTATTCTGTATTATTAAATGATATGCAGATACTAAAATATATTATACATGTATAATATCTAGATTTGCATGGATATGCTGTATTAGCAAATATCTGATATAATCTTGAAGCATGGTGGGTTTCAAACATGCCGGTCGGGTCGGATAATAACTATAACTGCTAATTGCACATTCGCAACCCAAAAGCAACAGTAATAAAAAAAATTAACTCAAAATTTGAAATACCCCAAAATATATAATATAAGAGCACTAGGGTGTTACATCTTAAATGAGAAATTTTCTCAAACTAATTAACAATTTACCTACTGTATATAAAGAACCCGAGACTTTAAGTCTCAAAAGGAGAATCGACCCTATAAGTTTTCTATGAACTGAGAATTTAATTCTCCTTCAAAGAAGGTCTCCTCATTCTTTCCAACTCTAAATAAAAGAAAAAGCAGAGTATCTCGTTTGCCACACATAAGTAAAAACAAGGGTTTAACCCTTTATTAAAAGAACTATTTCTTTCTCTGGATCTGAGATCTGTAAGACAGATCTTCCCACAAATTGAGAATTTAATTCTCATCCGGAAAATCCTGTTCTTCAAACTCAAAATTTAGGGGAAAGAATTAGATAAAAAGAGCAGAGAGAAAAGACATATGTTCTAGAAATTTATTTCCTCTGAAAACAGGGTTTAACCCTATATAAAAAACTTAGTTCTTACAAAAAGAACAGAAGAACTTAATTCTCGAATAAAACCGATCCCAGATCTTCAAAACAGAGATCTTGGTGATCGTTAATGCTCAAAATGCCATTAACAGAAGTTAAAATTTCTTCAGAAAACATTAACAGAGATTAAAATCTCTAAAACAAAAGATTCAGCGTTTCACGTGTTTACTACGTGAGGGCCTAAAACTGAATGCTCCGCGCCTCATGTGCTTCCCACGTGAGCGCTCAATAAATAAAAGAGCACAGCACCTCACATGAGTCCTACATAAGTGACCAGAAACATAAACTCAGCGCCTCATGTGCTTCCCACGTGAGCGCCCAGAGGTGAAGACTCAACGCCTCACGTGAAACACATGAGAGCACTGTATAAAAGTGCTGAGCATTATAGATGTAATTAAAATGACTAAGTTCTTAGCACTGATTGGACAGTGCCCATGTCTGAGCGCCTTACGTGCTTCCCACGTGAGCGCCAGAGCAACAAATAAGTGCTTAGCACTTCTGAATAGAAGGAAAAAGCCTAAGACTGAGCCCAAATTGGCTAAGTCTATGAAGTTTTTTCTTGCAGCTGAGTCCAAATGCTCTATTATTGGATCTTAACTAAATGAAATGATACTTAAAATATTTGTAAGTTGATCTTAGTCTCAAAATAAGACTAACATATTCTTAGTTAGAATAAATTGATCCAAAATGCTCATATATTTAAGTTGACGTTAATAAAAAACAGACTAACAGTCCTTAAATAAAATATAATATTGTTTGAACTAATGGAATATACAACCTAAGTTCAAATCATAAATCGAAAATATACGGATTTGGACTAATCCACGCTCTACAGGCGATGACATAAACCAGTCTCCGTATACAATCCACGGGCAACCAAAATAAACAAAATACAACACGACACGAAATGAACTGCCTGGAGCAAGAGAAAGTGGTTATCGCAATGCGATAACGTAATTAACTGCAGGGGTTTGCGCCTGCAAGGAAGAGCGTCCTTGTAACGACTCTGATTTTACTGTACGAAAAATTTTCAAGTTAATATACAGAATGGAGTTTGCAAGCCTGAGTACAAGTTATAAATTTAATTTGTTTAAGAACAGCAAGAAAGCACTTGTAGCTTATTGGTAAAGCCTTGCACTGCTGTGACATAGCCCTTTTGTTCGAATCCCATCAGCCACATATTATTTTTATTGATTTTTCTTTTAAACTTTTTGGAAGCCCAAAAGTTTACACGTGTAATACATGTAAAAATGAAAAGTCAGAGAAATCTAACATGTGCAAAATGTTGTACGTACTGATGAGGACACGTGGCACAAATCCAACGGCCCCCTACCTACATTGGACCGGCGAGATTCAAGTTTAGGCCGGCGGCGACGAGTAGACTGTAGGTAAAAGTCCCCGTGGTTTGCCCACAAAACTCTTTGGCCTACACCACTACCCATGTTCTGTTTGTTTTCTCTGCAATTTAACAGAGAATTAAAATTCATTTTTAATCTCATTTTTAATGCTTTTTAATTCAATCTTTCAATTCCAAAACCCTAATTTCACCCTATAAATACAACACCATACCATAACCCCTTCTCATTATGAAATCTTTAGTCAAAATTATCAAAAATTCTCAAGTCCAAAAAGAGTACAAGTGGAGTTAGCCCAAGGTCAAATTCCGGTGAGGATTAGAACCAATTTCGACAATCCCACGACGTCACGAAGGATACGACATCTTCCTCTACCTCTCCTCTCTCCTCCTAGCTTTTAAGTTCCTTCTATTTCCTTCCTCTCTTCGCTAAATTCTCTTTTCAAAATAAAGCATCGGTAAGTGGAGTTATTGCCGATGTAAATCTTCAAAACTCTATAATCTCACTTTTCATTTATATATTGTTCAATGAACTTTTACACAATATTTCTAACACTGTTATAAAGGTTTAGAAACAACTTTCACTCTAAAACTCCATGTTAATTAACTTTAATTATGTTTTTACTTTTAAATACTATGAAGTTTATATACGCTATCTTTTAAACATTTTGCTTAGCATACCTTTAGAAAACTTCATGAGGTAATGACCTATTTCTCACATACACACATATTGACATAGCACGATTCTCTTGAGACATAACTTTTGTGGCAAAATACGACTTTTCATCAAAATATCTTGAACTATAAAAACTCGGTTTTCTTTAAATAGTGTTATCAAATTCTTTGCGATTATACCTCTACAACCCATTTCGGGAAACCCGCTTTTGGATGGTGCAGATTATCGCATATCTTCGGACTAGTAGAGTGAGATGCAAACCTCCTCACGGAGCATACGATCTCGAAAGAATTTTAATACAATTTTTAAGAAAAACGAGATTTTCTACTTAATAAATAAAATCAATTTTTAATAATTATATAAATATTATCAAACCATATATTTTTAATATATAATGAAATTCCATGTTTTCTAGAAAATAAAAGAATGACAAGTTTCATTAAAATACCATCAAGTATCAATACAAGACAAGTTACACTAAAATACAATGAACTATTCAAGCTAAGTTACTATTCACTATTATATCTCACTCTTTAAAATTCACATCCATGGAAACCCTACAGAACATAAATAATTGCTCGAGATTTATTTTGAAAGTATATAAAATATTTTCATAAAACCCCCTCAAGATATATAAAATTACATTAAAGATCCTAGTAAATATAGGTTTAAGTGGGACCAATTCTCTTGAGTCTCAGAGAGCCGGAGAAAGTTGGTACTTTCCTATTTAAGGTAGAAAACTAAAACGGTGTTATCAATGATAATTGTCTTGGAAAAAGACACAAATCCTGCCGTCCATATACAGCAGTTACCGATAACTCCTAAACCTAATTTAGGATCCAAATTCTGTTCTAAGTGTTCGACTCAAGTTTGAGTCCAAATCAATCTGAATCCAATCTAAACATGAATCCAATTCAACATGAATCCAATATACCAAACATGAACTTGTATATCAGAACAATACCAAACATGCAAACATGACTTGACTTGACCGGACTATGGCTATGACTTGACTTCATTACATGACTACTTGATATATCCTGAAATCGTTTACATGAACAACTTATACCATGGTCTCGAAAAGTTTGATAATTACCAATCAATACAATATACATTACGGGGTTTAACGGGGTAGACTGGTATGGAATGTGTTAGAAGTGAAACGAGATAGTCATTAAAAGACACCTACTTGAACATTCGTGCCATTGTCCCGTGGGTTTTGACGGTGCCTTGTACTTCCGATTACCATAATCTACGGAGCAAGTTGGAATCCTCTTATATACACTGATATATTTTGTACCAAGCTATAAACAACTACCTTAGCATAACAAACAAATAATTTACCAGTTCTATTCTCTTTACTTGTCTATTCCATTCTATCTTTTGGGACTTACCGAGTGCTAGTTCGCTGACGATATTCCTGTCTTTTCTTTCTTTGAAATGTTCATCAGGAGGACTCGACTCTTAGGAGATCGAACCCAGTCAGGAAGATTTGGAGCAGTTCACAGAGGAGCCAGACTTCTAGGCTTTTACTTGTACTTATTTTCTTTTCAGTTCATATGCCACTGTTTAGGTATCGCTTTCTATCATTGTACTTTTCTTTTCAGTTGTATGTAAAGAAATAATGTTAATAAAAGTTGCTGTTATTATTACCTCTCTTGTTATTCTTATGTATTCATTTATATTGCTTATTTACGCTTAACGTGTTTATTTCTGAGTAAATACGTCGCGGCCCGTCACGTCTACTTCTCCGTACACTGGAAAGCAGGGCATGACAGGTTTTGTTGGCGGCCCATGCTGGTCAGTTCTGCATGGAATCCTAAGCAATATATCACAGGTATTATAAGAATCAGCAACTACATATTCCTTACATTTTTAATCTTTTGAATCTATCTTAACCCTTCCTCTTCTCTCAAGGTTATGGATTCACCGAACAACACCAGCACCAACGTGAATGGAAACACTCCACCTCCTCTACTACCACCTCCTACCGTTACTGTTCCAATCAACGAGCAGACGGTTTTGCTTGAGGCAATAAAGAGCCTTCTGGAGGGTCAGTAGCAGCAAACTACTATTCTCTTGTACCGCCCAGAAGCCGAGACACCCGGAGTCAAGCAATTCCGGACATTGCACCCTAAGCATTTTTCTGGGAAAGAGAGCCCACTAGAGGCAGAGGAATGGGCTCAGTCCATTGAAGATGACCTAGCAGCAGTACAAGTGTCAGAGATCGCTTGGGTGAGAGTTGCTAAGCTGCAACTCACAGATAACGCCAGAGTATGGTGGAAGGCTGAAGAAAGCCGTCTTGCCTAGCCGATTGAATGGAAGAATTTTTGCGACATGTTCGACGCGAAATATTTCCCTGAGACTGCCCGTTTCGACATGGAACAACAGTTCATCCACTTACAGCAAGGTTCAATGTGGAAAAAATCTGTGGATGAATACGATGCTGAGTTTACCATGCTTAGCAGGTAAGATATGTCTCAATATTCAATTTCCTAATATCATATACTACACTGCTGACACAAGGTCGTAATAGGTTCGCTGCACACCTCATCCCGACTGCTGAGATCCGGGCAAAAAGATTTCAGCAAGGATTGGACCCGGAAATCCAAGCTGCATTAGCTATAGGGGATTTCCCAACCCATGATCTTGCGCTGAAGGCTACCCGACGATATGAGGTAGTAGTGAAGAAGAAGGGCAGACCTTAGACTGTCGGTGTGAAGTGCCCTACCACCCAGATGGCAGGAGGAGCCTCTTCCAGGCCCACTTTTGTACCCAGGAGACCGGGAATACCACTTAATCGGGCCAGTCCAGATTTTTGCTTCTACTGCAAAAGGAATGGACATCTGGTGAAGGATTGCAAGCATGCAATCGGCCTGTGCTTAGTTTGTGACGCATCCACTCACGACATCGTAGCATGTCCTTATAGACGCAATCCAAATCTACCCCCGAGACCAACTAACACCTTTCCACAGCGGCCAGCTAGTCAGGCTCCTGCTCCTCACTTAGCCCTACCTGCTCCACCTCCTCATGGATCTCCTGCACAGCCTCCTCGTTAGTTCCATCAGGATCAGAGGAACATGCCTCAAGGGCAGAGGAACATGCCCCAGAGACAGAGGAATGTGCCTCTGGCAAGGAGGAATGTACCTAAGCGTCAGGCTTTCACAATGACTGTGGAAGAAGCTGAATCCACTGGCCAAGTCATCACTGGTAACTCCCAATCCTTCAAATCTTTTCAATCTTTATACATCAATATTTCTTTTTCTATACCTAAACATATCCCACACAACTTAGGTACAATCTTAGTAGCCTCTCTACCTGCCTTAGCACTCTTCGATACTGGAGTATCACATTGCTTTATGTCGTAATGATTCGTCCGAACTCATGCGATTCTAGTTAAATCGCTCGTATCCAGCTGGAATGTCAGTTTAGGAAACGACGTTCTAAAGGCAACTATGGGATACGATCTGTGTCCAGTGGTCATCTGCAGCAAAGAATTTTATGCGGATATCAAGGTGCTGGACATACCGAACTTCGACGTAGTCTTGGGAATGGATTGGCTAGGAACTTTCTTCGCTACCATCGACTGTCGTCAAAGGAGGATAGTATTCGAGATACCAAATCATCCGGTCTTTTATTTCAAGAGTGGAGACCGTACCCTGGAACCTGGCACCTACAAGGCTAAATCGAGGAAGGCAGTGATTGCAACATTACAGGAGGAAGAAGACAAGCTGGAGGTAGTTGGAGAGTTTGAGGATGTATTCTCTGAAGATATCTAAGGTTTGCCTCTCGATCGAGCTCTTGAATTCAGCATTGACTTAGTACCTGGTGTGCAATCGGTGATCAAAGCACCATATCGGTTAAGCCCTGAAGGATTGAAAGAGATCCGTACTCAGTTGGACGAACTTCTAAAGAAAGGTTGGATTCGTCCCAGTACTTCAAGTTGGAGATCTCCAGTTTTGCTCATGAAGAAGAAAGAAGGTTCATACAGAATGTGTATAGACTACCGAGCTCTCAACGAAGTGACGATAAAGAACAAGTATCCACTACCGCGCATCGACGATTTATTCGATCAGCTAAGTGGGTCTTGCGTTTTCTCAAAGCTTGACCTTCGTTGGAGTTATCATCAGGTGAAGGTCAAAGAGTCTGATATTCCGAAGACGACATTCAAGACTAGCTATGGTCATTATGAGTTTCTCGTGATGCCATTTGGAGTGACCAATACACCTGCTATTTTCATGAATATGATGAACCAAGTTTTCCGATAGTACCTAGACAGGTTCGTTGTTATTTTCATTGACGACATCCTGGTGTATTCAAGGAATAGGAAAGAGCACGCTGAGCATTTGCGGATTGTCTTAGAGAATTTGCGACAGCATCAACTATATGCCAAGTACAACAAGTGCGAATTTTGGCTAGATCAAATCGGATTTCTCGGGCACATTGTTTCGGATGAAGGAATCTCAGTAGATCCAGCTAAGGTATCAGCCGTCAGCGAATGGCCGACACCAAAGATGGTGAAGGATATTCGAAGTTTCTTGGGATTAGCGGGATACTGCCGAAGATTCATTAAAGGGTTCTTGAAGATTGCAACACCCCTGACCAAGCTCACACCTAAAGATGAAGCATTCGTGTGGTCAGAAGCATGTGAACAAGCTTTTGTAGAACTCAAGTCAATATTGACATCAACACCTATTCTTGTAATACCGGATCAATCTGGAGATTTCGTTGTGCATTGCGATGCATCCGGTAAGGGATTAGGATGTGTTCTATACCAGCATGGAAAGGTTGTAGCTTTTGTTGGCTATAGTGCCCTCAAGTCAATTATTGAATCGCAGGCACGTGATTGTGATGATTGAGGGAGGACCTATACGGGTAGAACAGTCTTACTCGAGATGATAGTATGCTATCTAGTTTGTCTTTATCATCATGTACTTGCATTAGGTGGCATTACAGATCACTATTACATGTTGATAGAGCCCATAAGATTCTTTCTTGACTACCAGCATTATGATGGCGATCATATAAGTGGGAGTTGGGTGGTCTATAAGCACATCCTTAAATGTCCCTAGCCATGGGAGTATCGAGACTGGGCATCGATACTCCAGAGTAGACTAGTGTATACTTATCGAGACCCCGACGAAGGGCGGTGGCCGGTCTCACAAGCCATTGGTGTCAGTTAGTGACCTAAGATAGTATACAAGTGCTCATTAGGTTATGAGTACACTGGACGGACTCGTCAGGAACATACTAGTTAGTATTATACATATTGTCAGATAGCAGTTCCCAGGTGACATGAGTACAGGTTAGTCTGTCGACCTGAGATCGTCATTTGTCTCATGTGAGTTCCCACTGTGCTTTGATTACTACCCTACCATGGCTCAAAGGAGTCGTGCAAACAGGTTTTAGTTGGATACAGTCCTGAGCCACATGGAGGCAGTGAGCGGATCGTCGGGGATTCGTCTCTCCCGGTATTGGGGGTTGATGTCGCGTTGTGTACGGGTGGCCATCACCATAAATCCTCGGCCGAGGTGGACGAGAATTATTGATTTGGATCAGTAGTTTCTCAGTGGGTGATGGGCTTCATACTGACACAAAATGTCGCGTTATTAGGGGTCTGACTTTATCCATCCCCTAAACCCGATATGCGATACTCTTAGATGAATAGACTGGACTGTATGAAGATTGTCATGGACTGGCTCAGTAGGGGTTCGGATGAGTTTGCTCGTCGGCCTTCCTTTCGCTCAATACCTGGGTAGTTGTTAAGTACAGCCAGTGCCGCTGACGTGCTTGTGGTTAAACCAATTGTCAGCGATTGACGAGTCTTTAGAGTCCCACACAGAGAGTTTCCCTGGTTCTGGAGAAATGATGTAGTAGCCTTATTGGATACGTGTAGGGTTCCGATCGATTGATTGTACTATGTACCCGAACTTTCGATCGGACAGTTGATGATACTAGCTAGCTCGGGTTTGAGCCGGATTATTAAATCAGGTATTGATTTGATAATTTGCATATATGTATATTCTAGTATTATATTCTTTGTGTTATTCTATCTCTTCGGGTATTCATGTTTCGGTACGAATACAGGTATGTATATACAGTAGAATGTAATCCGTATTTTTCCGGAAAACATTCTAGAAGGTGGACACCTCATATTGGTTTGACCATTTATATTAAATGTATTATGAGGTGGCAAAGACATGATGGGAGTATGGTGAGGACCATGCTTGCATAGTGTACACAAATGAATTGTTAATTCATTTGTGCATACTATTCAAGTATGGGCACATTTTTAAAATGGAAAATATCTTTTGTAAAACCATTCTTCATGTGAGATTTTTCCACACTTGAATTTTTTGCTCACTTGTAGGAAAAAAGAGATGGTTCATTTTTCATGAGATTTCTTTCTCCACACCATTAGCTTGACTCTCGTTTTGCTTTCTTGAGTTCTCTCCACCTCCATCTTCCACCTCCTCTCAACCCTCTCATGTGTTGAGAATCATGAGAGGAGGTGAGATGAGATAGATAAACACTTAGTTCACTCACTACATCCTAGGCTTTCTAGATTAGCAACCTAGAAACCCTAGTTACTTCACTTGCATCTTTTGATGTGGAGTTAGAGCTATGACTATATCTCTCGGGTGGATCATCTTCGACGGAGGAAGACCGGCGGCCAAGTTCGTTCGAGCATACCTCAAGGAGCTTAGGAAGGTGATGAAAGACCGAAGGACTTGGTTCTTTTAGTATAATCACTCTAACCCTTTATTTTAGCTTCTTTAGTTGCTATTATAGCTTTATGATTTAGATTTTGGGCGGGTTTTGTTTGCGCCAAAATTTTTAAATGCCAATTTTTGTTCCGCATCGTCTACGGTAGATGGCCAGGGCGCCGGCGAAACCCAACATGGTATCAGAGCCATTCATAAACTAATACTAGCTAGTTTGCACAAAATTAAAATCTCAATCGACAAATTTTTCCGAATCGTATTTCCATATTAGAGTGCTTGCTGTCGAATTTTAAAGTTGTTCAAAATTATTTTTTGGGTATCTTAAAAATATGTGCAGGAAAAACTAGAGCTAAGAAAAAATTTAGGACACGTAAATCCAAAATTCTGCCGCGGAACCCAAGCCAAATGGCACATTTTGCTGAGGAACCGCGGCGTTTTTTCGCTACAGTGCCTTAATTTTTTTCTAGGGCTCTATTTCGTGGAAATATGATTTTTGGGATTTTTTGTTTTTTGACCCAGATTTGTTTCAGTGCTGGTTTGCATTTGGGGCCAATATGGAAATGTTTAATCGATCGAAATTTTAAATGTGTGTTTATCAATGCATATGATGATATCTGCGACCGTGAATATTATTGAGCGGTACAACCCGACTAGTTGCTATATGTTCAACTAGACGGGTTTGCGAACATAATATTCACATTGATATTCTGTGTTGTGCTGATATTGTGGTTGGATTGTCGTGGTGGATAGCCTGTATTGCAATGGTAGTAGTACAATTCAGATTTATTTTTATATTTTGTATTGTCGGGCGAGTGTCCGACATGTGGACTGCCGTCTCTGCCAGTTTTTATATTCTTTTATTGGGGCACGGCCAGGTTGAGGTCGATGTCACCATTGTATATATACTTTTTTTTTCTGTACTAGGATTACCCCGCGGTGGAGTGCACGAATAACCGGGTTCTAGAGGGAAACGGGCCCGCATCTCATGGCGTTGAGATGGAGGGGGCCTTACTCTATAATTGGCAAGCTATTCGCCGCACTCGTAGGGGGTATAGGTTGACCCACGGAGGGGCACTCAAGTTACCGGATCTCATGAATTGCTGGGTGGTCCATTCACTTTGTTGATTGGGGTTGCCTCACTTCTGAGATTGGCGGGTAACTTGCCGCACTCGTAGGGGTCCGGGTTTTCATTCCACGGGCTATTCACACGACCGGGAACGTCGGGTCTCATTTATGGCTCAAATGAAACCCGAGGCTTCAAGATTATCCACTATTCTGTGTTGCTTGTTGAGATTCTGTGATGTTGCTTATATCATGCCTAGGACGAATGCTATATATATTTATATATACTAGTATATGTTGTATATGTTTTGCATCCGCGCTAGTCCAACCCCCGCTCTGCCGTTAGTTAAGTAACCTAACGGTGCATGATGGGGTCCAGTGGCGAATGCAGATGGCAAATACGTACATTTTATTTTCGTTTCTTTTCTGTGGTGTGATATGTTTTAATTGATGGGACTGCATTAATTTTGATTAATGCAAGGAAAACAAACATATATGATGTTGTTGGAACCAAATATTCAAAAACTGTAATTTCAGGACACTTTCTTTTTCTTTGCACAGTGGTATTCGGTTATGAAAATCTAGCACCTCATTCGACGAGACAAGAGCCGAGATCTCTTCATAGGGAGTGGCCTCTTGAGCAAAAGTTTGCGTCAAGGTAATAACTTCATTACAGTCAATTATTTTGCTTTACATCGTGGTATTCAATTTGGAATATCATGCATCTCATTCGATGAGAAAAGAGCCGAGATCCTTTCACAGGGAGTGACCTCTTTAGCAAAAGTTTTCGCCATTATATATTTGTAAAAACTACTTGAGTTCCTTCAACGATATCAAGTTCCTTACGTTAAAGGGTTTTTCGCCAAAACCCAGCCGTAGCTCTCCGTCATTTCTTACGAGTATTAGTATTCGTGCTGCGTGTTTTGACCTAGTCAAGGCGTAGTGTTCGGTAGCTAAGTGATGCTTGTTTGTTGCAGGTATTGCGATTATTTAGGACAACCGTATAGCCATTTTGACCCAGTCAAGGGTATATACATGTGGGTCTAAATTAATCTAGGATAATGACGGGTTGAACTTGACTAGCGGTTTTTGATATGTTGACCTAGTCAAGGTCATAAGCCGTTAGGGGTAAAAACCACATCGGGAGTTTTAAACATACAGGAAACTTGTCAGGCATGCGCATACCTTCTGGAGTGTGGTGACTTGAGTGGCTTCCATCAAGTTATCATGCAATGATAGTTGGATCCCGATTCCCACTAATGAGTAGGTGCTACTCCTCGAGTGATTTTTGATGATCCCGACTAATTCTCCTTTTAGGTTTGGAGGAGAATTCGAGGAAACAGTGGGATACATCCTGATTAGATAAAGTGATCAACCAAACTAATCTAGGTTAGAATGCACGCTGAGTGTTTCTTTTCTCTTTTTTTTTGGCAGCGACCATGGCCCGACCCTAAACTAAAACTCTTGAACTAAGTTAACCGAACTTTCTTAAAACACTTTGGCTTTTGGATTGTCATAGTCGCATACTCATTACCGCTCCTACATTTCCTTTGCATTTCTCCGGAACATTCCGTATCACTACGAAAATCCATATTTCTTGGATATTCCATCATATAATTACATACGAACTCGAAAGAACTTGTTTCAGTTCAATGATGGTTTCTGGTTCTGGAGAAATTGAATAGGGTTATTCGGTTGTCTTTTCACTTTGCCTTCTTTCAGGTTGCGAGAGCTCCTAGTGTTAGGAGAGTACACCTATTACTCTTATTGGATAGTCTTCTTCCAAACCTTAGGCTGGTGCTGAAGGGTAGGGAAAGAAGAAAACCAATTAGCCTAAGTGTGGTGTACAGAAGGTAATAAGTAAAGACATATAAAGGGATTAGAGTAAGGGCAAAAGAAATTGCGACTGCTATCATTCACGATGAAACCGCGTATACCCCTGCCACTCCTATATCACCTTTGCATTTCTCCAGAACACTCTGTATCACTACGAAGATCCATATTGTTTGGATATGCCATCGTATAGTTACATACGAACTCGAAGGAACTTGTTCCAGTTCGAGGATGGTTTCCGGTTCAGGAGAAATAAAATAAGGATTATTCGGTTGTCTTTTCACTTTACCTTCTCTCAGGTTGCTAGGGCTCCTGGTATTAAGAAAGTACACCTATTGCGCTTATTGGATAGTCTTCTTCCAAACCATAGGTAGGTGTCGAAAGGTAGGGAAGGAAAAAAACCAATTAGCCTGAGTGTGGTGTACAGATGGTAATAAGTAAAGACATATAAAGAGAATGCAGTATGGGCAAGGAGGTATACGGTTACTGTCATGAATCTGGATAGTGGAAGAGGCATTACTAGGAATACCCAGCTACTCCTTCGAAACATTTTCATGTTTCGGTTTTACTGTGCGGTGTTAATTGAAAACTGTTTTCCCAATTAGATTCTAACTCCAGAGTATGTATTTACCAGATTTGATTCTCACATCTGTATGACGTTACAGATGCTGAGTGGGAGTAAGATATTGGGAATTGGGTGATTAGATCCTCTATATATCGGAATTCTTTGTAATTGGTGATATTTGAAGAAATCACCTGGGTTTTTCCTGATAGCAAATATTTGGTTTTAAATATCCGTCGTTATGCACCAATTTCAAACTGATATATCTGTACGTTTATTTTATAAAGTGAGATATAACTTTTTAAAATTATGTCTATGACATTTACCTATATCAGTTGATGGTTAGGTAAGGAGTATTCAACAGCAGTGTAATTCTTCTTAACTATAACACAGTTTTCAACCTACGACGTACAGGGTTCGAGTTATTAAACTCGGTGGACTTATACAGAGTATTGTATGTTGTCCGGTGTCCGTTAGGACAAAGGGGTTGGTACTCGTAATATATTCTGTTTACTCATGATTTCTCTAGTTTTAGACAAGTATTTCGTTGAAATATAGGGTCCAGATATTGGGAAGTTATAGGTATAAGAATAAAGTAGAGAACCATATGTTGCAAGTATCAGGATTCTTCAAGGTGATCGAAGATGTAGATCCTAGTGTTAGGTATTCTGTCACGCCCCGCTTCCCATTCTACTGCGAAGGGGACGCGACTGGCCCGCTACGTATTTACTCAGAAGAAAATACGCTAAGCGTAACTAAGCAATATAAAAGAAAATACACAAAAGGCAAGGTATAATAAAAACAACTATTATTTATTAACATTTTTTTGTACAATGCATGAAAAGAAAATACAACTGAAATAAAAATGATGCCTAAACAATGGAATGACAGGAAATGAAAAGTACTGAATGGAAAATATACAATGAAACTAGAGCTCTGGTTCTTCAGCAAGCTGATCCAAGTCTTTTGCAGATGGCTCGATCTCTGTCGGGTCCAAACCACCTGACGACATTCAAAGAAGAAAGAAATAGAATGTCGTCAGCGAACAGATCGCTCGGTAAGTCCCAAAAATAGGGGAGAAGTAGAAAAGAAGAAAGAGAGAGAGAGAGAGTAGCTTTTAATGTTTTATTATATTGTTGTAATGTTGTATTAACGCTGTTATTTGTAGCTTGGTACAGAAGAATACCAGTGTATACAAGAGGGGTCTCAGTATGCTAAAGACAAGGGCAAATGGAAGTATAAGGCTCCGTTATACAACCCGGAACAACGGCAATTGAATTCATGTTAGGTTTCTTAATCTTACCGTCTCATGCCACCTTGAACACCTTCCGTACCAATCTACCCCTTAAACCCCGTAGTGTTTTATTTGTATTGTTTTGTACTGTAAATTGTATTGAATGTATAATTGAAAGACTGACCGAAACCATGATATCAGTAAACGGATATAACCGTAGAATCATGTAAATGGAATAACTGTAGAACCATGTAAATGGAATGTATATCCATGGTTCGGTTCAGTCAAGTTGTATAGATTGATAATTGGATTCATGGATTCATTTTGCATTGTAATATTGAAAATTGTAGATTGTACTTGAATCATATTCAAGTCAAATATAATCAGACTCAAACCCGATTCAGACAATTAGAAATGTAAAACGAAGTCTTGATTAATTCTTACCTATAATTTGCTAGGGTCCTTAGGAAAATTTATAAAACTTGAGGGGGTTTTATGTAAAAATACTTTTATATACTTTTCAAAATACACCTCAAGTATTCATTATTCGTCTTTAGAGTTGTAATGAAGGTGAATTTTATATTGTGATATTTCTAGTGAAAATATCATAATTTCATAAATAAAGGTATTTATTTGTAAAGTTGATTTATTTGGAATTCATAGTATTTTAGTGTAAAATTTATTCTTGTGATTTTTAGAAAAAGGTGGAATATTTATATCATAATAAAATAGGTGTTTTAATGATAAATATACATATATTTATACAAAAATAATTTTAATAAATATTTTATATTCTAAAAAAATCTCATTTTCTTAAGATGTCGTATTTTAAATCTTTCGAGACCGAATGCTCATTACGGAGGTCTGAATCTCGCACTACTAAGCCCGAGAATCTGCGATAAACTGCACCATCCCGAACGGGTTCCCCAAAGTGGGTTGTAGCGGCACTTTGCAAAGATTGTAAATACTAAATCCTTTAGAAAACGGTTTTATGAAGTAAATGGTATTTATTTGTAAAGGTGTTCAGTTGATAAAACTGCACATTTGTATTACATTTTTCCTACTATTTTCATATTTAAAAAAAGACTTTATTATGATATATTATACATATGAGGGTTTATGTGTAAAGACACCATTTTCCATGTGTTAATATATTTTAATTAGTATTTGGTAGAAAAATGTATGCAAATAAATTCATTGACCTAATCCTAGTAGAACTAGGTCTACTAAATCTTATTTGAGTTGTTGTGCAGAATATTTCCAAGTTGTAATGAAGAATTTATCAAACAAATCAATTTGTTGAAGAAAACTTGCCAAATTAAGAAGCAAAACTTGGAGACCAAGTCTGGAAGCAACCGAGAGAAGATTTCTGAATTCTAAAGATACCTAGGATTGCCAAATGTCAAAATCAGAGAGCCCAAGAAAATTGGTGAAGAGATCCTCACCATTGGCCGTGGAACCGCGGCCAAACCCCCATGTTGGCCGCGGATCCGCGGCAATATAGAGAGATTGTGTGCTAAAATTTTGGGGCATGATTCTCTGCTAAATTTTACCAAGTTTCCAACTAAAAGATTCTGGCTTTGCACTATAAAAGGGCATCGAGAGCCTCTTGGAAAAGCTATCAAGCCGACGAGATCACGAAGCCCCAGACGCTCACGCATCCAGGCTGATCATCAACTGTTCGTTACCTCCTTAGGAAAGATCGAGAAGCAACTAGTTTTGTAATCATTTTCTACGGAATAAAGTGTAGATTGTTCAAGTTGATTAATAAAGGTAGTTATTTTATTTAATTCTTTTGCATTATGTTTTCCCTGTCTGTCTTTTCATCTTCTTCTCCCAACATGCGCGAGTAATTCTCCGCTTGTTAGGGTTCGTAGGATTAGGGTAGGCTAATGGACGATGAACATCCCTAAAACCCTTTTTAAGTCCTATAAAGTTTATGAACTTTATCAAAAGAATCATTAACATCCTAATCGGGCGCGCTAGCAATTCTTTGCTAGTTCCGACCGCGATTAGAGATTAGATTAATGATTGTTTTGGTAAAGGCTAGATAATGAACGGAGTTCCGTGTCGAGATAAGGGTTAAGAGTGGGATTCCTTTTCCCTCCGGAAACCCTAATCTACACGCATCACCGTCGTTCTAGTTCTAAATCTATTAATGGATAAAAAGGGTAACTTTTAATTAATCGTCCATAACTACTAAATCCTAACGAATCCTACAAGCCCTCTTATTATATTAACTACATCTTTAAAATAATCTAGATCTATATTTTACATTCTTGTTTAACGTAGATCTAGAAACCATTCTATAAAACTCTTTATCCCTCCTCTCTGTCTCAACACATATAAAGTAAGAATAAAAGGTTCAACGTTTTCCTGAGTACGACCCGTACTCATCTCGGTCTAGCTACACGCGACACCGTTATTGATTGCGGTTATTCTACAAACATACACTTTTCCACATCAATCAAATGGCGCCGTTGCCGGGGATACGTGCGTAATTTTTTATTTTTACTATTTGTGTTGAATTCTTAGACGAGTCATATCATTATTAACACAAAACTGCAAATTGCATATTTAACGATTTGTGCGTGAATTTTGCGAAGAACTCTGGAGTTACAGAATTGAGGAAAATAGGAAACATAGACATTTTTAGAGATCCAGAGGAGCACAGAAGGCTATACAAAAAAAATTTCATCAAGTGATCCTTCCACCTCGCGGTGGAACCGCGGCACAAAGGGGAATCTGCGGCGGAATCGCGGCAGGATAAGGGGATCTCGGGCTAAAAAACTCTATGGTATCTTTCTTAACTCCTTCTCTCTCCTCTCAAATCCAATAAAATATATCTTCTGCAGGATTCTTTGCAAAATTACGCCGCTAAAAAAATCTTTTTGCAAAAGTTTTGTGATTGGTTTTGTTTTGCATATTTAATACGGATTTTAAGGGGCAAAGACCAAATCAAGATTAGGTGGGGATTTCATCACCTTTCCTAAGCCTCACAAATCAAAAACCGAGCATATAGATTAACCCTTCATTAATTTAAAAAATATCTAGACCAGACTCTAAGGACTGTCGCGTTCATTAAGGACAGAGGAAGGTCGTGGGTAATCTATCGTTTATCCGCATTACTTTTTGTAGTGCCTAGGCAAGTGTGTCAAAGGCTAGTGGTTTTTAATTAGGCCCACTACTGTGGTTCCTTCCCACTTACCTGGCACTTATCTGGCTACGAGGGTAGTACGGAGGCGGTAGAGGATTGATCCTGCGGCTTGTCCTTTGGAAGTCTAGGAGCGGTCTAGAGACTGGACCTAGGTGACCTTTGTTCTAGGGTTGCTTGTGCATCTTAGGGAGATTTGTCTTGAGTCCACTTTTTCAAAACAAGCTAATTTTAAATCACACACACGCTGCCACTTGCACTAAACCCGCTTAGTGCATGCTCGGCTGGACACGGGATCCTAGTGCCCGTCTTGTCCGCGTTCCTGCTATCGACGCCGAAGTCGGTACTTCTTCATCTTCTTTTCCCCCACCACACACCACATCAACCGTGATGGACGGCACTCCATCTAATTATAACACTACGCTGCCATCGCCCGAAGGTGCGCAGAACCCACCGCGTATCTCTCTCCAAGAGAGATGCTATCCTATCCGTGGTCCTCTTCCTACTTGTCTATCTCTTCCACCACCTAACGGGGATAATTTCGAGATTAAACCCCACTACATCAATCTGCTGCCCAAATTTCACGGGCTTCAGTCGGAAGACGCGTACGTTTTCATCACCAAATTCGAAAACGTATGCGCAATGATGGGTACTTCACAATTGACTTTAGATGCTACGCGCTTACGTCTTCTTCCATTCACACTGTGCGACTTGGTAGAAAAATGGCTTTACAATACTGCCGCACACTCTATCACTAATTGGGATGAATTTGTCATAGCATTTCTTAAGAAGTTTTACCCAAACCATAAGACTGCACGTGTTAGGAGCGAGATCAACCAGTTCACCCAGCTTCCCAATGAACCATTTTAGAAGTGCTTTGAACGTTTCAAAGATCTGCTTGTCCAATGTCCTCATCATGGAATCAATAGATGGGATTTATGCCGAATTATTTATGAGGGCATTGATCCAGCGACAAAGCAGATGCTTGAAACAATGTGTCAATGCAATTTCATGTCTAAAGATGATGGTGAAGCGTGGAAATATCTGGAAGACCTTGCTGAACACACGTTGCAGTGGGAAAGCGTAAGACCACCTTCAACTAAGGGAGGTATTCACCAACTCGATATTTCTATCGCAGTAAAAGCCGAAATGGCAGCGATTCAGAAGAAACTCGATGCTATTGAAAACAAGTTCTCAACATTCTCCCTAAATCAGGTCACGCTTCCTAAGACTGTCTGTGGTTGTTGTTCGGATCCTTCACACTTAACGGAAGAATGTCCTATGAATACATCGTTTCAAGCTAATGCTGCTTTTCAGCAGCGACCTAGAAACGACCCTTATTCTTCCACGTACAATCAAGGATGGAGGAATCATCCTAACTTTGCTTGGAATCAAAACCAACAAAGCAATTATCAAAGACCTCCTCCACAGCAACCACAACCACAGAATCAGCCCCCCTTTCAGTCACAGAATTTCCAAAATTCGGCCAACATTTCTACACCACAAGTGGCCGGTACTGACAACTCACTTGCACAAACTTTGGATATGTTCATAAAACAATCCATGCAAAATTCGGCTGAGATGAGGTCTTCTATTGATGCCCTAACGAAAAACTCCTCCTCCCATGGTGAAAGTATTAAATCAATAGAAAAACAAATCGCACAGTTAAACGCCGCAATGAATGCGAGAGAAAAAGGGAAACTCCCATCTCAACCCATACCTAATCCTGGCCACTCACAAAGTTATAATGTGAGTGCTGTTACCACGTTGAGATCGGGAAAAGTGCTGAATAACCGAGTGGGTGAGCAGTGTGATGATAGTGACACCAATGATACCCCTTCTTCTTCTTCTTCCCCTAATTCGTCTAGTCTCCCACCATCACCCGAGCCTATTCTCCGTTTTCCCCAACGCTCGAACCCTTCTCCCATTTCGCCAAATCTATCTAAGTCGATTCCCACTCCAGTTTTGGGATCAAATCCGTCCCCACAATCCTCTCCAACGTTGGACCCAAAACTTATTGATCAAGCACCTTATCCAAACAGGTTAAGGGGCAACAGACCAAGTCCACAAATGGAGAAGATTGTGGAAATTTTTAAGCAAGTTAACATAAACATTCCTCTTCTAGATGCTATTCAACAAGTTCCGTCATATGCAAAAATCTTAAAGGACTTGTGCACTAGGAAGAGAAAAGTTCAAGTACCTAAAAAAGTTTTCCTTGCGAGTAATGTGAGCACTGCTTTTACACAACAACTACCCAAGAAACGAAAGGACCCCGGAAGTCCTACAATTTCTATTTCCATTAAGGGTAAAAATATCAATCGTGCTCTACTCGATCTAGGTGCTAGTGTAAACTTGCTTCCGTATTCTGTTTATGAGCAATTAGGGATCGGAGAGTTAAAACCTGCGCATTGCACTCTTCAGATGGCCGATCGATCTATCACCCAACCAAGGGGTGAGCTAGAGGATGTGTTAATCAAAGTCGGGGAATTCATCTTCCCTGTGGACTTTATCGTTATAGATACACAACCTGTAGCAAACCCACGCAATCAAATCCCGGTGATACTCGGTCGACACTTTTTGGCCACTTCCAACGCAGTAATCAATTGTAGAAACGGCTCTATGACCCTATCCTTTGGAAAGAAGTCAATTGAGCTTAACATTTACAAGTTGGGAAGTGAACCCTCCGAACCCTATGGTCATGTGTGTTCTGTCGAATTAATGGATGTCGACAGCAGTGAATTTGATCAACCTCATAATTCTGACTCTTTTCATATGTTGCTTGACACGGACTCTTCCACCGAGTTGTCCGGATCAACATCTAACGCTGATGAGGAACCTTTTATAGAGTCTGACGATCACCCCATTTTTTCTGATGATATTATTCTTCGGGGTATCGATGAAAGCTTTGAGGAAATTTTCGCTGATGAACTCGCATTTTTACAAGACACGGGTGTTGAGATGAATCAACTCCAAGATGAAGAAATTGGACCTCCACCCCTTCTTTTGGAAAATCATGATAATGCGAGTAATCCATCATTACTATCACTGTGTCGTCTCTCCAAATTGAGACGCAATCTTTTTCCATTACACCTCTTGTCACCTCCCCACTTCTTCACGTCCATAGGTGACGTGTTCTTCCACCAACCTTGGTGCTTCATCGATAAAATTTTTGAATGGTTGGTGTTGACTTTTGGTCTTTATGAGGCTTTACTTTGACCAATAACCTTGACCCCCTCGTGTGATTTAAAAAAAAAGATTAAAATTGTTTAACTCATGTTTGGGGGGGATATTTTGGCTCTTGAAAGAAAATGATTTTTACAAAATTATGAGCCTAAAATAAGTTTGGGGGATGATTTTCACTTTCATATATTCTTGCCCCCATTAATAATTTCCTCCCAAGTCTACAGGTTTTTGAGCTTAACAGATAACATCAGTGAGGACACTGCTGTAAACAGGTTTGGGGGAGGTTTGTGCTTATTTACACATCAATTTGCATCATATTTTGCATAAGCACAACTTTTAAAAAATATAGAAAAAAAAAATTTTGATAACAAAAGAGTAGAAAGTGAAAAATTACATCCAAAAGATAGGAATAGTTTAAGAAAACCAAGAAAATTAGAAGTTTTCTTAAACGAACTAATAATAAGTAGTTATGAGCTGTTGTCCCAAGGGTTAGTAAGATGAAGGAAGTCACTAATCTGAGGATAAAAATAAGTCTGAAAAATAGTTTCTATTCTGGAAGCCAAACATTTGAATGTTGATACCCTACTATATGCACTTACACACGTCTTGAAACTCGGGATAGTAGAGGATACCTTGAAATGCTCTTGTCTAAAAGCCAAAGTATGAAGGAAGTGAAAAAAATGAAGAAAATATAAAAATGGTGAAAAGAAAAAAAAAATGAACACTGGTTTTTGTATCGCCAAGGCAGCAATAAAAAAATACAGCGAGGGTGCCTCTTCACCTAGTGCCCTAAGGCCAACTGGTCTGGGAGTCACTGCTAAGCCTTAGGTGGTGCAATACGAGGAAAATATTATCACCTAATCAGCAAGCACATAAGTAATCGGTCGGTTAGTACCTCAAGAAGTATTAACGGTCGCATGAAAATGTGTGAGCAAATCTTAATATTCATCAAATTAAAAAGTACTAAGGTAGATGGACAAGAGTATGATAGCTTGAATTGAATTCTCCGAGTGTAGGGATGTTCTTTACACACACGTGGGGTTATATGATCAATGTTTGGATGAAAGGTAGGAATAAAGAATAAAGACGATGTTTTATTGAGGAATGATGTGATTTCTAACATTTTTTCATGACTATTAAGATAGAGCTCATGACAACTGAAAAACTAGTATAGTTGGAAACTCTTATTTTCAAAGTCTTTCTTTTATGGTTCTTATCTTTATATGTAAATTTCACCATCTCTCTTTTGTTATAGGATTTTGTGGGTGTAATCCGCTGAAAACCCTCAGGAGACAACACTCCTCCTACTAGGGACACCTAGAGCTTTAACGGCTTGTTGCACGTGCTCAGTGCAATCGTGTTTGCCTACGAAAGTGTGCTTAGTTTTCTCCTTTCTTTTTCTCCTCTCAAATAAACTAGTTTGCTCGGGACGATCAAAGATAAGTTTGGGGGTATTTGTTCAGTTGATAAAACTGCACATTTGTATTACATTTTTCCTACCATTTTCATATTAAAAAAAAGACTTTATTATGATATATTATACATATGAGGGTTTATGTGTAAAGACACCATTTTCCATGTGTTAATATATTTTAATTAGTATTTGGTAGAAAAATGTATGCAAATAAATTCATTGACCTAATCCTAGTAGAACTAGGTCTACTAAATCTTATTTGAGTTGTTGTGCAGAATATTTCCAAGTTGTTATGAAGAATTTATCAAATAAATCAATTTGTTGAAGAAAACTTGCCAAATTAAGAAGCAAAACTTGGAGACCAAGTCTGGAAGCAACCGAGAGAAGATTTCTGAATTCTAAAGATACCTAGGATTGCCAAATGTCAAAATCAGAGAGCCCAAGAAAATTGGTGAAGAGATCCTCACCATTGGCCGCGGAACCGCGGCCAAACCCCCATGTTGGCCGCGGATCCGCGGCAATATAGAGAGATTGTGTGCTAAAATTTTGGGGCATGATTCTCTGCTAAATTTTACCAAGTTTCTAACTAAAAGATTCTGGCTTTGCACTATAAAAGGGCATCGAGAGCCTTTTGGAAAAGCTATCAAGCCGACGAGATCACGAAGCCCCAGACGCTCACGCATCCAGGCTGATCATCAACTGTTCGTCTACCTCCTTAGGAAAGATCGAGAAGCAACTAGTTTTGTAATCATTTTCTACGGAATAAAGTGTAGATTGTTCAAGTTGATTAATAAAGGTAGTTATTTTATTTAATTCTTTTGCATTATGTTTTCCCTCTCTGTCTTTTCATCTTCTTCTCCCAACATGCGCGAGTAATTCTCCGCTTGTTAGGGTTCGTAGGATTAGGGTAGGCTAATGGACGATGAACATCCCTAAAACCCTTTTTAAGTCCTATAAAGTTTATGAACTTTATCAAAAGAATCATTAACATCCTAATCGGGCGCGCTAGCAATTCTTTGCTAGTTCCGACCGCGATTAGAGATTAGATTAATGATTGTTTTGGTAAAGGCTAGATAATGAACGGAGTTCCGTGTCGAGATAAGGGTTAAGAGTGGGATTCCTTTTCCCTCCGGAAACCCTAATCTACACGCATCACCGTCGTTCTAGTTCTAAATCTATTAATGGATAAAAATGGTAACTTTTAATTAATCATCCATAACTACTAAATCCTAACGAACCCTACAAGCCCTCTTATTATATTAACTACATCTTTAAAATAATCTAGATCTATATTTTACATTCTTGTTTAACGTAGATCTAGAAACCATTCTATAAAACTCTTTATCCCTCCTCTCTTTCTCAACACATATAAAGTAAGAATAAAAGGTTCAACGTTTCCTTGAGGACGACCCGTACTCATCTCGGTCTAGCTACACGCGACACCGTTATTGATTGCGGTTATTCTACAAACATACACTTTTCCACATCAATCAGGTGTATATCTAGATTCTCCTAAGTCAACTAGTTTATCCCTAACTGGTACAGACGACAAGTTGTGAGATGCCTCAAATCGCCTCTTCACCGCCAATTGTGGCCAGGTAAGTACAAGTGAGGAAATGAGGGATCCGCTCACGAATTACCGTGAGTCGGACCTTTTAAAGTTACCTTTCTCACTTGCCTAGCCTAGACACCACAAAATCAGCTTTAGATAAACGACCGATGTCCACAACTTATCGTATTTTCATAATAAGTGGTACCTTTTTTTTAAAAAAGTGTATCAAAACTAAATCTTTTAGAAATGGTTTTATTAAATATATGGTATTTATGTAAAAATGTTTATTTTCTCGTATTCTAGGTTCTCGGGGGTGTTGCATATGAGTGTGTGAGGAGGTAGGTCGTTACCTCGTGATCTCGGGGGTATAGCAAGTTTGATGGGGTTAAATGAAGGATTGAAACAATGTGGTATTTAAGTGAAAAATACGATAAATTGAAAAAGCTATCATTTCATATGACGAAACTTGATCAAATTGTTTGATTAGTGTTTAATAGTCAACATGAGTAAGTTTAGGTATGATTGTATTAGTGAGAAGTGGAATTTTATAGAAAACCGAATCGGAAGTCGGATTTGTTCCGATTCCGTCGGGTTTTGTAATTTCGTATTTTGAGAATGGAAAAGAGAGATAGAAAGGGACTTACGGGTTTTAGATTACTCAAGAGAGTGAGAGGGAACTAGAGGGATCGTCGGTGTGTTACGTCGTCGCCGATAGTTCCTAAGATGATCGCCGGAAGTTCCGCCGGAATTTCGTCGGAGCTTCGCCTTGAGCTCATTTTCAAAGTGCATAAGATTCTTAGAATTTTGAGAGAGTGTGCTCAGAATTTTAGGGTGAGAGGGTAGAGGGTAGGGGGTGTATTTATAGGGTTAGGCTAGGGTTAGGGTAGGTGAAAGGTTAAAATGAAAAATGTGATAAAATATATTAAAAGTGGAGTAATTGGAGTTTTAAAAAAGTTTTGGAAATGGTCTGAGGCTGAAATTTTGCAGGTGCATAGGGAATATGAAAAGACACAACTTTCATGTTAAAGCCATCACCGGAATCGGCCGACTCGGTCGTGACTCGGCCGTGACTCGGTCGGAGGATTGAGTCGGCCGAGTCGGGGCCGATTTGGCCGATTCCCGGCCGAGTCAGGCCGCCGGGATCCCCCTCCCCCGACGGTTCATCTACCCTCTGGCAATGTTACATTTTTGGATGTAGTGGGGTTTTTGTGAGATATGCACATGTAAACTCTTGGTATTCTAAAGGTTCAAAATAAAAACAATATTAAAAATAATGTGGGGTATGGGATTTGAACTCTGGTGGCTTGGTTCAGCAGTGCAAGGTATTACTAATGAGCTACAAGCTCCTTCTTGTAATTATGGAGCTAATTAATTACTTAAAGTAATAACAGTAAATGTAAATACCCCAAGTATTCATTAATTTTATAGTAAATTTTTGTACACTAAAAATGCAGTTGTTACCTTCTTTTAACTTGTAATTAAAAAGCAAAATAATTACTTATAATTTGTGCTCGGGCTAAAATACCCCTTTATGGATTTTTTTGAATTTTTTTTGTAAAAACTTGTATTGGAAATTTGGGGTTGTTACATTCTACCCTCCTTATAAAAATTTCGTCCTCGAAATTTATAAAAGGAAAGTGTAACAGTTTCAAAGAAAGTCTGGTGATTGGAGTATAGATAGTGTATAAGAATAAAAAAGTGATACAAGGGTGAAAAAGGCTTACCGGTGTTACCTTGACCTGCAGTCTCGGCTTCTACGGCTTCTAATGTGAATGTCTGTCGCCGTGGTACATTCCTTCTAGCTGGAGGCACATTCTGCCTTTGGGGCCTGTTTCTCTGCCCTCTAGGCATGTCCCTCATTGCTTGTTGGAATTGGCGTGTAGGTTGTGCATGTGGTGGAACAGGTAGTGCTGGACGAGTTGCAGGAGCCTGGATAGCTGGCTGCTGCGGGTAGTTGGTAGGTGTGTGAGCTGAGTTGTATCTATATGGACAGCTCTCAGTTCTGTGATTGGATGCGCCACAAATTAGACACAGGCCTTTTGCGCGTCTACAGTTCTTCCACCAGTGTCCCTTTCTATGGCAGTAGTGGCAAATTTCTTCAGTTCTCCTGGGTTCAAACGATGGCCTGGAAGGGGCTCCTCCTGCCATTTGATTGGCATGGCGTTTCAAACTGGCAGATTAAGGTCTGCCCCTCGCCTTTATTACTGCCTCATAACTGCGGGCAGCTTCCAAAGCATCCTCATGAGTCAGAAATTTCCCTGTGGCTAGTGCAGCCTGAATTTCCGTGTCCAAACCTTGTTTAAAGCGACGGGCTCTGATCTTTTCCGTTGGTATCAAGTGTGCCGTGAATCGGCTTAGCATGGTGAATTCAGCGTTGTACTCATCTACTAACTTTTCCCACATCGAACCTTGTTGTAGATGAATGAACTGCTGCTCCATGGCAAACCTGGCAGTCACAGGGAAGTATTTCGCGTCGATCTTCTCGCGAAAAGTCTTCCATTCAATAAGTTGTATAAGACGGCTTTCTTCCGCCTTCCACCAGTTGCGAGCATTGTCCGTGAGCTGCAGTTTCGCCAAACGGACCCAAGCTATATCTGGCACTTGTGCTGTCGCCAGATCATCCTCGATACTTTGAGCCCATTCCTCAGCTTCCAGTGGGCTCCCCTTTCCTGAGAACTGTTTGGGATATAAAGCTCTGAATTGCTTCACTTCCGGTGCTTCATCCTCGGAACGGTTCAAGAGCTGTTGTTGTCCCTCTAGGAGGCTGCGGATTACCTCAAACAGAACCGTTTGCTCGTTGAGTAGAGCAGGAATGGCAGGTGTGAGTAGTAGTGGTGGAGGTGAAGGTATGTTGTTGACGTTGGTGCTGGTGTTGTTCGGGGAATCCATAACCTCGAAAAAGATTTGGGTTAAGACAGATTCAAGTACATGAAATGATAAGATTCAAGGAATATGAAATTGTAAGATTCAAGAAACATGAATTGTAAAGAATGTTTTAGTTGCTGGTTCTTGTGTTATATTGCTTAGGGTGTTCACACAGAACAGAACTGCATGATAGGGTTTCATACAACTCTGACCTGCACGGGCCACCAACAAAACCTGTCACGCCCCGCTTCCCATTCTACGGCGAAGGGGACGCGACTGGCCTGCTACGTATTTACTCAGAAGCAAATATGCTAAGCGTAACTAAGCAATATAAAAGAAAATACACAAGAGGCAAACTATAATAAAAACAACAACTTTTATTTATTAACATTTTTTTGTACAATGCATGAAAAGGAAATACAACTGAAATAAAAATGATGCCTAAATAATGGCATGACAGGAAATGAAAAGTACTGAATGGAAAATGTACAATGAAACTAGAGCTCTGGTTCTTCAGCAAGCTGATCCAAGTCTTCTGCAGATTGCTCGATCTCTGTCGGGTCCAAACCACCTGACGACATTCAAAGAAGAAAGAAATAGAATGTCGTCAGTGAACAGATCACTCGGTAAGTCCCAAAGATAAGGGAGAAGTAGAAAAGAAGAAAGAGAGAGAGAGAGAGTAGCTTTTAATGTTTTATTATATTGTTGTAATGTTGTATTAACGCTGTTGTTTGTAGCTTGGTACAGAAGAATGCCAGTGTATACGAGAGGGGTCTCAGTATGCTAGACACCAGGGCAAATGGAAGTACAAGGCTCCGTTATACAACCCGGAACAACGGCAATTGGATTCATGTTAGGTGTCTTAATCTTACCGTCTCATGCCACCTTTAACACCTTCCGTACCAATCTACCCCTTAAACCCCGTAGTGTTTTATTTGTATTGTTTTGTACTGTAAATTGTATTGAATGTATAATTGAAAGACTGACCGAAATCATGATATCAGTAAACAGATGTAACCGTAGAATCATGTAAATGGAATAACTGTAGAACCATGTAAATGGAATGTATATCCATGGTTCGGTTCAGTCAAGTTGTATAGATTGATAATTAGATTCATGGATTCATGTTGAATTGTAATATTGAAAATTGTAGATTGTACTTTAATCATATTCAAGTCAAATATAATCAGACTCAAACCCGATTCAGACAATTAGAAATGTAAAACGAAGTCTTGATTAATTCTTACCTATAATTTGCTAGGGTCCTTTGGAAAATTTATAAAACTTGAGGGGGTTTTATGTACAAATACTTTTATATACTTTTCAAAATACACCTCAAGTATTCGTTATTCGTCTTTAGAGTTGTAATGAAGGTGGATTTTATATTGTGATATTTCTAATGAAAATATCATAATTTCATAAATAAAGGTATTTATTTGTAAAGTTGATTTATTTGGAATTCATAGTATTTTAGTGTAAAATTTATTCTTGTGATTTTTAGAAAAAGGTGGAATATTTATATCATAATAAAATAGGTGTTTTAATGATAAATATACATATATTTATACAAAAATAATTTTAATAAATATTTTATATTCTAAAAAAATCTCATTTTCTTAAGATGTCGTATTATAAATCTTTCGAGACCGAATGCTCCTTGCGGAGGTCTGAATCTCGCACTACTAAGCCCGAGAATGTGCGATAAACCGCACCATCCCGAACGGGTTCCCCAAAGTGGATTGTAGCGGTGCTTTGCAAAGATTGTAAATACTAAATCCTTTAGAAAACGGTTTTATGAAGTAAATGGTATTTATTTGTAAAGGTATATATCTAGATTCTCCTAAGTCAACTAGTTTATCCCTAACTGTGTTAGTTATATGTATGCCCTAGAGGCCATTACTGTACATACGTTGTATATTATAGTGGATGCTTGGACATATATAGGGAGGACTTTCTTGCTCGACATGATAGTATGCTATCAGGTTACTCTTTATCTTAATATGTACTCAGATTGTCTTTATGTCACATGTTGATAAAGCCCGAGTACTTGAGTACCAGAACTATGATGCGGATCATACTAGTAGGGACAGTGTAGTCGCTAAGTACATCCTTCAAAAGTTCCTAGTCGTGGGAGTACCGAGACAGGGCATCGATACTCCAGAGCAGACTAGCGTATGCGCTTCTTGACCCATATGATGGGCGATGGATGATCCCATATCCATTGGTGTTTGACATCAGAGAAGGTATACAGGTGCTCAGTGGAGACTGGGTACACTGGACGGACTCGCCGAGAACTCCCAGATGGTATTATACCTCACGTCAGATGGCAGTTGTCTGGTGACACTGGTACAGGTTAGTCTGTACACCCGAGATCGTCATAGAGTCTTGTGTGATTCCCACTGTGCTTTGATTTCCATCATACCACGTCCAAGAGGGCATGCAAAACGGTGGCTTTTGGGTACAGTCCCGAATCACATGGAGGCAATGAGCGATAGGAGGGGTTTAATCTCTCCCGGTATAGGGAGTTGATGTTGTGCTGTGTTCGATTGGCTATAACTGGAAATCCCTGGCCAGGGTTGCTGAAATTTACTGGTAAGTGTTATCAGTAGTTTCTTGAACTGTTATAGACCTCATATTGACATGACTTATCAAGCTACTGAGGTCTGACGTTTACCACCCCTAGGCGAGATATGCGACGTATCAGACGAAGAGACCGAACTGTACGTGAATGTTACTGGTTGGATTCACGGGAGAATGTACAGGCTTGCTTGTTGATCTTCTGATTGCTCAATACCTAGGTGGCTGTTACGTTTAGCTGACCGCTTGCAGCTTGTGGGTGTTTGACATGATCATCCCCTACTGCCGGCGTATTGACGATTCTTTAGAGTCATACACAGAGGTTTCCTAGCTCAGGCAAAACGGAGTAAGAGCACATATGTGATATGTGCGGAACCGAGAATAATACGTGTATGCAATACCGTGTTAGATTCTCGCGATATGAGATATCGGCCGGTTATATGGGATATAGCTGGGTCATCGGATCAAGTGTTGATTCGATGAACTGATACAGATTATATTAGTCGGTTATTTGTGAAATAACCGGATTATCGGATCAAGTGTTGATTCGATAATTTAATGTATAATTATATATTTGATATATTAAATTACATTAACTAATATTAGCTCACTTAAAGATTCTTTTTCTCATTCGGGTAATACATTGATATATATGTGATATATGTTAAATGTATTATTTTATTTTGTTACAATAAATATTTTATATGTGATATATAATATTATAACATGTTATGGTTATAAATGCAACATGATTTGTGGAGTTTAAATATGGTTAGGGTTTGGATTAGGGTTAAACTTTCATGAAGCTTTCAAGAAGCTTCTTGAAGTTTTGATTTTGACTCGGATATTTTGTGATATTTTGCAAAGATATTTTCTTAACCCAACCCAACCTTTTAACCATAGTTGTTTCTCTACATGGGTTAAGTCTTCATACTTAACCCATGGTTGCATTTCTAACCTTACTTGGGTTTTCATTATTCATCACAAATGGTTTTCATCTTCTTCTTCCTCTTGATAAAGCTTCTAGCTTTTTGACTTGTGATGAAAATGAGTGAGAAATTGAAAATAATTGAGAGCTAAATTCCTACTTCATCATCCTCATCTATTCTAGCCGTTTAGATTAGGGCGTTTGCTTTGCTAATACTTGATTAGCAAAGCAAGAGCTTGGGTTTGAGTTTCTTCAAGGTAGATCATCTTTGTTATCGAAGATCGGAAGCAAGCTTGCATCTTTCTTTTGTGGAGCCTCTCTAGAGTCCGGATACTCGATGATCGCAGCGAAGGGACCTCAATACGGAGTTTTAGAAGTGAAGGAACAGACTACAAAGGTTGTAATCCCTAACTCTTAGATGTAAAGTTGTTTACATGCTTTGTTTCGCCTAATCTCTAGTCTAAGATCTTGGTTAGGGTTGTTCGGCACATCTAAATTTTAAATCGGGCATGGTTGATGCCTTATAGACCCATGTGACAGTGCCTAGCAACCATACAGTGGTATCAGAGCCAAGCTAGAGTTTTAGGCAAAGTCTAGACGAAATTTAAAGTCCGATCGAACCCCGGAACCCCGACACGAACCTCTTCTCTGGAAATTTTTAAAAATGTTGATTTTTTTCATATTAAAAATACTCGGACAATTAAGCAGGGAATTCTGAGGATTACTTTGAAAAACGAGACCATAATACCCTTAAAGCGCCGCGGAACCGCGGCAATACCCTGCCTTGCGCGGCGGTTCCGCGGCCGTATAGGGGTGTTAGGATTTACTTTATCTACAGTTACATCCGTAACTAATTCTACATGCTTCTGGCAATTTTTATTTTTACTCAAGTGTTGAGTTTTCTGGAGATCTTTTGTATTCGTTGATTCGATCGGAAAGTTTTACTTCGTTTAAGATTTTTCCGGGTAATTTAGAATATGTTAAAAAGTTCGAACGGATATCAATAACTCACTTTTTCCCCTGTCGGAAAATTTCCAAGTGTTGGATTTTTCCTTAGTTAAAGAACATTCAAAGTCATGCAAGTAACGCGGTGGACCCTTTAGAAGAACACAAACCTTAACTCGATTATGTGACCGTCTGAACCACCTCTAAACCTTAGGGTTTGGGGCAGTACGGCGTTTCCACATGTGAGGCTTTGGTTTGACCCTTCTACGGCTGGACCATTGGTACTGTGGCATGTGATGGATACTTTTTGAATTCCGCTCAAGTGTTGAGCTATTTGGGAAATCTTGGGTGTTTGTTTATTCGATCGGAAAGTTTGACATTGTCTATTTATCTGGAATGTGATACAATATTTGGAATCCACAAGTAGTTATGAGATAACTAATTTGAATGTTATAAATCTAGCAGTTTAGTCTCATTTGATCGGTTCCCACGGGATTTTGATGTGATCAAAAGTCCGTCGTAATCACGTAGCGTACGCGGATACTCACCGGGTAAACTTAATAGATAGCCACGCCCCATAGCCCCGACCAAGTGACTGTAGGAGAACCCTGTCGCCAAAAGCATCCGTTCGGGTGCTCGCGGCAGCGGTGTTCCGCCTTAGTGCACTTCGTCGACGGCATCCGGGGGTGCGGCCGTTTACTAAAGTTTGCGACGAGCATTCGATCAGGATGTCAGGAATCTTGTTGAATTGCCCGACTTGATATTGAAAAGTGTTTTCGAGATCGAGACTAGAATGCGGGGTTTATAATTGTTAGGCATGCGATGTCTAAGGAATTCATTTGGTTAGGTATGCGATGTCTAAGGAGGTTGCGGATTCCAACTGTTGTAGTTTTACACTTTCTTTTTTGTGACCGTAAGTGTAATATGTGGTGTATCGCCGGTTTCGTTGCTATACATCAACAACAATTGGGATATGCATATTTACTTACGTTGATGATATGTGATATTATGTGTTGCTGTGATATGTTATATTGGATCGTCGCGTTTTGAATAGCCGGGGGTTTTATGTGAGATGGGGGTTTTTATTTTCATTTATGTAAAATTCATTGTATGTAATATTCTTTTATTGGGGCACTTCCGGGATGAGGATGATGTCACTATTGTATATTATTTACTTTTCCATATTAGGTAGACCCAAGGCGGGGAGCATAAGTAACCGGGTTCTAGGGTCCAGTGGGAGGCCATCTCGAGGAGTCGAGACCGGGTCTCCTAACCCTACAATTGGCAGTGTTGCTTGACGCTCTCGTAGGGGTCTAGGAATGTGGGTTTGGCTATTCATCGCGACTGTGGAATCCGCGTTTTATACAGGCTCGCATAAAACACGGAAATCCTAGTATATCCAATATTTCATATGTTATCTTCTACTGCAATGTTCTGTGATGAGATCATATTACTGCCTGAGACAAATGTTTATATTATATATATGAGATATATATTATATATTGTTGATTTCGTTTCATATTTAATGCTTGTGAAGCATAACAAAATGGGACTTCATTAATGAGATTAATGAAACTAAAAGAAACCTAAAGATGTTGTAGAAACTTGTTTAAAAACAGGTAGCTCTAGTTCGTGCTTTGCATAGCGGTGTTCCTTGTAGAACATCCAGCAGCTTATTCGATAAGGAAAGAGCCAAGATCCCTTCACCGGGAGTGACCTCTTTAGCGAAACAAGCAGATGCTACAAACTCGGTTTGTCTTTTAATTGTTTCTATAGTTTTACTTTGCATAGTGGTATTTATGAAATATCCTGCACCTTATTCGATAAGGAAAGAGTCGAGATCCCTTCACCGGGAGTGACCTATTTAGCAAAACTAGAAAATGCCTAAAAAACATTCCATTTAAAATCACTCGATTCTACAACGATATCAAGTTCATTACGCAAAGGGTTTTCTTAAAAACTTGTCGTAGCCCTCCGTCATTTCAGATAAGTACTTCATAATATTCGTACTGCGTTTGTTGACCTTGTCAAGGCGTAGTGTGCGGTAGCTATTTATGCTTATCTGCAAAAGCATATGATGCGATTGAGTTAGGGTAGTCGTGTGACTTTGTTGACCTTGTCAAGGGTCATGCGGGTGGGTTAATTCAATCGGGAAATGAAGGGTTGAATTTGACTTGCGGTCTATAGTTTGTTGACCTTGTCAAGGTCATAGATCGCTCGGGGCAAAATATTATCGGGAATTTCAAGTGTTGAAATTTGCAATGAGATTGCATACCTTCTATGAGATAGTTGGATCCCAATACCCGCTGCGAGTAAGAGTTACTCTTGGGAGAGTTTTACACATTACAATTAGCCGATCAAGTAGGTGTCTAGAAAGGTGTCAACGGGATTATGCCTCTGGGAAAATGAGATTTACTTAAATTAGGTCCGTGCGAAAGCGCGGGAAACCTCCCTCAAACTACCGGCACTGGCCTGGCTGAATGATTGGCGAACTTGTAGAGTGTAATTAATCCCGGCTAGTCTTTCCTTTTAGGGTTTGAAGGAAGATTTGACTAAAAAAGTGGGAGACATCCTGATTAGATATATTAATAACCAATCTAATCTTGCAAAAGCATACGCTGAGTGTTTTCTTCTATCTCTCTCCAGGTAGCGACCATGTCACGCCTTAATCAAGATAATAATACGTAGTATTGACCGAACCCGCTTGTTATACTGCGCTAAGGAATGTTAATGTTAACGAGCCAGGAACCGTTTTGAAAACCTGTTAGAGATTCTGCGTGTTCAAGTTTAGTTAATTACCGCAATCAAAACGGTTTCACTTGTAGCTAACCGGTTGAGTACGGGTCGTCCGTAGGGAGATGGGAATCTTTTTCTATGTGCTTTAACGAGTTAAGTCCGATTTTCCAGATTGGTTTGTGATTAACTAAGTTTTAAAATGATATGTAAAGAGAGCTTGTTAGGGTTAGGATTAGGTTAGTTTGAGTTAGAAGCCGCTCACTTCTTTCGTTGCCACTCTTAATATCGGTGTTACGGTAATCAGCAACAACGGGGATTAGCACGAATAGGAAGGAACTTGCGAGTATAAGCTAGGCTTTCCAACGCTTAAGTTCTTCCTTTTGGTGCTTGTCCGTCCGTTCTTGGCTCTTAGCCATAACCTCCGGTTAATTCAACCACAACCGGTCTCACTACGGAATCACCGCTATCATGTAGGATAGGATGCCGAAGGGAGCGGATTGTGGTTCAATTAACGGGAGTCGATTTAAGATGTTGGGCAAGAAAAGAGTGAGCGAGATTTCCTTCTCTCAAACTTCCCTTATCCTACCCTAACAAGTATGGAAACTACTCACACATCATAATGAAAAGAAAAGAAAACAAAAGAGGAAGATAGAAAGAAAGAGATTAGAAGATAACAACTAGCTATTTGCGACCTCACCTTGGCAAGGATCAAGCGTAAGCATCATGGTTGTTTAAGGATAAAGGAAAAGAGAGAAGAAAGAAACAATAAGAAATAACAACAACTAAGTTAACAAATGAAAATTACAAGCAATTAACAAAAGAGCAAGACAAGTATAATAATAAAATGGACTTCTTTATTCATCATTCTTCACTCACAAAAGCTCACTACAAGTTTTTCAATGGAGAAGAGATGAGAAGAGAAAGAAGAACAAGTATTCTAAACCCTAAAAAATACAAGATTAAGCACCCTTGGCTTCACAAGGTTCTGGGCTATTTATAGGCAGTGAACTGAAAATCTAGGGCAAAATTCTGCCTCAATATAAAAAGACCAAAATAACCCTAAAAGCCCATCTTCTGTCTCCACTGTACGGCCGCGGTTCCGCGGCCTAAGCCTGCTATTGCCGCGGAACCGCGGCACTTCAGGGTAATTGATTCATCGTATTTGGTGGCTTTTCCTGTTTTGCTGTCCCCTTTTGTCTGGTACATGTTTTTTCTGATAATCTTTCCACATTTCTTCCAGAATTCTAGTGGATCAAAAGGTGATTGGACATGGATCTTTTGTCATGATTTTCTTGAGCTCCGCGTAGATTCCTTGGATCTTGTGTTGCCATTGAGCCTTGTGCATGAAAATGACATCGATTTGCCATTTTGTCTCTTAAACTGGTGTGTGGCAACAGACGGATAAAGAGCGGAGATCCGTGTTTTATCTGTGGTTGGCAGGAACCCGGGTTTTGTCGTGTTTTTCCATGAATTTCACCGTTTAGAGCCGAGAACCTGTATCCTGCAATTGACTAGCAAACACGGCTCAAGAGTACCTACTGATATGCAATGTGATAAAAATTGGGCGGTATGAAAATGCAAAAATCTGATATGAACAAATACCCCCAAACTTATCATTTGCTCGTCCCGAGCAAAGCCAATTTTATTCACAAAAAATTTCCTAACCTCACTTTCGCAGGGAACGCGATTGCACTGAGCATGTGCAACAAGTCGTTAAACCTCTAGGTGTCCCTAGTAGGAGGAGTGTTGTCTCCTGAGGGTTTTCAGCAGATACTATCCACAAAATCCGGTCAAGCTAGTTTTGCGAAATTACTATGATTCAAACCCCTAAAGTTTTGTTTCAGAAAATAACAATTCTATTATCCTAAGTCTAGACTATCGAACCTTTATTTTTCACACCTCGCTTCTAATTTAACTACAGATTTTATATGTCTTTACGTGCAGTGCAAATAGTGTCGTTAAGTTTCCAGAAGGATCGATTTAAGTCATCATGTCACACAATAAAGGCCAGATAAAATTTTTGAAAGGATCACATAAGTTTTATAAAGAGTTAAGCATTTTTCAAGTTTCGTTTTCCAGTAAAGTTTCAACTTCATAATTTCTATCTTCCTTAACAGGAAACTAGGTCTTATTTTTCACTCCACCTTTTTCTTGTTTTCATTTCATACACACCTCTTTGAACGTGCAATAGTCTTTATCATAGAATAAAACCTTCATATCTCCGCTAAAATTTTTTTTTTATAAAGGCCTGTCTTTTATCAAGATTATTCTTACACAAAGAACCGTTACGAATTTTAACTCGGAGAGAACACTTGCTTGACTTTGTTTTAATCTGGACTTTCTAGGCTTCTTAGCGAGTTTTGGGCCAATGCACCCAAACCAGTTGGTTTTAGGGCATTAGGTGTAGAAACACCCCAGCGGACTTAATTACTCAAGTTACCTAGGTCCAAAAACAAAAGACAGTTTGGCGTGAAAATCAGATGATTTAATACGAACGATCAAATAGGTGTGTAATCATTCCAATCAAGTTTCAGATGGGTTATTTTTCAGACTTAGTTCCAATTAAAGCATCAATAACATTCCTTCATATTCACTTACTTCATAAACTATTCTTGATATTACTTATTTCAGAACAAACCTATTTGATCCTCAGAAATTCATTGATCCATTTAAAAGTTTTTCAACATAAAAGACTTGTCATCTAATTCCCAAAAACTCACGACACGTGTAGTGTGATGTAAAGACGTATATCAGCTATAGTTAACTTCAAAAGAGAGTTATCTTTCAGGTTTTCAAAATCTAAACATAAGACTTAGTTATTATTATTTTATCAACAAAAAACCGTCGAAATGTTGAATCAGAGTCCTCCCACTAGCTAACTTGACAGAAAAGTTTTTATGTTTTTAGAAAATTTTCAGATTTTTATGGATTTTATGGATTTTAATATGCAGATGCAAAATATACATATGAATGCGAAGTTAAGAAATGCATACCGAGTGTACCCCCAAACTTAAACTGGACAGTGTCCTCACTGTCATTGCATGACGAGATTATTTGAAGGGCCAAAATTGTCGGTTAGCGATAAAAAAAATTATATTTTTATTTTTTATTATTTTTTTTTGTTTTTGGTTTTAAGAAAAAGAAAAAGAATATCCACAAAAATGTACAAAATGGTATATACATACCCCCAAACTTATTTGGAACAGTGTCCACTTGTTCTTGGCTGGATAACCGAAGTTTGGTGGTAGGCAGAGGAAGATTATGCAGGGTAAACCGGCTCCTGTAAGAACAGGAGCTCCTCTGTTGGTTCGGCGCTAAGGTATGGTTTTAGTCGGTGTCCGTTCACTTTGAAAAATGAACCGTCCTTTGGATTCTCCAAATCCACAGGGCCCTGCGGATTTACATTCCGCACAAAATACGGCCCTTTCCAGCGAGATCTGAGCTTTCCTGGATGGAAGTGAAGTCGGGTGTCGTAAAGTAGTACCTGCTGACCAGGTACGAAGGTTTTACGCAAAAGGTGTTTATCATGAAACACCTTCGTTCGGTTCTTAACGGCAACCGCGTTATCGTAAGCTTCATCCCTAAGCTCGCTCAGTTCGTTCAACTGCAGCTTCCGATGGCTGCCCGCATTTTCGAGAGACAGATTCAGCTCCTTTATCGCCCAAAATGCGCGATGCTCTATTTCGACAGGTAGGTGCCAAGCTTTTCCGTACACAAGCCGATAGGGAGACATGCCAAGATCGGTCTTATAAGCGGTTCGAAATGCCCAAAGAGCATCAGTGAGTTTCAGCGACCAATTCTTACGGTTCTTGGAAACCGTCTTCTCCAGTATCTGCTTGATTTGCAGATTTGAAACTTCGGCCTGCCCGCAGGTTTGAGGGTGGTAGGGCGTGGATAGCTTATGATTAATGAAATATTTCCGCATCAAGGCATCGAAAGTCTTATTGCAGAAATGACTTCCATTATCGCTAATGATCGCTCGGGGGTGCCCAAAACGGGAGAAAATGTTTTCTTTAAGAAACCTAACGACAACCTTGTTATCGTTAGTCCTGCTGGGCACAGCCTCGACCCACTTAGAGACGTAATCAACAGCGAGAAGGATGTACAAGTTCCCGAAAGAGCTGGGAAACGGCCCCATGAAATCTATCCCCCAAACATCGAAAATCTCCACAACCAAGATTGGTTGGAGCGGCATTTCGTTCCTCCGGGATATCCGGCCCAAGTGTTGGCACCGGGAGCAAGTCTTGCAATAGTCGTGAGCGTCTTTGAAGAGTTGTGGCCAGTAGAAACCACATTGCAAGATCTTCTCAGCTGTCTTTCTGGGCCCAAAATGCCCGCCACACGCTTGATCGTGGCAAAATGACAGCACACTCTTGAATTCCTCGTCAAAGACACACCGACGAATAATCTGGTCGGGACAGTACTTGAACAGATAGGGTTCGTCCCAGTAAAAGTGTTTTACTTGGGATAAGAAGCGAAGTCTGTCCTGACTTGACCATTCAGTCGGTAGTAATCCCGTGGCCAAATAGTTCACAATATCTGCGAACCAGGGTTCGTAAGACACTGTCAAGAGCTGTTCATCCGGGAAAACATCCTTGATCGGAATTGGAAGCGAAGGCGAAGAAGGAAGTCGTGAGAGATGGTCGGCAACTACGCTTTCACATCCTCGTTTGTCCTTAATGACAAGGTCAAACTCTTAAAGCAAGAGGATCCAACGTATTAACCGAGATTTTGCATCTTTCTTCGCAAAAAGATGGCGCAGAGCAGAATGGTCTGTGTAGACAATGACTGGAGAGCCGATGAGGTAGGGCCTGAACTTTTCTAAAGCAAATACAACAGCTAAGAATTCCTTCTCAGTTGTTGTATAATTGAGTTGGGCGTCGTTCAGGGTTCGGCTCGCATAATAGATTACGTGCGGCATTTTGTTGATGTGTTGTCCAAGGACAGCACCAATGGCAAAGTCGGATGCATCGCACATAATCTCGAATGGGTGCGTCCAGTCAGGTGAAGAAAGAACGGGAGCAGAAGTGAGAGAGCTTTTCAATGACTCGAATGCAGTCACACAGCTAGAGTTGAAGTCGAATGGCGTATCCTTGGCCAGCAAAAGAGTCAAGGGCCTAGCAATCTTGCTAAAGTCCTTGATGAACCGTCTATAGAAACCGGCATGGCCAAGGAAGGCTCGGATATCTCGAATGCATCTGGGAGGAGGTAGATTGGAAATGACCTCAATCTTTGCTTTGTCAACCTCTATGCCATTTTGCGAGATGATATGTCCTAAGACAATACCTTCGCGCACCATGAAGTGGCACTTCTCCCAATTCAAAGTGAGATTCTTGTCCTTACATCGGGTAAGGATAGCGTCAAGATGCAGCAAACACTCGTTGAAGGAATCGCCGAAAATGAAGAAATCGTCCATGAAGATCTCCAGAAATTTTTCCACCATGTCTGAGAAGATTCTCATCATACACCGCTGGAAGGTAGCGGGCGCATTGCATAACCCAAAGGGCATGCGACGATATGCAAACGTGCCGAAAGGACAAGTGAATGTGGTCTTGTCCTGGTCTTTTTCGGCGATGGGAATTTGATTATAGCCGGAGTAGCCATCAAGAAAGCAGTAGTACTCATGTCCGGCCAATCGTTCAAGCATTTGGTCAATGAAAGGTAGCGGAAAATGGTCTTTCCGCGTTGCGGCGTTGAGTTTCCTGTAATCGATGCATACTCGCCACCCAGTTTGGGTGCGAGTAGGGATTAACTCGTTCGCCTCGTTGGTTATGACCGTTATACCTGATTTCTTGGGGACAACGTGAATGGGGCTAACCCACTGGCTATCAGAGATAGGGTAAATGATACCACTATCTAGACATTTTACGATCTCCTTCTTCACAGCCTCTTTCATGACTGGATTGAGACGTCTTTGTGGATCCCGGGCTGGTTTGGCATCATCCATCAGATGAATGTGATGTTCAACGATCAAGAGACTAATCCCCTTGATGTCCGCCATAGACCAGCCAAAAGCTTGCCTGTTGCTGTGCAAGACCGCGAGAAGGGCTTTCTCTTGCTCTGGAGCTAGAGAAGCCGAGATGATGACAGGGAGGGTCTCGTTCTCACCTAAGTAAGCGTACTTAAGGTGAGACGGCAAAGGCTTGAGTTCGAGCGTTGGAGGTGAAACGATGGAAGGCAAGATTGGTGAAACGGTCTCGAACTCAAAAGATTCCAGCAAAGGTTCAAAACGAGTGTAAGCGACCGAGTCGGATGGTTCAGGTAACTCATCCGAAAATTCGAAGGATTCAAACTCGGGTTGCGAGCAGCTAAGATCGTTCAAGAACGTGAAACATTCGTAGTCGTTGTCAAGCGCAGAAACAGCAGCAGGTTCGAGGAGGAACGCACTAGTGGCGTCAAGGTTATCGTGATCAAACAGAAACTCCTCGAATTCACACTCTTCAGGGGTGATCTCCTGGATCGAGCAGACGTCCAGTATATGAGCATTAGGTTCGGAGGGCTGATTCCCCAACCTAAAAATGTTGAGTTCAATTGTTATGTTTCCAAAAGAGAGGTTCATCGAACCATTGCGACAATTGATCACAGCATTTGAGGTTGCAAGGAATGGGCGACCGAGTATCACCGGAATTTGATTCCGGGGGTTAGCTACAGGCTGTGTGTCTAATACAATGAAGTCAACGGGGAATATGAAGTCCCTGACTTTTATTAACACATCCTCTAGCTCACCCCTAGGATGGGTGATCGATCGGTCAGCCATTTGGAGAGTGCAGTGTGTGGGTTTCAGCTCTCCTACACCTAATTGCTCGTATACTGAGTACGGAAGCAGGTTAACACTGGCACCAAGATCTAATAGTGCGCGGTTGATGTTCTTATCCCCAATGGTAATAGAAATCGTAGGACAGCCAGGGTCCTTCCGTTTTTGTGGTAAAGATTGGGTAAGGGCATCACTCACAGCACTAGCCAAGAAAACTTTCTTGGGTACCTGAGACTTCCTCTTTTTCGTGCACAAGTCCTTTAAGATTTTCGCGCAGGACGGGACTTGTTGGACAGCATCTAAAAGAGGAATGTTAATGTTAACCTGCTTAAATAACTCCAGAATCTTCTCCATTTGAGGATTTTGTTTATTAGACCTCAACCGGTTTGGAAATGGGACGTTTTTAAAATTGGTTGAGTCTAATGCTTGTGGAGGAGATTGTGGAGTTGGAATGGATCCCAGAACAGGTGTTTTCGTGGAGTGAGAAGTGGGTCCATTCAGAGCAGAAGAAGAGGAAGGAGAGCCTTGTGAAGATCGGAGAATAGGCTCAGAAGACGAAGAAGCAGGAGAAGAAGAAGAAGAAGAAGCAGCGGCCGGGGTATCATCGTTGATCCGTGTGCCAATGTTGTTTTGCAGCATCCTTCCCGATCTCAATGTGGTCACGGCACTCACATTATGGTTCTGTTGTTCAAGAGCAACATGTACATTATGTGGGTGACCGGGATTTGGGAGTGGTTGGGACGGGAGCTTCCCCTTCTCTCGCTCGCTTAAGGCCGCATTCAGCTGTGCAATCTGGGCCTCGATGGTCTTGATGCTTTGCCCGTGAGCGGCAGTATGTTGCACTAAGGACTGAATGGAAGACTGGATGTTAGCAGTGGATTGTGTCGATTGTTTAACGAACGCCTCCAGACTTCGTTCGAGTGAGGAAACCTTATCGTTGTTTGACGGAACAAAGTTGTTTGGTGGAAAAGAATTGTTGGGTGCAAAGTTGTTCGTCTGATTTTGAAAAGGTTGGGGTTGGAAGGGCTGCTGAAACTGCTGTTGAGTTTGTTGTTGCGCTTGTTGTTGCGGCGGAGGGGCCCTTTGGAAATTGTTGCCTTGGAATTGATTCTGATTCTGATTCCAGGCGAAATTGGGGTGGTTCCTCCAACCGGGATTGTAGGTGGAAGAGTATGGATCATTCCTCGGTCTTTGCTGGAATACAGCATTAACCTGATCCTGTCCTTGCGACGGTGGATTGTAAGGACACTCTTCGGTTAAGTGAGAAGGATCGAACAACAAGCGCAGATGGTACGAAGGGGAAGAACATGGGTAGGAGCAGGAGAAGAAAATTTGCTCTCTATTACTTCAAGCTTCTCGTTATTGCAGCCATTTCAGCTTTCATCGCAATAGAGACATCAAGTTGGTGAATTCCTACCCTAGATTGACCGGTAGAAGTGGAGGTAGAAGAAGAAGAAGTCGGTCTGGTGCTCTCCCATTGTAGCGTTTGCTCCGCAAGGTCGTCAAAGAATTGCCACGCTTCCTCATCAGATTTCGATAGGAAGTGGCCCTGACAGATGGTTTCCAACAACTGCTTCGTTGCTGGGTTCAGGCCCTCGTATAAGGTTTGGCAAAGTTACCATTTCTCTATACCTTGGTGAGGACACTGAACAAGAAGGTCTTTATACCGGTCAAAGCACTTCCAGAAGGGTTCATAAGGAAGTTGAGAGAATTGGTTGATTTCATTGCGGATCCTTACGGTTTTATGATTCAAATAGAACTTTTCGAGAAACGCTTTAACAAACTCGTCCCAACTGGTTATGGAGTGGGAAGCGGTGCTATACAGCCATTTTTCAGCAAGATCGCATAGAGTGAACGGAATGACCCGTAGACGTATAGTATCGTCCGACAGTTGGGTGGTTTTCATCATGGCACAAACGTTTTGAAATTTATTGATGAAGATATAGGTATCTTCAGATTCAAGCCCATGAAATCGTGGAAGCATGTTGATGAAGTGGGGCTTAATTTCAAAATTATCCCCATTGGCCAGTGGAAGAGAAAGGCAGGTGGGAAGTGCAGAACGGGTGGGATAGAAACGATCCTGGAGCGCGATTCGCTGCGGCGCTACAACAGGTGGTGGTGGTGGGTTATTGGTCTCCGTAGGAGGTGGAGCCAATCCAGGGGTAGTCAAAAAGATGTTCGGATTAAATCCCGACATCGCGGAAGAAGAGGTTGGTGATGGTGATGGTGATGGTGAAGGTGAAGATGTATGAACAAAATTCCGGTCATCGTCGGAGTTGGCCGGCAGAGGTAAAGGTGAAAGAGGCGTGGACGGAGTTTTGACGTCTGAGTCGATCGCGTAGTCGGTAGCGACTAACGTAACGCGGACTAGGCGGGCGCTAGTGTCCCGAGTCCAAGCGGACATACACTAAACGAGTTTAGTATAGTCAAAGCGGAGAAGGTGAGGGTAAGAAAACGTCAATGGAGAAATACAATGGGTGGTGGGTGAAAAATGGATTTGGCGACAAAGGGCAAGTTTTTATAAAAGTTTTTGATTTTTTCTTTTTTTTTTTTAGAAAGAGCTTTACAGAAATATGTACGGACTTACGGCTTTAAGCAATCACAAACAAGATATGCACAATCATACCTAGATCTAGGGTCACCTAGGTCTGCTAGACAGCTCCTAACTGTTCCAGAGGGCTAGAAATAGGACCTCAAACCGTCTCTTCTCCGTCAAATGCGGCCAGATAAGTGCTAGGTAAGTGGGAGGTTGTCCAACGCTTTCGCGAAGTTCCTTAATTAAATAACCACTTGCCTTCGTCACACTTGCCTAGGCACCGCAAAAGTCAGATAGGATAAACGGCCGATGCCTGTAACTAGTCTTCTGTCCTATTGAGCGCGAAGTCCTTAGGGCTGAGTCTAGTATTTTTTAATTTAACAATGGTCAATGCATATGCTTTTTGTGATTTCTGGGGTCCTGGGAAGGGTGATGAAATCCCCACCCAATCTGAATTGGTTTCAAGCCCCTTAAGTCCGTATTAATGAATGCAAAGCGGTAACAAATCAACTGCAAACAATTTTTATTTTTAGCACGGCGCAAAGAATCCTGCATAAGAACAGTTTATTGGAAGGGGGAAGAGAATTTACGCAAAGAATGCTGCAGAAAACACAGTTTATTGGAGTCCAGAGGAGTGGGGAAGAGGAGAGAGACTCACCAGAAAAATTTAGCACCTTGAAGGCACTAAATGGCCGCGGTTCCGCGGCCAAACACCTGCTTAGGCCGCGGTTCCGCGGCTATGTGGAGGGATCATGCTTCCAAAATTTTTGGGTGTGTTGCTCTAGGAGTCCTCTGCTTGTCTGGATTTGCTGAATCTTGATTTGCTCACTGTATCTGCTCCAGATTTTTACAGTAGACCGTTTGCTTCTTTTTGATCCGTCGCGGTGGAGCCGCGAAATGTGGGTCTATCTTCCCACGTCTTTGGCACTGAACTCGAACTCCGTATTATCCTGCACACTTGCACAAAAACTAATCAAAAATAACAAGATGATTTTTCTTTACAAAGTATATTTTTTTGTTTTGTTTTTTCGGTTATATTTATATTCACAAGTTAACCCGAAATTACACAAAAAAATAAACTACCGTCTACCCGGCAACGGCGCCATTTGATTGTTAGAGATTCTGCGTGTTCAAGTTTAGTTAATTACCGCAATCAAAACGGTTTCGCTTGTAGCTAGCCGGTTGAGTACGGGTCGTCCGCAGGGAGATGGGAATCTTTTTCTATGTGCTTTAACGAGTTAAGTCCGATTTTCCAGATTGGTTTGTGATTAACTAAGTTTTAAAATGATATGTAAAGAGAGCTTGTTAGGGTTAGGATTAGGTTAGTTTGAGTTAGGAGCCGCTCACTTCTTTCGTTGCCACTCTTAATATCGGTGTTACGGTAATCGGCAACAACGGGGATTAGCACGACTAGGAAGGAACTTGCGAGTATAAGCTAGGCTTTCCAACGCTTAAGTTCTTCCTTTTGGTGCTTGTCCGTCCGTTCTTGGCTCTTAGCCATAACCTCCGGTTAATTCAACCACAACCGGTCTCACTACGGAATCACCGCTATCATGTAGGATAGGGTGCCGAAGGGAGCGGATTGTGGTTCAATTAACGGGAGTCGATTTAAGATGTTGGGTAAGGAAAGAGTGAGAGAGATTTCCTTCTCTCAAACTTCCCTTATCCTACCCTAACAAGTATGGAAACTACTCACACATCATAATGAAAAGAAAAGAAAACAAAAGAGGAAGATAGAAAGAAAGAGATTAGAAGATAACAACTAGCTATTTGCGACCTCACCTTGGCAAGGATCAAGCGTAAGCATCATGGTTGTTTAAGGATAAAGGAAAAGAGAGAAGAAAGAAACAACAAGAAATAACAACAACTAAGTTAACAAATGAAAATTACAAGCAATTAACATAAGAGCAAGACAAGTATAATAATAAAATGGACTTCTTTATTCATCATTCTTCACTCACAAAAGCTCACTACAAGTTTTTCAATGGAGAAGAGATGAGAAGAGGAAGAAGAACAAGTATTCTAAACCCTAAAAAATACAAGATTAAGCACCCTTGGCTTCACAAGGTTCTGGGCTATTTATAGGCAGTGAACTGAAAATCTAGGGCAAAATTCTGCCTCAATATAAAAAGACCAAAATAACCCTAAAAGCCCATCTTCTGTCTCCACTGTACGGCCGCGGTTCCGCGGCCTAAGCCTGCTATTGCCGCGGAACCGCGGCACTTTAGGGGAATTGATTCATCGTATTTGGTGGCTTTTCCTGTTTTGCTGTCCCCTTTTGTCTGGTACATATTTTTTCTGATAATCTTTCCACATTTCTTCCAGAATTCTAGTGGATCAAAAGATGATTGGACATGGATCTTTTGTCATGATTTTCTTGAGCTCCGCGTAGATTCCTTGGATCTTGTGTTGCCATTGAGCCTTGTGCATGAAAATGACATCGATTTGCCATTTTGTCTCTTAAACTGGTGTGTGCCAATAGACGGATAAAGAGCGGAGATCCGTGTTTTATCTGTGGTTGGCAGGAACCCGGGTTTTGTCATGTTTTTCCATGAATTTCACCGTTTAGAGCCGAGAACCTGTATCCTGCAATTGACTAGCAAACATGGCTCAAGAGTACCTACCGATATGCAATGTGATAAAAATTGGGCGGTATGAAAATGCAAAAATCTGATATGAACAAAACGCCAACCAAACTCTAAATGTCCCAACGGCGAATGATGAGTCGCTCCTGGTACCATATTCCAGTGCAGCAATGCAGACGCCAACCAAACTCCGAATGTCCCAACGGCGAATGATGAATCGCTCCTGGTACCATATTCTAGTGCAGTGATGCAGACGCCAACCAAAATCCAAATTCTCAAATGGCGAATGATGAATTGCTCCTGGTACCATATTCCAGTGCAGCAATGCAGACGCCAACAAAAATCAAATTTCCCAAAATTCTTCCAGATCTACGGTTGGTCTCCAAGTTGACTGCCATATACAATCCACGAGCTTAAATAATTCTCACCATACCCATGCCCCACCACAATCACCAGTCCAGCGGCCGGTCTCCGCCCTTGGAATTATGCTCCATTTGGAAGACCCACTCATGTGTCCTCACGATACATGAGAAGAACAAACCTTACGAGATCTTTTCGACTCGTAAGAAAATACCTTCGTGGGATCCTTACTCACAAAGAAAAACACACTTGGGAGTGCTCACGACTCCTAAGGAGAACATACACTTATGAGATCCTTTCGACTCGTAGGGAGAATAATTTAATGGGACCCTTACGGCTCATAAAATTAAAAAGTTTTAGGTGATAGGGACCTAAACTTGTCTCCTAAGCCATCGCTCTCCAACAGGTAAAGGCAAATGATGAATTGCTCCTGGCATCTGTGCTTCAGTGTTAGCAACGCTGATGCCGACCCCTACCCCAAAATTCCAAGCTTCCGATCCAATAGACCCCTAAGTCTTTAAACTGGGAACAGATGACCTCTAAGTCGTTTAACTGGGAACAGATGACCCCTGAGTCGTTAACTAGGAATGAGGGAAATCCCCTCACAACAAATGATGATTCGCTCTTGATACTATATTCCAATGCAGCGGTGCTGATGCCAAACTAAAACCAAAATCCCCAAATCCTGTCATGACAGATGATGATTCGGTCCTGGTACCATATTCCAGTGTAGCGGTGCTGATGTCAACCCAAATCATATCAAATCAGCAAAACAACCAATGACCTCCCTTGCAGAATCAAGCTCCACCTCGGAAACAAGTCAACTTCATCCCTGACACCGCAAGAAGCGGAGCAAGTCAAACTCAGCACCGACCGTCCACGTCGCTAAAAGGGCAGCACCGACCGTCCAAATCGCAAAAAGGGCAGTATCGACCGTCCACGTCGCTAAAAGGGCAGCACCGACCGTCCACGTCGCTAAAAGGGCAGCACCGACCGTCCATGTCGCTAAAAGGGCAGCACCGACCGTCCAAGTCGCTAAAAGGGCAGCACCGACCGTCCAAGTTGCTAAAAGGGCAGCACCGACCGTCCACGTCGCTAAAAGGGCAGCACCGACCGTCCATGTCACTAAAAGGGCAGCACCGACCGTCCAAGTCGCAAAAATGGCAGCACCGACCGTCTAAGTCGCTAAAAGGGCAGCACTGACTGTCCATGTCGCTAAAAGGACAGTAACGACCTCCTCGTCGGAATTATGCTCCACCTTGGAATCAAGTCAACTAGACACTCCGCCTCAGGGACACATCAACTACCGACACTCCGTCTCGGAGACACGTCAAGCATCGACCATCCATGTCGTAAAAAGGGTGATGCCAGCTTCCCAGAAAGTGGGAACCAAAGAAAGTCGCCTCCACGCGAAAGAAGATCCATCAAAATCATGCATACGACTCACATATGTGGTGTGCATTTATTGATGGGGGGCACTTTGTTGGGGTCAAAAATTGCACCCTGGTTGACCAAGTCAAAATCAAAGTCAACCCCAAGTAAGCGGGCCCAAACCCAGATCAAGTGGGCCCATGCCCAAGTAGAGCCCCATGGCCGGCCTCCTCTATGCCAAAATAAAAATCATTTAATAAATAATTTTGATGTAATTTTTAATGGGCATAAAGCCAAATTTTTGTAAAGCACATGGCTCATGCGCAAAAGAAGTGAGCACATGAGGCATGGGATGGGCAAAATGCCATTTTGTAAAGCCCGATGGGCTATATATAAATTTGTAAGCCTATACAAGGCAACATGATAATGAAATAAAGCATACAATTTCATTCTCCCCAAAAACTAGGGTTTGTGCCTCTATCCTCTCTCTCCCAAGTTCTTCCTCTTCCTTTTCATTTTCCAATTAAATCAAGACCTTAGCTCTCTTTTTTTTTAAAAACTAAATAAATATTTACCATAAACCCACCTCCCAAGACTCCATCAAGAGAAGAAAAAATGTCTCTTTTTTTATCATCCAAGATCTAAATCTTAGAGTTTCAAGAAAACCCATTTTGGGTTTCTTCTCAAAAGAAAAGGGAGAAAATCTTTTGGAGTTTAACTCCACAAATAAAATTATTTTGGAGTTTAACTCTATAATAAAAACCCTTTTTTTTTGGAGTTTAACTCCGAATAAAATTTTTTTGGGAGTTTAACTCCAAATAAATTTTTTTGGAGTTTAACTCCATCACAAAAAAAAAGATCTTTTAAGAGTTCCTGCTCCCTCTCACGTGAGGAAGAGAGAACTCCCACCAAGTGGGAGCTTTCTCCCTCTCACGTGAGGGGGAGATTCCCCAATTAGTGGAGTTTAACTCCACACCACATTAAAAATCTTTTTGGGATTGAACTCCATTTAAAATCTTTTTAGGAGTTTAACTCTATTTAAAATCCTTTCGGAGTTTTACTCCATTTAAATTCTTTTGGAGTTTAACTCCACAAACAGAAATTCTTTCGGAGTTCAACTCCACAATAAAATTTCTTTCGGAGTTTAACTCCATTTAAAATTCTTTTGGAGTTTAACTCCACACCAAATAATGATCTTTCTAGAGTTGAACCCCGTTTAAAGTTATTTTGGAGTTTAACTTTGCTGGATATAGTGCCCTCAAAGTCAATTATTGGATCGCAGGCACGTGATTTCAATGATTGAGGAGGACCGATGCCGGTAGAACAGTCTTACTCAAGATGATAGTATGCTATCTGCTTTGACTTTATCAGTCGTGTATAGGTTCAGGTGACTGATCACGATTACACGTTGATAGAGCCCTTAGGATCTTGCTTGACTACCAACAGTATGAGGGTGATCATATACGTGAGAGTTGGGTAGTCCATAAGCACATGCTTAACAGTGGTCCCTAGTCGTGGGAGTTTCGAGACAGGGCATCGATACTCCGGAGTAGACTAGTGTATACAGTCTAGACCCCGACGAGGGGCGGTGGCTGGTCTCACAAGCCACTGGTTTCAGTTAGATCACCTAAGATGTATATAGGTGCTCATTGGGTTATGAGTACACCGGACAGGACTCGCCGGGAACCTGCTAGTTGGTATTATACATATCGCCAGATAGCAGTTCCCTGGTGACATGTGTACAGGTTAGTTCATCGACCTGAGGTCGTCATTTGTCTCGTGTGAGTTCCCACTGTGCTTTGATTTCTATCCTACCACCGCTTAAAGGAGTCGTGCAAACAGGTAGTTTTTGGGTACAGTCCCGAGCCATATGGAGGCACGTGAGCGGATCGGCGGGGGATTCGTCTCTCCCGGAATTGGGGGTGGAGATCGCGCTGTGTCTAGGAAATCCATTACACCAAGTCCTTGGCCAAGGCAGGTGAGAATTACTGGTAGGTACTCCGGTAGTTTCTCAGGGTGTTCAGGGCTTGTCTCCGACACGACTTATACCGCTATTGGGGGTCTGACGTTACTAGCCCCTAGGCCGGATTTGCGATACTCATAGAAGAATGGACCGGACTGTATATACATTGTCACTGTTAGGCTCAGTAGGGTTTCTGGATGAGTTCGCTCATCAACCTCTCTTGAGGTCAGTGCATGGGCAGCCGTTACGCACAGCTAGTGCCGTTGACGGCTTATGGTTAAACCCACTGCCAGGGTACTGACGAGTCATTAGAGTCCCCCACAGATAGTTTCCCAAGTTCGGGCGAAACGTTGTAGAGGCCGTATGGTTTTATGGCAGGGTTCGGAAAATGCACGTGCGTTTACGCACGTGTCATATTTCGAGCAGATAATACTGGTGGGCTTTGGTTTAAGCCGGATCCGAGTATTATACTTAGTAGATATAATATCTTTGTCTCAGTTGCATTTGTATTCGGTCGTAATACAAATGCGGGTATATTTATACAGTTACGGGGTTATCCTGAAATCCGTTTCGGGGTCGCTTTTGGAAGTTGCCAGTTTCCAGTTTTCTATCACCCGTATTAAACATTCGGTTAAATACGGATTTATCTTTTCTTTGAGGATGAGTCATGAGAGGAAGCTTCTTGGATGATGACTAGGATTAGTGACTCATTGGTTTTGCATTAATGGTTGATGAGGTGTATTTATGAGTCACCATTTTCCATTAATGTGTTTTGTTCTTGCTAAGATATTTCTTCTTGATATTTTTGTGAGAAGCTTTTCTAATGGTCACCACTTGCTCCTACCCTCACCTCCCTCCTCCTATATTATGGCCGGCCCCTCCCTTCCTCCTCACTCACTCACTTGGTAGAAAAGATTATGATAGATTTGTGTATGGAAATTTCATAGCTCCTTTTATTCCATCTCCTGATTCAAATGGCAACTTCATTAACCGTTCGTCCATGGCTTTGGACGAAGTGAGACAAAATGTTCTACTCATTATCTACATCAATCTTGGTCATCTCTTTTAGCAAACTTGATGATCGAGTTGCCTCGGGTCAGAGGCGGGAGCCCGTTTAAAGATCCGATGACGTGGTGCCACCTGGACGAGAAGATCGGAGATCGACGAGATCGGAGCAGCCGCAACAGGAGCGTGGGATGATGGTTAAAGAACGAAGGACTCGGATCGTTCGGTATAACCTTTCTACCCTTTTTTGTAGTTTGTTAGTTTAGCGTTAATGGCAGATCCGAGTTATAGTATGCGATAGCGCCAGTTATAAAAGTTTTTGTTCCGCATTTGGCGTCTGAAAGATGGCCGGGGCGCTACCGTAGACTCACATGGTATCAGAGCCTCTCCATTAAGCTTTACTAACTTGTGCTAACGCGTTTAAAATATCGATCAAATGGATTTTCGAAAACCGCAAATTCCATGTCTAAAGTTTCTGTTGATTTTAAATCTGGTCTAAAAATCATTTTGACTATACCAGAAAATTAAGCAGGCTTTTTAAACAACACTGAAGAAAAACGACAAAGTGAATCGACCGTACGACCGCGGAACCGCGGCCGTCTTGGTCAATCATTTGACCATTTTTCTTCTGGGGCTTCTACTTGGAAAATTGTGGTTTCTGGAACTGTTCATTTGGGCCCAGTTTTTGTTACTGTACAGCAGATGTATGTAGGGCCCACTTTGGGAAATTTTGTTAGTTTACAGTACTTACATTATATCTCCGAACGGGAATGTCATTTGAGCGGTAAATTGCGTCTGATTGCTATAGTTCTTTTAGACGGGTTTACGAACGTGACATTCGCGTTGATGTTCTGTGTTGTGCTGTGATATTGCGGATTTGTCGTGGCGGATAGCAGTGTGCAATGGTAGTGCAGTTTGAGTTTATTTGTACATTTGATATTGCGGGGCGAGCGTCCAACATATGGACTGCCGTCACTGCCTGTTTGTATAATATTCTTTTGGGGCACGACCGGGTTGAGGTCGATGTACCTGTTGTACATATTTTTCATTTCTGTACTAGGTTTTGCCCCGTGACGGAGTGCACGGATAGCTAGGTTCTGGAGGGCAACGGGTCTGCATCTCATGGCTTTGAGAGGCAGAGGGGCCTCACTCTAGAATTGGCAGACTATTCGCCGCACTCATAGGGGGTACAGGTTGACCTAAGGAGGGGTGCTCAAGTTACCGGATTCCGTGAAGTGCAGGGTAGTCCATTCACTTTGCTGTAGGGGCTGCCTCGCTTCAGGTTTTGGCGGGTAACTTGCCGCACCCGTAGGGGTCTAGGTTTCATTGCACAGGCTATCCACACGACCAGGGGAACGTCGGGTTTGAGCAGCGGCTCTGTGAAACCCGGGGATCCCAGATTATCTGTATTGTTCTGTGATGCTTATTACTTTTCTGCAATATTGCATATTATCACGCCTGGAGCGATTATTGTATATTGGTATATATACTATTAGATGTTGTATATGTTTTGCACCCACGCTAGTCCAGTCCCCGCTCTGTCGTTAGTTAAGTAACCTAACGGGTTATGACGGGACCCAGTAGCGAATGCGGATGGCATATACGTACATTTTATTTTCGTTCTTTTCTGGTGTGATTAATTGATGGGATTGCGTTGATTCTGATCAATGCAAAGGAAAACAAACATGTTTGGATGTTGTTGGAACAGTTTTAAAAAGTGTTATTACAAAGACGTTTCCTTTTGTTTTGCACGGTGGTATTCGGTTGGAATATCCTGCACCTCATTCGACGAGGCAAGGGCCGATATCCCTTCACTGGGAGTGACCCCTTAGGCAGAAGTTTGCGTCAGGGTAATAACTTCACTATAGTCGATTACAAGTTGCTTTGCATCGCGGTATTCAGTTGGAATATCCTGCACCTCATTCCACGAGGAAAGAGCCGAGATCCCTTCACCGGGAGTGAACTCTTTAGCAAAGGTTTTCGCCACTATATTTTTACAAAAAGCTATCAGATTCCTTCAACGAGATCAAGTTCATTATGTTAAAGGTTTTTCGCCAAAAACCAGCCATAGCCCTACGTCATTTCTTATGGATAGTCAGTAGTATTCAAGCTATGTTTGTTGGCCTTCGTCAAGACATAGTGTTTGGTAGCTGCTGGGGTATTCATTTGCTGCATAGATAGATGAGTTGGTTTGGGACAGTCGTATTACTTTGTTGGCCTTCGCCAAGGGTATGTACGGGTGGGTTCAAATTAACAAGATAATGACGGGCAGAACTTGACATGTGGCTTATGATTTGTTGGCCTTCGTCAAGGTCATAAGAACATGGGGCAAAAATCATATCGGGAGTTTCTAAAGAAACTGAAACTTGCCAGGCATGCGCATACCTTCTGGAGTGTGATAACGTGAGTGGATTCCATCACGTTATCATGCGATGAGAGTTGGATCCCGATTCCTACTGATGAGTTGGTTTACTCTTCGGGTGATCCCGATTGATTCTTCTTTTAGGTTTGGAGGAGAATTTGACAGTACAGTGGGAGGTTTCCGGACTAGATAAAGTGATAACCATTCTGATCTAGGTTAGAGTGCACGCAGAGTATTTTTTTTCTCTCTCTCTCTTTGGCAGCGACCTTTGACCGATCCTAGACTATGACTCAGTGACCAAGTTGACCGAATCTTCTTAAAATACTGGCTTTTGGATTGTCTGAGTTGCATAAGTCATTGCCACTCCTTCTTTTACCCTTTGAATTTCTCAGAACACCCCGTATTATTACGGACATCCACTTCCATTGGATAGATCCATCGTATGGTTATATACGAACTCGAAGGGACTTCTTCGAGGATGGATCCAGGTTCAGGAGAAATAGAATTGGTTTATTCAGTTGTCTTTTATTATCACCTTCTCTCAGGTTGCGAGGGCTCATTGGTTTAGGAGAGTACACCTATTACGCTTATTGGATAGTCTTTTTCCAAACCATAGGCAGGTGCTGAAAGGTAGGGAATGAAGAAAACCAATTAGCCTAAGTAGGGTGTACAGAAGGTAATATGTAAAGACAAAATAAAGGGATTAGAAATAGGCCAAAGTAAATTGCGACTGTTATCATTCACGACCAAACCGTGTACTTCATCGCCACTCCTATTTCACCTTTAAAAGAATAAGGTATTATTCAGTTGTCTTTTATCATCACCTTCTCTCAAGATGTGAGTACTCCTAGGTTGAGGAGGGTACACCTATTATGCTTACTAGATAGTCTTCTTCTAAACCATAGGCTGGTGCCGAACGGTAGGGAAGGAAGAAAACCATTTAGCCTAACGATGGTGTACAGAAGGTAACGACTGAAGACAAATAAAGGGATTTGGAGAGATGGCAAAGAAATATACGGTTAAAGTCATGAATTGGATTATGGAAGAGGCATTACTATGAATACCAGGATACCCTTACGAAATATTTTCATGTTTCAGTGCATTGTTAATAGAAAACTGTTTTCCCGATTAGATACTTACTCTAGAGTATGTATTTACCAGGTTTCATTCTCACATATGTATGGTTTTACAGATGATGAGTGGGAGGAAGTTATTGGAAATTAGGTGATCATCCTCATTATATCGGAATTCGTTGTAAATGGTGATATTTGAGGAAGTCGCCTGGGTTATTGCCGGCAGGCATGTATTTGGTTTTGAGTATCCGTTGTTGTGCACTAATTTCAAAATGATATATCTGTACGTTTATTTTAATAAAGTAAGATATAACTTTTTGATATTATGTCGATGACATTTACCTATATCAGTTGGCGATTGAGTAAGGAGCATTGAGCAGCGGAGTAGTTCTTGACCATAAGTACAGTTTTCAACCTCCGATGCACAGGTTTTGAGTTATTTAAACTCAACGGACTTATACAGAGTATTGTATGTTGTCCAATGTCCATCAGGACAAAGGGGTTGGTCCTCATACTATGTTCTGTTTACTTATGACTTCTCTAGTTTTTAGACAAGTGTTTCGCAGAAAAACAAGGTCTAAGTTTTGAGAAATTGTGGGTATAAGAATAAAGTAGAAAACTAGGTGTCGCAATTATCGGGATTCTTCAAAGAGATCGAAAATGTAGATACTTGTGATTGGTATTCAGTTGATAGTAATAGTTTTGAGAAACTCGTTCAGGTTACTCATAATTGGATATATTCCTAAGTTGAGTAATGCTGATTAGCCTCTCTCCATTAAGTTTATATGCACTGGAGACAGCTGCATGATTAGAATCTGGTTCCAATTAAATAAGTGCCAAAGTTTCTATATTGGATATAGAATGGTTCATATCTTAACGATGTTAAGGTACGGGGAGTTGTCCGACTTATGCTTAAAACCAGACTCTGGATAACTCAGGGCACGTTTCTGTAATGGCAGTTTGTGGGTTGATCCGGGCTATGTCGAGGGTAGATTTTCTACCATCTGGAAGATCAATAGTGATATTGTTCATGACTCGCCACAGTTTTAGTAAAATGGATTTTTTTCAGAAAACAGTAGTGGGAGTTTGGTAGAACTGGAAGTGATTCCAGAACCGCAAACGATTACGGAAAATTTAATAGGACCTAAAGATTCAATCAGGATTGACATTCTAATAGCCACTCCGCAGATATGGTGGGTAACCTCAGACACCCGAGAGGTACTCCGGTAGCCTCAAGGACGGTGACAGGGAGGTTCTTATCTATCCAGACTTGACACTGCTGTTGTTCCAGGCTTGAGACCCGGCAGGAGGATAAGTTTAGCGTCATTCTAAACTAGCTTTAGAAGTGCACGTATATATTATTCTATCAGAGGGTAATTATGGTCAGTGGGAGCAGCGGAAGCATAGTGGGCAAGTAGCTTATGTCTATTTATAGACTAGAGCAGATATAGCGGAGATAGATCGTCTAATTTTGATATGACAGTCATAGGTTTGACTTCATAAGAATAGGGGGTGGATCTGTTAAGAAGGTAGTAGGGTGTGATGTCCTGGTATTTGGATGTCATACACAGAGTAGGAAGTAAAATTCCTATACTATGATCGGTTGTACTGTGGCAGTCATACAGTTGTTTCTCCGGACAAGATATGGATATAATATCAGACATTCTGGTTTCTAGATCTATGGTTTTAGATCTAGATTTGGGTAGTTTCCCAATGTGGGTACTTTGACAGTATTCTAATGGTTTTTAGAATAGATGACTCCTGGCATGGTGGTGTACCTGCAGGTGATGGAGTCACCCTCTCTAAAGGTGTCTTATAGACTAAAGGGGAGAGGGCTGTGCATGATTGGCAGATCACTTACTTAGGCAATTGAGTCCATCGTGAGATGTCAAGTACCACACCAGATGTTGTTTTTGCACTAGATACAATAAGTTTGTATTAATCCAATCCTAGAGAAACATAAGGAAACAGTTTTAGAATATAAGTTAATGTTCTACGGATTTGATGACGGCAGCCTCCTTCGGGGGACGGTTATCATTCCAGGCTTCAAAGGTGACATAGATGACAGAGTGATTGTCAGAGTTATAGTTTTCCCTCTGACGAAGAGGGACAATATTATGGACAGGTGGTTCAAGAGGATACTGTGGGAGGCATGGTGCAGGATACTGATTAGGTTCAGTTATCGATGCAGTCTAAGAAGTTTGGATTTGGAGTTCATTTATGAACTAGGTCCCATCAGATATCCAGACATATTCTAAAACAGGTATTACTCAATTCGGGAGATGGCTTTCTTCGCGAACTTGAGATTAAGAGAGACATAGAAAGAAACATCAGGGCGGATCCACTCACTGAGGCTATTTCTCGAACACAAGAGTTTTACAAACGGGCTTTATGAAACTGATTAGTAGAGGAGTTGGATGTTCGGTATCACACGGGCTGTGAGTATGCGACATCGCAATAATTAGCCTTAAGTGCAAGTGGGAAATTGTTGGATATAGTGCCCTCAAAGTCAATTATTGGATCGCAGGCACGTGATTGCAATGATTGAGGAGGACCTATGCCAGTAGGACAGTCTTACTCGAGATGATAGTATGCTATCTGGTTTGACTTTATCAGTCGTGTATAGGTTCAGGTGACTGATCACGATTACACGTTGATAGAGTCCTTAGGATCTTGCTTGACTACCAACAGTATGAGGGCGATCATATACGTGAGAGTTGGGTAGTCCATAAGCACATCCTTAATAGTGGTCCCTAGTCGTGGGAGTTTCGAGACAGGGCATCGATACTCCGGAGTAGACTAGTGTATACAGTCGAGACCCCGACGAGGGGCGGTGGCCGGTCTCACAAGCCATTGGTGTCAGTTGGATCATCTAAGATGTATACAGGCGCTCATTGGGTTATGAGTACACCGGAAAGGACTCGCCGGGAACCTGCTAGTTGGTATTATACATATCGTCGATAGCAGTTTCCTGGTGACATGTGTACAGGTTAGTTCATCGACCTGAGGTTGTCATTTATCTCGTGTGAGTTCCCACTGTGCTTTGATTTCTACCCTACCACGGCTCAAAGAAGTCGTGCAAACAGGTAGTTTTTGGATACAGTCCCGAGCCATATGGAGGCACGTGAGCGGATCAGCAGGGGATTCTTCTCTCCCAGTATTGGGGGTGAAGATCGCGCTGTGTCTAGGAAAGCCATTACACCAAGTCCTTGGCCAAGGCAGGTGAGAATTACTGGTAGGTACTCCGGTAGTTTCTCAGGGTGTTCAAGGCTTGTCTCCGACATGAGTTATACCGCTATTGGGGGTCTGACGTTACTAGCCCCCTAGGCCGGATATACGATACTCATAGAAGAACGGACCGGACTGTATACATTGTCACTGTTAGGCTCAGTAGGGTTTCTGGATGAGTTCGCTCATCAGCCTCCCATGAGGTCAGTGCATGGGCAGCCGTTACGCACAGCTAGTGCCGCTGATGGCTTATGGTTAAACCCACTGCCAGGGTACTGACGAGTCATTAGAGTCCCCCACAGATAGTTTCCCAAGTTCGGGCGAAACGTTGTAGAGGCTGTATGGTTTTATGGCAGGGTTCGGAAAATGCACGTGCGTTTACGCACGTGTCATATTTCGGGCAGATAATACTGGTGGGCTTTGGTTTAAGCCGGATCCGAGTATTATACTTAGTATATATAATACCTTTGTCTCAGTTGCATTTGTATTCGGTCGTAATACAAATGCGGGTATATTTATACAGTTACGGGGTTATCCTGAAATCCGTTTCGGGATCGCTTTTGGAAGTTGCCAGTTTCCAGTTTTCTATCACCCGTATTAAACATTCGGTTAAATACGGATTTATCTTTTCTTTGAGGATGAGTCATGAGAGGAAGCTTCTTGGATGATGACTAGGATTAGTGACTCATTGATTTTGCATTAATGGTTGATGAGGTGTATTTATGAGTCACCATTTTCCATTAATGTGTTTTGTTCTTACTAAGATATTTCTTCTTGATATTTTTGTGTGAAGCTTTTCTAATGGTCACCACTTGCTCCTACCCTCACCTCCCTCCTCCTATATTATGGCTGGCCCCTTCCCTCCTCCTCACTCACTCACTTGGTTGAAAAGATTATGATAGATTTGTGTATGGAAATTTCATAGCTCCTTTTATTCCATCTCCTGATTCAAATGGCAACTTCATTAACCGTTCGTCCATGGTTTTGGACGAAGTGAGACAAAGTGTTATACTCATTCTCTACATCAATCTTGGTCATCTCTTTTAGCAAACTTGATGACCGAGTTGCCTCGGGTCAGAGACGGGAGCCCGTTTAAAGATCCGATGACGTGGTGCCACCTGGACGAGAAGATCGGAGATCGACGAGATCGGAGCAGCCACAACAGGAGCGTGGGATGATGGTTAAAGAACGAAAGACTCGGATCGTTCGGTATAACCTTTCTACCCTCTTTGTAGTTTGTTAGTTTAGCGTTAATGGCAGATCCGGGTTATAGTATGCGATAGCGCCAGTTATAAAAGTTTTTGTTCCGCATTTGGCGTCTGAAAGACGGCCGGGGCGCTACCGTAGACTTACAAACTTCACATTAAATTTTTTTTATGAGTTTTACTCCATCTAAAATTCTTTTGGAGTTTAACTCCACATTAAATCTTTTTTGGGAGTTTAACTCCATTTAAAATCCTTTCAGAGTTTAACTCCATTTAAATTCTTTTGGAATTTAACTTCACAAACAAAAATTCTTTCGGAGTTCAACTCCACAATAAAAATTCTTTCGGAGTTTAACTCCATTTAAAATTCTTTCGGAGTTTAACTCCATATTAAATCTTTTTAGAAGTTTAACTCCATTTAAAATCTTTTTGGAGTTGAACTCCATTTAAAACTCTTTTGGAGTTTAACTCCACAATAAAAATCTTTTTGGAGTTGAACTCTATTTAAAACTCTTTTTGGAGTTTAACTTCACAATAAAAATCTTTTTGAAGTTAAACTCCATTTAAAATCTTTTTGGAGTTGAACTCCACATTTAAAATTCTTTTGGAGTTTAACTCCACAAAAAAAATTTCTATAAGAGTTGAACTCCATGTAAAAAAAATAATAAGAATAAAAAAAATCATTAATTTTAGAGCCCCACGTGTGGGGAGTCTCCCATCAAATGGGAGTCTCCCCTCCCCCTCACGTGAGGGGGGGCTCCCTTTTAATGGGAGCCCTTTGGCCCCCCTTACATGAGGTCACATGAGGGTGAGGCCTCCCATTAAATGGGAGCCTCCCCCTTTTTTATTTCTTTTTCTTTCTTCTTTTCTTTTTTTTTTTATTTTATCCTTTTTTATTTAAAATAAATAAATAAATAAATAACTAATTATGAATAATATTTTTAAAAAAACGTTTCTCCAAATATTTATTTACTTATATATATATATATATATATATATATATATATATATATATATATATATATCCTTTTTTTTTTACAAATGGAACAAAAAAAATGAACACGTCTTCATTGTCATATGTTGAAAAAAAATACACACACACCAATACATCGCATTGAGTTCGCATGACCAGCTTGACCCGTCAATCGGAGGTTCTCTCGCTCTAAAGGCGAGGGATAATTAACGGCAGTTTAGTCCGCAGCTGCCGGAGATTCGGATCCCCACAATCAATAAACCCCTGCTTATCCTAGGCAGGGGGAATCTGTAGTACGCCTAACAAGCGCGCGCATATTCTCATCTCAATAGGGTGACGAAAAACACCCTATAACATACACACATATTGACATAACACAATTCTCTTGAGACATAACTTTTGTGGCAAAATGCGGTTTTTCATAAAAATACCTTAACTATAAAAACTCGGTTTTATTTAAATAGTGTTATCAAATTCTTTGCGATTATGATTCTACAACCCATTTCGGGAAACCCACTATTGGATGGTGCGGATTATCGCACATCTTCGGCCTAGTAGAGCGAGATGCAGACTTCCTCACGGAGTATACGATCTCGAAAGAATTTTAATACGATTTTTAAGGAAAATGAGATTTTCCACTTCATAAATAAAATCAATTTTTAATAATTATATAAATATTATCAAACCGTATATTTTTAATATATAATGAAATTCCATGTTTTCTAGAAAATAAAAGAATGACAAGTTTCATTAAAATACCATCATGTATCAATACAAGACAAGTTACACTAAAATACAATGAATTATTCAAGCTAAGTTACTATTCACTAATATACCTCACTCTTTAAAATTCACATCCATGAAAACCCTAAAGAACATAAATAATTACTCGAGATTTATTTTGAAAATATATAAAATATTTTTTATAAAACTCCCTCGAGATATATAAAATTACATTAAGGATCTTACTAAATATAGGTTTAAGCGAGACCAATTCTCTTGAGCTTCAGGGAGCCAGAGAAAGTGGGTGCTTGCGTATTTAAGGTAGAAAACTAAAACGGTGTTATCAATGGTAATTGTCTTAGAAAAAACATAAATCCTGTTATCCATGTGCAACAGTTACCAATAACTCCTAAACCTAATTCAGGATCCAAATTCTGTTCTAAGTGTCTGACTCAAGTCTGAGTCCAAATCAATCTGAATCCAATTCAAATATGAATCCAATTCAATATGAATCCAATATACCAAAGATGAACTTGAATACCAGAAGAATACCAAACGTGCAAACATGACTTGACTTGACTGAACCATGGCTATGACTTGACTTCATTACATGACAACTTGATACATCCTAAAACCGTTTACAAGAACACTTTATACTATGGTCTCGGCAAGTCTGATAATTACCAATCAATATAATATAAATTACGGGGTTTAACGAGTAGACTGGTACGGAATGTAGTAGAAGTGGAACGAGATGGTCACTAAAAGACATCTACATGAACATCCATGCCGTTGTCCCGTAGGTTTTGACGGGCCTTATACTTCCGATTACCATAATCCACGGAGCAAGTTGGACTTCTCTCGTATACACCGATACATTCTGTACCAAGCTATAAACAATTACGTTAGCATAACAAACAGATAATTTACCAGTTCTATTCTATTTACTTACCTATTCGATTCTATCTTTTAGGACTTTCCGAGCGCTGGTTCGCTAACGACATTCCTATCTCTTCTTTCTTTAGAATGTTCGTCAGGAGGACCCGACTCTCAGGAGACCGAGCCCTGTCAGGACGATTTGGAGCAGTTCACAGAGGACCCAGACTTCTAGGCTTTTACTTGTACTTATTTTCTTTTCAGTTCATATTCCGCTGTTTAGGTATCGCTTTCTATCATTGTACTTTTCTTTTTAGTTGTATGTAAACAAAGAATGTTAATAAAAGTTGCTGTTATTATTTCTTGTGTATTCATTTATATTGCTTATTTACGCTTAACGTGTTTACTTCTAATTAAATACGTCGCGGCCCATCATGTCTACTTCTCCGTACACTGGGAAGCGGGGCGTGATAATCCTCACAATTAAAAACCTCACACAAACGAGTGGGAATCTGATAAAGTCAGTTATATCGGTCGCATCTATCCAAAACTCTAATATACGGTGCCATAAATCAACTTGGTATTTTCGTAGATGTGAGAGGTGGATGAATATGTCCAAATAGCATCTGCCCCAAATTCAGGTAAGACGTTCAATCCCAGTTCATCTTTGTTTTCAGCGGTAAACAGTGACCATTGAATTTATCGATCTTTATTTTATCTTTCGACATCTTTTGTCTATATCGCAGCAAACCCAACTTCTCCTTCGATCTGAACCAACGCCTTCAAAATTACGATTTAAATAGATGGGAAAGAGGACACAAGTATCGCTACCCACCCTAAATTTAAATCGTAGAATTGAAAGATCTCTACGTTCCCTAACCTCGTTTCGATACCAGTTATAAGGAGAAAGTCGATCCACGGAATAATGCTTACGACGCAAAAAATCACGCAATCACACCATGCAATTAACAACAAAAGACAAAACGATAATAAAGCGCGAGAATAAGAAAACAGAATTGTTGGGGTAAAAAATTTCGGTTGACCAAGTCAAATTCAAAGTCAACTCCAAATCAAGCGGGTCCAAGCCCAAGCCAAGTGAGCCCATGCCCAACTCGAGCCCAAACATGAAGAGGCCAGTCTTCCCCATGCCAAAAGAATAATTATCTAGCAATAAATAGGTTTGATAAAATTTTCATGCATAAATGTAAAATAAATGGGTATAAAGCCAAATTTTTGTAAAGCTCACAACTCATGTGCAGAAAGAAATAATCACATGAGGCATGAGATGGGTAAAATGTCATTTTGTAAAATCCAAGAGGTTATATGTAAATTTGTAAGCCTATATAAGCCAACATTATGATGAAATGAAATATAATTTTCATTCCTTTAAAAAACATTAAGGTTCTGTGCCTCTTTCTCCTTACTCAAGATTTTAAATCTTATTCTCTTTTTTGAATTAAATCAAGAGTTTAACTTTTCTTTTCCCAAAAAAGGATAGTTTTTCACCATAAAACTCTCGAAGGGGAGTTCGCATCTTCCATCAAATCTCTTAAAGGGAGATTTTTAATCTCATCCCTCCCCCTTCTTCAAGATCCAACCAACTGAGAAGAGGAAAAATGAGATCCATCTCCAAAAATCCCATTTTGGAAGGATCCAAGGTTGAAGAAAGGATACAGGACTCAAGGGAGAAGACATGGGTCCCCTTTCATTATCTCTGAATGTCAAGAAAGGATCCAGGGCTCAAGGGAGAAGACATGGGTCCCCTTTCATTATCTCTGAAAGTCAAGAAAGGATCCAGGGCTCAAGGGAGAAGACAGGGGTCCCCTTTCATTATCTCTGAAAGTCTTCTGGGAGTTTAACTCTAAACAAAATTTCTTCTTTAGGCGTTTAACTCCAAACCAATGTTTGAGGAGCTTAACTCCAAGATCCAAATCCTTTTAGGAGTCTACTCCAAATCCCTCTTTCCCTAAGAGTTTAACTCCAAAGGCCCTCGAGAGTTCAACTCCCAGCTCAGGGGCTAAGCCCCTTCTTCCACTGGTCTTTCCAGTGGTCACGCGCCGTGCACGTGACCCACTGGCGTCCAGATGCCGCGCACCGCGTACATAACCTGCTGGCGTCCAGCGCCCACTTGCCCCGCATGTGACCCGCTGGCCACACACGCACACTGCATATTGAGTTTGCATGACCAGTTTTACCTATCATTCGGAGGTTCTCTCGCTCTAAAAGAGAGGGGTAATTAACGGCAGTTTAGTCCGCGACTGCCAGAGATTCGGATCCCCACAATCAATAAATCTTGGCCTACCCAAGGAAGAGGGAATCTGTACATGCCTGACCAGCGGCGTGTATTCCCATCTTAATAAGGTGATGAAAAACACTCTACAAGAATCACTAACACAAACCAGAGAGGGATTTGTTAACAAGGTTCACCCACCGTTTGGCTAGTCTCCGGCAGAGTGAAATCTGCAAAGTCTACTATAATCTTGAATCAAGTACACCTACGAGCAACCCTAGAAGATTTCTCTCAAAACTCTCTAAATCTAAGCCGTCACCCATTCAATACAATAGTCACCCTTTTCTTTTTAATTAGGCAGTGCATAAATCCTACGAGAGGTCCCTATTTATATGCAAACCCTAACCCTACCTAAAATAAGAGATAAACCCGAATTACCAGAATTCTGTTCACAGCAGTTTTATCGTCGACAGACGTCTGAACTATACTTGGTCAAACGTCTCCCAAGACTCTGTATCTCTTCAACTCCTTGGACAGATGTATGCACTCTTACCATCAAACGTCTACCATTACTCTAGATTGGGTTTCAGCATCTCCAGACGTATGTCCCATACGTCTGGCTGCGCTATGTTCTTTTGGTTTCGACTTGACCAGACGTCTGTATTTTCTCCATCAGACGTCTGGCGTTGCTCTGGATTTCTGACATAGCTCTCGTGCATATCCAGATGCCTGTAATCCTTACATCAGATGTCTGCAAAAAGTTTCTCCACAATTTTAACAAGCCGGTCTTCTGAATCCTCGCCCGTTGGCATCTAATCCCGCAGATAGATAATTAGATTCTTGTGTTCCTTCCTTTCGGAAACGGTAAGCGCTCTCTTAAAGGAATACCACCATTTATTATTCTTCCATTGTTTTGCGACGGAGACATTTTGGTTCTTTACAAGTCGGAATAGTTGCAGAAACTTATTCTAGAGACTTAGTTCTCCATACCAAAAATCTTGCCATAAATTGATACTCTTTCCACTCCTGAGTGTATACGTGTCATCTTTAAAGAAAGCCTCTCTAATTGAGTGGACACCTTTCTAAAAGCTAGATGTCGAACCTAAGTTCTTGCAAACAACATTCAGAGCACCAGATTCGTTAGCATAAACCACCCCTACGGTTTTCACCCATCACATCTCCTTTTGCGCAACCCATCTCCACCACCATTTCCCAAGTAAAACTTTATTCATTTTAGTTAAGTTTCTGATGACCAGGCCTCCCTCTTTCTTTGGTCTGCACACCACTTCCCATTTCGCCAGATGATAACTTTTAGTTTTACACTACTCCCTTTCCACAGGAATCTTCGTCTAATTGAATCAAGCTTTTTGATGACCCGTGCCGGGAGTAGATAAAACGACATGTAATAAACAGGTAGAGTACTTAGAACTGAATTTATCAAAATTATCCTCCCCTCAATCAAGAGACAAGATGCTTTCTATCTTTCCAATTTGCATTGAAAGCACATTATTAGCAGGCTTCAATCTCTCTTCTTTAGGCCTAAGGAGGGGTAGGCCCAGGTACCGGATAGGAAATTCCGAAGTTTTGCAGTTAAAGATTCTTTCTATCTTTCCCTTCCATTCTGCGTTAGTACTTAGCAAAATGACCGTACTTTTGTTGTAGTTTATTTTTTGCACCGACCATAGCTTGAAGGTATAAAGTACCCATTTCATCCTTACAACTTCCTTCACATCAAACCTCTCGAACAATAGGATGTCATCTACGTATTGTAAATTGATTATTGCATTTTATTGCCCTCGGCACTAATCCGTTTATTAACCCCTTTTTTGCAACGAGAGACCATGTTGGAGAGTTTATCAACAATGAAAGCGAAGATAAGTGGAGATAAAGGGTCACCCTGTTTTAGAGCTCTCTTACATCTGAACTCGTTTGTGGCTGCTCCATTTACAGTGACAAGACCGAGGCAGTTACAGGCCATGCTCGTATCCAGCCAACCCATTTTCCACCGAACCCTTTTAATTTTAAGGCCTCCAAGACGCATCGACAATATCGTATACTTTTTTCGAAATCAAGTTTCAATAAGTATCCATCTTTCTCCCTCCTTTTGGCTTCTGGTATCACTTCATCTGCTATCGCAATCCCGTCCATAACATTTCTCCCTACAAGACCCACGGTAGGTCCCATCTACTTCTGATCGAAAGAAATTGAAGCCGCCCTCCACGACCCACGGTAGGTCCCATCTACTTCTGATCGACATAAGCTCCTCCCAAAATACATCTCGTCCTTCTTTCCTACTCAGCCCATGCCCCGTTTAGAATATAAACCTGGCCATCCCCACATCCACTCACTTTAATGGAAATCTTAATATTTTCTTAGACATACCCATAGTTTCCTTCTTTAAGTACTTTGCTCCTTTCATTTAATTTGACGCTGGTTATTCCTTCAAAGATTCCTATGCGACGGGCATTGATATGCTTAAGCCCGTTATATCCTTACTATAATAATTTATATCAATTTTTAGGATTTAGCTCCAAATCAGTTTGCCTTAACTTTCTTCCCTCTTCTTTCTGTTACCCACCATGTCCTCTTCTTCAATAAGCTCTAAGGTTTCAAGATCTTTAATAAGAAATGAAAAAGGTAAAGATATTAAGGTATTTTAAGCTCTACTGTAAAATATGGTTTTTACCCTGGTATTGGGACCTAGGGTTTATTGGGGGAAGAAAGTAAAGAGACAGGGGTGATAGTGAAGTAATTTAGTTTGGTCGGGATGAAATGGACTGGATGTGGTAAGGTTGGCGGCTTATTTTTATTAAGGACAAAACTTGTCATTTCGTGCCTGCTGTTAGCTCTTTTAGATAAACACTAGCGGATGAAACTGCAGGGTATATAAGTGCTAGAAAAAGACATTAATGTATTTAAGTGAAGATGTGGTGAAACATTTGAGGGATTTTAATGCAATTTAGCCAAATTACCGAGTTTTGGAGCTTCAATGGCCAATGTACTCTTGGGCCTGTCCTCCATTGGAATAGGAAGAATTTAGCTACCAAATATTTGCTATTTATTCAACAGCCACTTGATTAAAACCATAAGAAAAAGTTTTCCAAAAGATTAAAAGAAAATTTAAAAAGAGGAGGAAGAAGAGAAAAACCTTTTCTGATCATGAATAGAAATAGATAGGAATGTTAGCTTGTTAGCCTTTCTGAGTAAAAAGAGAATAAATTTCATCACTAGAAATTATCTCACTTAATAAATGATGGAAATAAATCGAAATTCCAACACCATTCTCTTGATCAAATATACTTTTTTACCGTTTTGAATAATAAGACCTAACCTAATACTAGTAGAGTTTAAATCCATTATCTTTTGCTCAAAAGTAAGAGACACATCTTGGGTGTTTGTTTTACTCATTTAATTTTGAAAACCCACAACCCAATTAATTGGTCCAATATTCAAGTTCAAAGAGCCCAATTTGTTTTCTGATGAGCCCATCGTTGACACGTGTATGTGTTGACTTGTTCAGAGCCGGTCTTTTGAATTATCAATAGTTCCAAAAGTGCAAGAAAATAACATATAAATCTCAATCATAGGAAAGACTAGATATTTCATATCTCTCTGTCATTGGTATAAATGTGTTAGTTAAATGACAAGCTTGTTAAGGGATTAGCAAACCTAAAAACTAATAATCAATCACAGGTCTAGGGAGAAGATAATGTTAAACTATGCCATGAGTCAGTTTGGTATTGGAGTAGAAATCTGTATAATCTTTTATTTTCTTGTGCTGAATAAGTTAGCATCATCTCAAAGTTTTATTTTTTTATATCATCATCAGATTAACTTGTGTTAGGACACCGAAAATAAAATTTACATGGATCCAGGAGAGAAATACTTTTATATCCACTGTTAATGCATGTTTCGTATGTATCCAACAGATAAACACAGCATGTTCCATGTATGCCAAGACCTTAAGAGGGGTTATATGACATTTTTCTCATTTTTTTCAATAAAAAATCATAAATTTAGAAAAGTTGTTTATCTTTTTCTGAAACACAACCCCTTCTTCCCCGAAAAAAAAAAAGAATAAGTAAGAAAAGGGAAATAATAATTTGCACATATACAGATATTTTGTATTATTTATTTATGATTTACAATTTTATCAAATTTATTCAATATAAACCCTTGCTTATTCATAATTTAAACTTAAACTACTAACAATAAGGTAATAGGGAAATTAGATCAACATTTATCTAGTACATGTAGAAAGATTATGGTATTTTAATTAGCCAAAAAACGAAGTCCAGATGAAGTTTACAATCATTTTTGCATAAACAATGCTAAAAGTTTTTTCTTTTTGGATAGAGATTAAAAGTGGATAGTTAAAATATTTTTCTGACTTAAAAGCCACGGCGCTGTGATCGTACAAATTTTATAGAGATGTCCAACCACCTCTCACAATCACATGGACCAGACAAATCAAAGGTCTTGACCCTTTTTCTTTTCTTTTTTGGTTTTTTGTGAAGTTGTCCCTTGAAGAACTAATGTGTCACACAGGCTAAGGGTGACATTGAAGAACTAATGGAGGAAAAGTATCCTTGGACCTATCTATAAGAATAAGGGTGACATTCAAAATTGCTCAAACTACCGTGGAATAAAACTAATGTGTCACACCATGAAACTTTGGGAGAGAGTTGTTGGGGTAAAAATTTACACCCCCGTTGACCGAGTCAAAGTCAAGGTCAACCCCAAGCCAGGTGGGCCCAAGCCCAGGTCAAGCAGGCCCATGCCCAAGTCGAGCCCGCGGTCAGCCTCCTCCATGCTAAAACATAAATCATGTAATAAATAATTTTTATGTAATTTTTTATGCATGAATGTATGCAAAATGGGCATAAAGCCAATATTTTGTAAGCCCATAACTTATGTGCAAAAATGAAATGACACATGAGTCATGGGATAGGCAAAAAGCCATTTTGAAAAGCCCAAGGGGCTATATGTAAATGTGTAAGCCTATAAAAGGCAACATGATGATGAATAAAAAAAAACACTTTTTCATTCCCCCAAAACGAGGGTTCTTTGTGCCTCCTGCTCCTTCTCCAAGGTTCTAAACCTTCTCAATTCTTTTGAATTAAATCAAGAGTTTTACTCTTTCTTTTCCAAAACTAAGTAGTTTTCCACCACAAAACCCACAAAGGGAAACTCAGATCTCCTATCAGATCTCAAAAATGAGTGATTTTTAAGATCTCCTACTTCTTGATCTTCAAGATCCGGCCAAACAACAGGAGGAAGAAGAAGAACCCCCTTTATCAGCTTCAAAACATCCTAGGAGTTTAACTCTATACATATATACATAATAAATATTTTCTTTCTGAAGCTTAGCTTCTGTTCCTTAGGCTAAAAGCCTCCTTTTCTCGCCGGCGCTCAAGCGCAGAGCGCCCACGTGCCGACACGTGGCGCGCTTGCGCTCAGCGCTCAGCGCTCGAGCGCAAAGCATCCGCGTGCCGACACGTGGCGCGCATGCGCTCAAGCGCAAGCGCTCGAGCGCAAGTCGCCCCCGTGCCGACACGTGGCGTGGTTGCGCTCAAGCGCAAGCGTTCGAGCGCAAGTCGCCCCGGTGCCGACACGTGGCGCGCTTGCTCTCCAGCGCAAACGCTCGAGCGCAAGTCACCCCCGTGCCGACACGTGGCGTGGTTGCGCTCCAGCGCAAGCGCTCGAGCGCAAGTCGCCCCCGTGTCGACACGTGGCGCACTTGCGCTCCAGCGCAAGCGCAGAGCACCCACGTGCCGACACGTGGCACACTTGCGCTCAAGCGCCCAGCGCTCAAGCGCAGAGCGCTCACGTGCCGACACGTGGCACTCTAGCGCCTGAGCGCACAGCACCTAGGCACACAGCGTCCAAGGTGCTGCCCCACGCATCCTTTGGATGTCTTTTCCCCCTCTTTCTTTTATATATATATATATACATGTAGACATACATATATATATATGTATATATGCATACATATTTATACACACACATACTCCACGACACTGTCCCTGTTAGAAAAAAATTTCTAACGGGGCGCTGCCCCGCACCCCGCAAGGGGGCTGCTAGCCCCCTTGACCCCCAGCCCGCTATCCGGGTAGCGGGACCCCCGTAAAAACTCTGCGTGGCTCCCGATATATCCAAAACCCCCTTTCAAAACAAAACACACGTACACTGCACATTGAGTTCGCATGACCAGTTTATCCCGTTAATCGGAGGTTCCCTCGCCCCAAAAGCGAGGGGTAATTAACGGCAGCTTAGTCCGCGGCTGCCGGAGATTCGGATCCCCACAATCAATAAACCCCGGCCTACCCTAGGCAGGGGGAATCTGTAGTACGCCTGACAAGCGCGCGTGTATTCCCATCTCAATGGGGTGACGAAAAACACCCTACAGATTCTGGCACGCCCGGTGGGACCAATCTCTCCTCCCATATTTCGGGTTAAGCATTCATGAGAACTCAATCAATGTACATATCTGTATTTATACTAAAATAATGCTCTTTCATGCAGGTCTTCAAGCAATCACCCTCCAGCAATGTCTCCAAGGACGATCTCAGCTCTCAGCACGACTCCCGTCTCCTACACGATGAAGATGGACTCCAGGACGGTCCTTCCGGCCAGTCTCGGGCGACAATGGGAGGAACCGCTGCTACCATTCGGCTCTATTATGTTCATACCAATTGGCGCCATCCCAGCTCCTCAAGCTCTAGCAACAGACAAACTGGTCTCGAAAGGCAGGAGGCCAAATGTGGTAGTCTCGAGGATGCCCCAACCCAAACGCAAGTCGGTGTCTGAACGACTTTCCTTGGCCCCAGCTGGGGGCAAGGACATCAACACCAACAAAGCAACAAGGCCTCTCGAGCAAGCTCCGGCGGTGTCTCTGACAACTGCTCGATTGGGTGTCTTCTCAAGTCTCCCCATCACTCGGCCTTTGGCGGCTTCCCGAAGAGCAGAAGCCTGCCAAGCGCTTAAGGCAGAGAAGCTGAGGCAGAAGCGGCTCAGATATAGAGCCAATAAAAGGGCTAGGGCTCTTGCCATGTTAAAATTTATGAATTTCCAAAGCCCGGACCGCTCCGCGAAACCAGCTGCCAGTGGTGAAAGAACGGCTGAATGTGTTATCCACACCGTCTACATGGCCGGACATGAAGAAACGAACCCTCTTCTTCTTCACGGCCATGGTGATGATACGGTTGACGCTACCCAGCATCGGCTCGATCTAAATGATGAAGAGCCCGCTCAGGCCGATAAGCCAGAGGAGCCCGTGGTTCCTACGGAATGGAGCTCAGGCAATAAAGATTACCCGGTTGTCATAGCCGGAACTACAGAGCAAGCATTATTCCAATGGCTTCAAAGGCAATTTCAGGACAGGGATGAGAAGATGGCCGAGGTCTATTCCAAAGTCGACGAGCTGGCAAACGTCGTGGCAGATCTCGCGACCCAAGTCGCCCGGTTGCAATTACAGCAGAATCAAATTTTGGCTTACGAGCCAGGGATTGGTACCCGGGAGCAGCCAACTGATATCCCTTTAAACCTAAAAGAGGAGCGCCTTCGCGAGAAACGGCCGCAATCAGCCACCAGTCCCTCTGATACATACGCCGGGGGGGAATCGCCTCTGAAAGAGAAGCTGGAAAAGGTCTATTCCTTCAGGAGGGATGAAGTCCGCAAAATATTCATGGATGCCTTGAACAACGGTCTGCAACTGCCTGTTCCAAAAAGGCCACAGGAAATGAACATGGTAGGCAATCCCATATACTGCCCATATCATAGAGTGGTGAGTCATACCATCGAAGACTGCTATATTTTCAAAGATTGGGCAGAGGACCGATATAAGCTTAGAAAAACCTCACAATCCTCGAATGTATCGGCAAGCCACAGAGGTAGGTCATCAACACAGCTCCGCCAAGATCAAAGTTCAAGGAGCTGGGATAAGCAAAGAGGACCACCACGTCGTTAGACTGGGAACATCCGCTGACCACCACGTCATTAAACTGGGAACAATCGACCGCCACGTCATTAAACTGGGAACAATCGACCTCTAAGTCGTTAAACTGGGAATGTAAAAATATATGTATACATATATATGTAAATAAACAAAAAAATGTGTAAATAAAAGAAAAATAAAGAAAAGCCGAAATGATGAGGCAACTCGCAATAAAAATCAGCGAGTAAAAATAAAAATGAAAATAAAGCCGAAATGATGGGGCAACCGCGAATAAATAGCCGAAATGATAGGGCAATCGCGACCTTCGCAATAAGAAAAGCTGAAATGATAGAGCAATCGTGGTAAAAAAAAAATAATAAATAAATAAATACAAAAAATACAAAAAAAAAACAAAAACAAAAAAGACAACGGCGAATGATGAGTCGCTCCTGGTACCATATTCCAGTGCAGCGATGCAGACGCCAACAAAAATTCAAATTTCCAAAATTCTCCCGGCCCTACGGCTAGTCCCTAAATTGACTGCCGTATACAATCCACGGGCTCAAATAATTCTCAACATACCCATTCCCCACCGCAACCACCAGTTACGCGGCAGGTCTCCGCCTTCGGAATTATGCTCCATTAAGAAGACCCACTCATGTGTCCTTACGATGCATGAGGAGAACAAACCTTCGTGGGATCCTTACGACTCACGAAGGAAAAACACACTTAGGAGTCCCCACGACTCCTAAGGAGAACATACACCTGCGGGATCCTTACGACTCGCAGGGAGAAAATACCTTTATGGGACCCTCACGGCCCATAAAATTGAAAAGTCTTAGGTGATAGGGATCCAAACCTGTCTCCTAAGCCATCGCTCCCCAATCCCCAAGTGGCGAATGATGAGTCGCTCCTGGTACCATATTCCAGTGCAGCGATGCAGACGCCAACCAAATTCCAAACTCAAATTCCCAAGCGGCGAATGATGAGTCGCTCCTGGTACCATATTCCAGTGCAGCGATGCAGACGCCAACCAAATTCCAAACCCCATACCCCAAAAGGCGAATGATGAGTCGCTCCTGGTATCATATTCCAGTGCAGCGATGCAGACGCCAACCAAGTTCCAACTCCCATACCCCAACGGCGAATGATGAGTCGCTCCTGGTACCATATTCCGGTGTAGCGATGCAGACGCCAACAAAGTCCTGAAATGTTTCTGGCCCTACGGTCTGGATCATACATCCTGCAAAACCGTATACAATCCACGGGCGTAAAACAATCCCGATCTCTCTAAAAAAAAATATAAAAAAAAAGAAAAAAAAGAAAGAAGAACGGTATGTCCACAAGCAAAACGGGCACGGATGAAAACCCGAAAAGGGCTCCGTGAGTAAAAACAGCAGGACTGCCGGCGAGTTTGTGAAAACCCGAAAGGGCGCAAACTCGTAAAAAAAAAATAAAAGAAATGAAATGCACTCACAAAGTCCTCTCGACTTTGTGAGGAGAAAATTCCCACGTGAGATCCCTACGACTCACGAAGGAGCAATACACTTAGGAGTCCCCACGACTCCTAAGGAGAAAATACACCTGCGAGATCCTTACGACCCGTAGGGAGAAAATGCTTTGTGGGACCCTTGCGGCCCATAAAATGGAAAAGCCTTAGGTGACAGGGATCTAAACCTGTCTCCTAAGCCACCAATTCCCAAATCCTCCCAGGGCACATAATGAGTTGCTCCTGACATTATTCCAGTGCAGCAATGCAGATGCCAAAACAAAACCGAAATCCTCAAATCCACTCAGCGCAAATGATGATTCGCTCCTGGTACCATATTCCAGTGTAGCGATACTGATGCCAAACAAAAACCAATTCCCAAATCCTCCCGGGGCAAATGATGAGTTGCTCCTGGCATTATTCCAGTGCAGCAATGCAGATGCCAAACCAAAACCAAAATCCCCAAACCCTCTCATGATAAATGATGATTCGCTCATGGTACCATATTCCAGTATAGCGATGCTGATGTCAACTCAAGTCAATCAAATCAAACCAACAACCTCTGCGGCGGAATCATGCTTCGTCCCAGAATTTACTCCGTGTCGAAATCATGCTTCGCCTCGGGATAACGACCTCCTTGCCGGAATTATACTCCGCCTCGGAATCAAATCAACCAGCAAGCTCTGCGTCAGAATTATGCTTCGTCTCAGAATGCACCCCGTGTCGAAATGATGCTTCGCCTCGGTGTACCTGCCTTCCCTGTCGAAATTATGCTTCGTCTCGGAATAAAGTCAACAACCCGACACTCCGCGCCGGGCAAAAGTCCATCAGCGACACTCCGTGCCGGGGAAAAGTCAACCACCGACACTCCGCGCCGGGGAAAAGTCCATCAGCGACACTCCGTGCCGGGGAAAAGTCAACCCACGACACTTCGCGCCGGGGAAAAGTCCATCAGCGACACTCCGTGCCGGGGAAAAGTCAACCCGACACTCCGCGTCGGGGAAAAGTCGATCAGCGACACTCCGTGCAGGGGAAAAGTCAACCCGTGACACTCCGCGCCGGGGAAAAGTCGATCAGCGACACTCCGTGCCGGGGAAAAGTCAACCCGACACTCCGCGCCGGGGAAAAGTCGATCAGCGACACTCCGTGCCGGGGAAAAGTCAACCACCGACACTCCGCGCCGGGGAAAAGTCGATCAGCGACACTCCGTGCCGGGGAAAAGTCAACCACCGACACTCCGCGCCGGGGAAAAGTCCATCAGCGACACTCCGTGCCGGGGAAAAGTCAACCCGACACTCCGCGCCGGGGAAAAGTCCATCAGCGACACTCCGTGCCGGGGAAAAGTCAACCCGACACTCCGCGTCGGGGAAAAGTCGATCAGCGACACTCCGTGCCGGGGAAAATTCAACCCGCGACACTCCGCGCCGGGGAAAAGTCGATCAGCGACACTCCGTGCCGGGGAAAAGTCAACCCGACACTCCGCGCCGGGGAAAAGTCGATCAGCGACACTCCGTGCCGGGGAAAAGTCAACCACCGACACTCCGCGCCGGGGAAAAGTCGATCAGCGACACTCCGTGCCGGGGAAAAGTCAACCCGACACTCCGCGCCGGGGAAAAGTCCATCAGCGACACTCCGTGCCGGGGAAAAGTCAACCCGACACTCCGCGCCGGGGAAAAGTCGATCAGCGACACTCCGTGCCGGGGAAAAGTCAACCCGCGACACTCCGCGCCGGGGAAGGGGAAAAGTCAACCCGACACTCCGCGCCGGGGAAAAGTCGATCAGCGACACTCCGTGCCGGGGAAAAGTCAACCCGCGACACTCCGCGCCGGGGAAAAGTCGATCAGCGACACTCCGTGCCGGGAAAAAGTCAACTCGACACTCCGCGCCGGGGAAAAGTCCATCAGCGACACTCCATGCAGGGGAAAAGTCAACCCGACACTTCGAGCCGGGGAAAAGTCGATCAGCGACACTCCGTGCTGGGGACACGTCAACCAGCGACACTCTGTATCGGGGAAACGTCCAACACAGACACTCCGCATCAGGGAAACGTCGACCAGCGACACTCCGTGCCGGGGACACGTCTACCAAATCGCTCTGGATCAGAGCGTCGACCGTCTATGTCGCAAAAAGGGCAGTGCAGGCTCCCGCAAATTGGGAACCCAAATCGCTCCGTACCAGAGCGTCGACCGTCTATGTCGCAAAAAGGGCAGTGCAGGCTCCCGCAAATTGGGAACTCAAATCGCTCCGGATCAGAGCGTCGACCGTCTATGTCGCAAAAAGGGCAGTGCAGGCTCCCGCGAATTGGGAACCCAAATCGCTTCGTAACAGAGCGTCGACCGTCTATGTCGCAAAAAGGGCAGTGCAGGCTCCCGCAAATTGGGAACCCAAATCGCTCCGGATCAGAGCGTCGACCGTCCATGTCGCAAAAAGGGTAGTGTAGGCTTCCTACAAAGCAGGAACCAGATCGCTCCGGGCCAAGGAAACGTCCACCACGGACACTCCGTCTCGGAGACGCGTTAAGCGTCGACCGTCCATGTCGTAAAAAGGGCAGTGCATCCCAAAAAGTGGGAACCAAAGCAAGTCGCCTCCACGTGAAAGAAGATCCATCAATTTCATGCACACGACCCACATATGCTGTGTGCATTTATTGATGGGGGGCACTTTGTTAGGGTAAAAATTTACACCCCCGTTGACCGAGTCAAAGTCAAGGTCAACCCCAAGCCAGGTGGGCCCAAGCCCAGGTCAAGCAGGCCCATGCCCAAGTCGAGCCCGCGGCCAGCCTCCTCCATGCTAAAACATAAATCATGTAATAAATAATTTTTATGTAATTTTTTATGCATGAATGTATACAAAATGGGCATAAAGCCAATATTTTGTAAGCCCATAACTTATGTGCAAAAATGAAATGACACATGAGCCATGGGATAGGCAAAAAGCCATTTTGAAAAGCCCAAGGGGCTATATGTAAATGTGTAAGCCTATAAAAGGCAACATGATGATGAATAAAAAAAAACACTTTTTCATTCCCCCAAAACGAGGGTTCTTTGTGCCTCCTGCTCCTTCTCCAAGGTTCTAAACCTTCTCAATTCTTTTGAATTAAATCAAGAGTTTTACTCTTTCTTTTCCAAAACTAAGTAGTTTTCCACCACAAAACCCACAAAGGGAAACTCAGATCTCCTATCAGATCTAAAAAATGAGTGATTTTTAAGATCTCCTACTTCTTGATCTTCAAGATCCGGCCAAACAACAGGAGGAAGAAGAAGAACCCTCTTTATCAGTTTCAAAACATCCTAGGAGTTTAACTCCATACATATATACATAATAAATATTTCCTTTCTGAAGCTTAGCTTCTGTTCCTTAGGCTAAAAGCCTCCTTTTCTCGCCGGCGCTCAAGCGCAGAGCGCCCGCGTGCCGACACGTGGCGCGCTTGCGCTCGAGCGCAAAGCATCCGCGTGCCGACACGTGGCGCGCATGCGCTCAAGCGCAAGCGCAAGTCGCCCCGGTGTCGACACGTGGCGCGCTTGCGCTCAAGCGCAAAACGCTCGAGCGCAAGTCGCCCCCGTGCCGACACGTGGCGTGGTTGCGCTCAAGCGCAAGCGTTCGAGCGCAAGTCGCCCCGGTGCCGACACGTGGCGGGCTTGCGCTCCAGCGCAAACGCTCGAGCGCAAGTCGCCCCCGTGCCGACACGTGGCGTGGTTGCGCTCCAGCGCAAGCGCTCGAGCGCAAGTCGCCCCCGTGTCGACACGTGGCGCGCTTGCGCTCCAGCGCAAGCGCAGAGCTCCCACGTGCCGACACGTGGCACACTTGCGCTCAAGCGCCCAGCGCTCAAGCGTAGAGCGCTCACGTGCCGACACGTGGCACTCTAGCGCCTGAGCGCACAGCACCTAGGCGCACAGCGTCCAAGGTGCTGCCCCACGCATCCTTTGGATGTCTTTTCCCCCTCTTTCTTTTATATATATATATATACATGTAGACATACATATATATATATATGTATATATGCATACATATTTATACACACACATACTCCACGACACTGTCCCTGTTAGAAAAAAATTTCTAACGGGGCGCTGCCCCGCACCCCGCAAGGGGGCTGCTAGCCCCCTTGACCCCCAGCCCGCTATCCGGGTAGCGGGACCCCCGTAAAAACTCTGCGTGGCTCCCGATATATCCAAAACCCCCCTTTCAAAACAAAACACACGTACACTGCACATTGAGTTCGCATGACCAGTTTATCCCGTTAATCGGAGGTTCCCTCGCCCCAAAGGCGAGGGGTAATTAACGGCAGCTTAGTCCGCGGCTGCCGGAGATTCGGATCCCCACAATCAATAAACCCCGGCCTACCCTAGGCAGGAGGAATCTGTAGTACGCCTGACAAGCGCGCGCGTATTCCCATCTCAATGGGGTGACGAAAAACACCCTACAAGAGTGATTGAACACAGGCTAAGGAAGGATATTAAGATAACAGAGAACCAATTTGGGTTCATGCCTGGACGATCGACGACAGAGGCGATTCATTTGCTTCGTCAACTTGTCGAGCGCTTTCGAGAGAGGAGAAGAGATTTGCATATGATATTTATTGATCTAGAAAAAGCGTACGACAAGGTACCTAGAGAGGTATTATGGGGGACAATGATGAAAAAGGGGGTCCCCGTCAAGTATATTGACATAATCAAGGATATGTACGACGGAGTAGTGGCAAATGTCAGAACTTGCGGTGGCTTAACAAGTGATTTTCCGATTACTATTGGTTTACATCAAGGATCTGCATTAAGTCCTTTCCTGTTTACCATCGTGATGGATGAGCTTACTAGAACTATCCAAGATGAGGTCCCTTGGTGTATGCTATTCGCTGATGATATTGTTCTAGTAAATGAGACGAAAGCAGGGGTTAATGCCAAATTGGAATTATGGAGACAAACATTGGAATCTCGGGGATTCAGATTGAGCAGGTCCAAGACAGCATATATGCACTGCAAATTTAGTAGCCAGAGAAGTCAAAACCATATTGGTATAACATTGGAAGGGCAAGAGATATCACCGAGCGACCAGTTTAGATATCTAGGTTCCATCATCCAAAGGAATGGGGAGATCGATAGTGATGTTAATCAAATGATCCAAGCTGGTTGGTTGAAATGGAGGAGCGCAACAGGGATTTTGTGTGATCGTAACTTTCCGTTAAAATTGAAAGGGAAGTTTTATCGGAACGCTATTCGGCCTGCCTTATTATATGGTACAGAATGCTGGGCTCCTAAGAAGCATCATACACAGAAGATGCACGTAGCGGAGATGCGCATGCTTCGTTGGATGTGCGGTAACACTAGAAAAGACAAGGTGCGAAATGAGGATATTCGTGCAAAAGTTGGTGTAGCACCCGTGGAGGAGAAGATGCGGGAAAACCGGCTTAGATGGTTTGGTCATGTGCGACGCAGACCTATGGAAGCACCGGTTCGACGAATAGATACTCTCGATATGGGTAATGGCAAAAGGGCAAAAGGGAGACCGAAGAAAACATGGATGGAGGTGATACGAAACGATATGGTTGCCAAAGGACTCAATGAAAGTATATTGTTCGATAGAAGTGAGTGGAGACAGAGGATTCATGTGCTGGACCCGGCGTGATTTTCATGTTGGTTCATGTAGCCTACCCCATATGCTTGGGATAAAAGGCTCAGTTGTTGTTGTTGTTGTGTCCCTTGAAGAACAAATTACTAGATTTTCATTATGTGCGGTAGAGCAAATTTTTTTCAATCCAATTTACAAAATTTCAGGTTTTGCTTCAAGTTATTTTAAGGCTGTAATCGTTCAGTTTTGAAGTTTGACAAAAATTTGTCCTAACAATTTAGGATTTAGTTAAAAGCATTACACATGTAATATAATATAATATAATAAAGCCTTTGGAAGCTTAATTCCCCATTTTGCTAGCAGCATTCAATTTAATTACTATTTTATCATAATATCTTCAAGCTTTCTTTTGTCTTCATGCGGAAAATTAGACTTCATCCCTTCAGTTTAAGAAAATATGCTTTTAGCCTTATTTCAAGAAATTAATTCTCCGCTCTCTATAATTTAAGTTAATATGTATTTGATCCATTCTAAGCTTATTTTCATATTCATGCAATATATTTTTTGATGAATATCTGTATTTATTTTCATACAGATTATCACTATTCAACCTAAATTGTACCGTAACATTTATGAAAAGTATTTTCTTCATGGACGCATGTGGATGGAAAATTAAATGAGATATTTGATATTTTTTGAAAATTGCAATCAACCGGTCCATTATTAATTTGTATATGTCTGTCACGTCCTGCTTTCCGGTGTACGGATAAGGAGACGTGACGAGGCACGCGATATATTTACTCAGAAATAAACACGTTAAGCGTAAATAAGCAATGTAATATAAATGTACACAAGAATGACATGAGATATAGATGGACATCAACTTTTTATTTATCAAACATTTTTTACAATACAATTGAAAAGTAAATACAATGCGGAAGATAATACCTAAACAATGACATGAATTGAAAATAAAAAAATATATAAGTGAACTAAATCTCAGGGTCCTCAATGAACTGCTCCAAATCTTCGGAGCTGGGTTCTATCTACAGAGAGTCGGATCCTCCTGACAACATTCCAAAGAAAGAATAGAAAATGAATGTCGTCAACGAACAATCACTCGGTAAGTCCCAAAAGAGAGATGGAAATAGAATAGACAGATAAGGCAATATAACTAGTATAAATATGTTTGTTATGTTAATGTAATTGTTTGTAACTTGGTATAGAATGTGCAAGTGTATACGAGAGGGGTCCAACTTACCCCGTGGACTACGGTATATGGAGTACAAGATTCCGTCAAAATCCACGGGACAACGACAGCGGATATTTAGGTTAGGTATATTAAAGTGACCGTCTCATGCCACTTTTAACACATTCCGTACCAGTCTACCCATTTAAAAACTCCGTAATATTTATTGTATTGTTTATGGTTGTAAGACTTGCCAAAAGCATGATATCAGTTGTTCATGTAAACGGATAGGGATGTAAACGGATATTCATGTAATCAAGTCAATGTATATCCATGGTTCGGTTAGATCAAATCATGTTGATATTGATTGTATTCCGGTGTTCATGTTTCAAGTTGCAACATATGGATTCATATTGTATTGGAGTTATATTTGAATTGTATGTATGTTGGAATTGTATTCAGATTAGACTGAGACTCCGTCTGAGTCAGACACTTAAACAGAATTGGATTTCTGAATTAGATTTTGGAGTTATCGGTAACTGCTGCACATGGACGGTAGGATTTGTGACTTTTTTCAAGCCAATTACCATTGATAACCCCGTTATAGTTTTCTATATTAAATAGGCAAGCACTCACTTTCTCCGGCTCCCTGAGACTCAAGAGAATTAATCCCGCTTAAACCTATATTTACTAGGGTTCTTATTATAAATTAATAAACTTGAGGGGGTTTTACGAAAAATAGTTTAGTATACTTTTAAAATAATTCTAAAGTATTTATTTATCGTATTTAGAGTTTTCATGGATGTAATTTTTAAATATGAAGTATTCTAGTGAATATAAACATAGATTGAATAGTATATGGTATTTTAGTGTAAATTTGACCTGTATGGATTTGTGATGGTAAATTCATGAAATTTGTGATTCCTTTATTTAGAAAATATGGAATTTATTATATGTATTTAAAATAGATAATTTGATAATATTATAAATAATTATAGAAAAATAAATTTATTTATTAAATAGAAATCACGTTTTCTTAAAAATTGTAATAAAAATTCCATCAAGATTGGATGCTCCGTGAGGAGGTCCACATCTCGTTTTACTAGTACCGAGGAAGTACGATAACCCGCACCATCTAAATCGGGTTTCCTAAAATGGGTTGCAGAGGCTTAATTGTAAGAAATTTAATTTAAAATAATCTTAAAGAATATGGTTTTATTAGTTTAAGGTATTTTATTGTAAAATTTTATTTATCCCACAAAACACTGTTCCAAAAACCATCGTGCTATGTCATGATGAGTGTTGTGATGAGATAGGTCATTATCTCGTGAGTTTTCTAAAGGTAATATGAGCAAGTATGATGAAAGATGTCGAATAGAAAGTTTATGGTATTTAACCGTAAAAGTGAAATACAAATTGCATAGCATGGTATTTTAAATTGAAACTTGTTATAAATGTTTTTTTATGATTACTAAACAAGTTATAACGATATGGATATTTGGTTATTAAGAAAATTTGTGTTTTAAACAAAATTAGAATCGGAAGTCGGAATAACTCTGCTTTCGATGAGTTTTGAGAAGAGAATTCTTTTAATAGGGAGGAGAGGAGAGGAGAGGAGAGGAAAGAGGACTTACTGGATGAAATGAAAGAGATGAGATATAGAAACAATTTGATGGCTTCGTGGAGTCGCGGTGTCGCCGGAATTGTCCCGAATCGTCGTCGGAACTTGACCTTGGGCTAACTCCACCTGTACACTGTAAGTCTACGGTAGCGCCCCGGCCGTCTACAGACGCTAAATGCGGAACAAAAACTTTTTAACTGGCGCTATCGTATACTAAAATCCGGATCTGCCATTATTGCTAAACTAACAAACTGTAAAGAGAGTAGAAAGGTTATACCGAACGATCCGAGTCTTTCGTTCTTTAACCATCATCCCACGCTCCATTGCGGCTACTACGATCTCGTCGATCTCCGATCTGCTCGTTCAGGTGGCACCACGTCAACGATTCTTTAAACGGGCTCCCGCCTCTGACTCGAGGCAACTTGGTCGTCAAGTTTGCTAAAAGAGACGACCAAGATTGATGTAGAGAATGAGTAGAAGACTTTGTCTCGTTCCGTTCAAAACTATGGACGAACGGTTAATGAAGTTGCCAATTGATTCGGGTGATGGAATGAAATGAGCAATGAAATTTCCGTACACCCCAAAACTATCATAATCTTTTCACCAAATGAATCTTAAGTGAGAGTGAGTGAGAGGGGAAAGGGGCCGGCCATCTTATAGGAGGTGGGGGGGTGTGAGTGTAGGAGGAGAGAGGTGACCACAAGAATAAATATCATGTGTGAACACAAAGTGTGAACACATAGTGTAAACACAAAGTGTGAACACAAAGTATGAATACATTAAATGCAACCAATGAAATATCAACACCATTCAACCTAGTCACCTCTTCTAGAAACTACTAGAACCTTCCACACTCATCTCAAGAAAAGATAAATCCGTCTTTAACCAAATGTTAAAAGACGGCTGATAGAAAACTGGAAACTGGCAATTTGCAAAAGCGATCCCGAAACGAATTTCAGGATAACCCCGTAACTGTATAAATATACCCGTATTTGTATTAAGACCGAATACAAATGCAACAGAGACAAAGATATTATATCTACTCAATATAATACTCGGATCCGGCTTAAATCAAAGCCCACCAGTATTATCTGCCCAAAAAATGACACGTGCGTAAACGCACGTGCATTTTCCGAACCCTGCCATAAAACCATATGGCCTCTACAACGTTTCGTCCGAACTTGGGAAACTGTCTGTGGGGAACTCTAATGACTCGTCAGTACCCTGGCAGTGGGTTTAACCACAAACCGTCAGCGGCACTAGCTATGCGTAACGGCTGCCTATGGACTGACCTCAAGGGAGGCCGATGAGCGAACTCACCCGGAAACCTTACTGAGCCTAACAGTGACAATGTATATACAGTCCGGTCCGTTCGTCTATGAGTATCGCATATCTGCCTAGGGGGATAGTAACGTCAGACCCCCAATAGCAGTATAAGTCGTGTCAGAGTGTAGCCCAATAACACCCTGAGATACTACTGGAGTACCTACCAGTAAATCTCCTGCCACGGCCGTGGGCTTTGTGTAATGGCTCTCCTAGACACAGCACGATCTCACCCCCAATACCGGGAGAGACGAATCCCCTGCCGATCCGCTCACGTGCCTCCATATGGCTCGGGACTGTACCCAAAAACTACCTGTTTGAACGACTCCTTTGAGCCTTGGTAGGGTAGAAATCAAAGCACAGTGGGAACTCACACGAGACAAATGACGACCTCAGGTCGATGAACTAACCTGTACATATGTCACCAGGGAACTGCTATCTGACGATATGTATAATACCAACTAGCAGGTTCCCGGCGAGTCCTGTCCGGTGTACTCATAACCTAATGAGCACCTGTATACATCTTAGGTGATCTAACTGACACCAGTGGCTTGTGAGACCGGCCACCGCCCCTCGTCGGGGTCTCGATTGTATACACTAGTCTACTCCGGAGTATCGATGCCCTGTCTCGAAACTCCCACGACTAGGGACCACAATTAAGGATATACGTATAAACTACCCAACTCTCACGTATATGATCGCCATCATATTGTTGGTAGTAAAGCAAGATCCTAAGGGCTCTATCAAAGTGTAACATGTAATCAGTCACCTGAACATGTACATGACTGATAAAGGAAAACCAGATAGCATACTATCATCTCGAGTAAGACTGTCCTACCGGTATAGGTCCTCCGCAATCATTGCAATCACGTACCTGCGATCAAATAATTGACTCTGAGGGCACTATCTCCAACATACACTTCCTTGACTTGGAAAAATTTGAGAATTTTTGATAATGTATTTCAGAATAAAGAGGGCTAGGTATGGTATGGTATTTATAGGATAGAATTAGGGTTTAGAGAATTAAAATAAGAATTAAAAATGCATTAAATATTGGATTAAAAGCTCAATTTTAATTCTCTGTTTAATTTCAGGGAAAACAAAGCAGAACTGGGGTAGTGTGGGGAGGCCAAGGGGTTTAAGGTAAAAATTTGGAGGCATTTGCGACGGGGGGGCCCGGCGGCGGTACCCCAGAGGAAAATCTCGTCAGCCATGCAGAGGGTGTGGGGCTAGATTTTGGCCACGTGTCGAGATCGTTTCATATATCATTCAACACATCTTTGATTTAATCCGATTTTTCATTTTACGTGTATTGCACGTGTAAACTTTTGGGCTTCCAAAAAGTTTAAAAGAAAAATCATTAAAAAATATATGTGGCTGGTGGGATTCGAAAACATAGGCTACATCACTGCAGTGCAGGGCTTTACCAATAAGCTACAAGTTGTTTCTTGTTGTTCTTAAACAAATTAAATACTTATAGCATACTCAGGTTTGTAAATACTCCATTTAGTACTTTAACTTTACAGAAATTTCTGTACATTAAAAACAGAGTCGTTACATTCTACACTCCTTACAAAAATTTCGTCATCGAAATTTACAAATATTTAAGAACTAATTTACAAATAAGAAAGGGTATCTTGCACGCATATCGTCTTCTCTTTCTCACGTTGATTCTCCTGGCGAGTCTTTCCTCCACATCACTCGAATCAAGTTTACTTCCTTGTTCCGAAGTGACTTCACCTTTCTGTCCAGGATTTCAACGAGTTGTTGCGCATACAATAAGTTTGTCTATACAGTGAGCTCGGAGTGATCAAGAATGTGACTGGGGTCACTCACATATCTTCTGAGTTGGGATATGCGGAACACATTGTGCACTCCTTCCAATGAGGGTGGAAGTGCCAAGCGGTATGCCATTTCTCCTACTCGTTCGAGTATGTCGAACGGTCCAATGTAACTTGGACTTAGCTTACCCTTCTTTCCAAAGAGAATCACTCCACGATTTGGAGAGATTTTTAGAAAAACATGATCGCCTGGTTGAAACTCCAAGTATCGGCGCTTTGCATCAGCTCAGTGTTTCTGTCGGTCTTGGGCTATGAGCATTCGTTCTCTGATAGTGCGAACTACATCTACATGCATCACTATCATCTCAGGTCCAAGAAGTTCCTTATCTCTGGTGTCTTCCCAACTTAATGGTGATCGACATTTCCTTCCATAAAGAGCTGCAAATGGTGTCATTCCAATACTTACTTGGTAGCTATTGTTGTATGAAAACTCCACAAGATGTAGGTGATCTTCCCACGATCCTCCGAAGTCTAGCATACAAGCTCTTAGCATATATTTAAGAATCTAAATTGTTCGCTCAGACTGACCATCTGTTTGTGGATGATAAGCTGTGCTAAAGTTCAGACTCGTTCTCAAGCTAGCTTGTAGACTCTGCCAAAACTGCGATCGGAATCTAGTGTCACGATCAGAGACAATGCAAACCGGTACTCCATGTAATCTCACGATCTCCTGCATGAGTTCATGGGTATCATAGATAGCAGACATTGAAAAGTTAAATCTTATTTAAATTCAAACCTACCTCCATATACTTCTTTGCAAGTGTCTCAGTAGATTGGACAACTCGAAATGGGATGAAATAAGCCGACTTTGTGAGTCGATCCACAATAACCCATACCGCATCGTTACCTTTTGTGCTGCGAGGAAGAGCAGTCATAAAATCCATGGTAATGTGTTGCCACTTCCATTCTAGGATAGGTAACAGCTCAAGTAAACCAGCAGTCCTGTAGTATTCAGCTTTTACTTGTTGACGCACCAAGCATTTGGCTATGCTTCTGGCTACATCACACTTCATTCCATGCTACCAGTAATGTTGCCGCAGATCTTTGTACATCTTTGTATCACAAGGGTGTATTGAGTATGGGGAGCTGTGAGCTTTTTTCATCAACTCTTTCCAAACAGGACCTTGTGGTACACACAATCTGCTTCCGTATCTCAAAGATCCGTCTTCGTGGATGATGAAGTCTATTCTAAGTCCAATTTCTACTTGTTCTCTGATCTTTTACAACTTGGCATCACTTTCTTGAGCTGCTTTGATCTGATTGACAATTGTAGACTGAACTTGTAAGTTCATCAAACTTGAAGCGTTGCCTGGCATGATCACTTTTATCTCCATCTGATGCAAATCTTGCTGTAGCTTCCACTGTGCGGTGAGATTCATTAATAGTGGTTGGCGACTAAATGCATCAGGTACTATATTCACCTTCCCTGGATGATATTGTAGGTTGATGTCGAAATCCGCCATAAGTTCTAACCATCTTCTCTGCCGCATATTCAACTCTTTCTGAGTAAACACATATTTCAGACTTTTGTGGTCTGTGTAGATATCTATCTATTCTCTAAGAAGATAATGACGCCAAATCTTGAGTGCAAAGATAACGGCTGCTAACTCCAGATCATGCGTCGGATAGTTGCGCTCATGAACTTTCAGCTGTCTTGATGCATAAGCTACAATTTTACCGTGCTGGTGTAGAACACATCCTAATTTCTTACCAGATGCATCACAATGCACTACGAGACCTCCAGATTGGTCCGGTATTACAAGAATAGGCGATGTTGTCAATCTTGACTTGAGTTCTACGAAAACTTGTTCGCATACTTCTGACCACACGAATTCTTCATCTTTACGTGTGAGCTTGGTCAGGGGTGTTGCAATCTTCGAAAATCCTTCAATAAATTTTCGGTAGTATCCCGCTAATCCCAAGAAACTTCGAATGTCCTTCACTGTCTTTGGTGTCGGCCATTCACTTACTGCTGATACTTTAGCTGGATCCACAGAGATTCCTTCACCTGAAATGATATGTCCGAGAAATCCGACTTGTTCTAGCCAAAACTCGCACTTGCTGTACTTGATATAAAGTTGATGCTGTCGCAAAGTCTCCAGGACAATTCGTAAATATTCAGCGTGCTCTTTCCGATTCTTTGAATATACCATAATATCGATGAATATGATAACGAACCTGTCTAGGTACTATCGGAAAACTTGATTCATCAGATTCATGAATATGGCTAGTGCATTGGTCACTCTAAATGGCATCACGAGAAATTCATAATATCATTAGCGAGTCCTGAATGCCGTCTTTGGAATATCAGACTCTTTGACCTTTACGTGATGATAACCCGAACGAAGATCTAATTTTGAGAAAATGCAAGACCTACTTAGCTGATCGAATAGATCGTCGATTCGCGGTAGTGGATACTTGTTTTTTTATCGTGACTTCGTTCAAAACTTTATAATCAATGCACATTCTGTATGAACCTTCCTTCTTCTTCACAAGCAAAACTGGAGATCTCCAACTTGAAGTACTGCGACGAATCCATCCTTTATGCAGAAGTTCGTCCAGCTGAGTACGGATCTCCTTCAAACCTTCAGGACTTAATCGGTATGGTGCTTTGATCACCGGTTGTGCTCCAGGTACTAAATCAATTCTAAATTCAAGAGCTCGAACAGGAGGCAAACCTGATATATCTTCAGGAAATACATCATCGAATTCTTGAACTATCTCTGCCTTGTCTTCTCCTGCCTTTAGAGTTGTAATCACCGCCTTCTTCGGTTTTGCTTTGTATGTGCTAGGATCTAGGGTACGGTCTCCACTTTTGAAATAAAAGACCGGATGATCTGGTATCTCGAACACTACCTTCTTTTGACGACAGTCGAAGGTAGCATAGAAAGTTCTTAGCCAATCCATACCCAAAACTACATCGAAGTTCGGTATGTCCAGGGCTTTGAAGTTAGCATAAAATTCTCTGCTGCAGACGACCACTGGACACAGGTCGTATCCCATTTTTGCCTTTAGAACGACGTTCCCTGAACTGACATTCCAGCTGGATACGAGCGGTTTGACTGGAATCGCATGAGTTCGGACGAACCGTTGCGACATAAAGCAATGAGATGCTCCAGTATCGAAGAGTGCTAGTGCAGGAAGTGAGGCTACTAAGATTGTACCTAATTTGTGTGGAATATGTTTAGGTATAGGATAAAATGTTTGATATGTATAAGGATTGGAAGAAAGCTTGAAAGAAAAGAGTTACCAGTGATGACTTGGCCAGTGGCTTCAGCTTCTTTTACAATCATTGTGAAAGCCTGTCGCTTAGGTACGTTCCTCCTTGCGGGAGGCGCGTTCCTCTATCCATTTCTCTGTCCTTGAGATAGGTTCCTTTGTGCTTGATGGAACTAACGAGGAGGAGGTGCAGTAGGTCCACAGGAGGTAGAGCTGGGAGAGCAAGACGTAGTGTAGGTGCCTGGATAGCTGCAGATAGGTGATTGCTGGTCTGGGTGCAGTATTCTGATTGATTCTGTGAGAACAAGACCTCAATATCATGTGTGGACGAGCCACAGAATAAGCATAGGCGATTAGCATGCCTGCAATCCTTCGCCAGGTGTCTATTTCTTTTGCAGTAGAAACAAAAATTTGGACTAGACTGGTTGAATGGTACTCTCGGTCTCCTGGGTACAAACGATGGCCTGAAAGAGGCTCCTCCTGCTATCTGAGTAGCAGGGCGTTTCATACCGACAGATTGAGCTCTACCCTTCTTCTTCACTACTGCCTCGTATCGACGGACAACCTTTAAAACTAAGTCGTGGGTTGGGAAATCCCCTGTTGCTAGAGCAGCTTGGATTTCCTGGTCCAACCCTTGTTGAAATCTTCTGGCCCTGATCTCAGCAGTCGGTATGATATGTGCCGCGAACCTGTTACGGTCTTGTGTTAGCTGTGTAGTATGTGATTATAGAAATTCGAATATTTAAGACATATCTTACCTACTCAACATGGTGAATTCAGCGTCATACCCATCCACAGATTTGGTCCACATCAAACCTTGTTGCAAGTGGATGAATTGCTACTCCATATCGAATCGGGCAGTCTCGGGGAAATATTTCGCGTCGAACATCTCGCCAAAAATCCTCTATTCGATCGGCTGTGCAAGACGTCTTTCTTCCGCCGTTCACCATACTCGGGCGTTATCGGTAAGTTGCAATTTTGCAACTCTTACCCAAGCAATGTCTGGCACTTGTGCTGTTGCCAAATCGTCTTCGATCGTCTGAGCCCATTCTTCATCTTCCAAGGGGGTTTCTTTCCCAGAAAATTGTTTCGGATGTAGTGTCCGGAATTGCTTCACTCTAGGTGCTTCCGCTTCAGGACGATTCATGAGTATAGCAGTCTCCTCCTGCTGTCCCTCCAAGAGGCTCTTTATTGCCTTGAGCAGTACCTTCTGCTCGTTGATCAAAGCTACAACGGTAGGCGTAAGTGGAAAAGGAGGTGGTGTGGTGTTGCCATTGGCGTTCGTGCTCGTATTGTTCGGGGAATCCATAATCTTGAAAGAAAAATAGGGTTATGATATATACAAAAAATATGAATTATAAAGAATGTTTAGTTGCCGAGTCTTGCGATATATTGCTTAGGTTTCCATATAGAACTGACATGCATGGGCCACCAACAAAACCTATCACGCCCCGCTTCCCGGTGTACGGATAAGGAGACGTGACGAGACACGCGACGTATTTACTCAGAAGTAAACACGTTAAGTGTACATAAGCAATATAATATAAATGTACACAAGAATGACATAAGATGTAAATGAACAACTTTTTATTTATTAAACATTCTTTACAATACAACTGGAAAGTAAATACAAGGCAGAAAGCAATGCCTAAATAATGATATGAACTGAAAATAAAAGTATATACAAGTGAACTAAAGCTCGGGGTCCTCAATAAACTGCTCCAAATTTTCGGAGCTGGGTTCTATCTCCAGTGTAATGTTTTAAAAAATAAATAAATAAATAATTAATTAAATAAAAATCCTTTAGGTGAATTTTCTGATAATTGGAATAATAAACCTTATTTTCCGTAAAACTAAACTACAGTTATTTTTCATCATAAAATTAAATACGCCTATTTTAACTATGTAATTACTAGTAAATGGTGTTTATTTAGTGACTTATAAATTATTAGTTTACTTAAATATTTTTCCTTAATTAATTAAATTCAAATATTAACATAAGCTTTAATTATACATTAAATTAGTGCAAATTACAAATTAGAAATGAGTTAATTTTACAAAGTGAACAATGACAAATTAAAAAAAGTTTTTAGCATGCTCACTCTTTTCTTAATATGTCTTCATTATTCTAGTAGATTCTAGTATGAAACAATTAAGAAAATAAATAAAATAAATTAAATTAGTGAAAAGACTTAAAGGAGAGGTTTAATTAAAGAACTTTCTACACCATTCCACTCATTTTCTCTCTCCCATCACTCTCTCTCCCCATGGCTGAAATCACCTTGGGCTGCCCTCATTTTCCCCCCTCTCATTTTCTCTCAAAAATTCATCATTTTTGCCTCAAAAATCCATATAAAAACTTCATTAATCTCCTAATCTAAATACCCATTATTCCCTAACCAATATAGCATGGATTTTGGGAGCAAGAGAGCATGTTGGGGTGGCTAGGTTGCAAGCTAGATTTCTAAACTTGGAGGTATAATCTTAACCTATGTTTAAATTGTTGTTAAATTACTTTAATCTAGCCTAATTAGGAGTTTAATCATGGGTTTAATTTTAAGATTTAAAATTCAAGAAAAGGGTTTGTAAATCAAGTTAGGGTTTTTATAAATTGTTTATGATTACATGGTGTAGTTTAACATGTTAAATAATCCAAAACCTAATATAGTAAAAAATTTGTTAATTGTTGCATTTAAATTGTCCTAATTAGGATTTTTGCTAACTAGGTTTTTATAATATATATATATATATATATATATATATATATATATATATATATATTGGTGAGATAAAATTCTAATTAGGGTTTTTATCATTAGGTTATGGTTTTAATGGGTAGATTAATATGTTAATTGAATGCAAAAGCTAATCTAGTTGCTAGTTTCAAATTGTTAGTTGGAAATTGTGATAAATATGCTAATTTTGCTAACTAGGTTTTAGAAATTGATTAAATAATTGAGATTAAAATCTAATTATGGTTTTCATGACATCATTAAAATTTTAGTTTGTTGTTTAGCAACTTAGATCATGCAAAACTTAGTTTAGTTGATGATTTGTGAATTTTTGCTTTAAAGGTGTTAAAATTGGATAAATTTGCAAACTAGAATTTTTGGATTTATACAAATTAGTGTGATAAAAATATAGTAATGATTTGTATTACTTAGTTATGATATTTAGTGAATATTATGGCCATTAGTTTCGTTAAAATGTCAAGTTTCGAATTAAAACGGTTATTTGAGGCTTTCTAGGTTTTCGGAAATAAATCGATTTGATTTGTTACGAGATTTTGATGAGTTGCAATCTATTTCATATTATAATTAGTGAATTATGAAACCATGATTGGTGTGTTTGGGTTTTTCTCTATCAATCGGCGTTTGTACGCCGATGTCGAGAGTTATTTGGTTATTTTGCATGAGCGGGTCATAGGTTTTAATCTATGCGCGTTTTGTGCGCCGTTTTGGTTTTATCCGCGATTCGGTTTACGATATACATATATGTTTGCATATAGGTACCTCTCACGTGGACTTCGGATGATGAAGAAGAGGACGGCGGCATCGACTTCGGCAGACATGGATCATGTGGGTAAATGTATATCTACGGGGGAAGTCGGGTGGATGGCGTATAACACCCCCGCAAACGTAGAATAAGGATATTACGTACTGTTATTAGGAAGTCGGATGCGACCTTATGTCACGCCCCGCTTCCCAATGTCCGCTTCCCAATGTACGGTGAAGGGGACGCGACGAGGTCCACTACGTATATACTCAGAAGTACATACGCTAAGCGTATCTAAGCAATATAAAGTAAATACACAAGAGAAAAGATATAAAAAGAACAACAACTTTTATTTATTAACATTCTTTGTACAATGCATGAAAAGGAAATACAACTGAAATAAAAAGATGCCTAAACAGTGGTATAACAGGAAATGAAAAGTACAGAAAGGAAAGTGTACAATGAAACTAAAGTGCAGGGTTTTCGGCAAACTGCTCTAAGTCTTCTTGAGATGGCTCGATCTCTGCCGGGTCCAAATCACCTGACGACATCCAAAGAAGAAAGAAATAGAATGTCGTCAGTGAACAGGTCGCTCGGTAAGTCCCAAAGGTAAGAGGAGAATAGATAGAGAGAGAGAGAAAGAGTAGCTTTTACAGTTGTATTATATTGTTTTAGCGTTAAGCTGTTGTTATCGTAAGTTCAAGGGTGAATGTCAACTAATCTCAAGAGTGTTCTCAAACCCAACAGGACACAGTCCAGGGGTAGGGAACCACGGGCCCGATTCAAATGTTAGTAACGGGATTTCGACCGTCGCCGAAGTATTCCAAACTCAACAGGCCACAGTCCAAGAGTATGGAAACACGGGCCCTCATGATTGCTTGTTTGTGTTAGTAGACATGGATTAATGATCTAGGGGGACTCTTGAGATTATGTTGGATTCACGAATGAACTACCTCAATACCCCGTGTAGTAATGTTATTGTTAGTACTGCATTGCATTGTATTGTTTTGTAAATTGTATTGATTGTATAATTGATTGACTGACCAAAACCATGATATCAGTAAACGGATGTAACTGCATAATCATGTAAATAGAATAACTGGAGAACCATGTAAGTGAAATGTATATCCATGGTTCGGTTCGGTCAAATTGTATAGATTGATAACTGGATTCATGGATTCATGTGTTCATATTGAATTGGAATATTGTAAATTATAGATTGACTTGAATCATATTCAAGTCAAATTAATTAGACTCAAACCCGAGTCAGACAATCAGAAATGTGAATCGAAGTCTTATAATTGCTAGGGTCCTTAGGGTAATTTATAATACTTGAGGGGGTTTTATGTAAAAATACTTTTATATACTTTTCAAAATACACCTCAAGTATTTATTGTTCGTCTTTAGAGTTGTAATAAGGGTGGATTTTATGTTGTGACATTTCTAGTGAAAATATCCTAGTTTTATAAATAAGGGTATTTATCTGTAATATTAATTATTTGAAGTTCATGGTATTTTAGTGTAAAATTTATTCTTGTGATTTTTAGAAAAAAAAGGGAAAATTTATATTATAATAAAATAGATATTTAAATGATAAATATACATATGTTTATACAAAAATAATTTTAATAAATATTTTATATTCCAAAAATCTCATTTTCTTAAGATGTCGTATTTTTAAACCTTTCGAGTCCGTATGCTCCTTACGGAGGTCTGAATCTCGCACTACTAAGCCCGAGGGTGCGCGATAAACCGAAAAATCCCGAACGGGTTCCCCCAAAATGGGTTGTAGCGGCGCTTTGCAAAGATTGTAAAATACTAATCCTTTAGAAAACGATTTTATAAAGTGAAAGGTATTTATTTGTAAAGGTGTAAATTTTCCGTATTTTAGATTCTAGGATTTCCTAAGTCAACTAGCTTATTTCTAAATGGTCTAAACGACAAGTCGTTAGAAGCCCCAAATCGCCTCTTCACCGCCAATTGTGGCCAGGTAAGTACAAATGAGCAAAGGAGGGATCCGCTCACGAATCGTGAGACGGGCCTTTTAAAGTTACTTTTGCTCACTTGCCTAGCCTAGACACCACAAAGTCAGGTTTAGATAAACGATCGATATCTACAATTTATCGTGTTTTCCTAATAAGAGGTATCTATTTAAAAGTGTATAAAAGCTAAAACTTTTAGAAATGATTTTATTAAGAATATGGTATTTAAATGAAAGTATTGTTTTATCGTATTCTAAGTTTTGATGATATCATTTAGGGTTGTATTTGCGTGTGTATGGAGGTAGGTCATTACCTCGTGCTCTACTTTAAATGTATAGCAAAGTTAAGGGGTTAAATATGAAATCGAAATATTGTGGTATTTAAGTGAAAAATACGATAAATTGGAAAGGCTATCATTTCATATGAGAAAACTTGTTCAAATTATTTGTTAAGTGTTTAATAGTTAACAATAAGATATCTAAGCATGATTGAATTGGTGAGAAATGAAATTTTATAGAAAACCGAATCGGAAATCGGATTTGTTCCGATTCCGTCGGGTTTCTTAGTTTCGTATTTTAGAGAAATAGAAAGGGGGATAGAATGGGACTTACGGGTTTCGATTAAGCAAGGGAGTGAAAGGGGGACTAAAGAGGTTGCCGAGGCGTTGCTTTGTCGCCGGTTGTTCCTAAAAACGTCGCCGGAATTTCCGCCGGAATTTCGCCGGAGCTTCGTCGCGAACTTGTTTTCAAAGTACACAACTCTTGAGAAGATTTTGAGAGAGTGACCTTAGGGTTTTGGGATGAGAGGGTAGAGGGTAAGGGGTGTATTTATAGGGTAGGGTAGGTGAAGGGTTTTTGATTAAAAAATGTAAAAAAATATATGAAAATTTATTAAAAATTGTAGTAAATGGGGTATATTAAACTCTCGGGAACCGATCAATTAATTTAGAGTATATAGGGGGGTAGGGTAGGTGAAGAGCCAACTTTTTCAAGTTGACGACTCGGCGGTTCGCAAGCCGACTCGGCCGATCCCGGCCGAGTCGAGGTGTCGGGAGATAGGGGGTCACCTGATTAAGCCTCTGGTGCCTTAACATTTTCAGGTACAGTTCAACTTTTAGAAGTTACGGTGTGTGGACTATTGGTCTTCCAAAGGATTTAAAACAAAAACAATATAAAAATAATGTAGGGTATGGGATTTGAACTTTGGTGGCTTGGTTCAGCAGTGCAAGGTATTACTAATGAGCTACAAGCTCCTTCTTGTAATTATGGTGTGAAATAATTACTTAAACCGGTAACAGCAACATTAAATACCCCAAGTATACTTTAATTTTAAAACAATTTTATGTACACTAAAAATGGAGTTATTTAAAAACAAAATAATTACTTATATATTGTGCTCAGGTTAAAATGCTCCTTTATGGATTTTGAAAAAAAAAATTGTATAGAAAAGTGTAAAGAAAAATTAGGGTTTACACCTTAGATTCTCGGCGAGTAGGGTCTTATTGAAGACTTTAGGTTGGACTAGACTGATTTAGAAGGACTTAATCAGAGGATGACTGCCTTGGAGAAAATTCGTAGGTTTCATATAGACACACACACACGCACACACATAAACTTGACTTGGTGTGTGTGTGTGTGTGTGTGTGTGTGTAGGAAGGTGTGTAAGTATACACACACACACACAGAGGAAGGTGTGTAGGTATACATACACACACATGTGATATGAAGAGATTATATGATACACGGGGATGAGTCGATATGACTTAGCTTGATGCCATGATTTATTGGATATATGATCGAGTTATGACATGAGATGTGTTATGATAGTACCAGATCATTGGGTAATAAGATTATATAAAATATATTTATATAAATGATAATATGTGTTGATGGCATTAGAATGTACGAGGCTCTAGAGTAGAACCCGGATTGTAATATGTGACTTAATCACGATATGATATATGATATGATATTTTAGTGGATCAATTGACGATGAATATTTACACAGACGATAATATATGTTGATGATATTGGGATGTATGCGATTATAGTACTGTACCCTTAATCATGATATTGTTTGATGGCGATACTATACGAATGATGATGTATATATGTGATAGTTGACCCGTACCTGATTTTGGGATGTCGTACGATGGATTTTACCGTATGAGGCATAGATGTGATGACTGATCCGCACTCTTGACTCGAGCAAGTCGTACTACGTACGTGACGCCATTGAGGCTGGATCGCCGACTACTAGAGATACCGACTCAGATTTTAGGAGGATTATTCTTACCTTTCGACTAGTTTTTTTAGTTAGTTGCTTAGTTGGTTAGGTAGATTTTAGTTTAGGCTCGAGTCATATTCATTTTAAAAACTAACGAATCGTGCGCATTTTTAAAGATAGACTGAGGGATACTACGGATTTTTCAAAAGACATATCTTTTCTTAAAAATCCCATAGCCCTAATTTTCTAAAAACCACGATTCGTGCTTCTTCAAAACAACAAACTGTATGACTCGTAATTAGTGGGTATTTTCTAGTTATGCGTTTATTATACATTCACTATTATATTCATGTTGTATTCATCGCATTGCATGTTCACATATATGTTTCTTTAGCTAATATGAAACTCTGTCTGTTAGGACACTAGCACCATTACCGATGATGCGCATGTTCCACATACACTTATTTTCCGGCTCACGCACATCATTATCGGTAATTGCCATGTCACGTACACTTAGAACATATTATCTTTTATTGATATAATCAGCTAAATACTAGACCAATATAATATTGTGTGATTACTCTTATGTGCTAGTTTAGACATTGCATTTATTATTTAGACACTTCATGCATTCACATTTTCATGTTATCATGCAGTATTGTGGGGCTTATGCCGATATTCATTATTTACTTACTCATGATTTTTGGGATTTTGGATTTTTATGAGATTTCTGGATTTTGGGGAAAACCGCAAGAATATATATAAAAACTTCTCTCTCTCTCTCTTCCTCTCATTTTAAAATGCAAATTGCGGTTTTCTCGTGATGTATATGTCGTCCACCATGAGATTTCATGTTTTCTGTTGGATTTCGAGATCCGATTCGAGGAGTGGATGAACCGTCTCGGGTACATGGTGGGCCCGGTATGGTACCCCGGAACAAGAAAATCGAGTTGTAGACGATGAGCCTGGTAGGGGAAGACTACCTACCGGTGATGTCTGGCACGGCGGATATCCGGAGGATACCGACCATTATCGTGAGATTTGATGATATGGGCCGATCCGGACTGACGGAGACCGAGATATTGAGACTATGCGATATTGAGACTATGAGGTATTGAGACTTTGAGATTTACATGTTTTGTATCGATACATGACACGGATTTACATGGATTTCATTGATGATGTTTTGGATTACTATACAAATTTTACTATGATAAATGTTAAAGATTTCTTATACAGATATATCCAGATTTCATGGTTGATTGTTTTACATTCATGGTGCATGCATACTCATACACATGACATGTTACTACTTGAGGCACTGACATGAGCACTGAGCATTGCACTTACGCATAGATTAATACCCTGTCACTACTAGATGAATAGTGTTATATTAAGTATATTATTATGATCTAGGAGATCGTCGTGCATGCGATTTCTACTTGCAGATGTATTCTACTCACGAGTTGGCAAGTCACCCCCGTTGTGCCAAATTTTCTTACAGGTTTCGATGTACAGGTTTCCTTGGCAGCTTGCTGGCACTTTATTTCATTCAGGGTGATTTACTTGGTAGGTTGGTTCACTTGTATCAGGGCCGTCGTTGTACTTTTATTATTTCATTTGTATCTAGTAAGCTCCATCAACCAGACTTGTATTACTTGATAATTTAGTAGACCAGTTATTTTTATTTCGACTTTAGAGTCGCGCTTGTCTTATTTTGGTTTTCTTTTGAGTTTTGAGCCTTGCCCTTCGGCGTTGTATATTATAGTGCATTGTGTGGTTGTGACCGCCAATTGACGAAGAGCTAGCTCCCGCTTGGGGATGCTTTTTTATTGTTGTTTATGTATATATTCTTATTTGTACCCGTTTGGGGCCAGTTTTTACAAAGGAGATTCTGCCGAATTTTTTGAGAATTTTGATGTTACTTTTAAACATGTTTTCTTTTACTTCTTTTAAATGGTTTAAATTTCTGGGCTTCGGCTTACTTAGATTATGTCGCGCCTCTAGACGCTTCTTAATTTAAGTGTCAGTCACGTTCCGTACCTTCAGGTCGTGACAAAGTTGGTATCAGAGTGCTAGGTTTAACCCTTGTCTAAGTCTGGGTTGAACTTGGTTGATGGAGTAGGTGACTTAAGTAGAGTGACGTACCGTGGGTATGATCCGCGGCATACTTACGATACGCTACTCTGCTTAAGAAGCCTTAGGATGTACATTTCTTTGCACCATATTCTATTCGTTCCTTTGATCTATCTTCGTCGATATCGGATGGTGGTTTCTGTTACCACGGTCGCACGGGCAGAGAGAGCTGCGGCTAGAATCCGATGACCGTTAGGGTATTGCCTATTCTGGAGGGTTGAAGCATTGTTTAGTGTACAGACAAAGGGTATTCACATGTCGTCTAGACGAAGTTAAAAGGTTCGAACGATTGTCAGAAACCCATTTTCCCAAGTTTAAGCTATTCGGAAGAACATGCAGGTATTTCTATGGGCCCTCTAGAAGAATGAAACCCTAACTCGACATAATGACAATGAAAACGCTTTTGAACCTTAAGGTTTACGGGAGTTCCGCGGTGCCATTAGTGAGACTTGGGTTTGCCCTTCTACGGCTGGTCCGCAGATGCTGGGGCACGTACTGGATATTTTTAAACTGTACTTGAGTGTTGAGCTCTCGGGGAATTATGAGACTTTGATGAATCAATCGAAAAGTTTAACGTAGTACGGATATCATGTGATGAGATACATTACTCGGGAGACTCTCGATATGAGTATAGCCGTTTGTAGCGCAGTCAGCACAGTTACGAAGAGACAAGTTCGAATCAGTTGACACCAGAGGAAAGAGGAGCACGTTGACGTCGATGTTACGATTTGTGATCTGGTGATTCGAATTCCACATTTCCGTTGTTTGGATTCTGGTATTTTGATAATTTCATTTTATGATTGGTATTTCCTATGTGTACATTCATTACACTCTATTCGTGTTTCATATATCAGTTGTATTGATGTTGTTTGTGCATACCCATTGCACTTGATTTTGATTTTATAGATTTTGAGATACTGATTTGATTTCATGTATATGGGTTGCACATGATTTTGGATATTTGATTTATGTTTTCGTGCATCATGTGCACTTAATTGAGATTCTTTCGCACACTTGGCGCACTTAAGGCGATTTGTGCACACCAGATGCACTAAATCGGGATTTTCTGCAGATTAGATGCACCTGATATTATTGTCGTGCACGCCCGTTGCACTTGACAGATGTTTTTGGTGCACACCCGTTGCACTTAGTTTTGTTTCTGTGCATATTCGTGGCTTCTGTATTTGGTTTCGATTTTCGTGCGCACCGGACGCACGTGGTGTTTTTGTATGCAGTATTTAAGGCTGATTTCATCTTGAGTAGTACGTTTTTATGATATTTACTTTGGTTTAATAATCGAGCTGGACTGTCCTGAGACCAGTACCTAGGTGTTTTTACATGCTTCTCTATTCAGATGGTTGGACGATTTTACTACGATGCGCACTATATACAAGTTATGGTTTTGATGTATTTCATGTTGGTTTTCGTATTGGACTTTGACATTGTATTTTTACCATAACTCCGATGATTGCGTTATGCTTGATGGAGTTTTGATTTTGAGATATGTACTTGTTTTTCATGCGCATGCATTGCGCTAAGATGTGTTTTATGTATTGATGATTTCAAAGCCCCAACGATTTGAGTGTTTTGCTAAGTGTTTTAGTATTTGGGAGGAGTTTTAATTTAAATTCGGGGACCGAATTTCTTTAAGGGGGAGATTATAACGTTTTAAAAAAAAAAAATTAAATAAATAAAAATCCTTCAGGTGAATTTTCTGATAATCGGTAAAATAAACCGTATTTTCCGTAAAACTAAACTACATTTATTTTTCATCATAAAATTAAATACTCCTATTTTAACTATGTAATTACTAGTAAATGGTGTTTATTTAGTGACTTATAAATTATTAGTTTACTTAAATATTTTTCCTTAATTAATTAAATTCAAATATTAACATAAGATTTAATTATACATTAAATTAGTGCAAATTACAAATTAGAAATGGGTTAATTTTACAAAGTGAACCATGACAAATTAAAACAAGTTTTTAGCATGCTCACTCTTTTCTTAATATGTCTTCATTATTCTAGTAGATTCTAGTATGAAACAATTAAGAAAATAAATAAAATAAATTAAATTAGTGAAAAGACTTAAAGGAGAGGTTTAATTAAAGAACTGCCCACCCCATTCCACACTCATTTTCTCTCCCCCTCACTCTCTCTCCCGATGGCCAAAATCACCTTGGGCTGCCCTCATTTTTCCCCCTCTCATTTTCTCTAAAAAATTCATCATTTTTGCCTCAAAAATCCATATAAAAACTTCATTAATCTCCTAATCTAAATACTATCTATTATTCCTTGACCAATATAACATGGATTTTGGGAGCAAGAGAGCATGTTGGGGTGGCTAGGTTGCAAGCTAGATTTCTAAACTTGGAGGTATAATCTTAACCTATGTTTAAATTGTTGTTAAATTACTTTAATCTAGCCCAATTAGGAGTTTAATCATGGGTTTAATTTTAAGATTTAAAATTCAAGAAAAGGGTTTGTAAATCAATTTAGGGTTTTTATAAATTGTTTATGATTACATGGTGTAGTTTAACATATTAAATAATGCAAAACCTAATCTAGTAACAAATTTGTTAATTGTTGCATTTAAATTGTCCTAATTAGGATTTTTGCTAACTAGGTTTTTATAATATATATATATATATATATATATATATATATATTGTTGAGATAAAATTCTAATTAGGGTTTTTATCATTAGGTTATGATTTTAATGAGTAGATTAACATGTTAATTGAATGCAAAATCTAATCTAGTTACTAGTTTCAAATTGTTAGTTGGAAATTGTGATAAATATGCTAATTTTGCTAACTAGGTTTTAGAAATTGATTAAATAATTGAGATTAAAATCTAATTATGGTTTTCATGACATTATTAACATTTTAGTTTGTTGTTTAGCAATTTAGATCATGCAAAACTTAGTTTAGTTGATAATTTGTGAATTTTTGCTTTAAAGGTGTTAAAATTGGATAAATTTGCAAATTAGAATTTTTGGATTTATACAAATTGGTATGATAAAAATATAGTAATTATTTGTATGACTTAGTTATGATATTTAGTGAATATTATGGCCATTAGTTTCGTTAAAATATCAAGTTTCGAATTAAAACGGTTATTTGAGGCTTTCTAGATTTTCGGAAATAAATCGATTTGATTTGTTAGGAGGTATTGATAAGTTGCAATCTATTTCATATTATAATTAGTGAATTATGAAACCATGATTGGTGTGTTTGGGTTTTTCTCGATCAATCGGCGTTTGTACGCCGATGTCGAGAGTTATTTGGTTATTTTGCATGAGCGGGTCATAGGTTTTAACTTATGCGCGTTTCGTGCGCCGTTTTGGTTTTATCCGCGATTCGGTTTACGATATACATATATGTTTGCATATAGGTACCTCTCACGTGGACTTCGGAAGATGAAGAAGAGGATGGCGGTATCGACTTCGGCAGACATGGACCAGGTGAGTAGATGTATATCTATGAGGGAAGTCGGGTGGATGGCGTATAGCACCCCCGCAAATGTAGAATAAAGATATTATGTACTGTTATTAGGAAGTCGGACGTGACTTTAGATTCTTGGCGAGTAGGGTCCTATTGAAGACTTTAGGTTGGACTAGACTGATTTAGAAGGACTTAACCAGAGGATGACTGCCTTGGAGGAAATTCGTAGGTTTCATGTAGACACACACATGCACACACACATAAAATTGACTTGGTGTATATGTGTGTGTGTGTGTGTAGGATGGTGTGTACACACACACACAACATATACATGTGATATGAGGAGATTATATGATACATGTGGATGAGTCGATATGACTAGGTTTGATACCTGTTCATATCAGAATTTTGCATTATTATATTCCCCATTCTTAATCATATTGCAAAAAAATAGGTGCTTTTGATCCATGTCTGCTAAATAGTTGCTGGTTACAGGTTCTCAGAACAATACAGTGAAATTCAGGAAAAGACGCTACAAATGTGAGACTACGACCAGCAAATAGATGAATCTGCAAGATGCCGCCTACTAGTTTAAGGAACAAACGAAGATCAATGAACAGTTCGATTGCACAAAATACAAGGGCAGCACAAGATTCAAGATTTCAATGCGAAGCTAACGGTAAAAATCCACAAATTCTGCACTGTTGAAAATCTGGAAGAAAATAGAAAAGATTCTGAGGAACCAAGTGAAGAAAACAGAAGGAAAAAAGTAGCTTGAAGCATCACAGAAGAATTGAGCCCAAGAGCTCACCAAACGGCCGCGGAACTGCGGCCAAAGAGGGTATTCCGCTGCGGATCCGCTGTCGTGCAGTGCACGTGTCGATGCACGTGTCGGTGGGTGTCGGTGTTTTGATTCGGCTTTCTTAGGGTAGTCTTGTAATTTTAAATGTGGATCAGATATAAACCCTAGGGTTTCTCCTATCTATAAATAAGAAAGCCTACAGCCTTTTTTTGGTGTGCCTCTTTGGAGGATGCCTCTTTTTAATTCTAGATTTAAATTTTCAATTTCATTGTAATCGTCAAGAGGTGTCAATAAAGTAAGTTTTTTTTTTTATCTCGCACTCTTTTTATCCGAATTTTATTTCTGTAATTTTTTATCTGTCTTTATTTATCTGCAAGTTAATTAGGTTATTAAAACAAAATTATAAAAAAATGAATTTCATCGTAACATCCCTAACGAGTGAGTAGTTCCTCACTTGTTAGGGTTAGGTTTGGGTAGGTTTGAGAGATGGAAATCTCTCACTCCTTTCTTGCCCGTATAATACTTTAAATTAGGACTCTATGTTAATCAAACACACACCGCTCACTACGACACCCTATCCCACGAGATAGCGGTGATTCCCTAGTTAGACCGGTTGTGGTTGATTTACATAGAGGTTAGGGCTAAGAGTTAAGAAAGGACGGACAAGGACCAAAAGGAAGAAACTATGTTTTTTCCTAGTCGTGCTAATCCCCTTTGTTAACTATTACCCTAACACCTAAGTTCTTAATTAGGGTAAAGGAAGCAGTGAGTAGAATTCTCTTTCCAAACTAACTTAATCATAACCCTAGCAAGGTTTTAAACCGAATTAAATTCAATCTTAGTTTTTATAAAATTCAAAACCTACCAAAAATAGGACTTAACTCATTAGTATAATAAGAAAAGAACACGTTTTCCCTGTGGACCGACCCGTACTCAACCGGCTAGCTACCAAGCGACACCGTTATTGATTGCGGTATTCTTAACTTTGATTTTTAAAACGCATACGCAAAACATCGATCAATCAATGCCGTGATTTATTGGATATATGATCGAGTTATGACATAAGATGTGTTATGATAGTAGCGGATCGTTGGGTAATTAGATTATATAAAATATATTTATATAAACGATAATATGTGTTGATGACATTGGAATGTACGAGACTCTAGAATAAAACCCGGGTTGTAATATGTGACTTAATCACGATATGATATATGATATGATATTTTAGTGCATCGATTGACGATGGATATTTACACAGAAATAATATATGTTGATGATATTGGGATGTATGCGATTATAGTACTGTACCCTTGATCATGATATTGTTTGATGACGATACTATATGAATAATGATGTATATATGTGATAGTTGACCCGTACCCGATTTTGGGATGCCGTACGATGGATTTTACCGTATGAGCCATAGATGTGATGACAGATCCGCACTCTTGACTCGAGAAAGTCGTACTACATACGTGACGCCATTGAGGCTGGATCGCCGACTACTAGAGATACCGACTCAGATTTTAGGAGGATTATTCTTACCTTTCGACTAGTGTTTTTAGTTAGTTCCTTAGTTGGTTAGGTAGATTTTAGTTTAAGCTCGAGTCATATTCATTTTAAAAACTAACGAATCGTGCGCATTTTTAAAGACAGACTGAGGGATACTACGGATTTTTCAAAAGACATATCTTTTCTCAAAAACCCCGTAGCCCTAATTTTCTAAAAACCACGATTCGTGCTTCTTCAAAACAACAAACTGTATGACTCGTAATTAGTAGGTATTTTCTAGTTATGCGTTTACTACACATTCACTGTTATATTCATGTTGTATTCATCGCATTGCATTTTCACACATATGTTTCTTAGCTAATATGAAACTCTGCCTGTTAGGACACCAGCACTATTACCGATGATGCGCATGTTCCACGTACACTTATTTGCAGGCTCACACGCATCATTATCGGTAATTTCCATGTTACGTACACTTAGAACATATTATCTTTTATTGATATAATCAGCTAAATGGTAGACCAATATAATATTGTGTGATTACTCTCATGTGCTAGTTTAGACATTGTATTTATTATTTAGACACTTTATGCATTCACATTTTCATGTTGTCATGCAGTTTTGTGGGGCTTATGCCGATACTCATTATTTACTTACTCATGATTTTTGGGATTTTGGATTTCTATGAGATTTCTGGATTTTGGGGAAAACCGTAAGAATATATATAAAAAGTTCTCTCTCTCCCCCCCTCTCATTTTAAAATACAAGTTGCGGTTTTCTCGTGATGTATATGTCGTCCACCATGAGATTTCATATTTTCTGTTGGATTTCGAGACCCGATTCGAGAAGTAGATGAACCGTCTCGGGTACATGGTGGGCCCGATATGGTACCCCGGGGTAAGAAGATCGAGTTGTAGACGATGAGCCTGGCAGGGGAAGACTACCTACCAGTGATGTCTGGCACGACGGATATCCGGAGGATACCACAGTTGTCGTGAGATTTGATGATATGGACCGATCCGGACTGATGGAGCCTGAGATATTGAGACTATGAGATATTGAGACTATGAGGTATTGAGACTTTGAGATTTACATGTTTTGTTTCGATACTTGACACGGATTTACATGGATTTCATTGATGATGTTTCGGATTATCATACAAATTTTACCATGATAAAGGTTAAAAATTTCTTATACAGATATTTACAGATTTCATGGTTGATTGCTTTACATTCATGGTGCATGCATACTCATACACATGACATGTTACTACTTGAGGCACTGACACGAGCACTGAGCATTGCACTTACGCATAGATTAATACCCTGCCACTACTAGATGATTAGTGTTATATTAAGTATATTATTATGAGCTAGGAGATCGTCATGTATGCAATTTCTACTTGCAGATGTGTTCTACTCACGAGTTGGCAACTCACCCCCGTTGTGCCAAATTTTCTTACAGGTTTCGATGTATAGGTTTCCTCGGCAGCTTGCTGGCACTTCATTTTATTCAGGGTGATTTGCTTGGTAGGTTGGTTCACTTGTATCAGGACCGTCGTTGTTCTTTTATTATTTCATTTGTATCTAATAAGCTCCATCAACCAGACTTGTATTACTTGATAATTTAGTAGACCAGTTGTTTTTATTTCGACCTTAGAGTCGCGTTTGTCTTATTTTGGTTTTCTTTTGAGTTTTGAGCCTCACCCATCGGCGTTGTATATTATAGTGCATTGTGTGGTTGTGACCGCCAATTGGCGAAGAGCTAGCTCCCATTTGGGGATGCCTTTTTATTGTTGCTTATGTATATATTCTTATTTGTACCCGTTTGGGGCCAGTTTTTACAAAGAAGACTCTGCCGAATTTTTTGAGAAATTTGATGTTATTTTTAAACATGTTTTCCTTTACTTCTTCTTTTAAATGGTTTAGATTTCTGGGCTTCGGCTTACTTAGATTGCATCGCGCTTCTAGACGCTTCGTAATTTAAGTGCCGGTCACGTTCCGTATTTTCGGGTCGTGACATCCAGAGAGTCGGATTCTCCTGACAACATTCCAAAGAAAGAATAGAAACGGAATGTCGTCAACGAACAATCGCTCGGTAAGTTCCAAAAGAGAGATGGAAATAGAATAGACAGATAAGAGAATATAACTGGTATAAGTATGTTTGTTATGTTAATGCAGTTGTTTGTAACTTGGTACAGAATGTGCCAGTGTATACGAGAGGAGTCCAACTTACCCCGTAGACTATGGTATATGGAGTACAAGGCTCCGTCAAAACCCACGGGACAACGGCAACAGATATTCAGGTTATGTATATTAAAGTGACCGTCTTATGCCACTTTTAACACATTCCGTACCAGTCTATCCCTTAAAAACCCATGTAATGTTTATTGTATTGTTTATAGTTGTAAGATTTGCCGAAACCATGATATCAGTTGTTCATGTAAACGGATAAGGATGTAAACGGATATTCATATAATCAAGTCAATGTATATCCATGGTTCGGTTAGTTCAAGTCATATTGATATTGATTGTATTCTGGTATTCATGTTTCAAATTCCAGCATATGGATTCACGTTGTATTGGAGTTATATTTGAATTGTATGTAGATTGGAATTGTATTCAGATTAGGCTGAGACTCCGTCTAAGTCAGACACTTAAACAGAATTGTATTCCTGAATTAGGTTTTGGTGTTATCGGTAACTGCTGCACATGGACGGCAGGATTTGTGAATTTTTCCAAACCAATAACCATTAATAACCCCGTTTTAGTCTACCTTAAATAGGCATGCACCCACTTTCTTCGGCTTCCTGAAACTCAAGAGAATTGGTCCCGCTTAAATCTATATTTACTAGGGTCCTTATTGTAAATTAACAAACATGAGAGGTTTTATGAAAAATGGTTTAGTATATTTTCAAATAATTCTCAAGTATTTATTTATTGTATTTAGGATTTTTATGGATATAATTTTTAAATATGAAGTATTTTAGTGAATATAAATCTAAATTGAATAGTATATGGTATTTTACTGTAAATTTGACTTGTATGGATTTGTGATGGTAGATTCATGAAATTTGTGATTCTTTTGTTTAGAAAATATGGAATTTATTATATGTATTTAAAATAGATAATTTGATAATATTATAAATAATTATAGAAAAATAAATTTATTTATTAAATAGAAATCACGTTTTCTAAAAAATTGTAATAAAAATTCCATCGAGCTCGGATGCTCCGTGAGGAGGTCTGCATCTCGTTCCTCTAGTATCGAGGATGTGCGATAATCCGCACTATCCAAATAGGGTTTCCCAAAATGGGTTGTAGAGATTTAATTGCAAGAAATTTAATTTAAAATAATCTTAAAGAATACGGTTTTATTAATTTAAGATATTTTATTGTAAAATTATATTTATCCCACTGTTTCAAAAGCTAACGTGCTATATCAAGATCAGTGTTGTGATAAGGTAGGTTATTACCTCATAAGTTTTCTAAGGGTAATATGAGCAAGTATGATAAAAGATACCGAATAGAAAGTTTGTGGTATTTAACCGTAAAAGTGAAATACAAATTGCATAGCATTGTATTTTAAATTGAAACTTGTTATAATATTTGTTTATGATTACTAAATAAGTTGTAACAATATGGATGTTTGGTTATTAAGAAAAGTTGTATTTTTAACAAAATTAGAATCGGAAGTCGGAATAACTCCTCTTTTGATGAGTTTTGAGAAGAAAATTCTTTTAATAGGGAAGAGAGGAGAGGAGAGGGGACTTACTGAATGAAATAAAAGAGATGAGGTATAGGAACAATTTGATGGTTTCGTAGAGTCGCGGTATCGCCGGAATTGTCCCGAATCGTCGCCAAAATTTTGACCTTAAGCTAACTCCATTTGTACACTTCTTTGACTTGGAAAAATTTAAGAATTTTTTATAATGGATTTTAGAATGAATAGAGCTAGGTATGATGTGGTATTTATAGAATAGAATTAGGATTTAGGGAATTAAAATGAGAATTAAAAATGCATTAAATATTGGATTAAAAGCTCATTTTTAATTCTATATTTAATTTCAGGGAAAAAAACAGAATTAGGTTAGTGGGGGAGGCCAAGGAGTTTAGGGTAAAAATTTGGAGGCATTTGTGACGGGGGGTCCGGCGGCGCCGGCCCAGAGGCAAATCCTGCTGGCCATGCAGAGGGTGTGTGGCTCTGGATTTTGGCCACGTGTCGAGATCGTTTCATATATCATTCAGCACATATTTGATTTAATTTGACTTTTACGCGTATTGTATGTGTAAACTTTTGTGCTTTCAAAAATTTTAAAAGAAAAATCATTAAAAAATATATGTGGTTGATGGGATTCAAACATTTGGGCTATATCACAGCAATGCAAGGCTTCACCAATGAGTTACAAGTTGTTTTTTTTTATTCTTAAACAAATTAAATATTTATAGCAAACTCAGGTTTGTAAATACTTCATTTAGTAGTTTAACTTTACACAAATTTCTGTATATTAAAAACAGAGTCGTTACAATGTCGATGCATAGAAAATTAGATAAGGCTCAACTGTATTTTGAAAACTTGATGTCAACACTTTCACTATTACTTTGTATACGTCTCATCGATTGGATGCGTCCATCTATTATTATTTTGCATAAGTACATGGATATGAGGTTCAGATGTCTTTTAAAAAATTGCAATTAACACTTTTACTATTATATTTTTATACGTTCTCATTTTTCGGATAAGGATCGGATGTAAATGTCATCATATTCGTATCATATGGTCATTGACAGATGTAAACATGGATATGAATAGTTATAAAAAATGAAAATCTGATGAGTTGAATTAAAATGAAAATCGACTACTAATAAAATTATGAAATATATATTAAAAAAGGTGAGTTGAATTAGATAATATGAAAATTAACAAGAGGAAGAGTATAGGATGAATGGAAATAACCGGCGCTTTAAAAGATGACGGAGGTTGAGAGTAATTAGTAATGATGGCAGGAAGATTGCGGAGAAAATCTTTTAAAATTTCAAATGCAGCAGTAATGAGTGGATGAATTTTCTAATGCAACTTTTCATCCGTTGAATACATGCAATAGGCATGAATGTGCAAGAGACGGATACCTTTCTGGAATTATTTTGAAAGAAAATGATGAAATTTTCTATATTGATTCGAAAGAGATTCGATTTATATTAGATTTGAACGATTTATCTACAATAAAATTTAGTTAAAATTCAGTCATTTATATGATATTATTTTTTTGGACAACTTCTAGGGCGTGTGCATATCACCGGGGCGCAATCAAGCTCTTTTTTGTCCTTTTCCCTGGAAAATTAGTCACCGCCCCTTAGGTTTTAGAAAATTTGCATTTGCCCTTTATTTTAAATGAATGGTGTTTGATTATAGAAAAATTTAGACTCCCATGTATTTTAAGAAAATTTGTGTTTTGTCCCTTCTATTTTTATCTACATTGAACTAAAAAATTGAAAATTTCGATCTTGCTCCATCTTTTTATTGGAATTTTCATTCAGGCTATTTACACTGTATTTTTTTTTGCCTTTTAAAACTTTTGCTAATAGACTAAAAAATTAATTCATTCTTTCTGCTTGAAATCGATTACGCTGACATGCATAATTTATTTTGTATTAATTATTACTTTAGATACATTTTCATGTTAATCATTTTTTTTCAAATACAGTAATAATATAGGTTGCAGCAAACTATCTTTATTTAATTGTCATAATTATCTTGTATTAATTGTCATAAATTTTTTATATCAGACAATATTTATTTATATGATTTATTTATATTCATCATAGATCATACAAAATATCAAAATAGAATGTTCGCAGTATATTTCTTGGACCCATGCAGAGACGGCCCCATGCTAGTTTTAATAAGATAAGCATATCGGAATGAATACGTCAACTTGGTAAGCATGTACAAGCAGGAAAAAAAAGACATGAACTGATTTGGATGAGCCATATAACACAATTCATCTCATGCTCTTTACGCAGGCACTACATCCAAGACGCTACCGTGGAATTTTACTTTTCTCTCTCTTTTTATCCTGAATCGTAGATCGATCATAACCTTATGCAATACAACTCTTAGCTTTAGTTGTCTTGCTTGACCAAAAAAGGTTTACCACTATGCGAGAATGACTCTAAGGGATCCGAATTTTGGATATAAAACAAAATTGAACTAATTTTAGGATATATCCACGGGGAGTGCTCTATTGCAAACTGGTTCGTGTTTTAAAAAAACGTGAACTCTCGATCTTTGACGTGTTTTAACGATCCGATCCATTCCCTACCATCAAATGTATGTGTATGAAAAATCAAAGTATTTAAAGACTTTTAAGCAATGTATCGAATGGATGCAAAAATAAACGTTTTTCGATAATGCAACATAAACTTAATCAGATACATTAGTTAAAGGTTTTCAAATGTTTTGATTTTTCAAACACATATATATGAGGGTAGGACGATCAACTTGAACGAGTCGGATTATCGAGAGTTCCTATTTTGAAGAAACACGAACCGGTTTGCAAGAAATCACTTTATCCACTCTTCAACCAACCATTCCACTCTTCAACCAACCATGAGTATGGTTTTAATGTCCGCCAACAAAAAAAAGAGGAGAGATTGGAGGCAGATATGAACATTGGTTGATTTGGGTCCGTTGCCATCCCAAGCTCCATCTCGCTATCCCCACAACAAAACCAATCAATTTGTCTATTACTAGACATTCACCATCCCAAAATAAAAAATCCACACAATCTATAAGAGAGGAAAATAACAATGCATGAAGGGACAAAAACGAGTCACCTAGGTGACATAAAGGAGGCAGGTGTTTGTTTAGGTTATCTACCTTTTATTCAGTCCGTATAAAAAAGAGGAGGCAAAACGAAGAAGATAATGGAAGAAACAAATGCTTGGGTCGCTCTCATAATGCCCTACCAAAATTGTAATTATCATTGTCAAATAAACCTCGAAGGGAGGCTAGGAGCTGAGGTGTGATTTACTGTAGGCTATAGCAAACATCAAGATATGGATTCTAGCTCTGTTTTAAATATCTGTAATAGATTCCGATCGGCCATATCTCCATATCGTATATAACTAATGGAGGTCAGAACCTTCCTCAGATGTTGTCCTTCGTCGATCTAATGACGAACGAGTTGAAGAGCTGTGATTTGGAGAGAGTGTGGATTTCTATGGATTATTGGTTGCCGTTGACGCCGAGCTACCTGCAAAAGAAGTCCCGGGATGGGAAACCACCGTAGGACCGTTCGACGATCAAGTTAGGACCGAAGAATAATTGGGCAGAGTAGCGGCATATTGGATTAAGTTCGAATTACCTGAATCGTTGGGAGGAGGGATTTATATAGGGGTCGTATTGAAACGAGTCGTTGCAAGGTCCTCGCCGTCAATTCCGCTCACGCGCCACGTTCGTATTAATGGAAAGATACACTCGCATGAAATACGGAACATAGGGTTGTTGACTCCGTCGTGGCGGGAGATGCGGAACCATTACGAGGAAGCTCGGTAAGGGAAAGTTGAGGGGGCTCGATCCGAGAATGCTCGGGCTTTGAGCTACCGGCCCTGAGTTGGTCAGGACTTCAAGGGGTTGAGGAAGTTCAGCTCTAGGATTCCTCGGGACGAGTTATTTGCTGGCGGTTGGTCGAAGAAGGAATGCACCAGATGAAGGCCTCGAGAGGTCGGAGCCTATTCCTCGGACTAAGCCTTGGAGACGAGACTCCGTGGAATATTCCCTTTGCATTATACTTACTCCAGTTCCGTAGACCCCATCAATTTAGTGGGCATACGTGGATGACATATCATCTGCTACGTGCCGTGATCGGGGGAATCCTCACATACGGGTATCATCATTAGCCCTCCACTCTCGTTCTGGCCTATTTATGGGTCGGACCGAGAGTGGTCTGCTCGGTCTTCCCTGTTCAGCTTGGTCCGAGAAATTTTAGTGGTAGGTTGTCCGGGAACGACATGGCGTTTAGCGGTTGTGTCTCTTCGATCCCCGAGTTCATGTGGCGTCCATCGTGCGCCTTAATTTTCATGCGTATACTCAATGACGTCAGCGGATCGCTGAAAGGACGGCGCCATCATAGCGACATCGTTTCGTTTGCTTGGGTCGTCGTGGTGATGGGTCGACCGTCGATCTCGTGCCACACGGCAGCATCTGGAGCACGGATGTAAGAAGTTGCTTTTGTTATTCGGATCCACGTAAGAGAAAGGCCGCTAATGATCGGCTGCGACGTGGCGACGTCTGGACCGTCGGATCATTTTTGGCTGAGGGCATAAATAGGGATGCCCTGCCTTCAGTAAATACTTCTGCTCACTTGCATTTCTAATCTCCTGATTGCTCGGTGCTCCTGACCCTAGACCGACTTCCAATCCTTTCGCCGACCTTTCCTTTTCTTGAATCAGGTCAGATGTTTTCCTCTGATCTCGTAGAAAATTTAGTTAGGGTAAAGTCTGGTGATGAGACCTCATCCTCTGACACCGAGTCTTGTAAGTTTTCCTCGGTTTCCGAGGAAGCTCTTCTTTTTCTGTGTTGGATTTTCCCCCAAGGGGTGGCGATTCCCTTGTTCCCCAACACCGGGGGGCCAAGAAGGCCCCTAAGGTGCGTATCGAGAACGTTTATGATGCTGCCTCGGTATTGAGCTGGGAGAGCGGGCTCGTGGATATCCGAGCTTGCTTTGACATTCCAACTGGCTATACGTTTCGTTTAGCCAGGAAGGATGAACGAGCGGACCAAGTGAGGAGCAACGAGATTGCCCTGTACTTGGAGGAATGCGTCTACCCTTTCCCCCGAGATCTTTGAAGTCCTCCACTTCTTCTAACACACCCTGGGCCAGCTAGCTCCGAACTCATAGAGGATTTTCCTCGGGTTCCTGGTCCAGCTAAAAATTGAGGAGATCCTCTTTAATCTCGGACTTCTCTATTCCTTTCTCTGCTATAAAAATCATCCCGAGGCTCGCAAAGATGAGCTGAGCTGTGTGTACTTCTCGTTTAGGAAGCTCAGGGATAGAGGCTGGGTCAGGAGTGTTATCCGTCCCTTCTTCCATCCAAGAGTGGAAGGAAAAGTTCTTTTTTGCCGGTCTTCCCGAAGGAGAGAACTGGCCGGTGCCAATAGAATGGTACCGGTCAGATTGTCCGAAGGCTCGGATGTTGAACACCCCGAAAATAAGGGCCGTGTCTCAGTGGGAGCCGCTCCAGCGAATCGATGTTTTGCTTTCCGAGCAGGTCTTGAGCTGGGCGTGGTTTAGCCCCGCACAATACCTAGGTGATTCTAGTTTAGCTATCCAATCCATACTTAATATTATTGCTGTTTTGCGTTTCTGATTATTCTTCATTTTTCTTTGTAGAGCCCATGGATAAGTTGAAAGTTATGGCCGCTCTGGCTGCTAAGGCACGGGCCAAGAAGGGTGGTGACGCGAGCTCGTCCAGGTCTGTGCCGAGTGAAAGCATCCGGGCGCCGAACCTCAAGAGGACAACTGCCTCGGTCCCCGTCCCCGAGGAGTCTGGGGGGAGTGGGAGGCCGCAACACCAAGCTTTGGCCCCCGGTCAAGGTCGGGGGTGCCTTCCTCCGCCGAACGTCGGGCCAAGAGGCAGAAAAATCCAGCTCCTCGGGAGGAATCGACCGGGGAACAAGCCCTTGAGAGCGGGTTCTACTATGAGGTTTTGTTCGGGCTGTCCGTCGCCGACAGACTCTTGATAGAGGCGGAGAAAAGCACAGGAGCCAAGATCCCGAAGGGAACTGTGCGGGCCCAGGCTGCGGCCATTGCTCAGGAGGCCGAAGGGAACTGTACTTGAATTTTTTCCAACTTATTTTTCTCGGTTATGTTCCCGATTGATGCTTTTTGTTTCCTTCTGCAGGTCCTCCAGCACTGCGCCCTTTTGACCGCCATGGAGGGTGAGGAAATCACCCCGGCGATGAAGAGGACGGAGGAGGCTTCGGCGCACGAGGAGCAACTCCTTGCTGAGCTGAAGGCGGCCGAGGAGAATGCCGCCTCCCTGGAGGCGCTGAAAGTCTCGAAAGGGATAAAGGCAACAAGGCTTGTCGAGGCCAACCGGGCACTCCAAGCCCAAGTCAGCAAGCTCAATGGGCTGTTCAACGCCAAGAAGGGGCATCGGGACGCGGTGAAGAAGAGGTTTAGGCGACCGAGGATGCGGCGATGCGGGCTACAGAGATGGAAAAGAAGGTCGTGGAGAACTATAGGTTGTCCGACCAGTTCTACATCGGCCTAGCCAAAGTCATGGCCGTAGGGTGGCACAATGCCCTCAATGCCGTCAAGAAGATTCAGCTCGAACTCGATGACAAGGAGCTCCGCTCATGGTATCTTCTTCTCGGGGAAGAACCCAGGGGCGGAGACGGAAGCTTGGCCGCCGTCGATCCTGCTGCTGTTTCTTGTCCTCCGCAGTCCGTTGAGGCCGTGGCCCCGGAGGTCACCCCGGTCGATCCCGAGCAGGCTCAGGAGGTTGGCAACGACGACTGGTGAGCGGGCCATCCCGAGGGGAAGCCCGCATTCTTTTTATTTTCCATTTTGTTTTCTTTTGTAAGCCTCTGGGCAATTTCATAAAGATGAGGAGCTCATAATATTTTGTACATCAATTTTGAAATTAATGAAGTATTTTTGCTCATCTTTAGTGTATATGACCATTTTGCTTGTCTGTAATGTGTTTGCTTGAAAATTTTTATTTTCATTTTACTAGTGAAGATAGACCGGTATACCCTCTTCTTCGTTCAATAAAAATTGCCTTTTTTATTTTCCATGTGTAGATAGACTGATATCCTCTTCACCTTTCGGAGACGAGGTAATGTGAGTATAGTGAACATTAGGTCGGTATCCCCTGCCTTCACCCCTCGGAGAGAAGGTAAGATGAGTAGAAGACTTTGGATTCATTAGCTCCGGTCGGGCTGAGAATGAATACGCCTATAAGCTAAGCAGAAATCTACTAGTGCGAGGACTTTGGATTCACGGTTTAGATCAGGCCGGAATCTACTCGCCATGAATGGGTGCAACGAGCAGGAAGCTGTCCTCCGGCCTCATGGTGAGGGCTTAGGATTCATGGGTTAGGCCGTGCAGGAATATATCCGCTGTGAATAGGTGCAACGAGCAGGAACCTGTCCGTCGGCCTCATGGCGAGGGCTTAGAATCCATGGGTTAGGCCGGGCAATAATCTACCCACCTTGAATGGGTGCGATTGGCAGGAAGCTGTCCATCGGCCTCATGGCGAGGGCTTAGGATTCACGGGTTAGGCCGGGCAGGAATCTACCCATTGTGAATGGGTGCGACGGGCAGGAAGCTGTTCGCCGGCCTCGTGGCGAAGGCTTAGGATTCACGGGTTAGGCCGAGCAAGAATCTACCCGTCGTGAATGGGTGCGACTGGTAGGAAGCTATCCACCGACCTCATGCAAGGGCTTAGCTCGGAAGAAACATGTTCAGACGATAGAAAAGCAAGAATCTCATTATTTAAGAGAGTACAATTTCATCTATACAATTTAAGATTTTCTGCATTGAATGGCCGCGGAAGATTACGACCTAAGGAATCCTGGAGTCGGTAAGCTCCTCCGGGAAATATCTTGGTCATGAGGAATGGATCATCCCATTTCGGAGAGAATTTGTACAGCTTCCCTTGGTCCTCGAATTCATTGCAGCGGAGGACTGGGTCTCCCGTCTTGAACGCTCGATGTTTTACCTGAGCATTGTAGTACCAGTCGGTCTATTGCTGGTATGCGGCTATATTCATTTGGGCTCGGTCTCTTTTTTCCAGCAGGACGTCCAGGTTGCTTTGTAGGGCTTGGACATTAGTTTCATCGTCGAAGTGTTCAACCTGGTGGCTGGAAAGTCCGATCTCCGTGGGGACCATGGCCTCGGTGCCTTAGCACAGGCTGAACGCGGCTTCTCCCGTGGGGGTTTTCTTTGAAGTCCGCAATGCCTAGAGTACTCGGGAAAGTTCTTCAACCCATCCGCCTTGTCTCCCTTCCAGCCGGGATCTAAGTCCTCTGATGATTCCTCGGTTCGCTATCTCGGCTTGCCCGTTACACTGTGGATGGGCAACCGCGGAGAACTTCAATAGTATGTGGTACTCGCCGCAGAACTTCTGTCACTCCCCGCTTCCCAGTAGACGAAAATGATGACGTGGCAAGCTCGCGTCATATTTATTCAGAAAAGGTCATTCCCTAAATAAATATACCGAGCGTATTGAAATAATAATAGACAATGCAAGAATAAATGAAGACTGTAAAATTTTCAACAAATATCTTTATTTACATTCAATTTCAAACATTTACAAGTACATGAGTTTCAATTGGAAAGTAAATACAAAAAAGGAAAATGCCTAAACATGTGGCATACATAAGCTGAATAAAAAGTGAAGCTATGCTAATCCTGACTAGCAATCCGGTTGTAGTTTTCCTCTGTGGCCTCCACTTTCTTCGTCTCGACCGTATCTGATGAACATTCCAAGAAAATAATGGTGGGTGGAATGCCCGTCAGCGAACTAGCGCTCGGTAAGTCCCAAGAATAAAGTAAGAGTAAAAAATAACAAGTGTAGAATATATATATATATATATATATATATATATATATATATATAAAACGAATAAAAGTATATGTTCATGGGTAAATATGTACTATAAGTCTCTATATGATCACTATATTAACGTTAAGTTTCAAGTATGAATGTCAATGCAGCCGTAGAAGTATTCATGAGCTCAAGAGTAAGGCCCCAGGAGCAAGAAAACACGGGCCCATTTCATATGTTAGTATTGGGGCTCTAAGCTGTGGATGAGTCGACTCGACAGATATTCGAGTAAAATAAAAAAGAGGTTAATACGGAACTTGTGAAGCTCTGTTGGATTCACACAAGAAACTTGTAACACCCTAACAATGTTATACTATATTTTATTTAGGGTATTTCCAAATCTTGCGACAAATTCTTGATTATTATTGTTTTTGGGTTGCGGATAGTGCATTTAGCAACTGTGGTTGGTATTTGACTTGACCTGCATGTTTGAAACCCACCATGGTTCAAAATTACATCAAATATTTGCTAGTACAAAGTATCCGTGCAAATCTAGATATTATACATGCATAATATATATTTTAGTATCCGCATATCTTTTAACAATACAAAATAAAAACCAAATAATATATTTTTTAATATCTAGCCTTGCATATCATCATATCCCATAGCATGTGGTTGCACCCATATATCGTATTCATACCCTAATTACTAAAATAGACTCGTTTTGATCGCTACGTATATTTACGCAGATCCGTACTTGGAGGTATGCATTTTATTTGACATTACATCGTATTATGGTGTAAACTTTTACGTATATTCTCTATATTTAAAAACTAGATTTTTAGAAGAGATCCAAATAATATTCAGAGTAATCTGGTATTAGCTGGAAAATCCTAATATATATATATATATATATATTCCTATAACCTAATAATATATCACTATTATATATATATATATATATATATAATATTTAACTAATATATCCCTCTCTCTCTCTTCTCACATCACTCTCTCTCCCCTGTTCTTCTCTCGTATCTATCTCTCTCTCTCTTTCTATATATATATATATATTATAATATAACTATTTTATTAAACCCCAAAACCAATTAACATTTCTCTCTCTCCTCTTTTCTTCCTCGTCGCGAGAAAACCCAGAACCCTAACCCACGCTCGCCACCACCCCTCATCATCGGGACCCATCGTCACCAGCATCACCCTCTCGTTGTCACCACCACTTCCGAGACCTCCTCCTCCTCTCCTTTTCTTCTTCCCGAGCACCACCCCTACACCTCGCTGACGCCAACCTAAGAAACCATACCCCATCGCCGGATCTTTTGTCGTCGCCGCTCATCTCGCCCATTACCGCCACCTCTATCTTCTCCTCATCACCTCCTTGCCTTCCAGCAACACCCTATTCCACCGCCGCCACCAACCCTACACCTTTCCGACCCCCGATCACCAACCTTCGAAACTCACAGCCTCCTCGCCGACGCAACATCTAGTCGTCGTCAACCCCCATCACCTCGCCACCATTCCTCTGTCCTCGCCACCCCAGCAACCTCTTCTTCTTCTTCTTCTTTCTTCTTTTCTTTCTTTCCTTCTTTTCTTTTCTTGATTCTCCGATCGGCTCACCGGAGTTACGTGTTGCCGACGATCCAGACGACCCAGCCACCGTCGTTGTTCAGCCCAGTTACCACGTCATGTCACTGATCAGCCAGGTCTAATCCTGCGCACGTAAGTTTGCATCGCGACGTTATTTCGACGTCGGACGTGACATCCACATCTCGACGTGAGATCCGATCAAGTATAAACTTGCAACATGCTATGCTACTATATCAATATTTATTTAATAAATGATAGTGCATGTGTTTTATTATTCAATAGAAAGTACCAATTTACAGTTTTTTAGCATCCGTCTGTATTCGTACCGATAATGGTTTATCCAGTTGCATGCTGGAACATCACAATATTATCATACAACTATATTAGTTCAATACGTTATCTAGATTGTATCATACATGGTAATAGACGTGTAATGGTTATTATAGATAGATACATATGCATCCTGGCATTCGTCGTGTTTACCATGTTTCGATATTGGTTATAGTTTTACATTTGGCATATATTTGGGTTAAAATATATTGCATGGCATGTTCACGACCCACCACCAGACCTGTTACTTGGATCATCCTCTAATGCCGATGTTTCCCTAATAAAAGAGTAAAGCTTTGTTCAAAATTTGAAAGGCAGTGCCAAGAGTTAAAAACTCTGAGGCAGCGTCCAGAGTTAAAACCTCTGAGGCAGCGCCTCACGTGCCTCGCACGAGGGCTCCAGCGCCAGAACTAAAATCTCCCTGTTAAACAGAGCCATTGGATCAAACATCCAACGGAGATGATAAATCATCAAAATATAGAATTAAATTGTGTTGAGGAAATATTCCTCAAATTTTTCTAAACAAGAAAGATTACTCTCTGTAAAACAGAGTGCCTTTGAATTAAAAAATCCAATGGTGATTAAAAATCACCCATATATACAGAAAAATTATGTATGGGGAAATATTTCCCTAATCTTATTAAAAACAAGAAAAATATTTTCTGTAAAACAGAAGTCCTTGGATCAAATATCCAACGGTGGATAAAATCTCCAAATCAATTAAAGATATCTCAACGAGAGATTTCTTTAACTAAATCAACAAACTTGCCTCCATTATATAAAGGACCCAAGACTTTAAATCTTGAATAGAGAAACCTCCTCATAAGCTTTAGAGCAAGCAAGAAGAAAGTTTGAAGAAGGAAGAAAGAAGAAAGAAGAATACCTCTCTCCGAGGTAAATAAAAAGAATAGAGATCAGAGCATCTCCTCTGCATATCCAAGAGTTTAACCCTTATAAAAGAAGAACTTAGTTCTTTCTCTGGATCTGAGATCCATGAGACAAGTCTTTCATAAATGAGAATTTAATTCTCATAGGGATGAATTTGTTCTTGGAGATCAAAGATCCAGAAAAGAACAGAGAATTGAACTCTTCAGAACAGAAAATATGAAGAAAACCCAGCGCCGAGCGCCTCACGTGTCCCTCATGTGGGCTGTCACACCCCGCTTCCCAGAGTGTGCTAAGATCGGCACGTGACAGAGCCAACCATGCTACCTGTGGTTAGGAAACATCCCTCCACAGTCATATTACGACTGTATATAAGATATCAAGAACAGGAAATAAAATATAAAACTATCTAATACATGTCCATCTGCTAGAATAAACGAGTCAAGAAATATAAATGCGGAAGCAATAAATCCAATAAACAAAACATCTGGAAAGTACGTCCCAAATACGGGCTCACATTAGGAAATGAAAGTACGGAAATAAAACTAAACTAACTAGATACTAACAGGATCCTCACTGCTCAGCCTGTCGGCTGAAATACTCCTGATCGGCCTGCGAAAGAGGTAAAGGATCTGGGCCATGCAAAACCCAGATGTCAGTGCGTCATAATATCAAACAATAATAAATGAACAGGATTCACAAGATATGCAGGCATGAGTATGAACCGTAATGAGTGTATAACAGTAACATGAATATGGAACAATGAAGTGTATGTGCATGCGGTGAGTAATCTATGCTACTAGGTTAATTACTCTCAAGTCTTTGAAATCAATTTAATGAATCGTCGATGTAACTCAATAGTATCCCGTGCATGCCCGGGACCACGGTCAAGACAATCGGGCTGAATCCAAGATGTGCTGCTAGGCAGTAAACAGGTAACATGTACAGACGAATGATGTCAGCAACATCATCTCGGGGCTGTCCTAGCCTGTAAAACTGATCAGTATAAGCGTCGAACTGTTGAGTTACAAGTCATGTTTCATAATTGATTTCCCTTTACCCCCAAGTTATGTGTTCAACTCAGGTATTGATAAATCTGGAGCTAATGCCAACACAGGATCAAGCAGATACAGGTTTGTCTATGCAGACAATAGGATACGTCCGTCAGGACAACATGTCAGGATTGTCGGCATTAGAAACAGGATCAGGTAATATGTCAAGTAGTGGTATATCAGGTCATGACAGGTAGTGCACAGGTATCAAACGGGTGCTCATAATAAAACTGTAGCAAGTACGGGTGCACGATAAAAGTACGGATGCACAGTAAAATACGGATGCATAAATATCTATCAGGGGTTACATCTACAACTCCATGACTACGTAGGATGCACATTATCAAGCATAGGGTGCCAAAGTAACAGTAATATGAATAGTATGTCATGCAACTAGACATATAATAAATTGTACGGATACACAGTAAAACACGGATCCACAAATATCTATCTGGGATTACATCTACAACTTCATGACTACGCATGATGCATATTATCAAGCATGGGATGCTAATATAACAGTAATATGAAATAATATGATATGGCATGCAGCTAGATATGCAATAAATGATACGGATGCGAACGGATATCGGAAAAACGGTAAAACTGTAATATGGATGCACAATACAATAAATATGCAATATTGTTATTAATATAGATGCAAGTATAATAATATAGCATGTATCAAGCTAACTTGCATGCAACCAGATATGTAATTAATGATATGGATGCGTACGGCTATCCGAAAACAGTAAAACAGTAATATGGATGTACAATACAGTAAACATGTGATATTTTTATTCATATGGATGCAAAATATGTATCATAGCATGTAGCAAGATAAACTTGCCTGAACGGATCTCACGACGGGGTGCGTACGCTGCGTCCGACGTCGGGTAAACGTCGCAATGCACACGCGTGCGTACAGAACAGGACCAGGCAAAGCAAGAACACGACCACGCTGGCTGGGAACGTTGACTGGGTCGTCCGGATCGTCGGCGACGGCACGGCTCCGGCGATGACCGGAAAAAGCATGATCGAGAAAAAGAAAGAGAAGAAGAAAGAAGAAGAAGTAGGAGAAGAAGATAGGTTCTCTGGGTTTGCTCTGGCCTTGGATCAAAGGCGAGGCAGAGGAGACGACGATGACGAGTCATGGGTTTTCCGGTGAAGTTTGGCAAGGCAATGGGTTTTCGAGTTCTTAGCCGTCGGGTTCTCAGGGTTCTTGCAGGGAAGAGGCCGGGTGTTGGGGAGAAGAAGAGAGGAGAGAGGAGGAAAAGGTGGTGATGACGGGTAGAGTCGACAACGGTGAGACGAGCTCCGGCCAGGGTGCAAGTGAGGTCGGGTTAGGTTACGGTGTGCAGGTTCTGTGCAGGGGGAGAGAGCTCGGGAAGGAGGAGAGAGGAGAGAAAAGAATATGGAGAAGACAACGGCGAAGCAACGTCGGTGATGGCGACGCGTCTAGGGTTAGGGTTCGTGAGCGGAGGCGAGGCGGCGGGAAACTATACGAGAGAGAGAGAGAGAGAGAAGAGAAGACGTGGGTGTATGGAGGACGTGGGGTTTTAAGTCTGGGTTTAAAATATTTAAAAGAAATAATATTATAAAAGGAAGAGAGAGAGTGACAGATAGATAGAGATGAGTTTAGATTGGATTTGGTTTTTAAAATATATTTTAGGAAATATATATTTTTTGTTTTAAATATAAGTTAGCAGTTTATATATTAGAATATAATATTGATTATATTTGAGTTTTCTGAATAATACAAAAATACTCCAAAATATGCCCGGGTTGGGTCTAAAATTATATATCTGAAAATACGGATACTATACGTATCAACCAAAACCAAAATAGGATATCCGGATAACGAAAATGTATACCCCCAAGAACGGATGCACGCAGTGTGTACGTAGCTATCCAAACGAATCCATTTCACTGAACGGGACGAGAACAAGATGTATAGATGCTACCACGGGGTTAGGGGTATGATGCAAGCCATGCTGGGTATTTTTAAAATATATTATTATATTATAATTGTATTGTTAAAAAAATGCAGATGCCAGATATAATGCAAGTATGCAGTATAAACAATATGAAAGTGCACGGATTCTCATAACCAGCCGGGATAAATCCAAAACAGGAATCAAGACGGGTTTCCAGCATACGGGTCGGGTCGAATGCAAGTACGGATACCAATTACACTATTCGCACCCAAAACACAATAAATCAAGAAACAACCATAAATAAAGAAATACCCAAAAGGAACTGGTATAAATGAACTAGGGTGTTACATTATACCCAACTACAAAAAGAATTTCGTTCTCGAAATTCCCAGAACAAGAAAAGAAAAACAAGCATGAATATAGGAAAAGAGGTGTGGAAACCTCTGTTGAATCTCGTCTTCTCGTTCCCAAGTCGATTCTCCGTGCGAGCGGTTCCCTATGAAACGAGTACGATAGGGATAACCTTGTTCTTGAGGAGCTTTTCTCTTCGATCAACAATCGACATCGGTCGTTCTTCATAGGTCAAATTCTCCCTTACAGTCAGCTCCGAATGATCTAGCACGTGTGTTTCATCTCGAATATACTTACAGAGTTGAGATACATGAAACACGTCATGTACACTCGCCAAAGATGGTGGTAGCGCTAATCGATAAGCCACTTCTTCAATACGCTCAATAATCTCGAAAGGCCCCACGAATCGAGGACTAAGCTTGCATCGACTCCTAAAAAGAATCATCCCTCTAGTCGGTGATATCTTCAAGAATACAAGATCACCAACATCGAACTTTAGAGGTCTTCTCGATGTATCGGCCCAACTCTTCTGCCGATCCTGTGCTGCCTTCATGTGATTCCGGATCGTACTAACTTTCTCCACGGTTTACACAATAAGATCTGGTCCCAATAACCTTCGCTCTCCGACATCATCCCAGCAAACGGATGAGCGACACATGCGACCATACAATACTTCGAATGGAGCCATCTGAATAGTTGCCTGAAAGCTGTTATTATACGAAAACTCTACCAAGTGTAGATGATCCTCCCAAGAACCCTTGAAGTCTAACATGCAAGTTCTCAACATATCTTCAAGAGTTTGGATCGTTCTCTCCAACTGGCCATCTGTCTGAGGATGATAAGCAGTGCTAAACTTTAATCGCGTTCCCAAACTTTTCTGTAAACTCATCCAGAAGTGCGATAAGAATCGGGTATCACGATCGGAAACGATGCTTACAGGTACACCATGCAATCTCACAATCTCCTGCATGTGCTGCTCTGCTAACAATTCCGTTGACTGGCCAACTCGAAATGGTATGAAATGAGCTGCCTTGGTCAATCGATCAACAATCACCCAAACTGCATTGTTGCCCTTGGACTCCGCGGTAAAGCTGTCATGAAATCCATGGTTATATGTTCCCACTTACATTGAGGAATCGGAAGTGGTTGCAATAAACCAGCTACCCTTTGATGTTCAGCCTTAACTTGCTGACACTCCAAGCACTTTGCTACAAAGAGAGCAATCTCTTTTTTCATGCCTTCCCACCAGAAATGCTGTCGTAGATCACGGTACATCTTTATGCCTCCTGGATGTACAGAATATGCGGAACTGTGCGCCTCTCTCATAACTTCTTCGCAAATATCTCCTTTCAGGCACACACAAACGACTACCATAATGCAACGAACCATCTTCATGAATCAATAAGTTTGTTCGAAGTCCCATCTCTACCTGTTCTCGAAACTTCTGCAATCTTGGGTCCTGTGACTGCGCTGCTTTAATACTCTCGATCAACGACGACTGTACTTGCAGCTGCATCAACTATCCCGAAGAATACGGTAGCACGATCTCCAACTCGAATCTCCGAAAATCTTCGATAAGCTCCTTCTGTGCAGTCAACATCCGAATTGCTGGCAACCGACTAAGCGCATCCAACACTACATTAACTTTCCCCGAATGATACTTGAGATCAAGATCATAGTCATCCATCAGCTCCAACCATCTACGCTGCCTCATGTTAAGTTCTTTCTGCGTGAACACGTACTTTAAGCTTTTGTGATCGGTGAATACTTCGACCCTTTCGCCCAATAACTAGTGTCTCCAAATCTTCAAAGCGAAAATCACTGCTGCAAGCTCTAAATCATGAGTTGGGTAATTCTTCTCATGGGTCTTCAAATGTCTCGATGTGTAGGTTATAACCTTTCCATGCTGCATCAAAACACATCCCAAACCTTTTCCAGATGCGTCGCTGTGAATCACCAATCCTCCGGAACCGTCTGGTACGGTCAAAATAAGAGCGGTTATCAATCTTTGCTTCAACGCTTCAAAAGCTGACACACAACTATCCGTCCAGACGAACGGTACTTCCTTTCGTGTAAGCTTGGTCAACGGCTCAGCTACGCGAGCAAAATTCTCCACGAACCTTCTGTAATATCCGGCAAGTCCAAGAAAACTTCTGATCTCTGCTACGTTCTTCGGAATCGGCCAATCTTAAACTGCTGCAATCTTCTCAGGATCAACGGCGATTCCATCTCCGGATACAACATGCCCCAAAAACATCACTTCTTCAAGCCAAAACTCACACTTGCTCATCTTCGCATATAATCTTTCTTGCCTGAACGTCTACAGTGCGATCTTCAAGTGTTCTGCATGCTCTTCTAGGCTCCTCGAGTAGACCAGAATATTATCGATGAACACCACTATAAACTGGTCCAAGAACGGTGAAAAGATTCGGTTCATCAAGTCCATAAATATCGCCGGTGCATTCGTGATTCCGAATGGCATCACTAAATACTCGTAATGTCTATATCGAGTTTGGAACACAGTCTTGCAAATATCCTCTGATTTAACTCGAACTTAATGATATCCGGATTGCAAATCTAGCTTCGAGAATACCCTCGCGCCACTGAGTTGCTCGAATAATTCGCCAATGCGAGAGATCGGGTACTTATTGTTAATAGTCACCCTGTTCAATTCTCAATAATCGATGCACATCCTCCTTGTGCCATCCTTCTTCTTGACTAGAAAAACTGGAGCTCCCCAAGGTGAATTACTGCTGCGAATCAAACCCTTCTCTAGCAATTCGGTAAACTGCTTCTTGACTTCTTCCAACTCCACTGGTGCCATCGGATAGTAGGCCTTTGAGATTGGCACTGCACCAGGAACAAGATCGATCGCGAACTCCACATCTCGTTTTGGTGGTAAACCCGAGATGTCCTCGAACACGTTCATGAACTCTCGAACTACAGCTGGCGCTTCCTCTTTATCAACTTCCATCGACGAAAGAACGGTGTTTGTCGACCTAGCCCGACAGAACTGCTATCTCCAGCAAAAACAAACTCCGGATGTCCGGGAATCTGGAAAATCACTTTCTTTTCCCTACAATCAATGTGAGCGTGGAAAGTGCCGAGAAAGTCCATTCCCAAGACAACATTAAACAATGGGATGCACCTGAATTGAATAATACCAATGCAGGAAAAACATTAACAAGTAGAATACCGAAATGACTTCATCCGAAGCCAAGATACTGAAGAAGATTAAGCACGGTAAACATGATTCAAGCTGGCGATAAAACATGAACTGGTAAGCAATGAAACCGAGAGAAGCAAGGTAATATCACGACTATAAATCAAGAAAATGAATCAAGACTGGGACTCCAAGTTACTTAAATAGAGTACCGCATTGTAACCATGCTGCAGTTCATAGTTATAATCACATAACTCCGTTCAGGTCGCTCAAATCCTAGTATCAGAATAGAGAGAAACAATAGGGAACCAGATGGTTTCACGTCGAGATGCAAAGTTGTTTGCATATCGTCAAGACAAAGGTCTAGAGAAAGATATGATTCAAGAATCATGATAACAATGTGGTAGGACATGTTCCTAATCACGGATTTTCTGATTCTTGTATTGGGTCCAATACCCAACTACAAAACAACCAAACCCGATTAGCCTAAATCCTATGTCTCTGATACCTGTCACACCCCGCTTCCCGGAGTGCGCTAAGATCGGCACGTGACAGAGCCAACCATGCTACCTGTGGCTAGGAAACATCCCTCCACAGTCACATTACGGCTGTATATAAGATATCAAGAATAGGAAATAAAATATAAAACTATCTAATACATGTCTATCTACCAGAATAAACGAGTCAAGAAATATAAATGCGGAAGCAATAAATCCAATAAACAAAACATTTGGAAAGTACGTCCCAAATACGGGATCACATCAGGAAATGAAAGTATGAAAATAAAACTAAACTAACTATATACTAACAGGATCCTCACTGCTCGGCCTGTCAGCTGAAATAGTCCTGATCGGCCTGCGAAAGAGGTAAAGGATCTGGTCCATGCAAAACCCAGACTTCAGTGAGTCATAATATCAAACAATAATAAATGAACAGGATTCACGAGATATGCAGGCATGAGTATGGACAGTAATGAGTGTATAACAGTAACATGAATATGGAACAGTGAAGTGTATGTGCATGCGGTGAGTAATCTATGCTACTGGGTTAATTACTCTCAAGTCTTTGAAATCAATTTAATGAATCGTCGATGTAACTCAATAGTATCCCGTGCATACCCGGGACCATGGTCAAGACAATCGAGCTGAATCCGAGACGTGCCGCTAGGCAGTAAACAGGTAACATGTACAGACGAATGATGTCAGCATCATCATCCCGGGGCTGTCCTAGCCCGTAAAACTGATCAGTATAAGCGTCGAACTGTTGAGTTACAAGTCATGTTTCATAATTGATTTTCCCTTACCCCCAAGTTATGTGTTCAAGTCAGGTATTGATAAATCTGGAGCTAATGCCAACACAGGATCAAGCAGGTACAGGTTTGTCTATACAGACAACAGGATACGTCCGTCAGGACAACATGTCAGGATTGTCGGCATTAGAAACAGGATCAGGTAATATGTCAAGTAGTGGTATATCATGTCATGACAGGTATTGCACAGGTATCAAACAGGTGCTCATAATAAAACTGTAGCAAGTACGGGTGCACGATAAAAGTACGGATGCACAGTAAAACACGGATGCATAAATATCTATCAGGGGTTACATCTACAACTCCATGACTATGTAGGATGCACATTATCAAGCATGGGGTGCCAAGGTAACAGTAATATGAAATAGTATGTCATGCAACTAGACATATAATAAACTGTACGGATGCACAGTAAAACACGGATGCACAAATATCTATCAGGGATTACATCTACAACTCCATGACTACGCATGATGAATATTATCAAGCATGGGGTGATAATATAACAGTAATATGAAATAATATGATATGGCATGTAGCTAGATATGCAATAAATGATACGGATGCGAACGGATATCGGAAAAATGGTAAACTGTAACATGGATGCACAATACAATAAATATGCAATATTCTTATTAATATAGATACAAGTATAATAATATAGCATGTATCAAGCTAACTTGCATCCAACCAGATATGTAATTAATGATATGGATGCGTACGGCTATCCGAAAACAGTAGAAAAGTAATATGGATGTACAATACAGTAAACATGTGATATTTTTATTCATATGGATGCAAAATATGTATCATAGCATGTAGCAAGATAAACTTGCATGTACGGATCTCACGACGGGGTGTGTACGCTGCGTCCGACATCGGGTAAACGTCGCAATGCACATACACGCATACAGAATAGGACCAGGCAAAGCAAGAACACGACCGCGCTGGCTGGAAACGTCAACTGGGTCACCCGAATCGTCGACGATGGCACGGCTCCGGCGATGACTGGAAAAAGCATGATCGAGAAAAAGAAAGAGAAGAAGAAAGAAGAAGAAGAAGAAGGAGAAGAAGATAGGTTCTCTGGGTTTGCTCTGGCCTTGGGTCAAAGGCGAGGCAGAGGAAACGACGATGACGAGTCATGGGTTTTCCGGCGAGGTTTTGCGAGGCAATGGGTTTTCGAGTTCTTGGCCGTCGGGTTCTCAGGGTTCTTGCAGGGAAGAGGCTTGGTGTTGGGGAGAAGAAGAGTGGAGAGAGGAGGAAAATGTGGTGGTGACGGGTAGAGTCGACGACGGCGAGGCGAGCTCCGGCGAGGGTGCAAGCGACGTCGGGTTAGGTTACAGTGTGCAGGTTCTGTGCAGAGGGAGAGAACTTGGGAAGGAGGAGAGAGGAGAGAAAAGAATATGGAGAAGAAAACGGCGAAGCAACGTCGGCGATGGCGACGCGGCTAGGGTTAGGGTTCGTGACCGGAGGCGAGGCAGCGGGAAACTATACGAGAGAGAGAGAAGAGAAGACGTGGGTGTATGAGGGACGTGGGGTTTTAAGTATGGGTTTAAAATATTTAAAAGAAATAATATTATAAAAGGAAGAGAGAGAGAGTGACAGATAGAGATGAGTTTAGATTTGATTTGGTTTTTAAAATATATTTTAGGAAATATATATTTTTTGTTTTAAATATAAGTTAACAGTTTATATATTATGATATAATATTGATTATTTTTGAGTTTTCTGAATAATACAAAAATATTCTAAAATATGCCCGGGCTGGGTCTAAAATTATGGTTTGAAAATACGGATAATATACGTATCAACCAAAACCAAAATATGATATCCGGATAACGAAAATGCATAACCCCAAGAACGGATGCACGCAGTGTGCACGTAGCTATCTAAACGAGTCCATTTCATTGAACGGGATGAGAACAAGATGTATGGATGCTACCACGGGGTCAGGGGTATGATGCAAGCCATACTGGGTATTTTAAAAATATATTATTAGAATATAATTGTATTGTTAAAAAAATGCAGATGCCAGATATAATGCAAGTATGCAGTATAAACAATATGAAAGTGCACGGATTCTCATAACCAGCTGGGATAAATCTAAAACAGGAATCAAGACGGGTTTCCAGCATACGGGTCGGGTCGGATGCAAGTACGGATACCAATTACACTATTCGCACCCAAAACACAATAAATCAAGAAACAACCATAAATAAAGAAATACCCAATAGGAACTGGTATAAAAGAACTAGGGTGTTACATAGGCACTGCTCAATAAAGAGTGCTTCACACTTGGTAGTTGGCGCTCAGCGCCAAGTGCCCTACATATCTCTCACGTGGGCGCTATTCAGCATAAAGTGCTGTGCACTCATCAAGCGGTACCCAGCGCCCGGCGCCTAGCACCAAGCGCCTCTCGTGCTCCACATGCGGGAACCATAAAGAGTGTTTAACACTCTATAAAAACAAAAAAAGGAAAAAGTAAAGTAAAGTGTGAGCGTCAGAACCCATATAAATAATCAGCATTGTTTACATAGAAAGGGGACTGAGCCAAACAAGTGTTTAACATTTTATTCAAAATGAAATGACCAAGTCTGAGTGGGCTGAGCCCAAGTTGACCAGATTCCTAATTCAAACCAACCAAGCCCATGTGCTCATTATTTTCCAAATTGGTCTTAGTCCCAAACACGACTACTGATCTTCTGACGGGTATTCATTTCACATCTCCCCTCAATCCATAAATTGGTTCAAGGGTACATATCCTCACACCTCTGATACATATCATTGTAATTCTTCAACGTCTTCAGAGAGGTGGCTGGTCCCGACAACCAACAACTCTTTGGCGCACTTCCAAACGGCTATGGACTGAAACGTCCTTAAACTAGCAACGGACCGTAACGTCCTTAAACTACAACGGACTGCAACATCCTTAAACTAGCTATGGACTCCAACGTCCTTAAACTACTAATGGACCGCAACGTCCTTAAACAAGCTGTAACACACTAGTTCATTTATACCAGTTCTATTTCGAGTATTTCTTTATTTATGGTATTTTTCTGATTTACTGTGTTTTGGGTGCGAATAGTATAACTGGTATCTGTATTTGCATCCGACCCGATTCACATGCTAGAAACTTATCTTGATTCCTGTTTTGGATTCATCCCGTCTGGATATGAGGATCCGTGCAATTTTAATATTGTTTATACTGCATACTGACATTATATCTGGCATTTGCATTTTTTTAATAAAACAAATAAAGTCAAATAAAATATTTTAAAAATATCTAGCATGGTCTGCATCATACCCCTGACCCTGTGGCAGCATCCGTGTATCTTGTTCTCGTTCCGTTCAGTGAAACAGTCTCGTTTGGATAATTACGTGCACGCTACGTGTATCCGTTCTTGGGAGTATACATTTTCGTTACCCGGATATCCTATTTTGGTTTTGGTTGACTCGTATATTATCCGTATTTTCAAACCATAATTTTAGACCCAACCCGGACGTGTTTTGGACTATTTCTGTATTAGCCTGAAAAACTCAAATTTTCTTAATATTTTATTCATTAGTTATAACTGTTTAACGTTTTAGATTTTAAAATAAATTATATTTTTAAAAAGATTTCTTAAAATTCTACAGTTAACCCCCTTCTCTCCCCCTCTCTTATATATATATATATTCTTTACTTTTTATTATTAAAAACCCTATTCCCATTTACCGCTCACGTCCTCCTTCCCTCACAATATCATCTTCTTCTCCTTCGTTTTTTTTCCGTGCTCTAACCCACGCCCACGACCGCGCCTCGTCGTCGCCCTCGCGCCGGCGACCCCTCATCTTCACCCTCGGCCTTCTCGTTCCCTCTCCTCTACCACCTCCTCGCCGTCGCCTTCTCTCCTCCCCCTGCACACCCACCGCGACGAGACCCAGGAACCCACGCTCGTCATTGTCCTCGCCGCCGTCGATCTCATAGTCGCCTCCCCCGCTTTCTCCCATTACCCTCGCCTCCCTCTCCGACACCACCACCACCTCATCTCCATCCCCATGTAAACCATGCAACCCATACCCATCTCTTCACCCTGCTTGTACTTCCCGCCTCGCCGGAGCTCTGACTCCGTCGATCATCTCGTCGGACTCTTCACCATCTCGGAGCACCACAACCCCGACCAGAACCCCATACCCGAGCTTTCCTTTTTCCCTGCACCAGAAACCCTTGATCCCCACTGTCATCACCGTGAACTTCGCCGGAAAACCCACCGTCAACGTCCCCCTCTACCCGTCTCTTTCCCCGTACATCAGAGAACCCCTTTGAACCAAATCACAGTGTAGCCCCTCCCTTTCTTCTTCTTCTTCTTCTTCTTTATTCTTTCTTTTCTTGATCTTGTTTCTTAATTCAGGTGATCACCGCCGGTGCCGTGCTGCTGCCGACGATCCGAGTACCCAGTGGACGTCCCCTACCTGCGTGGTTATCTTCTTACCTTACATGGACCCGTCCCGTGTGCCGTGTATGCATTGCGACGCTTACCTGACGTCAGACGTGCCGTACGCACCCGTCGTGAGATCCGATCAGGCAAGTTTATCTTGCTACATGCTATACTACTATATTTTGCATTCATGCGAATAATAATATTGTTTAGTTATGCATCCAAATTACAAATTTACTGTTTTTCGATACCCGTATGCATCCGTACCGTTATTTACAAGTCTAGTTGCAGGCAAGTTTATCTTGCTACATGGTATGTATCATATTTTGCATCCATATGAATAAAATATTACATGTTGAATGAATTGTACACCCATATTAATGTTTTACTGTTTTCGGATACCCGTATGCATCCATATCATTTATTATATATATAACTGCATCTACAGATCACATTAATTCATATTATTGTTACATTAGTACCCTACGTTTGATAATGTGCATTCTACATAGTCATGATGTAACTTCTGATAGATAGTGTGCATCCGTGTTTTATTGTGTATCCATACCATTAATTCTATATATCTAGTTGCATGCCATGTCGTATTAATTCATATTACTGTTACATTAGTACCCCATGATTGATAGTGTGCATCCTACATAGTCATGATGTAACCCCTGATAGATATTGTGCATCCATGCTTTTACCGTACATCCGTACTGTTACCGTGATTCGATACCTGCTACTTTTTACTGTTGGGCACCCATTTGATACAGTGTGCCTTCCTGACATGACCTGATATATCACTAGTTGACATGTTATCCGATCCTGTTTCTAATGCCGACAATCCTGATATGTTGTCCCAATAGACATATCCTGTTGCCTGTATAGACAAACCTGTACCTGCTTGATCCTGTTTGGCATTAGCTCCAGATTTATCAATACCTGATTTGTATACATAACTTGGGGGTAAGGGGAAATCAATGATGAAACCTGACTTGTAACTCAACAGGTCGACGCTTATACTGATCAGTTTTGGGGGCTAGGCCAGTCCCGGGATGATGTTGCTGACATCATTCGTCTGTACATGTTTCCTGTTTGTGCTTAGCGGCACGTCTCGGATTCAGCCCCGAGAGTCTGGACCGTGGTCCTGGGTATGCACGGGATACTATTGAATTACATCGACGATTCATTAAATTGATTTCACAGACTTGAGAGTAGTTAACCCAGTAGCTTTGTTCAGATTACTCACCGCACGTCATATGTGCTTATACCCTTCACTGTTCCTTATTCATGTTACTGTTATACTTTATTTACTGATCACACTCATGTCTGCATATCTTATACCTCCTGATTATATTACTGTCGATATTATGACGCACTGACGTCTGGGTTTTGCATGGCCCGGATCCTCTATTTCTCCCGTAGGCCGATCAGGAGTATTTCAGCCGACAGGACGAGCAGTGAGGATCCTGTTAGTATCTAGTTAGTTTAGTTTATTTCCGTACTTTCATTTCCTGATGTGATCCCGTATTTGGGACGTACTTTCCAGATTGTTATTGTTACTTGGATTTATTGCTTTCGCATATTATTTCTTGACTCGTTTATTCTGGCATATGGACATGTACTAGATAGTTTATTTTATTTTCCTGTTCTTGATATCTCCTAGACAGCCGTAATATGACTGTGGAGGGATATTTCCTAGCCACAGGTAGTATGGTTGGCTCTGTCACGTGCCGATCTTAGCGCACTCTGGGAAGCGGGGCGTGACAGGGTTTGTTTGGTATCAGAGCCATAGGATTTAGGTTAATCGGGTTTGATTCTTTTGTAGTTGGGTATTGGACCCAATACATGAATCAGAAAATCCGTAATTAGGAACATGTTCTGCCACTTGGTTATCGTGATTCTTGAATCATATCTTTCTCTTGACCCTTGTCTTGACGATATGCAAACAACTTTGCATATCGACTTGAAACTTTTGGTTCCCTATTGTTTCTCTCTAAGATTTGGGCGACTTGAACAGAGTTATGTGATTGTAATTATGAACTGCAGTATGGTTACAATGCGGTACTCTATTTAAATAACTTGGAGTCCTAGTATTGATTCTCTTCCTTATTTTACGGTCATTATTTTACCTTGCTTCTCTCGGTTTCATTGCTTACCAGTCTATGTTCATCACAAGTTTTGAATCTTGTTTATCATACTGATCCTTTCGGTATCTTGGTTTCAGGATCATGGCAGATAGAAATCTGCGATCGTACCAGAGGCGTGTTGATGACGCCGCATTGCTTAGAGTAATTCATGGGATGCTGGAGAACCAGAAGCGGCAAACCGAGATGAACCAGCGGCAAGCCGAAGCTTTTCAGGAAGGTTTGCGGACCGTCCAGCAGTCCGTAAACAATGTTGCGGCCAAACCAATAGAGCGTGTGGGTACCGTGGCAGATTTCAGGAGACATGATCCGTCCATTTTCATTGGTTTGGAGGAGCCGTTGCCAGCGGAGCAGTGGCTAGTCGATACGGAGAATCTGCTCATTGCAACACAGATTCCGGAGGACAAGAGAGTGGATGTCGTATGCATCCAATTGGTGGATTATGCCTGTGAGTGGTGGCTTGTGGAAGAGACCCGTTTGGCCAAGTCGATCGGTTTGGAAACATTTTCGCAGAGTTTCTTGGAGAAGTTCTTTCTGCAGACTGCACGGGAAGAAATGGAAGAAAAGTTCATCAGTTTGAAGCAGAATGACGGATCCGTGGATGCGCATGCGGCTGAGTGGATACGGTTCAGTCGATTTGTTGAACCTTTGGTTGCCAATGATGCAGATAGTGTACGAAGGTTTATGCGCAGTTTGGACATGGAAATCCAGAGGCACATTATATCTCTGGGATTGACCACTTTCTCGCAACTTCTTAAAGTAGCCAGAGAGCAGCAGAGCTTATCATTGAAGACAGAGGGTGCACAGCAGCAGACAGTTGTGGTACAGAAGCCGGCTTTTATGCCGAATCGAGTGCCTATACACAGAGGTATCCCGATGGACAGGTGTGGCATTATACCGATGAAGAAGCCAGTCGTGCCCGAGAAAAAGGGAAGGACGATTTGTGGGTACTGCCATCTATCCGGACACGTGCAGAGGGAGTGTCGAAGGATGCTTTGACTTTGTTTGGTTTGCGGATCAGCTGATCATACTGTCAGTGTTTGCCCGTCGAAGTTTCGTTTGAAGGATGATGTTCAGAAGCCACCGCAGAGGCAGTTTCAGGGGCAGAAGCAGATAACTCAGGGACCTAATCAAGTTCGAGCCTTTACTCTGACGGCTGAAGAGGCCAAGGCTTAAGATGAAGTTGTTTCAGGTATCCTACTTGTTCATGATTTTTCCGCATTAGCATTATTCGATTCTTGTGCATCCCATTGTTTTATGTCGTCCAAGTTTATTGCTGCACATTCAATTTATTGCACGACCATGTCTAGTTGTTGGGACATACACACTGGGAATGGGAAGATCATAGCTAGTAGTGAGTGTAAGGATTGTTCAGTTGCTATTTGTGGACGAGAATTATTTGCAGAATTCTTGGTGATCGATACCGACAGTTTTGATGTTGTCTTAGGAATGGATTTTCTCGGCACTTTCCACGCTCACATTGATTGTAGGGCAAAGAAAGTGATTTTCCAGATTCCCGGACATCCGTAGTTTGTTTTTGCTGGAGGTAGCAGTTCTGTCGGGCCAGTCGAGTTTAGGGCTAGGCCGACAAACAATGTTCTTTGGACGATGGAAGTTGATAAGGAGGAAGCGCCAGTTGTAGTTCGAGAGTTCATGGATGTGTTCGAGGACATCTCGGGTTTACCGCCGATACGAGATGTGGAGTTCACGATCGATCTTGTTCCTGGTGCAGCGCTAATCTCAAAGGCGTACTATCCAATGGCACCAGTGGAGTTGGAGGAAGTCAAAAAGTAGGTTACCGAATTGCTTGAGAAGGGTTGGATTCGTAGCAGCAATTCACCTTGTGGAGCTCGAGTTCTTCTAGTAAAGAAGAAAGATGGCACAAGGAGGATGTGCATCGATTATCGAGAATTAAACCGGGGGACTATTAAGAATAAGTACCCGATCCCTCGCATTGGAGAATTATTTGAGCAACTTAGTGGCGCGAGGGTATTCTCGAAGCTGGATTTGCGATCCGGATATCATCAAGTCCGAATTAAATCAGAGTGCATTCCAAACCCGATATGAACATTATGAGTATTTAGTGATGCCATTCGGAGTCACGAATGCACCGGCGATATTTATGGACTTGATGAATCGAATCTTTTCACTGTTCTTGGACCAGTTTATAGTGGTGTTCATCGATGATATTCTGTTCTACTCGAGAAGCCTTAAAGAGTATGCTGAATTCTTTAAGACATGTTGAGAGCTTGCATGTTAGACTTCAAGGGTTCATGGGAGGATCATCTACACTTGGTGGAGTTTTCGTATAATAACAGCTTTCAGGCGACTATGCAAATGGCTCCATTCGAAGTATTGTATGGTCGCAAGTGTCGCTCACCCATTTGTTGGGACGATGTTGGAGAACGAAGATTGTTGGGACCGGATTTGATCGTGCTAACAGTGGAGAAGGTTAATACTATCCGGAATCATATGAAGGCAGCACAAGATCGGCAGAAGAGTTGGGCCGATACATCGAGAAGACCTCTAGAGTTCGCTGTTGGTGATCTGGTATTCTTGAAGATATCACCAACTAGAGGAGTGATTCGTTTTGGGAGTCGAGCCAAGCTTAGTTCTCGATTCGTAGGGCCTTCCGAGATTATGGAGCGTGTTGGAGAAGTGACTCATCGATTGGCATTACCACCATCTTTGGCGAATGTTCATGACGTGTTTCATGTATCTCAACTCTGTAAATATGTTCGAGATGAAACACATGTGCTAGATCATTCAGAGTTGACTATAAGGGAGGATTTGACCCTTGAGGAGCGACCGATGTCGATGGTTGATCGAAGAGAAAAGGTCCTAAAGAACAAGGTTATCCCTCTCGTACTTATTTTATAGGGAAATCGCTCGCATGGAGAATCGACTTGGGAACGTGAAGACGAGATTCGACAGAAGTTTTCACACCTATTCTTGTAGATTCATGTTTGTTTATCTTTTCTTGTTCCTGGAATTTCGAGGACGGAATTCTTTTTGTAGTTGGGTATAATGTAACACCCTAGTTCATTTATACCAGTTCTATTTCGAGTATTTCTTTATTTATGGTATTTTCCTGATTTACTGTGTTTTGGGTGCGAATAGTGTAATTGGTATCTGTATTTGCATCCGACCCGACCAGCATGCTGGAAACCTGTCTTGATTCCTGTTTTGGATTTATCTCATCTGAATATGAGGATCTGTGCACTTTTAATATTGTTTATACTGCATACTGGCATTATATCTGGTATCTGCATTTTTTTTAATAAAACAAATAAAGTCAAATGTGGCCTGCATCATACCTCTGACCCTGTGGTAGCATCCGTGGATCTTGTTCTCGTTCCGTTCAGTGAACCAGACTCGTTTGGATAGCTACGTGCACGCTACGTGTATCCGTTCTTAGGGTATGCATTTTCGTTACCCGGATATCCTATTTTGGTTTTGGTTGACACGTATATTAACCATATTTTCAAACCGTAATTTTAGACCTAACCCGGGCGTGTTCTGGACTATTTTTGTATTATCCTGAAAAACTCAAATTTTTTCCTAATATTTTATTCATTAGTTATAACTGTTTAACGTTTTAGATTTTAAACTAAATTATATCTTTAAAAAGATTTCTTAAAATCCTACAGTTAACCCCCCTCTCCCCCCTCTTATATATATATATATATATTCTTTACTTTTTATTATTAAAAACCATATTCCCATTTACTGCTCACGTCCTCCTTCCCTCTCAATATCATCTTCTTCTCCTTCGTTTTTTTCCGCGCTCTAACCCACGCCCGCGACCGCACCTCGCCGTCGCCGTCGCGACGGCGACCCCTCTTCTCCACCTTCGGCCTTCTCGTCCCCTCTCCTCTACCACATCCTCGCCGTCGCCTTCACTCCTCCCCCTGCACACCCACCGTGACGAGACCCAGGAACCCACGCTCGTCATCGTCCTCGCTTCCGTCGATCTCGTAGTCGCCTCCTCCGCTTTCTCCCATCACCCTCGTCTCCCTCTCCGACAACACCACCACCTCATCTCCATCCCCGTGCAAACCCTACAACCCACACCCATCTCTTCACCCCGCTTGTACTTCCCGCCTCGCCGGAGCTCCGACTCCGCCGATCATCTCGTCGGACTCTTCACCATCTCGGAGCACCACAACCCCGACCAGAACCCCACACCCGAGCTTTCCTTTTTCCCTACACCTGAAACCCTTGATCCCCACTGTCATCACCGTGAACTTCGCCAGAAAACCCACCGTCGATGTCCCCCTCTACCCGTCTCTGTCCCCGTACACCAGAGAACCCCTTTGAACCAAACCATAGTGCAGCCCCTCTCCTCCTCCTTCTTCTTTCTTCTTTCTTTTCTTGATCTTGTTTCTTAATTCCGGTGATCACCGCCGGAGCCGTGCCGCTGCCGACGATCTGAGTGACCCAGTGGACGTCCCCTGCCTGCGTGGTTATCTTCTTGCCTTACCTGGACCCGTCTCATGTGCCGTGTGCGCATTGCAATGTTTACCTGACGTCGGACGTGCCGTACGCACCCGTCGTGAGATCCGATCAGGCAAGTTTATCTTGCTACATGCTATACTACTATATTTTGCATTCATGCGAATAATAATATTGTTTAGTTATGCATCCAAATTACAAATTTACAGTTTTTCGATACCCGTATGCATCCGTACCATTATTTACAAATCTAGTTGCAGGCAAGTTTATCTTGCTATATGCTATGTATCATATTTTGCATCCATATGAATAAAAATATTACATGTTGAATGAATTGTACACCCATATTAATGTTTTACTGTTTTCGGATACCCATATGCATCCATATCATTTATTATATACATAACTGCATCTACAGATCACATTAATTCATATTATTGTTACATTAGTACCCCACGTTTGATAATGTGCATCCTACATAGTCATGATGTAACTCTGATAGATAGTGTGCATCCGTGTTTTATTGTGTATCCATACCATTAATTCTATATATCTAGTTGCATGCCATATCGTATTAATTCATATTACTGTTACATTAGTACCCCATGCTTGATAATGTGCATCCTACATAGTCATGATGTAACCCCTGATGGATATTATGCATCCATTCTTTTACCGTACATCCGTACTGTTACCGTGATTCGATACCTGCTACTTTTTACTGTTGGGCACCCATTTGATACACTGTGCCTCCCTGACATGACCTGATATATTACTACTTGACATGTTATCTGATCATGTTTCTAATGCCGACAATCCTGACATGTTGTCCCGATGGACATATCCTGTTGTCTGTATAGACAAACCTGTACCTGCTTGATCCTGTGTTGGCATTAGCTCCAGATTTATCAATACCTGACTTGTACACATAACTTGGGGGTAAGGGGAAATCAATGAAGAGACCTGATTTGTAACTCAACAGTTCGAAGCTTATACTGATCAGTTTTGGGGGCTAGGCCGGTCCCGGGATGATGTTGCTCACATCATTTGTCTGTACATGTTTCCTATTTGTGCTTAGTGGCACATCTCGGATTCAGCCCCGAGAGTCTGGACCGTGGTCCCGGGTATGCACGGGATACTATTGAGTTACATCGACGATTCATTAAATTGATTTCACAGACTTGAGAGTAGTTAACCCAGTAGCTTAGTTCAGATTACTCACCGCACGTCACATGTGCTTATACCCTTCACTGTTCCTTATTCATGTTACTGTTATACTTTATTTACTGATCAAACTCATGTCTGCATATTTTATTACCTCCTGATTATATTACTGTCGATATTATGGATATACCTTCCAGAAGGAGTCGCGATGAGTATGCAGCCTTTCCGGAATAAGAGATAGATTTAGTAAAGGGTGATAACTTCCCGGCAGTTTGGCAAAAACAAGATTTGGGGAAGACTTCAACAGAACCTTTCTGGAATACAATACGAGAAGACTTGGACCCAGGATCGGTCATATTACGCTCACCCAGTAGGCCAGAATTCGGCATCATCGATGAGACATGTTATGAGTGACCATGACAGTTGGCCAGAGATCTTTAGAGGATGTGCCAGAGCGGGACTATTTCCGCTATCTTTGATTTCGGTATTTTGGATGATTTATTTGCATGATTGAGATTTAGTGCACCACAGTTGTACTTGATTTCGATTTGATGTCATTTGAGATGTTGATTTGATTTCATACCTATAGTATGCATGTGATTTGACTTATGCTTTCGGCATAGTTTTCATGCACTTTTAAGATTTTGATTTGATTTTATGCACGCTGATGCACATGGTTGTGAGATTATATAACACGGTATACCTGATTTGGATTTGGATTGAGATGTGCTGTATACCGTCGATTTCAATTATGATACTCGATATTTGTTTTCGTGCACCTTGTGCACTTGATTTGGATTTTTGCGTAGACTTGACGCGCTTGATGCGATTTTGGTGCACATCAGATGCCCTAAATTGAGATTCTTCATGCATATCAGATGCACCTGATTATTGCTGTCAGACACACCCGTTGCCTTTGACAGGTGTTTTGTGCACACCCGTTGCACTTAAATTTTTGTTTCTGTGCACATGTATGGCACATTCATAGATTTCGATTTCTGTGCGCACCAGACGCACGTGGCACCCTTATACACAATTTTAGGATTGATTTCTTTTGGAGCAGTATTGCTTTATGATATTTACCATTTGGTATAGTAGCTGAGCAGGACTAGTCTGAGGATAGTACCTGAATACATTTTTGCATGCACTGATAGTTATTGAAGGGATTTCCAAAAATGAGCTATAGTCTCAGTATTTACCTACGTGTCCGAGATGACACGAAACTTTTAATAAAGAAATCCTTCTAAATTATTTTCAAACGGCGGGACGTATGTTGAACGAAAGACGTATATATGTATATAGAATTACTTTCTTACAATTAAACGTCCGCTACTTATGTCGTGATTCGCGCATCGCGTAGCGACTTGTAAAAGATTTGGCATGCATTTCTTTCAGATGTTTTGACGAATTTACCATGATGTTTACCTGTATAGTCTTGATGTATATCATGTTGGTTTTCGTATTGGATTTAGACATTGGTGTCTTTACCATAACTCCGATAATTGCGGGATGCTTGAAGGAGTTTGGATTTTTGTATATATACTCATTTTTCATGCGCGTGCATGGCGCTACGAAGTGTTTTATGTACTTATGATTTCGGAACCCCGACGACTTGATCTTTTTACTGAAATGTTTTAGAAATTGGGGGAGTTTAGATTTAAATTCGGGGACTGAATTTCTTTAAGGGGGGAAGACTGTAAAATTTCAGAAAAATAAAATATTATTTTTGGGAATTTTTATAATTAAATAATAAATATTATGAATATTTTATTAATGCGGTATAATTAAATACCGATAAATTGGAAAATATTTGGAAAATTATAGAAATTTCTGAAAAGAGGGTGTTTTATGTGATTTAGGCAAATTATAAATTTTTATAATTAATTATATTTCATTTTAATGCTAATCGCGATTAAATATCGTTAATCGTGCATTAAGCTTGTTTTGTGCACATGACATGCACCATGTATTTTTTCACATTGTTACATTTTTTTCTACCATGTCCTTTTCTTTTCCTTCTTGCATGATTGGTTTTAAATAAAAGAAAAGAGAAGAGAAGAGAAAAGAAAAGAATAAAGAATTGGAGTATGAGCATGAGAGAGAGGGTGAGGGGTCAACCTTGGTCTTGGTCTCATTCCTCTCTCATTTTCTTTTCATCATTCTCTCTCTCTCTCAACCCCATGGCAGCCCTCTTCATTCCCCCACTACACCCCTCACTTCTTCATAAAAAACTCATCAAAACTCCATCTCCATTTCATTAAAATTGTGCACAAGCTTCCTACAAGCACTTTGGACCAAGAAAAATCGGATTTTGAAGACTTGGGGGCATCTCAAGAATTTTATTGAGTTGCCAAATGAGGTAATTTCATCACCATTAGTATTGTATTTGATTCACTTTAGTATCCTTGCATGTTTAGAAGTGGTATTGTGATGTTTAGTGAACTTTGAAAATTCCAAGTTAGGGTTTTGATGAAATCTTGAGTAGTGAAGTGTAATTGAGATTAGTAGAGGCCTTGCAACCCCTGTAGTGATTGTTTGTTGGACTAAACCTGAGAGTAAACACCCAATTCATAAACTTAAAAACCTCGATATTGGGAAATTGTGGATTCTGTGAGGATATATTGGTATCTGCTATCACCTGGGACACCTGAAAAATATTTAGCAAACACAGAGATACATGCAGGCACCTAGGAAGCCACTACTGAAACCCTAGCCCCTACTTCCTTACCTAGGCCACAATTATGTCCATTCTGGCCGCAATTTGGGGCCAGAGCAGGGAAATAGGGTCCCAGGTTTGGTCCATGGCTCCATTTGCAGTAAAATAGACCCTCCATGTATGCGAAATTGTCTAATTTCACTTAGGGTAAAATCTGGAAGTATTTTACATAGTTTCTGGAATTGTTTTGCGGTTTTTAATGAATTGGAATTTGGTATTTGTGTTTTATCTCGGTCGATTCACGTTTATACGTCAATCGTCGAGAGTTGTTGGTTACTCGTGCATGCTTAGACCATAGGTTTTAACCTATGTACGATTCGTGTGCCGATTTGGTTTTCGTGCGTGATTTCTGTTTATGATACTATGTGTGATATGTAGGTACCCCCATGTGGACTTGGAGCAGCAAGGATGAACGTGGCGACATCGGTATCGGCAAGCGAAAATCAAGGTGAGTAGATATATATCTACGGGGGAAGTCGGGTGGATGGCGTATAGCACCCCTGTAGTTCGAAATATAGTATACTATATATATGATATATATATGTGGTTATGTATTATGTGAAACTTGGATAGTTAGCAAGTAAGATTTAGGAGTTTATGGGTTAAAATTTAGTGTAATTGATTGATAGTGTCGTTAGTTAGTTGTAGTTGTGAACCTTAGAATAAGGTTTACACTCACACACACTTACATGCATTTTATTTTCTTGTGTGTATATGGGGATATACACACACACACACACGCATAGGTATGGGACTATATATATATATATATATATATATATATATATATACATACACACTTGGATGATGGGGATAGTATCTGGTATTTGGAGATGAGTCGATGAGATTGGGTATGATGCCATGAGATCGGTGATATGATATGGTTCGTATTTGAGATACGACATGATATTATAGCGGGTCCTTAGGCGATGTGTTTTCATACACATGCATATGTATATTTGTACATGGTACCAGTATTGTACTAGACGTAGATCAGTACCCCAGTTCACGATATGTGATGATAAGAATACAAGATGAATAATGAGATAAATGTGATATTTGACCCGTACTCAGATTTGGGATGCCGTACAATGGATTTACCGTACGAGCTATATTGATGATATATCCCCACTCTTGACTCGAGTATGTCATATTATATAGTGTATCGTGTGGGATACTATTAAGGCGGGATCACCGACTATTATATATATATCGACTCAGATTTAGGTGGTTTCCTTACCTTTTCGATTAGTCTGTTAGTATAAACCTGTAGTGTACTTAGTAGATGTTAGACTAGACTCGAGTTATACCTATTTCAAAACTAACGAATCGTGAGTATTTTAAAGACAGGCCAAGGTATTCTACAGATATTTCAAATGATGTACCTTTTCTTAAAATCACTGTAGCCCTTATTTCCAAAACACCACGATTCATATTATTTCAAATGGCAAAACGGTATGACACATATATAGAAATGTAGATTCTTTATTGTTACGTTATTATTCATGTTCCGCATATTATTGTTGCATTTACTATCATTTGCCATTTATTATGTTGTTATCATCGCATCGCATGTTTATAGTGTACTTTAGTGATTATGAAACCATGCTGTCAGGACACCAGCACTATTACCGATGATGCGTATGCTCCACATACACTTGCTTGCCGGCTCACACACATCATCATCGGTAATTACCATGTCACGCACACTTTAGAGAATATTATTTCATTGACATAGCTTGCTAGCTGATATTTCCTGTATGTTATTGTTTCATATGTTAATTCATTGCTTGATATTTCATGCATATTTTTATATTCATTTGTCATGCAATATTATAAGGGCCAGTCCGGATGCCGGAGCCCAGTATTCATTATTATTGACTTTTCATGTTGGATTTCGGATTTTTCATGAGATTTCTGGATTTGGAGAAACTGCAAGATTTAATAAACTCATTTATCATTTTAAAAGATAAAAGTGCGGTTTTCTCATGTTATGATTGTGATATGTCTACCATGAGTTTTCTCGGCTCTTAAGATATCATACATCCGATTCGAGGAGGAGATGAACCGTCTGTGGGTGCATGGTGGACCCGGTGCGGTACCCCGGGGCGAGAAGATCGCAGAGAATGGCGTTTGAGCCTGTGACAGGGGAGCATTGCTGACCGGTGATTTTATTGGGATTTATGATACAGGCCAGTCCAGATAGCCGGAGCCTAAGATATTGAGATTTGATGATACAGGACAGTCCGGATAGCCGGAGCCTGAGATATTGAGATATTGATATATATATTTTGTGTCGATGCTTGACACTAATTTTCTGACGATTTCATTAATGATACTTAAATGTTTATACAGAAATCTCACTATAGTATGAAAACAGTTTTCTCATTCATGATGTATTCTGTTTTCATTATATCGCATTCATACCTCATATTTATGATATATTGCTACTTGAGACACTGACACGAGCACATGGGATTATACTTATGCATAGATGTTTACCCTTACCATTATATTTATGCTTCAGACCATATTATCATTGAGGATTTATATTATGATCGTATTGACCTAGAATTGAGTCATACATACGATTTCTGCTCTGTGATGTTTTCTACTCACGAGTTGGCAACTCACCCCCGTTGTGCCACAGTTCTTGCAGGTTTTGCCGTACAGGTTCCATTGCGGCTTTGCTGGCACACTGCTTTCATTCCGGGTGATTGCTATGGTAGTTGGGTTCACTTGCATTGTGACCACCATTGTATTTTATTTATTCAGTTGTATCTAGTAAACTCCATCAACTAGACTTGTATATTTATTTGACTTAGAAGACCAGTGTATATTATTTCGACCTTAGAGTCGTGCATTGTATTTTATGGGTTTTCTTGCTGATTTTGAGTTTTCTTTTGTGTTTTGATCTTCGCCATTCGGCGTTGTATATTATATTGCTTGCGTGGTTGTGACCGTAAATTGACGAAGAGCTAGCTCCCGCTTGGGGATGTTTTTATTCATATTATGCATGTTGTACCCTTTTGAGGCCAGTATTTATAAAGGAAACTCTGTCGAAATTTTCAGAAAATACTTGAGATTTTAAAACTACACTTTTGGCTTATGTTATTAAAACCACTTGCTTTAATATAGTTTTCTTCACTTCTATTTAAAATGGTTTAGATTTCTAGGATTTTTGGCTTACTTGAATTAGATGGTGTCCTATAGACTTCATATGATTCAAGTGCCAGTCACGTGCCATTTCGGGTCGCGACACTATCCTAATGCGGAAATGTAAATAATATACAATGGTGACATTATCCTCAACCCGGAAGTGCCCCAATAAAAGAATATTACATACAATGAATTTTACATGAATGTAAATAAAAACTCTCATCTCACATAAAACCCCCAGCTATTCAGAACACGACGATCCAATATAATATTTCACGGCAACACTTAACATCACATGTCATCAACGTAAGTAAATATGCGTATCCCAATTGTCGTTGATGTATAGCAACGAAACCGGCGACACACCACATATTACACTTACGGTCGCAGAAAAGAAAGTGAAAAACTATAACATTTGGAATCCATATTCATCTTAGACATCGTAAACCCGAATTATCACATATTACGGATTTCATGCCTAACTATATGAATTCCACATATTGTATCACATTACAGAAAAAGCTAGACGATATTAAACATTCCGATCGAATCAACAAACACCCAAAATTTCCAAAAATGCTCAACACTTAAACGTAGTTTAGAAGTATCCGTCACACGCCACAGTAGCAATGAACCAGTCGTAGAAGGGTCAACCAATGCCTCACTTATGGCACCGCTAAACTACCACAAACCCTAGGGTTTAGTGGCGGTTTTGACGGTTACAAAATCGAGTTAAGGTTTCGTTCTTCTAGCGGGTTCACCGCATCACTTGCACGATATTTGAATATTCTTTAACTAAGAAAAAATCCAACACTTGAAAATTTTCTGGCAAGGGTTAAAGTGGGTATTTGATATCCGATCGAACTTTTTAACACCGTCTAAAATAACCGAAACAAAACCTAGAATTATGAATACGAAACACTCTGAATTTCCTTTACTAAAAGATAACATTATATGCAAAATTAGCAAAAACAAACAACACCTAAAGTATCAAAACCCAGAGCCTTAAACACTGTAAAAATTTCAACCCTGTACGGTCCGATGTGGCCGGTTTGAACATGGTGTGGCCGGCCATTTTCCGAGGGAAAGTGTTGAAATTTGTACGGTGTTCATATTGTATCGCATACATTATTCTGCAACTGTTTGAAATTTTTTTTGACTCTCTGAATTTTTTTTTACAGAAACTAGGGTTTGATGTCGGGTGTTGCGGAGTTGTTTCGGTTTCGTAATCCTACACTAATCCGTCTAATTCTCTAGCTAAGCTCTGATACCACTGTTGGGATATCTACAATGGCAGCAAGGCTTCGGGAGGCATCATACATGCCAAGTTTAAATTTTTTCCATTATAGATAACCCTAACCATGAATCTTAAGCTAAAGAATCAAACTAAAACAACAAGTAAACAACTTTACTTCTAAGAGTTTGGGATTACAACCTTTGTAGTTCTTTCCTTCACTTCATAAGCTCCAAGTTGAGGTCCCTTCGCTGCGATCATCAAGCTCCCAGACTCTAGAGAGGCTCCATGAGGTGAATGAGACATCCTTTCTTGAAGACTTCATAATACAAGATGATCCATCTTGAGGAATCACAAACCTAAGCTCTCTCTTCACTAATGAGGTATTAGTGAAGTGAACACCCTAATCTAAGTGGCTAGAATAGATGAGGATGATGGAGTAGGGATTTTTCTCTCTTTTGTTTTCTTTTTCTCACAAACAATCACCACAAAATCAAAAGCTAGAAAGCTTTTGTGAGAGGAAGAAGAAGATGAGTTGTGATGAATGAATTATTGTTGAGATTAGAAATGCAACCAAGGTTAAGCATGGCATGCTTAACCCTTATAGAGAATAAACCATAGGCTAGAGTTAAAAGGTTAGGTTAACAAATATCTAGAAAAATATCAAAGAGGGTGGACAAAGTCAACAAGGATAAATATCTAAACAATATCCATACAAAATAGAATTAACTAAAAAGAAAATGTTAACCCTAATTTAAACCCTAGCATGGTTTAATCTCATAAACCCTAGTTGCATTTGTAACCCTAACATGTTACAATATTATATATCATATATATAATATATAATGAAACAAAAGAAAATAATACAATTAACATATATCACATATATATCAATGTATCATCAAGTGAGAAAAAGAACCATTTAAGTGAGCTTATATTAGTTAATGTAATGTAATATATCAAATATATAATTATACATTAAATTATCGAATCAACACTTGATCCGATAATCCGGCTATTTTGCAAATAACCGACTAATATAACATGTATCAGTTCATCGAATCAACACTTGATCCGATGACCCAGCTATATCACATATACCCGGCCGATATCTCATATCATGAGAATCGAATACGGTATCACATACACGTATTATTCTCGGTCTAGCACATATCACATATGTGCTCCTACTCCGTTTTGCCTGAGCCAGGAAACTTCTGTGTAGGACTCTAAAGAATCGTCAATACGCCGGCAGTAGGTGATGATATATCAAACACCCACAAGCTGCAAGCGGTCAGCTAAACGTAACAGCTACCAGGGTATTGAGCGATCAAAAGATAAACAAGCAAGCCTGCACACATTCCTGTGAATCCAATCAGTAACACTACCGTACAGTCCGGTCTCTTCGTCTGATATGTCGCATATCCAGTCTAGGGGTGGTAAACGTCAGACCCCAGTAATTGATAAGTCATGTCGATATGAGGCTCATAACGGTTTGAGAAACTACTGGTAACACTTACCAGTAGATCTCTATATCAGCCTTGGCTAGGGACTTCCAGTTATAGCCAATCGAACACAGCGCAACATCAACCCCCAATACTGGGAGAGACGAAACCCTTCCTAACGCTCATTTCCTCCATGTGATTCGGGACTGTACCTAAAAGCCACCGTTTTGCACGTTCTCATGAACGTGGTAACGTGGAAATCAAAGCACAGTGGGAATCATACAAGACTCTATGACGATCTCGGGTCAACAGAGTAACCTGTACCAGTGTCACCAGAGAACTGCTATCTGACGATAGGTATAATACCATCTAGGAGTTCTCGGCGAGTCCGTTCAGTGTACTCAGTCTCCACTGAGCATCCATATATCTTCTCTGATGTCAAACACCAATGGATATGGGATCATCCATCGCCCATCATATGGGTCGAGAAGCATATACGCTAGTTTACTCTGGAGTATCGATGCCCTGTCTCGATACTCTCTCGACTAGGAACAGTTATAGGATGTACTCTTGGACTACTCTGGCCCCATTAGTATGATCTACATTATAGTCCTAATAGTCGAGTACATATCCTAAGGGCTTTATCAACATGTGAGAGCAAGACAGTAAACCAATACAAGTCAACATGTTAAGATAAAGTAAAACCAGATAGCATACTATCATATCGAGCAAGAAAGTCCTCTCTATATATATCCAACCATCCACTATAATATACATCATATGTACAACAATGGCCTCTAGGGCATATATATAAGTAACAATCGGGGCTCCTCAAGCTGAGCCTAACCTCAAGTAAAAAGCAGCATGGAATATCCCTAACGCTTGCTCTTCCGACGGTAATATCACCTGGAAGATTACTTGAAGACGTCTTGTCCAGTCCCCGAAAGGATCAGAGACATGACAGTCGCAAGGACACTCGAACAGCAAGATTGCGTATCGGGGAATGCATCAGCCAACTTGACGGATGCAGACGCAACATCAATAAAGCGGAGCCATGGCAAAGTCCCTAGTTCCAGATCTCGACGGTTCACAGATAGCTTAGAGATCCACAAAGACGTTTCTTCTCACTCCAACAGGATACAGACGCGACATCGACAAACGGAGCCATGGCAAAGTCCCTAGTTCCAAACCTCGACAGTTCACAGACAACCCAGAGACAACCTCGACATTCATCACAATATTGCAGACACAATATCAAAAAATGAAGTAAAGGAAGATCCCTAGCTTCAAGGTCTTGACGGCAACTCAAATGAGACCTGAAAGACTATCTAAGATCATCCCACGCTAGCGCGGAGTGGTCATGAGTCATCGGGGCTCCCCAAACTGAGTCTAACCTTAAGTAAAAAGCGGCATGGAATATCCCTAATGCTTTCTCTTCCGACGGTAATATCACCTGGAAGATTACTTGAAGACGTCTTGTCCATTCCCTGAAGGGATCAGAGACATGACAGTCGCAAGGACACTCGAACAACAAGATTGCGTATCGGGGAATGCATCAGCCAACTTGACGGATGCAGATGCAACGTCAACAAAGCGGAGCCATGGCAAAGTCCCTAGTTCCAAATCTCGACGGTTCACAGATAGCCCATAGATCAACAACGATGTTTCTTCTCACTCCAACAGGATACAGACATGACATCGACAAACAGAGCAATGGCAAAGTCCCTAGTGCCAAGCCTCGACGGTTCACAGACAACCCAGACCTCGACGTTCGTCGCAATATTGCAGACACAATGTCAACAAACGAAGCAAAGGAAGATCCCTAGCTTCAGGGTCTTGACGGCAACTCAAATGAGACCTGAAAGACTATCGGAGATCATCCCACGCCCGCACGGAGTGGTCATAACTCATCGGGGCTCCCCAAACTGAGCCTAACCTCAAGTAAAAAGTGGCATGGAATATCCCTAACGTTTGCTCTTCCGACGGTAATATCACCTGGAAGATTACTTGAAGATGTCTTGTCCAGTCCCCGAAGGGATCAGAGACATGACAGTCGCAAGGACACTCGAACAGCAAGATTACGTATCAGGGAATGCATCAGCCAACTTGACGGATGCAGAAGCAATGTCAACAAAGCGGAGCCATGGCAAAGTCCCTAGTTCCAAATCTCGACGGTTCACAAATAGCCCAGAGATCAACAACGACATTTCTTCTCACTCCAACAGTTTACAGACATGACATCGACAAATGGAGCCATGGCAAAGTCCCTAGTTCCAAGCCTCGATGGTTCACAGAAAACCTAGAGACAACCTTAACATTCATCGCAATATTGCAGGCACAATGTCAAAAAATGAAGCAAAGGAAGATCCCTAGCTTCAGGGTCTTGACGGCAACTCAAATGAGACCTGAAAGACTATCGGAGATCATCCCACGCCAGCGCGGAATTGTCATGACTCATCGAGGCTCCCCAAACTGAGCCTAACCTCAAGTAAAAAGCGGCATGGAATATCCCTAACGCTTGCTCTTCCGACGGTAATATCACCTGGAAGATTACTTGAAGACGTCTTGTCCCGTCCCCGAAGGGATCAGAGACATGACAGTCGCACGGACACTCGAACAGCAAGATTGCGTATCGGGGAATACATTGGCCAACTTGACGGATGCAGATGCAACTTCAACAAAGCGGAGCCATGGCAAATTCCCTAGTTCCAATTCTCGACGATTCACAGATATCCCAGAGATCAACAATGATGTTTCTTCTCACTCCAACAGGATACAGATGCGTCATCGACAAACGGAGCTATGGCAAAGTCCCTAGTTCCAAGCCTCAACGGTTCACAGACAACCCAGAGACAACCTTGACAATTATCGCAATATTTCAGACACAATGTCAACAAACGAAACAAAGGAAGATCCCTAGCTTCAGGGTCTTGAGGGCAACTCAAATGAGACCTGAAAGACTATCGGGGATCATCTCTCACCAGCGCGGAGTGGTCATGACTCATCGGGGCTCCCAAACTGAGCGTAACCTTAAGTAAAAAGCGGCATGGAATATCCCTAACGCTTGCTCTTCCGACGGTAATATCACCTGGAAGATTACTTGAAGACGTCTTGTCCATCCCTCGAAGGGATCAGAGACACGACAGCCGCGGGGCTACTCGAACAGCAAGATTGCGTATCAGGGAATACATCGGCCGACGAAATGGTACGACTGATAAAAGCCCTAGTACCACAGACCCTAAAGGACTTCTTTGTTAATTGTGACGTTAGGACGTTCTTGCGAGAACTTCTCGATTCGTTTCGACTCATAAGGAAAATATTGTTCCTGCGAGAACTTCTCGATTCGTCTTGACTCGTAGAGAAAAGCCTTAGGCAACGGGGATATCAACCTGTTTCCTGAGCACTGGGGCCCTACAAGTCGGTCCAAGATGGACCATTGTATACTATCCACGGGCCACACTCTCCAAAGTCGAATATCGACAAGGAGGGTAAAACCACTTACGAGTCCTCTCGACCTGTAAGGGGGAAAATTCTCTTGTGAGATCCTTACGACTCTCAAGAGAAAATGCACTTAGAAGTCCTCACGACTCCTAAGGTGAAAATACACCTACGGGATCCCCTCGACTCGTAGGGAGAAAAGTTTTTATAAGACCCTCACAGCTCATAAAATTGAAAAGTCTTAGGCGGCAGATCCGAACTTGTTTCCTAAGCCATCGCTGCCCTACAAGGAGATCAAGATAGACTATCTACGAAACACATTTGCCAGAGTCACATGCCAATATGAAATAAGATATGTCTTTTATTCATGAATTCATGTGAATCCAAGATACATTTCATAAAGGAATCAAAATGAGTACATTTTATTCATGAATCACAAGTTTACAATCGGTACAAAAAAAGGGGGTACAAAGACGGTTATTAAGGAGGAGGTGTCTTCAACAAATCAGCAAGCCGCTCATGCGCTCCTCTCAATCCTTTCTCATGGTCAGCCATCGCGGCCAACTCCACTTCAACTTGAGTCCGTTGTAGCAAACAAGACAAAAGCTTTTCATCGGTTTCTAGCATGGCAGCTTCGCAGTCCTGCATGACCCGCTCAGTGAAGTCAAGCGTTCGCCTCAGCGTTAACCCATCCGAAATACATCGCTGGAGGTTGTCGAAACAGTTTTTAGCTGTGCAGCATTCGCTTCAACCTGGGCGCGCAATCGGACAGATTCGCCGGAAGCCACCTCATGTTCTTTTCGTCTCAGGGTCGGGTCTTGTTCAAAATGGCGAATGAAAGGAACACTATGCTCGACCCACGCAGCCCGTTAGGAGTTTGAAGCAATACCTCAGGAGCGAGATGCTTGAGCTCAATTTCATGCAGGCAAGCCTCGATCATTCTGCAGTAATCAACTCAAGAGCCGACGAGATCTTCATCATGGATGTTCACGAGTGTCGCCAGCATTGGATTGACTTCAACGACAAAATCCGTAGCAGAAGTGAGGGTCTCGGCATTGAGATCTCCGATAAATTCGCTCAACATTCGCCCAACATTCGCCGGCTATTTGCGGCGCCCCTAGAAGATATGCGTTTAGCAAAGGGCCCTGCAGGCATTGGAATGCGAGACTCAAAAGGAGCTGGAGCTGGCGCAATTGCTGCAAAATGAATTATGGTCAAATGTCGACTCGGGAAATAAAGAAAACACATGAGCAACGAAGTCTATTTTACCGGCTGTGACAGGCGGCAGGATGGGGAGTACCGGAAGCATGGCTATTCTCTCGTCTCCTCCCCTGACCCGTGACGCTATGATCAATATGAAGAAGACTTAGCTACAATACATCTATTCATAAAAGAAAAGGTGAGACGTTAGCTGAAGAATATACTAATCAATACCAGAAGGTGGAGCGATTTCCACTGAAAGGAGAAATGCGGGTTCAACACCTGGTATAAATGGTCGAAAAGGACTCCTGCAGGGTTGCGACAGTATACTGTCAATACAAGGAGGATGGTACCCACAGTGAAACCGATAAGTCACAAACCCATACCTTCCAATTTTTGAGAGGGCATAGGAGAAGGCGAGGGGACGACGACCGTCAGAGCAGCGACCGTCGATACTCCTTCAGACGGCATAGCCTCAGGGTTCACCGCGCCTATACTAAAGAAAAACAAAATATCATCAGAAGGGCTGAACAAGATTGAGAAATTCAAAAACTGTGACCCAAGGACTACCTGATAGGTCATGGACCAAAACCGCGACGGAGGCATCACCAGGTGTAACGGCTTCTTCGCTCTCTCTCGGAGGAATAGATTCTGCGCCCATAGCCTCATCCCTTGACTCGACGAGGGCCATCGTAACGCTTGCGATGCCCGCCGATACTAAAAAGCCATAGGGAGAAAGGCAGCGGTCTGGACAGTCCCAGATTCTCGAGAAAGAGTAGCCACTTCGGGCTTTGTAATCGCCAGCGTTTCACCTGCCATACTGTCGCCAGGACTCGGCCCTACGTGAAAACAAAATGAGTATGTCAGAATTCGAGGACCAAGTTCTAATGAAATACTGGGCGTTACGTTATCTTGGAGCAGCTTTTCAGTTTCTTCCTGAGTTGCGCGTGCAACCTGTCTACGGACGGTTGACAAGGCAGAGGGAACATCTGCCGAAGGAGTATGAGCAAGCGGAATACTGCTTGAGCCTGCACTTACGGCCAAACCGGCATCGTGTTCCCTTGTCGCATGCTTCCTGCGCTTCCTTTCGGTCTGAGCAGTGAGAAATGATCTCCTCAAGACTTCCGATAAGGGGACGTCGTCGTCCGAACCGAGCTTTGCCTCCTGAGCCGCTCCGGTGTCCATCACCGGCTGCTTCAATAAAGCTTCCTACGGTGACTTTGGGATGACCGTGGCCATAGTAGCTGGCTCTAGAATTTTTGTCGCATCGCCACTTGGGATCGACACTGCACTTGGAATAACCAGAGTTGAGGTAGTCCCTGCAATAAAGTAAAAGGAAGGGTCAGAGCACGAATAAAAAGAATAAAGGTGTAATGAAGCAACTTATACCAAGACCCAAAGAAGCGCGGAGTCTCTCTTCCTCCTCGAACGTCTTGAGGGAAGCCGCGAGAGGCTCTTCGGCAGAAATACCTGTTGAAGAAGAGAGCGTTAGTAAAAGCATAATAACAAGAAAGGGATAGACATAGAAGAATACAACTGAAGTATACCTGACTTCGCGATAGTGATCAACACCGCTTCCTCACGAGCCAATCGCTCGGAAGCTATGAGGGCATCCTGAAGATCAGTGTCGGTCATAGGCGTGTCGAACAAACCCTTGTTGGTACCGTATTCGCACAAGCCCTCGCTGTAGGAAGCATGTGGCTCCTGGCCAAATATGACATCAGCAGAAATAGCGACTTTTTCTTTTTCTACGAGTGGACACCGGCGGCCGATGACAAGATTTTGCGCTTGCCAGGCATTTTTGGGCGGCAGGTTCCGATTTCCATACCAGCACCAGGTTCTGGGGACGCCATGGCTATCGCAGTTATGGGAACATTAGGCTGAGGCTTCTCAGGGAAGGCGTGCGGGACCACAACCGTAGTGGCTTCTCTTAAGAAAGGACGAACGGCGGTCCGTCGCTTCAAAGGGACTACTGGGTTACCAGCTGGGACAGCATCCTTATGATCAAGTAATAGCCGCCTCTCTTCCCGGATAACAGCATCCATCGCATGCTGGTACCATGCCACGTAAGCGTTCGAAGCTTTCGGTACATAGCTCGGCTCGCTGATGAGAGAGTTGGACCCTGTATTTAGTCGCATAAAATGATGCAGCGCGCCGCAAATACCCTCTTCCGTAGCGACTGGCTCGGCTAAGAATGCCCTCAAGGGGGACACCCTGATTGTAACCCGACGGTTGAGCGAAACGGTGCGGATTATACCTCATGAACAGTGCCAAGGCGTTTTGCTTGAACACTAAAAAGCCTGGCTTGATTGAATATAAGTGTAGGATCTCCCGAGCCTTCAACGTGGGAGCCTCGTCTTTGAAAGTATCACGCAGTAGTTGCACCGCCTTGGTGAATTCCTTGCCGATAGTTAAGACTTTGTTGACAAAGGTCATGCTTCTCCAACCATGCACGGGCGGAGGACCAGTCGTCGAGCCTCTCGTTATGACAGGTCTAACGCAAAAGCGGTCAACTAGATACATGACTCGAGGGAAATTGTTTTTGTCATAGAAACGGGGCCATTTGTGAACCCCGAAAGCACTTAGCACATGCATCTCGATCCACGATGTGAAGTAGTGCAACGGGAGATGTACGGGCTTTACCCTCGGCTGAGTAGTGTCTGCCTCTAAGCTCAGGCCATGGTATAGATGAGCCAACCCTGCTATCCTAACGGCCACACACGTCCCTGCAACCATACGGTGGGCTGGATAAAAGACAGACGGCCTCATGTAGCGAGGATGCGTGGGAAGCACAAACCAGCTCAACCACAAATCGATGAACCCCAAGATGAACGTCTCTTCATCGACATCTGAAGCAACGAGCTTTGCAAAAGGGACGACCCGGGTGTCTGGAATGAAGAAATTTCTTAAATCCGCTTTCTCCGTCGGCTGGTTATCCAAACCGAAGCCAAACAGGTCATCAAGCTTGGCAAATTTCACGGCTTGTTTTGACAAGACTTCTGGGCGAAGAAAGCCGGCGATGAAATCTGTGAAGCTGACTCCGTGCCCTCCAGATTCAAGAAAGAGACTCTCATAAATGTTCAACACCTTGATTAGGCTCGGGAACCGATGTTGAACGGCATTCTCCGGGGTGAGATGCATTACCACTGATTTTGTGGTAAAGATATACTCATCAGGAGCAAGTATCTCCTCGTAATGTTCCCCTCTGATGGGTAGGCTCGAAATTTCCGCAAACTCCTCCAAGGAAATTGAAACTTCCCGGTTCGATAGAAGAAAGGTGTGAGTCAGGATGTTCCATTGCTCCAGAAAAGCCTTGACCCACCATTCATGAGGCGCGGGATATTGAAAAAGAGACGCATAAATTGCAGGATACAGCCCAAGTTTCAGCAGCAGTGACTTTTTGGCCGACAGGATGTATCGAGCCCACTGCAGGTATCCGGCTGAATGGAGAGGAGTCAAACCTATCATGTATACTTGTCCCCAAGGGCGCGACTCGCCTTGACATATGCGTCGCCGCAAAATAACCAAAGCCATCGGCGGCTATACGGGTATTGATGCCATAGAAGGCTGAAGGCGGCCCTTCGAAGTCCAGTTGACCTTTTCTACAACGTAATTCACTTAAGACGAGTCGGCGTAGTGAATTGATGAAATTGGCTCTTAGGGCGCCGCACAAGAAAAACTGCGCCGACCCCGAATGATCTGATTATACCACGACCCCGACAAGTGAAGAGACTTCTGCTCTGGGTCATGATCTTTAATAAGCGCGAATACTTCCCGATCGACGGGTGCGTCGGCGAAAGCGCTCTCTGAATGTACAAAAGGAAAGGAAGAGTCGAGAGCCATAGTACCTGCACGAAAAGAGATGAGGGTTAGTTGTCAACGCTATATTCCGAATTTTGACACTTGGTACTTAAAAATTGGATCGCACTGCAATGCAGAAGAAAGGGACAAAGGGGGACCCACAAAATCAAGGTGACGGCCCATCATTGATGGGCAGTCACTCATTAAGGATAGAATCCTAAGAGGATTCTCATTTAATGAGAAATCTCATTGGGCTAAGGAGTAAAACTCCCTCGAGAGCCGTGCTCTACAAACAGAGTTCACATATGTCGATTTCAATTAAGAGAGGAATAAAATTCTCCAAAAATTTCTAAAAGATCTATGCTCTGTAAAAACAATGGTACAATCTACCAGAACCCTCAAAAGCAAAGCTTTTTATAGCGTAAAACCCCAAGATCTTCAAGATCTACAAAACAAACTCTAAGAGTTCTTCATGGAAGATGAACAGTGTTCTAATTAATGGGTTAAGTAACCCTATAAATGCATTTTAAGATCTATGATCTAAGAAGAGCAAAGCTCTGATTAATTAATGGCCTTAGCCACAAGCTTTTTACAGAGTAAAACCCTAAGATCTTTAAGATCTGCAAAACAAATTCTAAGAGTTCTTCATGAAAGATGAATGGTGTTCTAATTAATGGGTTAAGTAACTCTAAAATACATCTTAAGATCTACGATCTAAGAAGAGCAAATCTCTATTAAGGGGTTCGATTATGATCCTTACCAAATTTTTGGGCAGAGTTCTAACTCTAGAAGGGATTTCTTTGGGTAGAGATCTAAGCTCTGAAAGGAGAATTAAATTCTCAGAAAAAAGAAGAACAAGAGAAGATGAACAACAGTTATCTCAAGGGCCAAAGGCCCTACTTATAGGCATAGGAAGTCGATCCAACTTTCAAGAAAATCCAATGGTGGAAAGGCGGCCACCGTAGCACTCACGTGTGAGCCACGTAAGCGCAACGGTGGGGGGGGGGGCATTTGTTTCCCCAATAAAAAAAGCAAAGCTCTGTTCAAAATTTGAAAGGTAGCGCCAAGAGTTAAAAAATCTGAGGTAGCGCCTTATGTGCCTTGTATGAGAGCGCCAGCGCCAAGAGTTAAAAACTTTGAGGCAGCGCCTCACGTTCTTTGCACGAAGGAGCCAACGCCTCACATGCCTTGCACGAGGGCGCCAGCGCCAAGAGTTAAAAACTCTGAGGCAACGCCTCACATGCCTCGCACGAGGGCTCCAGCACCAGAACTAAAATCTCTCTGTTAATTAGAGCCATTGGATCAAAGATCCAATGGAGATGATAAATCATCAAAATACAGAATTAAATCCTGTTGAGGAAATATTTCTCAAATCTTTCTAAACAAAAATGATTACTCTCTGTAAAACAGAGTGCTGTTGGATTAAAAAATCCAATGGTGATTAAAAATCACCCATATATACAGAAAAATTCTGTATCGGGAAATATTTCCCTAATCTTTTTAAAAACAAGAAAGATATCTTCTGTAAAACAGAAGTCCATGGATCAAAGATCCAACGGTGGATAAAATCTCCAAATCATTTAAAGATCTCTCAACGAGAGATTTCTTTAATTAAATCAACAAACTTGCCTCCACTATATAAAGGACCCAAGACTTCAAGTCTTGAACAGAGAACCCCCCATAATCTTTAGAGCAAGTAAGAAGAAAGTTTGAAGAGGGAAGAAAGAAGAAAGAAGAATACCTCTTTCTAAGGTAAATAAAAAGAATAGAGATCAGAGCATCTTCTCTGCATATCCAAGGGTTTAACCCTCATAAAAGAAGAACTTAGTTCTTTCTCTGGATCTGAGATCCATGAGACAAGTCTCCCACAAATGAGAATTTAATTCTCATAGGGATGAACTTGTTCTTGGAGATCAAAGATCCAGAAAAGAATAGAGAATTGAACTCTTCAGAACGGAAAGTTTGAAGAAAACCCAGCGCCGAGCACCTCACGTGTCCCTCACATGGGCGCTGCTTAATAAAGAGTGCTTAGCACTCAGTGGTTGGTGTTCAGCGCCAAGCGCTTCACGTGGGCGCTGCTCAATAAAGAGTGCTTAGCACTCAGTGGTTGGTGCTCAGCGCTAAGCGCCTCACGTGTCCCTCACGTGGGTGCTGCACAATAAAGAGTGCTTAGCACTCAGTGGTTGGCGCTCAACTCCAAGCGTCCCACGTGCCCCTCAAATGGGCGCTATTCAGCATAAATTGCTCTGCACTCATCAACCAGTGCCCAGCGCCCGGCGCCTAGCACCAAGCGCCTCACGTGCTCTACACGTGGGCGCCATAAAGAGTGTTTAACACTCCATAAAAACAAAAAAAGGGAAAAGTAAAGTAAAGTGTGAGCGTCAGAACCTATATAAATGCTCAGCATTGTTTACACAGAAAGGGGACTGAGCTCAAATAAGTGTTTAACATTTTATTCAAAATGAAATAACCAAGACTGAGTGGGCTGAGTCCAAGTTGACCAGATTCCTAATTCAGACCAACCGAGCCCATGTGCTCATTATTTTCCAAATTGGTATTAGTCCCAAACACGACTACTGATCTTCCGACGGGTATTCATTTCACATCACCCCTCAATCCATAAATTGGTTCAACGGTACATCTCTTCACACCTCTGATACATGTCGTTGTAATTCTTCAACAACTTCAGAGAGGTGGCGGGTCCCGACAACCAACAACTCTTTGGCGCACTTCTAAACGGTTATGGACCGAAACGTCCTTAAACTACAACGGACTGCAACGTCCTTAAACTAGCTACAGACCGCAACGTCCTTAAACTAACAACGGACCGCAACGTTCTTAAACTAGTTATGGACCGCAACGTCCTTAACTAAAGCAATAGAGCATAAATGTTCTTTTATTGGGTTTGAATGATCCAAAAATCCTGTTGAGTAGATCTTATTCTAAAATTAGACTAACGTATCCTCAATAAATATTTAAGTTGATCTTAATCTCAAATAAGATTAACGATCCTTAAATCAACCCAAACCCAAATCTATGAATATACGGATTTGGACTAATCCATGCCCTACGGTTGACAACATAAACCAGTCTCCATATACAATCCACGGGCAACCAAAAATAAAACAAACATACACGACACGAAGTGACCTTCTGGAGCAGGAGAAAGTGGTTACCGCGATGCGGTAACGTAATTAACTGCAGGGGCTTGCGCCTGCAGGGAAGAGCGTCCCTATAATCAAAAACCCCTCGCAAATGAGGGGCAATTTGACGAAGTCTGCTACAGCAGCCGCATCCGTCCAGACCTCCAATACACGGTGCCATAAATCAACTTGGCATCTTCGGAGAGGTAGACGGATAAATCCAAATAGTATCTGCCCCCAAATTCAGGCAAGACGAACCTATGCAGTTCCGTCTCCCGTTTTCGGCGGTAAACAGCCGACAATCCCGATTTGTTGTCCTGACGGACGAAACTTGTTGTCTACATAGACAAAACCTGTACCTGCTTGATCCTGTGTTGGTATTAGATTTATATCATCAATACCAGACTTGAACACATAACCTGGGGGGAAAGGGGACATCAATAATGAAACCTGACTTATAACTCAACAGTTCAATGCTTATACTGATCAGTCTTTACGGGCTCGGCCAACCTCGGAATGATGTTGCTGATATTATTCGTCTGTACAAGTTACCTGTTTATTGCTTAGCGGTATGTCTCAGATTCAGCCCGAGAGTCTTGACCGTGGTCCCGGGCATACACGGGATACTATTGAGTTATATCGACGATTCCATTAAATTTATTTTAAAGACTTCTAGAATAGAAAAACTAGAGGCACAGACTTTAGGATACACATCACATACATACAACTCATTGTTTAATACCTGTGTTTATTATTTACATTCTTGTTTAATCATATCATCCTATCCTGGTTACTACTATTAACTGTGATATTATGACGCACTGATGTCTAGGTTTTGCATGGCCCAGTTCCTCTACCTTTATCGCAGGCTGAACATGAGTACTTTAGCCATCGAGCCGAGCAATGAGGAGCTAGCTTTTTAGACTCTTAGTTTATTTATTTCAGCTGTTTCATTTTTATTGATGTGATCCTATATTGGGATATGATTCATATATTGTTTATTGGATCTTGATTCATTTCCGCCTTATGAATTTTCTTGATTTTATTTATTGTGGCAGATGAACATGTGTTGCTAGATTATATATTTTACTGTTATTGATATCCGCTTGACAGCCGTAATGTGACTGTGGAGGGATGATTCCTAACCACAGGTAGCATGGTTGGCTCTGTCATGTACCGTAGTTACGTATCTTGGGAAGCGGGGCGTAGCATACATAAGCTGAATAAAAAGTAAAGCTAAGCTAATCTTGAGTAGCAATCCAGTTGTAGTCTTCCTCTGTAGCCTCCACTTCCACCGTCTCGACCGTATCTGATGAACATTCTAAGAAAAAATGGATGGGTAGAATGCCCGTCAGCGACCTAGTGCTCGGTAAGTCCCAAGGATAAAATAAGAGTAAAAAATGACAAGTGTAGAATATATATATAACGAATAAAAGTATATGTTCATGGGTAAATATGTACTATAGGTCTCTATATGGTCACTATATTAACGTTAAGTTACAAGTGTGAATTTCAACGCAGCCGTAGAAGTATTCACGAGTTTAAGAGTGAGGCCCCAGGAGCAAGGAAACATGGGCCCATTTTATGTGTTAGTATCGGGGCTCTAGGCTATGGATGAGTCGACCCGACAAATATTCGAGTAAAATAAAAAGAGATTAATACGGGACTCCTGAAGCTCTGTTAGATTCACACAAGAAAGTATCCCAAGCACCCCGAGTATAAATAGTCTATAATGGTATAATATACTTAATTAATTTGATGGATTGATTATAACATGTCTTGATCAAAACCATAGATTGCAAAAAAATGTAGAATGAAGTCGAGTGAGTCGAGTAAAATGCAAGTCAAGTCAATTGCAATCTTAGTTCAAGTCAAGTTAGTTCGAGTAGACTGGGTTCGAGTTCATGTTCAAGTTTAGATTCGAAATTGGATTCAAGTTCAAGTTTATGTTTAGATTCGGATAATAGCCTTTTTCATATGAATTGATTTAACCGGTAAAGATCTTATGTTCGGGAGAAATCGGCAACTGCTGCACATGGACGGCAGGATTTGTGTCTTTTTCCAAGATAATTGCCATTGATAATTCTGTTAAGTTGTCTAACCTGAATAGGCAAGCACTCACTATCTCCGGCTCTCCGGGGCTTAAGAGAAGTGATACTGCTTAAACCTATATTAATCTAGAGTACTTAAAATATTGTTTCCATATCTCGAGGGAGTTTGTATGAAAATATGTTAATATTGTTTAAAAATAAGTCTCGAGGGTGATTTATAATATTTAAAGTTTTTATTTGTCACGCCCCGCTTCCCGGTGTATGGGGAGGGGACGCGGCGAGGTCCGCTACGTATTTACTCTGAAGTAAATACGCTAAGCGTATCTAAGCAATATAAAGTAAATGTACACAAGAAAAATGACTATAGATGTAATTAAACAACAACTTTTATTTATTAACAATTCTTTACAAGTACAACTGAAAATGTAAATACATGAATAGAAAGCAATGCCTAAACAATGGCATGAACTGAAATGAAAAGTATGTACAAGTATCTAAAGCTCGGGGTCAAACTCCAAGTCTTCGGTACTAGGCTCGATCTCCAGTGAGTCTGATCCACCTGACAACATTCCAAAGAAAGAAGAAAAGGAATGTCGTCAGCGAACAATCGCTCGGTAAGTCCCAAAGACGAGTAGAGATAGAATAGATAGAAAGAGAGTATAACTAGTAATGTTTGATTATATTGTTAACGTAGTTGTTTGTAGTTTGGTACAGAATATGAGAGGAGTCCCACTATTCCGGAGACTAAGGTATATGTAGCATAAGGACCCATTCAGCCACAGTACAACGGCAATGGATATTCAGGTTAGGTGTATTATGGTTACAGTCTTGTGCCACTTCTAACACATTTCGTACCAATGTACCCCTTTAAAACCCCGCAATGTTTATTTGTATTGATTGTATTGTTTGGTTATATAGATGGATGACTTGCCGAAACCATGATATCAGTAATGGAATGGATATAAATGGATAGTCATGTAAACGGAGTATATCCATGGTTCGATTCAGTCAATATAGATTAATATAAATTGAATAGATGGATTCATGAATTCATGTTGGATTGTAGTTTATACTTGAATTATATTCAAGTCAGATTGATTAGATTAAGACTCGGTCTGAGTTAGACACTTTGTGAAGAAATTGAAGTCCTGAATTAGTTTTGATATTATCGGTAACTGCTGCACATGGACGGCAGGATTTGTATCTTTTTCCAAGATAATTACCGTATTGATAAAACCGTTTGTTAGATTTTCTACCTTAGATAGGCAATCATCCATATTCTACGGCTTCTTGAGACTCAAGAGAACCGGTCCCACTTAAACCTATATTTACTAGGGTCCTTATTGTAAATTAGTATAACTTAAGGGGGTTTTATGTAAAAATAGTTTTGATATAATTTCAAAATACACCTCAAGTATTTAATTATCGTCTTTAGGATTTTCATAGATGTATATTTTATAAAAGTGAAATTTCTAGTGAGTAGAACCTAATTTTCATTGTATATGGTATTTTAATGAAATATTGGAATTGTATTGTATTGAAATGGTACTTTCATATAATTATGATTCCTTTGATTTAGAAAACATGGAATATTTGTATAATATATTTAAAATAGATCTTTTGATAATATTCAAATATATATATATATATATATATATATATATATTTAAAAAAATAAATTTTATTTATTTTGTATAAATCTCATTTTCTTAAAAATAGCATTAAAAATTCCATCTAGATCGAATGCTCCTTGCGGAGGTCTATATCTCGCTCTACTAAGCCCGAGGAATTGCGATAACCAGTACCATCCCGATCGGGGTTCCCCAAAATGGGTTGCAGAGGCGTATTTGCAAGGAATTAGTTAACACTCTTTTTAAAGAAAACGGTTTTGTATGTTTAGGCTATTTATTCGTAAAAGCGTATTTTTCTATAATCTAGAATCCCAAAATTTATCGTGCTATGTCAAAGATGTGTGTTGTGATGAGGTAGGTCATTACCTCGTGAGTTATCTAAATGTAATACGGTTAAATGTGGATAACAATATCGTTTGTAAACATGATGGTATTTTACTGTAAAGGTGATATAGAAATTGCAACATGAATTATTTTGAGATGAAACTTGTTCTAATATATTTATTTATATTTTTTAAACATTATATGAGAATATGTTATTTTATTGTTTAGGAAAAATGGAATTTTTAAAGAAAAACGAATCGGAAGTCGGATTAACTCCGCTTCCGACGGATTTTGAAAAATGAAAGTTTTAGAATAGTAGAAGAGGAGGGGAGAGGGGACTTACTAGCTAATAAGGTAGAGGGGATAATGGGGAAGAGTAGGGAAGCATCGGGGCATCGTTTCGTCGCCGGAATCTCCTCGAAACGTCGTCGGAATTTTGCCCTTTGCTAACTCCACTTGCACAACTATATGGACTTGATAATTTTTGAGAGTTTTGGTACTTGATTTCAGAATGAGAAGTGCCAAAGGGTAGGGTTGTATTTATAGGGTAGGATTAGGGTTTAGGGTATGAATTTAGGAATTAAAATGCATTTAATCATGGAGTAATGCTCAATTTTAATTTTCTGGAAGATGTGCAGAGAAAATAAACAACATTAGAGAAATGGGGTAGGCCAAGGGGTGCCAGGGAAAATTTTTGGGGAGCATCCCTTACGGGGGGCCCGGCAGTGCCGGCCGTTGGGGGCATCTCACCGGTCGAAGTTTAGTGGAGGGGCTTGGATCTTTAGCCACATGTCCCTCTCGCTTCATATACCCTAGTACGCATTTTTGATTATTCTATAACTTATCATCTTACGTTTAGTGCACGTGTAAACCCTTGGGCTTCTAAAAGATTAAAAGAAAAATAGAATAAAAATATATGTGGCTGGGGAGATTCGATCACAGGGGCTACGTCACAACAGTGCAAGGCTTTACCAATGAGCTACAAGTTGTTTCTTGCTGTTCAAAAGCAAATCAAATTCTTATAGTGTATACAGTATTGCAAATACTCCATTTGTACATTAACTTTTAAATAAATTTTCTATACATTAAAATTGGAGTTGTTACATTCTACCCTCCTTACAAAAATTTCGTACTCAAAATTTACAATTATTTTAAGGACTAATTTAAAATCAAATGAGGGTATCTTGCACGCATGTCGTCCTCATATTCCTATGTTGATTCTCCTGGTGAATCTTTTCTCCACATCACTTGAACTAAGTTGACTTCCTTGTTCCGAAGTGACTTCACTTTTCTATCCAGGATCTCAACAGGTTGTTGCTCACAGGATAAATCTGGCTGTACAGTGAGCTCAGAGTGATCAACAATATGGCAGGGGTCACTCATATACCTTCTGAGTTGAGATATGTAGAACACATTGTGTACTCCTTCCAATGAAGGGGGAAGTGCCAAGCGATAAGCCACTTCTCTGACTCGTTCGAGTATGTTGAACGGTTCAATATATCTTGGACTTAGCTTACCCCGTCTTCCAAAAAGAATCACTCCACGGTTCAGAGATATCTTCAAAAATACATATTCTCCTAGTTGGAACTCTAAGTGACGGCGCTTTGCATCAGCCCAGTGCTTCTGTCGATCTTGGGCTATGTGCATTCTTTCCCTGATCGTGCGAACCACATCGACTGTTGCTACTATTATCCCAGGTCCAAGGAGTTCTCTATCTCTGATGTCGTTCCAATTTAGTGGCGATCGACACTTCCTTCCATATAAGGCTGCAAATGGTGTCATTCCTATACTTACTTGGTAGCTGTTGTTATATGAAAACTCTACAAGATGTAGGCTCTTAGCGTATCTTCTAAGATCTGAATAGTTTGCTCAGACTGACCATCTGTTTGTAGATGATAAACTGTGCTGAAGTTCAGACTTTTTCCCAAGCTAGCTTGCAGACTTTGCCAAAATTGCGATCAAAATCTAGTGTCACGATCGGAGACAATGCAAACCGGTACTCCATATAATCTTACGATTTCCTGCTTGAGTTCATGGGTATCAGAGATAGTACACATTGAAGAGTTAAATCTTACTTAGATTCTTACATCCATGTACTTCTTTGCTAGTGTCTCAGTAGATTGGCCAACTCGAAATGGGATAAAGTGAGCCGACTTGGTGAGTCGATCCACAATAACCCATACCGCATCGTTACCCTTCGTGCTGCGAGGAATTGCAGTCATGAAATCCATTGTGATGTGTTGCCACTTCCATTCTGGAATAGGTAATGGTTGAAGTAAACCAGCAGTCCTGTGACGTTCAGCCTTTACTTGCTGACACAATAAGCATTTAGCGATGCTTCTGGCTACTTCACGCTTCATTCCATGCCACCAGTAATTTTAATGCAGATCTTTGTACATCTTTGTACCTCCAGGGTGTACTGAATAAGGAGAGCTGTGAGCTTCTTTCATCAACTCTTCTCGCACAGAACCTTTTGGTACACACAATCTATTGCTGTATCTCAAAGATCCGTCTTCATGGATGATGAGGTCTGTTCGAAGTCCACTTTCTACTTGTTCTCTGATCTTTTGCAATTTAGTATCACTTGCTTGAGCTGCTTTGATCTGATTGACAATGGTAGATTGAACTTGTAAGTTCATCAAACTTGAAGTTTTACCTGGCATGACTACTTCAATCTCTAACTGATGTAAATCTTGTTGGAGCTTCCACTGTGCGGTGAGGTTCAATGCTAATGGTTGGCGACTAAGGGCATCATGAACTACATTCTCCATCCCTGAATGATATTATAGGTTGATGTCGAAGTCCTCCATGAGTTCTAACCATCTTCTCTACCGCATATTCAACTCTTTCTGAGTAAACGCATATTTCAGACTCTTGTGATCTGTGTATATGTCCACTTGTTCACCAAGAAGATAATGGCGCCAAATTTTGAGTGTAAAGATAACGGCCGCCAACTCCGAATTATGTGTCGGATAATTGCGCTCATGAATCTTTAGTTGTCTTGATGCATAAACTACAACTTTACCGTGCTGATGTAGAGCACATCCTAATCCCTTAACGGATGCATCACAATGCACTACGAAACCTTCAGATTGGTCTGGTATGACAATGATAGGTGCTGATGTCAATCTTGACTTGAGTTCTACGAAAGCTTGTTCGCATGCTTCTGACCACACGAATTCTTCATCTTTACGTGTGAGCTTGGTCAGGGGTGTTGCAATTTTCGAAAATCCTTCAATAAACCTTCTATAATATCCAGCTAGACCCAAGAAACTTCGAATGTCCTTCACTGACTTCGGTGTCGGCCATTCGCTTACTGCTGATACTTTAGCTGGATCTACAGAGATTCTATCGCCTGATACAATATGTCCTAGAAAACCGACTTGATCTAGCCAAAACTCGCACTTGTTGTACTTGGCATAGAGTTGATGCTGTCGTAAAGTCTCCAGGACAATTCGTAGGTGTTCGGCATGTTCTTTCCGACTCTTAGAATACACCAGAATGTCGTCGATGAAGATGACAACGAACCTGTCTACGTACTCTCGGAAAGCTTGATTCATTAGGTTCATGAATATAGCTGGTGCGTTGGTCACTCCAAATGGCATCACAAGAAATTCGTAATGTCCATAGCAAGTTCTGAATGTCGTTTTATGGATATCAGATTCTTTGACCTTCACCTGATGATAACCCGAACGAAGATCTAACTTGGAGAAAACGCAAGACCCACTTAGCTGATTGAACAGGTCGTCGATGCGCGGGAGTGGATACTTGTTCTTTATAGTTACTTCATTCAGGGATCTATAATCAATGCACATTCAATATGAACCTTCCTTCTTCTTCATAAGCAGAATAGTGATCCTCAAGTTGAAGTGCTGGGACGAATCCATCCTTTCGTCAATAATTCGTCCAACTGAGTACGGAATTCCTTCAAACCTTCAGGGCTTAACCAATACGGTGCTTTGATCACCGGTTGTACTCCAGGTACCAAATCAATGCTGAATTCAAGAGGTCGAGCGGGAAGCAAGCCTGATATGTATTTAGGAAATACATCGTCTAACTCTCAAACTATATCTGGTTTCGATCCTTACTCCGTTTGAAGTGTTGCAATCACTGCCTTCTTTAGTTTTGCCTTGTATGTGCTTGGCTCCAGAGTACGGTCTCTACTTTTGAAATAAAAGACCGGATGGTATGGAATCTCGAACACTACTCTCCTTTGACGACAGTCGAGGGTAGCATAAAATTTCGGAGCCAATCCATACCCAAAACGACATCAAAATTCGGTATGTCCAGCACCTTGTAGTCAGCATAGAATTCTCTGCTGTAGACGACCACTGGACACAGGTCGTATCCCATTATTGCCTTTAGATCGCCGTTCCCTGAAGTGACATTCCAGCTGGATATGAGAGGTTTGAATGGAATCATATGAGTTCAGACGAATCGTTGCAACATAAAGCAATGAGATGCTCCAGTATCGAAGAGTGCTAGTACAGGAAGTGAGGCTACTAAAATTGTACCTAAGTTATGTGGGATATTTTTTAGGTATAATGAAAAGATATATGGTTATATATATAGACCGAAAGAAAGTTTGAAAGGAAATTGTTACCAGTGATGACTTGGTCGGTGGCTTCAGCTTCTTCCACAGTCAATGTGAAAGCCTGTCGCCTCGGCACATTCCTCCTTGCTTAAGGAGCATTCCTCTGTCCGTTTCATTGTACTTGAGGCACGTTCCTTTGAGCTTGATAGAATTGACGAGGAGGAGGTGTATTCGGTCCACGAGGAGGTGGAGCAGGGAGAGCGAGTCGTGGAGCAGGTGCCTGGATGGCTGGTCGCTGCTGATAAGTAATTGCCGGTCTGGGTGCAGCATTTGGGTTGTGTCTACGAAGACAAGAACCAATGAGTGGCTGAGCCGCAGACTAATCAAAAGCGATTTGCACGCCGGCAGTATTTCTCCAAATGTCGATTTCTCTTGCAGTTATTGCAAAAGGATGGGTTTGGCCGGTTGTTCGGTACTCCCGGTCTCCTTGGCCCAAATTGTGGCCTTGAAGATGCTCCTCCTGCCATCTGAGTAGCAGGGCGATTCATCCCGGCAGAGTGGGGTCTGCCTTTCATCTTCACCACTGCCTCATATTGGCGGGAAGCTTTCAGAGCCAATTCGTGGGTTGGGAAATCCCCTGTAGCTAAGGAAGCTTGGATTTCCTAATCTAACCCTTACTGAAATCTTCTGGATCTGATCTCAGCAGTTGGTATCAAATGTGCCGTGAATCTGTTAAGGTCTTGTGTTAGCTGTGTAATATGTGTTATTTGAAAATCGAACATTGAGACATATCTTACCTACTAAGCATGGTAAACTCAGCATCATACTCATCCACGGACTTGGTCCACATCGAACCCTGTTGTAGATGAATAAATTGCTGCTCCATGTCAAATCGGGTAGTCTCTGGGAAGTATTTCGCGTCGAACATGTCGCGAAAATTCCTCCATTCGATAGGTTGGGCAAGACGGCTTTCTTCTGCCTTCCACCAGACTCGAGCATTGTCAGTGAGTTGTAGCTTTGCATCTCGAACCCAAGCGATCTCTGGCACTTGTGCCGCTACTAGCTCTGAGCCCATTCTTTAGCTTCCAAGGGCTCTCTTTTCCTGAAAATTGTTTTGGGTGCAATGCTCGGAATTCTTCACTCCGAGCGCTTCCGCTTTTGGACGGTTCATTAATATAGTAGTCTGCTGCTGCTGTCCGTCCAGGAGGCTACAGATTGCCTCAAGCAGTACCGTCTACTCATTGATTGGAGCAGCGACGGTAAGCGTAAGCGATAGAGGTAGTGGAGTGTTGTTGAAGTTAGTGCTGGTGTTGTTTGGAGAATCCATAACCTTGAAAGAAAAATTTGGGTTAAGATAGATTCAAGTATATGAAATTGTAAGATTCAAGGAATATGAAATGTAAAGAATGTTTTTAGTTGCTGATTCTTGTGTTATATTGCTTAGGAATTCATGCAGAATTGACCCACATGTCCATGCAGAACTGACCTGCATAGGACACCAACAAAACTTGTCATGCCCCGCTTCCCGGTGTACGGGGAGGGGACGTGGCGAACTCCGCTACATATTTACTCTGAAGTAAACACGCTAAGCATATTTAAGCAATATAATATAAATATAAACAAGAAAATGACAATAGATGTAATTAAATAGCAACTTTTATTTATTAACAATTCTTTACAAGTACAACTGAAAATGTAAATACATGAATAGAAAGCAATACCTAAACAATGGTATGAACTGAAATGAAAAGTATGTACAAGTATCTAAAGCTCGGGGTCAAATTCTAACTACTCCAAGTCTTCGGTACTGGGTTCGAACTCTAGTGAGTCCGATCCACCTAACAACATTCTAAATAATGAAGAAAAGGAATGTCGTCAGCGAACTATCGCTCGGTATGTTCCAAAGATGAGTAGAGATAGAATAGACAGAAAGAGAGTATAACTAGTAATGTTTGATTTTAATATTAACGTAGCTATTTGTAGCTTAGTAAAGAATATGCCAGTGTATACGAGAGGAGTCCCACTATTCCGGAGACTAAGGTATATAGAGCATAAGGAACCGTTCAGCCACGGTACAACGGCAATGGATATTCAGGTTAGGTGTATTATGGTTACAGTCTCGTGCCACTTCTAACACAGTCTCATGCCACTTCTAACACATTCCATTCCGTACCAATCTACCCTTTTAAAACCCTGCAATGTCTTTTGTATTGATTGTATTGTTTGGTTATATAGATGGATGACTTGCCGAAACCATGATATCAGTAAATGGAATGGATATATATGGATAGTGTCACGCCCCGCTTTCCAGTGTACGGGCAGAGGATGCGACGAGGCCGCTACGTATTTACTCAGAAATAAACACGCTAAGCGTATCTAAGCAATATAAAATAAAATGTACACAAGAGACAAGATGTAAATGAACATCAACCTTATTTACTAACATTCTTTTTACAATACAATGAAAAGTAAATACATGGAATGAAAGTAATGCCTAAACAGTGGCATAACAAAAATGAAAATATGTACAAGTAAACTAGATCTCTAGGTCGAAGGCTATTTGATCCAAGTCCTCACTGGTGGGCTCTGTCTCCAGAAGGTCCGATCCACCTGACAACATTCTAAAGAAAGAAGACAAGGAATGTCGTCAGCGAACAATCGCTCGGTAAGTCCCAAAGATAAGTAGAGACAGAATAGACAGAACGAGAATATAACATTTGAAGTTAGATTATATTGTTAACGTTGTTGTTTGTAGTTTGGTACAGAAAATGGCAGTGTATACGAGAGGAGTCCCACTATTCCGGAGACTAAGGTATACGGAGCACAAGGAACCGTTCAGCCACGGTACAACGGCAATGGAGATTCAGGTTAGGTGTATTATGGTTACAGTCTCGTGCCACTTTTAACACCTTCCGTACCAATCTACCCCTTATAAGTCCCGCGATATCTTTTGTATTGATTGTGTTGATTGTATTGTATTGTAAATTGTATATGGATGACTTTCCGAAACCAGGATATCAGTAAATGGAATGGATGTAAATGGAGAGTCATGTAGACGGAGTATATCCATGGTTCGGTTCAGTAAAGATAGATTGATATAGATTGAATAGATGGATTCATGGATTCATGTTGTATTGTAATTTGTACTTGAATCACATTCAAGTCAGATTGATTAGTCAGTGACTCAGTCTGAGTCAAATACTTTGAAAAGAACTTGAAATCCTGAATAGTTTTGATGTTATCGGTAACTGCTGCATATGGACGGCAGGATTTGTGTCTTTTTTCAAGACAATTCCCGTGTTGATAACACCGTTATTTAGGTTTTCTACCTTAGAGCACTCGTATCTCCGGCTCCTTGAGACTCAAGAGACTGGTCTCGCTTAAACCTATGTTTTCTAGGGTCCTTATTGTAATTTAGTATACCTTGAGGGGGTTTTATGTAAAAATAGTTTTGGCATAATTTCTAAATACACCCCAAGTATTTAATTATCGTTTTTAGGGTTTTCATAGATGTATAGTTTATAATGTAAATATAACCTAGTTTCATAGTATATGGTATTTTATTGAAATATTGTATTTGTGTTATATTTGGATGGTATTTTCATATAATAGTGATTCCTTTGATTTTAGAAAACTTGGAATATTTATATAATTAAAATAAATATTTTGATAATATATATATATATATTTAATGAAAATAATTTATTTATTTTCTTATAGAAATCTCATTTTCTAAAGAAAAATATATAAAAATTCCATCGAGATCGAATGCTCCTTACGGAGGTCTGCATCTCGTATTAAGCCCGAGAATGTGCGATAACCCACACCATCCCGAATGGGGTCCCCAAAGTTGGGTTGTAGAGGTGCAATTGTATAGAAATGATCAATACACTTTTTAAAGAAAACAGTTTTGTAAGTTTAAGGTATTTATTTATAAAGTCGTATTTTCTCGTATTCTATTGTCTCAAATTCTATCGTGGTATGTCAAAGATGTGTATTGTGGTGAGGTAGGTCATTACCTCGTGAGTTATCTAAGGGTATAGTAAGGAATAAAGTTATTATGTTGAAACTAAAATATATGGCATTTTTCTGTAAAAGTGCGATAAAAGTTACAAAAATGATTCTTTTTTGATGAAACTTGTTTTAATATGTTTGTTAATGTTTATTGAACATGATATGAAAGTTTGGTATTTTCTTGTTTAAGAAAAATAAGATTTTTAAAGAAAAACCGAATCAGAAGTTGGATTAACTCCGCTTCCGTCGGGTTTTAGTGTTTAAGATTTTTAGAATAGAGAAAGAGAGGGGAAGAGGGGACTTACTGGTTTAGGGTCAAGAGGAGAGGGAGAGGGAACTACAGAATGCTTCGGGGCGTCGTTTCGTTGCCGGAATTTCCTTGGATCGTCGCCAGAACTTCGTCGGAGTTTCGCCCTTTGCTAACTCCACTTGCACACTATTGGGACTTGAAAGTTTTTGAGAGTTTTGGCAGGGAATTGTGAGTGAGGAGGAGTGAAATGAGGTGCGGTATTTATAGGAGAAATTAGGGTTTGGTATATTAAAGAATGCATTTAAAATATGCATTAAAATTTGATTAACGGGGCATTTTATTGCACTCTGGATAAATTCAGAGTATACAAGAAATATAGGGTTAGTGGGGTAGGCGAGGGGTTGCAAGGGTTAAAGTTTGGGGGGCTTTACTCATGGTTCGACCGGCGGTTTCGGTAAGAATGAGCATCTCGCCGGTTTTGTACTGTCGGATGGGGCTAAGTCTTGGTGCCACGTGTCGTGTCGCTTTGGATTCTTCAGTGCACATGTTTAAATAATTTGTAACTCTTCAGTTTATGTGTTGTGCATGTGTAGACCTTTGGGCTTCTAAAAAGATTAAAACAAAAGATAATATGGCTGATGGGATTTGAACTCGGGTGCTATGTTTCAGGAATGCAAGGTCTTACAATTGAGCTACAAGCTCCTTCTTGCTGTTCCAAAGAAAAACAAATACTTATAGCATTCATAGGATTGCAAACCCCAAGTGTACATTAACTTTAAATGAATTTTCTGTACATTGAAATTGGAGTTGTTACGGTCTACCCTCGTTACAAAAATTTCATCCTCGAAATTTACAATTTATTTGAAGGACTAGTTTACAAATAGATGAGGATATCTTACACGCATCTCATCTTTCCTTTCCCATGTTAATTCCCCTGGTGTGTCTTTTCTCCAGATCACTCGAACCAAGTTGACTTCCTTATTTCGAAGTGACTTCTCCTTTCTATCCAGGATCTCAACAGGTTGCTGCTCAAAAGATAAGTCCTGCTGTACAGTGAGCTCGGAATGATCAAGAATATAGCTGGGGTCACTCACATATCTTCTGAGTTGGGATATGTGGAACACATTGTGCACTCCTTCCAATGAAGGTGGAAGTGCCAAGCGATATGCCACTTCATCGACTCGTTCGAGTATGTCGAACGGTTCAATGTACCTTGGACTTAGCTTACCCCGTCTTCCAAAATGGATCACTCCACGGTTCGGAGATATCTTCAGAAATACATGTTATCCTGGTTGAAACTCTAAGTGACGGCGCTTTGCATCAGCCCAGTGCTTCTGTCGATCTTGGGCTATACGCATTCTTTCCCTGATAGTACGAACTACGTCAACAGTTGCTACTATCATCTCAGGTCCAAGGAGCTCTCTATCTCCGATGTCGTCCCAACTTAATGGCGATCGACACTTCCTTCCATAAAGCGCAGCAAAAGGTGCCATTCCTATACTTGCTTGGTAGTTGTTGTATGAAAACTCCACAAGATGTAGGCGATCTTCCCATGATCCTCCGAAGTCTAGCATTCACGCTCTGAGCATACCTTCCAAGATCTGAATAGTTCGCTCAGACTGACCATCTGTTTGTGGATGATAAGCTGTGCTGATGTTCAGACTTGTTCCCAAGGTCGCTTGCATACTTTGCCAAAATTGCGATCGGAATCTAGTGTCATGATCGGAGACAATGCAGATCGGTACTCCATGAAGTCTCACGATTTCTTTTATGAGTTCCTGGGTATCAGAGATAGTACATATTGAAGAGTTTAAATTTTACTTAGATTCTTACCTCCATGTACTTCTTTGCTAATGTCTCAGTAGATTGGCCAACTCGAAAGGGAATAAAGTGAGCCGACTTTGTGAGTCGATCCACAATAACCCATACCGCATCGTTACCCTTTTTGCTGAGAAGAAGTGCAGTCACAAAATCCATTGTGATGTGTTGCCACTTCCATTTTGGGATAGGTAACGGTTGAAGTAATCCAGCAGTCCTGTGATGTTCAGCCTTTACTTGCTGACACACCAAGCATTTTGCGACGCTTTTGGCTACTTTACGCTTCATTCCATGCCACCAGTAATTTTGATGCAGATCTTTGTACATCTTTGTACCTCTAGGGTGTACTGAGTAGGGAGAGCAGTGAGCTTCTTTCATCAACTCATACTGAACAGAACTTTTTGGTACACACAGTCTGCTGCCGTATCTCAAAGATCTATGTTCATGGATGATGAAGTCTGTTCAAAGTCCACTTTCCACCTGCTCTCTGCACATCACTTGCTTGAGCTGCTTTGATTCGATAGACAATAGTAGATTGAACTTGTAAGTTCATCAAACTTGAAGCATTACCTGGCATGATCACTTCAATCTCCATTTGATGCAAGTCCTGTTGAAGCTTCCACTGTGCGGTGAGATTCATTGCTAATGGTTGACGATTAAGGGTATCGGGTACTACATTCACTTTCCCTGGATGATATTATAGGTTGATGTCAAAGTCCGCCATGAGTTCTAACCATCTTCTCTGCCACATATTCAACTCCTTCTGAGTAAACACATATTTCAGACTCTTGTGATATGTGTATATGTCCACTCGTTCACCAAGAAGATAATGGCGCCAAATCTGAAGAGCAAAGCTAACGGCTGCCAATTTCAAATCATGCGTCGGATAATTGCGCTCATGAATCTTTAGCTGTCTTGAAGCATAAGCTACAACCTTACCGTGATGATGTAGAACACATCCCAATCCTTTACCGGAGGCATCGCAATACACTTCAAAACCTCCAGATTGGTCCGGTATGACAAGGATATGTGCTGATGTCAATCTTGACTTGAGTTCTACGAAAGCTTGTTCGCATGCTTCTGACCACACGAATTCTTCATCTTTACGTGTGAGCTTGGTCAGGGGTGTTGCTATCTTCAAAAATCCTTCAATGAATCTTCTGTAATATCCTGCTAGACCCAAAAAACTGCGAATGTACTTCACTGACTTTGTTGTCAGCCATTCGCTTACTGCTGAAACTTTTGCTGGATCTACAGAGATTCCTTCGCCTGATACAATATGTCCGAGGAAATCGACTTGATCTAGCCAAATCTTACACTTGATGTATTTGGCATAGAGTTGATGTTGTCGTAGTGTTTCCAGAACAATTCATAGGTGCTCGGCATGTTCTTTCCGACTTTTAGAATACACCAGCATGTCGTCGATGAAGATGACAATAAACATGTCCAAGTACTCTCGAAAAACTTGATTTATTAGGTTCATGAATATAGCCGGTGCGTTGGTCATTCTAAATGGCATCACAAGAAATTAGTAATGACCATAGCGAGTTCTGAATGCTGTTTTATGAATATCAGCTTCCTTGATCTTCACTTGATGATAACCCGAACGAAGATCTAACTTAGAGGAAACACAAGATCCACTTAGCTGATCGAACAGATCGTCGATGTGTGGTAATGGATACTTGTTCTTTATTGTTACTTCGTTCAAGGCTCTATAATCAATGCACATTCTGTATGAACCTTCATTCTTCTTCACGAGTAAAACTGGAGATTCCCAACTTAAAGTGCTGGGACGAATCCATCCTTTCTTCAATAATTCATCTAACTGAGTTCGGATCTCTTTTAACCTTCCGGACTTAGACGATAAGATGCCTTGATCACCGGTTGTGCTCCAGGTACTAAATCAATGCTAAATTCAAGAGCTCGATCGGAAGGCAAACCTAATATGTCTTCAGGAAATATATCGTCGAACTCTCGAATTACTTCTGGAATTGATCCTTCCTCCGCTTGAATTGCTGCAATCACTACCTTTTTTGGTTTCGCCTTGTAAGTACTTAGCTCCAGGGTACGGTCTTCACTTTTAAAATAGAAGAACGGATGCTTTGGAATCTCGAATACTATCCTCCTTAGACGACAGTCAATGGTTGATGTGGAGACCGGAATTTTAGTTTTAGTGGTATTTTAGTGATAAAACCTAGCTTTTTAAAAGTTTATGGTATTTTTATGAAAACTACTACTTTTGGAAACTTGTTGGTATTTTATTAAAATTCTAATCTTCATTTAAATATATATATATATATATATATATATATTTATTTATTTATTCACAAGTTGTTTTTATTGAACATACAAATTTGTAGTTTTATATAAATTTTCCAAAGTTTGTTTTGTTTATAAAAGTCGTATTTTTTTAAAAACGCATTTTTAATTTCTTTCGAGACCGAATACTCCGTGAGGAGTTCTACATCTCTCTCTACTATTCTAAGGATGCGTGATAATTCAAACCACCATTAGCAGGTCCCCTAACGAGGGTTGTAGAGGCACAATTGCCAAGGTTTTAAGAATGTCGATTTAAAATAAAACCCTTTTTGTCAAAAACTATGGTATTTTAATGAAAAGCTTATTCTTTGATTTAACCATATACTAAGAATATCATGCTATGAAATCATAGTGTCAGTGTGGGGTAGGTCATTACCCCATGAATGATCTAATGGTATATAATCTAGTTATCGAAAATACGGTTACATTAAAGTTCATGGTACTTTTATGAAAAAGTTCACTATATGATTATTGGATATGAAATTTTGGTTACGTAAGAAGGCATTTGATGTGAATATTACTTTGAAGTGATATTAAGGAATTGGTATGAACTTTTAAACATGGCAAAATGACAAAAAATTGTTTTAAAGAAAAAGGTTAGATGCTAACTCCGATTTTGTCGATATATTTTAAAGATTATATTGAAGTGAAGAGAGAGAGAGAGAGAGATGAAAGGACTTACCCGTTTAGATTATTAACAAGAGAGTGAGGGAAGCCGTCGGGGGTTGTGGTTTTGTCGGAAAGGCTTCGGTCGTCGAGCTTGGTTTGCTACTCCACTTGGGTGCTTAATTCCACTTGGTTGCTTAGAGAGTTTGAGAGAATTTTTTATAGAAATTTCAGAATGGGAAGAGCTAGGGGATGGGGTGCTATTTATAGTGAAGAATTTAGGATTTGGGAATTAAAATTTGGATTAAAAGAATTAAAATTGATGTTAAATGGTGAATTGAATAGTCTCTATTTAATTGCAGGGAAATCAAACAGTGCAGGGGAGTAGAGGGAAGCTGAAAAGGCGTGTGTGCAAAGCACGGAGGTGATTGGGGCCATCAGGACCGTCGGCGGTGGGAAAAAGCAAGAAACGTGCAATCGGATCTCAAGGGTTTGCCTCGAGATCTGTGCCACGTGTTTAGATTTTTGTTTACTCCTTTTTGCGTCTTTTTAATTTTTCTGAAACCTTTCGATTCTTCGTAAATTGCACGTGCAACTTTTGGGCTTCCAAAAAATTTTAAAAAAATTTTTAAAAATTTGGTATTGATGGGATTCGAACACACTGTCTACGTCACGGCAATGTAGAGGATTTACCAGTGAGCTACAAATTGCTTCCTGTTTTTATTAAGCAAAAATAACTTATAACTCCTACAAATGCTGAAATACCCTTTTCTATACATTTAAACAAATAATTTTGTACAGGAATTCAGAGTCCTTACAACTTCTTAACCTTGTCGTTTTTGAAGTTGGTTCCGTGATCCGTGATAACACGTCTTGGGATTCCGAACCGAGCAATGATATTGTTCTCCAGGAATTTTATCGTGGAAGTCGCGTTTGGCTTTCTAATTGGCATAGCTTCAACCCACTTTGTGAAGTAGTCGACAGCGACGAGGATGTATTTGTTTCCTTCGGTCCCTGTTGGAAGTTTGCCGATCATGTCCATTCCCTACTGGGCAAATGGCCAAAGAAAGCTTAGCGGCGCTAGCTCGATTGCTGGTAGCCGAGGAACGGTGCCAAAGAGTTGGCACGCCTTGCATTGTCTCGCTAGTTTCTCCACATCAGCGTGGATGGTCGGCCAATAATAGCGTTGGAGCAGTGTCTTCTGGATCAGATTGCGGGCTTCATGGTGAGCACCACAAACTTCTTCGTGTATCTCCTGAAGTATGTGCCTAGTTTTGTCGAAATCGACGCATCTGAGCAGGGGATGGGTGTAAGACATTTTGTACAAGTTGTCCTTTCTCCACATGAAGTGACGAGCTTTAATGCGGAGCTTTCGGGTCTCTGCTTAGTCTTTGGGAATTGTCCCATCTCTGAGGTATTCCACCAAAGGCTTTCTCTATTCCGGGGTATCTACTTGAGTCCTGTAGACTCTATTGACCACCTTCGTATCCTCGACGCTGGGTCGCGACAAGACTTTGAAGAGGATGTTCCTCTTGTGATTGGCTGAGTATGAGGAGGGAAGTTTGCTTAGTGCGTCGGCTTCGACGTTCAGGCTTCGAAGAATCTGCTCCACTTGAACTTTGTTGAAGTTTTTCCATAGCCTTTTTACTTCGGCAAGATACTTCATCATGAGGGGTTCTCGGGCTTCTAAATGTCCGGTCACTTGGCTGATGACCAATGCGGAATCGCAGCAGACTCTAATTTTCTTTAGCCCCTTTGAGGCAATTCGTAGGCCGACCAGTAGGCCTTCATACTCCACGGCATTGTTCGAGACTTTGAAGTCGATCCGCAAAGAGTACACCATCTCGGCTTTATTAGGATTGTGAATGACGAGCCTTACTCCGCTTCCCTATTCGGCGTAGGAACCATCCGCATAAAGCATCTAGTCCGGAAGCGGATCGAGCTTTTCTTCTACCGAGCTTTTATACTCGGGCCCTGCTCTGGTGTTTCATCTTTGTTGGGGATGGTGCATTCAACCACAAAGTCGGCTAGGGCCTATGCTTTGATGGCATGCCTTGGTCAGTACCGGATGTCGAACCGTGACAACTCCCATCTCCACTTCTTCAAGCTGCCCGATGACTCGGGGGAACCCAGAATGCTCCCCAAAGGTCGATCGGTGAGGACAATGATCGTATGGGCGTGGAAATAATGTCAAAGTTTATTGGAGGTGGCGACAAGCGTCAGGATTATCTTTACAATGGCTAGGTACGTCGTCTCTGCATCCTTGTGAACATGGCTAATGTAGTAGACCGGCTTCTGTATTCCTTTAGACTCTTTGATAAGTACCAAGCTGGCTGCTTGGTCGGAAATGGCCAAATACAAATCCTCTTCGGCTGGTCAAGTGAGCAGAAGAGGTGTTGAAAAATGTTCATTAAGCTGCGGAAAGGCAACATGGCACTCCTTGGTCCACTCGAACTACAGGATCTTTCTCAAAGCTTTGAAGAATGGGAGGCATTTTTCCCCGAATCTGGACATGAAGCGACTTAAGGCAGCCACCATGTCCGTGAGCCGCATGATCTCCACATTGTTCGTGGGCGACCTTATATCGTTGATTGCTTGGATCTTCTCTAGGTTTGTTTCGATTCCTTGGTAGGTGACTGTCATGCCCCGCTTCCCAAAATATGTAAACATGGTACGCGACAAAACTAATCATGCTACCTATGGCGAGGAAAGATCTTTCTATAGTCATATTACGGCTGTCAATCAGATATCAAGAATAGTAAATAAAATCTAACTAACACATGTCCATCTGTCATAATAGATAATAATCAAAAAATGTATATAGCGAAAACGAATAAAGATCCAATAAAGAAACCTAATCAGGCCCCTTATGGGATCACAACGCTAAACTTAAACTACGAAAATAAAATAAACTAAGCATCTCTAAAACTAATCATCAAGCTCCTCACTGCTCAGCTTACTTGTCAAAATACTCTTGATTTTCCTGCGACAAGATCAAAGGAATTGGGCCATGCAAAACCCAGACGCCAATGCGTTATAAATATCAATAATAATAGTAATAACCAGAATAGGATGTTATAAAGAAAATATGAGTATAAATAATAATCACAGGCGTAATAATAGCGGCTATAGGTATGTCACGTGTATCTTAAAATCTGTGTTTCTAGGTTATCTATCCTAACGGTATTTGAAATCAATTAATGGAATCGTCGATATAACTCAACAGTATCACGTGCATGCCCGGAACCACGGTCAAGACCCTCGGGGATGAATCCGAGACGTGCCGCTAATCAGTAAAAAAAACAATATCATGTACAGACGAATGATGTCAGCATAATTATTCCGGGGCCCGAAGCCCGTATCGACTGATCAGTCTCTGGAAAGCAGTGAACTGCTGAGTTACAAGTCGGGTTTCGTTATTGATTTCCCTTTTTCCTCCAGGTTTCGTGTTTAAATCAGGTATTAACGCTATCTATCTAATGCTAACACAGGAATAGGCAAGTATAGGTCTTGTCTATCTAGACAACAAATCACGTCTATCAAGACAACAAGTCAGGATTGTCGGAATTAGTAATAATCCAAGTAACGGGTCTAGTAATATGTCGTGAACAAGTCAGGCAGTGTGTTAACACGATAAATAATTAATGGAAAACAGTAACCAGTTCATTTAAACACTGTAGAAATAACTAATGTATATTATTTAAATTGTAAGATATAATTTATTTATTTATATATACATAAACCTATTGTAATAACGTTTTACGTTTACTACTAAATATACAGTCGTCTAGGTAAAAGATCATGAATTACAGTGGAATTATAGCATGCAACGAAATACACTTGTTATTGATATAAAATAAGGATTAATTCTATAATCTTGTAAAATGATAATACTTGCTAAATATTAAAATGCATATACTATAAATAATTATATAAATATTGGTAAAAGTAAAGTGGCATGTTGCAAGTTTAGAAACTTGCCTCGGGAACAACGGTTGATGTGCAGATGACGACGTCAATAGGTTGATCGATTGTTGCTATACAGAGAATCATAGAGAAAATGACGTCAACAATGATGAAGGTGTGCAGTGGTTCGGCGCGACGACACGGTACGTGAAGCGGCACAATATGGTGATGGGCATTGCGGTGACACAGGGCTGATGCAAAGGTGGCACGCAAGTGGGCATGAGCTAGGCACGAAGCGGGCATAGCATGGCACATGAGCAAGGCACGGGGCATGGCACGATCTGAGCACAGGGATGGAACGATGATGACATGGTGGCGGCATGGTCTGAGCATAGTCTGGGTATGGGTGTTTGGAGGAAACGAAGGTGGTGGCCTTAGCTTGTATGAAATAGAGCCTCTACAAAGAAGAAGTAAGGTCTACGATGGTTGGAGGAGGGTGCTGCTGTGTTCAGCGGTTGATGAAGAAAGCTCGGCGAGATGCGTTAGGAGGAAGGAGGTGGCTACGAGTGAGTGTGGTGAAATAGGTCGAAGGGATCTGTTGTGGTGCTGGCGGTGGGGTGGCGCTGGTTTAAGAGGTGAGAGAGTTGACGATGATGAAGGTTGTGGCTTCAAAGAAGAAGAAGGAGACCAGGACGACAAGAATGAAGCGGAGGCGCCGGTGAATGAGAAGGTGGTTGAAGGGGTCGAGGTGAGATGTGTTCTTCGGTCTTGATGAAGAAGACGACGTCAATGATGGCGATGGTGGTGCTTGGTTGAGTCGGGGTCGAGAAAAGGAGATTATGGGTTCGGCGTTGAAGGAGATGGTGGCGATGAAGATGAGATGATGATGAGGGCGACAAGATGAGGAAGAAGGCTGGCAACGACGGCGAGGAGAAGGCGAGGTCGAAGGTGGTGGTGTCGGCATGGGTTAAGGCTCGGGGATGAGGGATGAAGGAGTTGGGTAGAGAGAACAGAGAGAGAAAGAAAAAGAATAGAGAGAGAGAGAGAGACCGGGGGAGGGGAGAGTTATAGGAAATATATAATATAAAAATGTTTTATACATTATATATAGTATATTAATATATATATATATATATATATTATAGTTTTATGGTTTTACAGATAATATCAAATTACACCAAACTTCAACAGAATCTCGTCAAATTATATTTTTAGAGAATAATACTTATACGTAAAATTTAAGCCATAATGCAACAATATAATTTTAAATACACATACCCCCTAAAAGATATAAAAAGGAATTTAAATAAATATATAATGACTTAATAAATATTTGGTTATCTGATATGTGGGATTTGAACATAATAGATAAAAGCGAAATAATATATGGGGTGATAAGCCATGCAATGTCAGTTAGCAAAAATATAATTTATTCATACTTGTGGCTATAAATAGATATATAAAGATTTAAATATATATGATGTATATATTATACTAGAATCACGTAGATACACTTTACCAGTAAATATCAGATGTACTCTGGCACCATATTAAGTTCTAAACATGCGGACCGGGTCGGATAACGACTACTACTATTCGAATCACTTGCAACCCAAAAGAATATAGTAGGAAAATATAAAACGGGTCTTAAAATACCAATTATTCTTGTATAAACATACTAGGGTGTTACATTATATCCAACTACAAAAGAATTTCGTCCTTGAAATTCACTGAATAGGAGAAGACAAGAAGATACGAATCTAAGGAAAAAGATATGGAAACTTTTATCGAATCTCATCTTCACGTTCCCAAGTAAATTCTCCATGCGAATAATTCCCCCGCGAAACAAGTACTAAAGGGATTACTTTATTCTTGAGAACCTTTTCTCGTCAATCCACAATAGCCATTGGTTGCTTATTATAAGTTAAATCTTCTCTCACTGTCAGTCCGAGTGATCAAGGACGTGCGTATCCTCTCGAACATACTTGCGGAGTTGATGTACATGAAACACGTCATGAACACCCGTTAAGGATGGTGGTAAAGCCAATCGATAAGCTACCTCTCCAACACGCTCAATGATATCAAAAGGCCTCACGAATCGAGGACTAAGCTTGCCTCGATTACCAAATAAGATTACTCCTCTAATCGGTGATATCTTCAAGAACACAAGATCACCAATAGCAAACTCCAAAGGTCTTCTTCCAATATAAGCCCACCTTTTTTGTCTATCTTGTGCTACTTTCATATGATTACGGATCAAGTTAACTTTCTCCACAGTTTGCACAATGAAATTCGGTTCCAACAATCTTCTTTGTCCAATATTGTCCCAACAAACAGGCGGGCGACACTTACATCCGTACAATACTTCGAATGGAGCCATCTGTATAGCTGCCTGAAAACTGTTATTGTATGAAAACTCCACTAAATGCAAATGATCCTCCAACGAACCCTTGAAGTCTAACATGTATGGTCTCAACGTATTTTCAAGAGTTTGGATCATTCTATGGACTGTCCATCAGTCTGAGGATGGTAGGCCGTACTAAATTTCAAACGAGTTCCCAAACTTCCCTGTAGAATCCTCCAAAAGTGTGATAGGAACCGAGTATCATGATCAGAAACGATACTCAATGGTACTCCATGTAATCTCACAATCTGCTGCATGTACCACTCTGCCAAAGCCTCTATCAACCGACCAACTCGAAATGGTATAAAATGAGCTGCCTTAGTCAATCGATCGATAATCACCCAAACCGCGTTATTGCCTTTTGGACTCCGTAGTAAGGCTGTCATTAAATCCATGGTTATATGTTCCTATTTTCATTGAGGAATCGGAAGTGGTTGCAACAAACCAGTTACCCTTTGATGTTCAGCCTTGACTTGCTGACACACAAGCACATCGATACGTAGTGAGCAATCTCTCTTTTCATGCATTCCTACCGAAAATGTTGTCGCAAAACTCTATACATCTTCGTGCCCTCCGGATGTACTGAATACGTGGAACTATGAGCCTCCTTCATGACTTCTTCACTAACATCTCCTTTAGGTACACACAAACGACTTCCATATCTTAAAGAACCATCTTTATGAATCAATAAATCCGTTCGAAGTCCTGCTTCCACTTGTCCTCAAAATTTCTGCAATCTAAGATCATGCGACTGTGCTACCTTAATGCTATCGATTAAGGATGACTGTACTTGCAACTGTATCAACTGTGCCGAAGAATCTGGTAGTACGATCTCCAACTCGAATCTCTGAAGATCAGTTATAATTTTCTTCTGTGCAGTCAACATCCGTATCGATGGCAACCGACTTAAAACATCTGGTACTGTAACAACCATGTTTTCTAATACCTAATAAAATATATTTTATTTATATTTCTACTATCAAATAATTATTTATATGTTTCTTTTATATAATAATAATTTTTAAAGTAGTGTTAATAATTTTCAAAGTATTGAATATGATTAAAGAAATTTTTCTAAAATCTATTTATTATTTTTATAGGCTTAATATGTTTTAGTAAAATTTTATAACACCTTAAAATAATCTACATATTTTTATTATCAATAAAGGTAATTAATTCGTAATTAAAAATATTTTAAAGGTTAAACTAGATTTTATATAACTTTAATAACTAACTAAAACCATAGGAATGAATATATTATTTAGTTTTAGCCAAAAACTATTTTTATACTAAAGATAATAATAAAATATATTTTCTGAAATTTTTCCATAATTTTCCCGTGTTTTAAAATATTTTTAACAATTTTTTTAAAGCCAAATCCAATTTTTAAATAATAAACAGAATATATTATATATATATATATATAATATAATATAATTTAAAACCCCTTTGATCTGGACCGTTGGATCCAAGATCCAACGGCCCAGATCACACCGGCGCACCCATGTGGTGGGGACCACGCGAAAACGCGTGGTCTCCTCACGCGTGACGCGTGGCGCGGCGGCGGCGCGTTCTAGGCCGTTGGATGCAGATCCAACGGCCACGAATTAGTGGCGGCTGGCACAATCATCATCTGATGATTAGGGCGGCGCAATCTCAGCCGTTGGATCTCAATCCAACGGCTGAGGTGAAGAGGCGGCGGGCGCAATCATTGAATAATGATTCGCAATCACAAGGCAACGCGGATTTTTGTCATTTTTCAGATTTTTCTGTTGTTTGGAAAACGCTATAAATAGACACCTTCAAACCTAAATTTCTCACACCACCGAACTCCAAAAATTCTGAAAAAAAATACCGGTGCCTTCGTATCGACGACGCCGACGCTACGGCTCTATCCAATCGCAGAGGAAAAATCGGGACGCGGAGCTATTGAGAATTTAGTACGAGACTACGTTTTCAACTCTTCGGCATCCGACTCAAACAAAAGGTAGGATCCGCCTCTCTCTCCTTTTCCTGTCACCTTCTTCTATCTCAATAACCTAGTTCCAAGTTCTAATCATCAACCCCTATTTAAAATGGTGTTGTAATATTTGTGCATACCCTTTTTCCTTGTACCTTTAATCATAATAATGTTAACCCATATTTTTAAAACGGTGTTTAAATTTCCTCTGTACACAAAATTATATTGCACACCCATAATACCTGGATTCTGATGTAACTCATGAATTGTCATTTCACCTCTGTCATACCCATACTATAAAAATGATCTCGAAATAGGTTACTTCCACAAGATACCCTCGTTTAATTTAAATATTAAATTTGTTTAAAATATCTATAAGAAATAAAGATATGTAAAATAAATATTTTAGATACAGTATACGTATATTTTACTTACAAATATTTTTAAAACCCCCTCAACTTTTTAAGAAAGAAAATATTAAATTTAAATAACGATATCTTTTCAAAAGGGAATATTTAGTATCTTTTAAAAGGTAATTTTAAAATAACACCAATCTAGGACAAAAGAAAAGTTGTAGGCATCGATCGTTTATCTAAACCAGATTTTATGGTGTCTTGGCAAGTGTGTCTAAGGCGAGTGGTTACTTAATTAGGGCCACTACTTGTAGTGGAGAGCCTCCCACTCACCTGGTACTTACCTGGCCACAATTGGCGGTGAAGAGGCGATTTGAGGACCTCATAACTTGTCCTTTTGGAATATTAGGAGCAGTCTAGATTTTCAAATAAAAACCTCTAGCAAAATATTTTCAAATAAACACCACAACCTTTTATCGAAAGGATATTTTCTGTAAAACATTATGCTTTTCCAAAATAATAAATATCCCAAATATCATGGTTTTTCTTAGAAGTAATAAAAGATATTTAAACCTTATTATTTTAACTAAGATTTCTCTAAAGGATACGAAGTACTTTACAAATTCTAGAAAATAAAATGAGCGGTTGTGGAAGGCCATATTAAATGAGATCAATACTTTTTAATTTCCCAGTTTATGACAATATGACATATACAAAACATGATACGGTTAGGGTTAGAATGTGCGGAGCTAGATATGGAATACTTTATGAAATTCCCTGCAGGCAGGGTGAACATTCCAATATATGGGCGACTATACAAATATGCAGATCCCGATATTCCGGGTGAACAGTCCAATATATGGGCGACTAAACAAATATGAAGATCCCGATATTCCGGGTGAACAGTCCAGTATATGGGCGACTATACAAATATGAAGATCCCGATATTCCGGGTGAACAATCCAATATATGGGTGACTATACTATGTAGAAATTCCATGCCTAGAAGTATACGCACTAACTCTAATTCGTCCAAACCTTTATACTGAATCACGGGGATGGGTAGTTTGATTAGGCAAGGATAATTCGGAACTCGGATTCCCCTACTACTCGATCATGATCCCGAGAAGTGAAACGGTATATTTCACTTCCCCAGTTGTTGTTCCGTAGCCACAACGGAATAATCACGAGTATCCGGACCCTTATTTAACAAACTAATACATACTATTACCTTCATCTACATATAACTTATAACATACACATGCTTATATATACCTCTCCTCAAAACGTCTTAAGTTTGTTCATTTCAAACATTTACACCCCTTACCTTATGTCTGCACACATGTACATCATATTCATTATATACACCTGCTCGTTTCTATACCTTTACTTTCTTATGAGGCAATCCTACCCGAGTATAACTCGCTGACGGACCTTCCTTTTCTTTCTCTATCCTTGGAATGCCTGTCAGATAAGGATGAGCATTATAGCGAAGATCAAGGTGTGAAGCCAACTTATGAAGATTATGCAGACTGGACGATAGAAGATTAGATAGTTTTAATTTTTGTTGTTGCCCACATGTTTAGGGCCTTTGTTTCTCCTTTGATGTAATTAAACTACTCAGTTTATTTTACTCTTTCTTTTGGGATGTAATAAAGTTTGGTTAATGGAAATAAAATGCCTTTCGCTTTTATTATTTTTGTTTTGGTATACATCCTGCATGTTAAATATTCATACGCTTAACGTAACTGTATTGAATAGACCACCTTCAATACAGTTAGGTTGCGGACCATGCCACGTCATCCTTCTCCTTCTTTTAGGAAGCGGGGCGTGACAGGTTTTTGTGGTGGCCCATGCAGGTCCTCTTGTGTACTAAAATGAAACCGTTAACTGACTTATTATATTTGTGAATCTCATCCATCTATATCGATATCATAGTTTTCCTATGTCCCTTGTCCCTTCCTTGACATTCTGTACCCTGACCATGACCTTTCCTTCAGGTCATGGCAAATCTTTCCGACAAAGATGACATGTATGATATTACTTTTGAAGCTACATTTGGAGATTCAGACGATGAAGTCGTAGACTCTCAGGCAGTTATTTCCGACAGCGACTCGGAAGATGAAGAAGTCGATGCTGCAACTTCGGATTCTATGATGGCCAACGACTCCGAAGAAGAAGAAGATCCCAGGGAAGAGGAGCATATAAAGGATGGGCCAGAAAAAGGAGGCTCCTGCAGAAGAAGAAAACCCTATAGAGGTGGAATCAGAGAGCGAGGCACCTACCGAGGATGAATCGAAGGACGAAGTTTCGAGTGAGGAGGAACTCGAGACCGAAGAAACTCAGACAGTTGTCCCCACAAGGCACCGTAGGAATGGTCGTACTTTTCTTAGATCGAGGACCTATCATCACTTGTTGAACTCCCATAATCGAGACTAATAAGTCTTTTTCCTTTCTTTGGCCGAATAAAACGATGTAAGAACATTAAGGGCATGTCCTTACTTTTCGTTGTACTCTCCATATTGAAGTTGGATAATAAAATCTTAGTTTCGAGCAATAATCTCTCTTGTGTCTCTTGCTCTTCTTAGTCTCTCCCTTGCATTAATTGTTGTTCTTCCATGCAAGTTATTATCTTGTCCCACCTCAGCCGTTTGTAACCTAACCTATTCTGATCCTAATCATCAATGGTCGGACGACACTATAACCGCAACAGAAGGGGAAATGGAGTCAATGAAGCCACTGCTCAACAAGCAGCTATGCTACAAAGGATGTAAGGACTATTGGAGCAACAGCAGCAGCAGACAGCTGCCCTTCATCAGGAGCTACAAGAAAGTAGGCAGCAGCAAGCAGAGATTTTAAGTAAGGCACTAACCCCAGTTCCATAAGGTTCGGCGGGAGTGAAGCAGTTCAGATCACTCCACCCTAAGACTTTTTCGGGAAAGGAAACTCCTTTAGAAGCTGAAGAATGGGTTAAGGGAACAGTCAAGGATCTCAGTGCCGCCCAAATTCCGAAGGACACGTAGGTGAACATCGCTAAGCTACAACTTACGGATAATGCCAGGATATGGTGGGAGGCAGAGGAAAGTAGATCAAAGGAGCCCATCAACTGGGAAAGGTTCAAACAGCGTTTTGATACCCAGTACTTTCCAGTCGTGGCACACTTAAAAATGGAACGGGTGTTTATACAGTTCCAACAAGGGAGCATGCGGGATAAGTCGGTGGATGAGTACGCTTCGAAGTTCGCAAGGTTAAGTCGGTTCGCGCATCATCAGGTGGCAACCCCAGAACTTTATGCTAAGAGATTCCGATAAGGATTAGACCTGAAGACACAGTCCTCGATGTCTTCTGCTACCCTATCAACTTATGATGAAATTTTAGAGACGGCACGAAACTTTGAAGACCTTCAGAGATGGATGAGGAAGGATGACCGTTTGTCTGGCATTAAGCAACCAGCCAATCAAATTCTTGAAGGATCATCTTCAAGATTCAACGGGAGACAACACCCTAAGAGACCAGCAGTACCAACTATCTTCGGAAAAACAGCCGTTGTATGCAACCATTGTGGTAGGACCGGACACTACATGAGAGACCGTCGCATTTTGAACAAACTTTGCATAGTCTGTGGGTCTCCGAATCATGCCATTGGGGACTGTCCTCAGAGAGGGAGACAATCAGGCCCCGTCAACAAGCCAGCTAATTATGTGACACCACGACAGGGAAACCAGCCACCTTCCGCCACTCGACCAACCGGCCAAGGGACATTACTAAAGGGACCACCCTTGCCATCACAGGAGCGTGTTTTTCAGCAAGCGCAAAGGAATGGACCCAAACGTCAGACATTCACCATGATGGCCGAGAAGGTTGATGCCACGTGGAAAGGCAACAGAGTGACTTTCCATGCATCAAGTGATACACCAACTCGCGGGAGCGACACATGCAGCAAAGAGGATTCCTGACAGCGTTACTGATTTCCGTGCCTAGTAGTGGCCACTCCTTTGAAAATTTCAAGTATGAAATTATTCTAAGGAGGGTAGATCGTAACTATCACAACCATTCTTGCAATTCTTAGCAAACCCATAAGTTTTAAACATCCACAACGATTTTCGGAGGAGTGACTTGGTGATGTGATGTATCAGCGCGGCGATATAGTCTCATACGCGTCAAGACAACTAACGACTTGTGGACGCAATTATCATGTTCAGATTTAGAACTGGCAATGGTAAATTTTCGTCTTGAAGATATAAAAACACTACTCTAAGGAGAACATGGGAACACGGATGGTTGAAACACATGAAGCGGATGAGAAAGGTCAAGTTTTATATGGGAGAAGTACCGATCGATTGGGACGATCCTGAAGATGGAGAATTTGTAACATAATAGTAGAAAAAGTGGAGATGGTGATATAATGCAGCGAGCGAGGAAAGCTCAGCCTACGACTCATCGGCCGTTTAACATATTGGAATGAGACGGTGGGTTTGTGTATAGACTAGCTTTGCTTTTTCTATGGAGGGTGTGCATAATATTTTTATATCTCACAGCTAAGAGGGTATGCTGGCAACCCTAGCCATACTTTTGATCGTTCCGAGATCACGAAAAGGTTAGCATAACCTACGAGCAGCAACCAGTCAGAATACTAGAAGGATGAAACCTTGAGCGACAAGACAATCCAGCTGGCTAGAGCTATATGAAGGAAGAACTACTAGGCAGACATACACGGAAGCAAGGAAACGGGACGAAAGAACGGGACCCAAATATTTAACCGCAATAATCCCTTCTTAGTGATTTCTTTCTTCCCTTGACCTACCTTCTGAAATTTCGAGGACGAAATTATTTTAAGGAGGGTAGATTGTAACGACCATGTTTTCTAATACCTAATAAAATATATTTTATTTATATTTCTACTATCAAATAATTATTTACGTGTTTCTTTTAAATAATAATAATTTTTAAAGTAGTGTTAATAATTTTCAAAGCATTGAATATGATTAAAGAAATTTTTCTAAAATCTATTTATTATTTTTATAGGCTTAAAATGTTTTAGTAAAATTTTATAACGCCTTAAAATAATCTATATATTTTTATTATCAATAAAGGTAATTAATTCATAATTAAAAATATTTTAAAGGTTAAACTAGATTTTATATAACTTTAATAGCTAACTAAAACCATAGGAATGAATATATTGTTTAGTTTTAGCCCAAAACTATTTTTATACTAAAGATAATAATAAAATATATTTTCTGAAATTTTTCCATAATTTTCCCGTGTTTTTAACTATTTTTAACAATTTTTTTAAAGCCAAATCCAATTTTTAAATAATAAACAGAATATATTTTATATATAAAAAAATATAATATAATTTAAAACCCCTTTGATCTGGACCGTTGGATCCAAGATCCAACGGCCCAGATCACACCGGCGCACCCACGTGGTGGGGACCACGCGAAAACGCGTGGTCTCTTCACACGTGACGCGTGGCACGGCGGCGGCACGTTCTGGGCCGTTGGATGCAGATCCAACGGCCACGAATTAGTGGCGGCTGGCACATTTATCATCTGATGATTAGGGCGGCGCGATCTCAGCCATTGGATCTCAATCCAACGGCTGAGGTGAAGAGGCTGTTCCCCTCCGAAAGACGGCGCACAAGACTGCGATATCCTGACGCTGAGATTCGGGGCAGATGCTATTTGGTTTTATCCGTCCACCTCTCCGAAGATGCCAAGTTGATTTATGGCACCGTGTATCGGAGGTTTAGACGGATGCGGCCGATATAGCAGACCTCGTCAGATTCCCCCTCAGAGTGAGGGGTTTTTGATTGTGGGGACGCTCTTCCCTGCAGGCGCAAGCCCCTGCAGTTAATTACGCTACCGCATCGCGGTAACAACTTTCTCCTTCTCCAGAATTTCACTTCGTGTCGTGTGTGTTTGTTTTGTTTGTGGTTGCCCGTGGATTGTATACGGAGACTGAGTAATGCCGTCGCCCGTAGGACGTGGATTAGTCCAAATCCGTATTTACTTAGATTTGGGTTTGGTGTTTTCAGTTTAAGGATGCATTAGTCACGTTGCGGCTAAGATCAACTTAAACGTTCGTTAAGGATACGTTAGTCCTGTTTTAGACTAAGATCACTTAACGTAGTGATTAATTTAATGTATGGCCATCGGGACTCGTCACCTCTCTGACGTCGTTGAAGGATTACAACGACATGTATCAGAGGAGCTCGGAGATGTACCCTCAAACCAGAGTTGATTGGGAGTTTTATAATCCATTTGAATGTTTAAGGATACGTTAGCCGTGTTTGGGGCTAAGATCGACTTAAACGGGACCGTTTAGATCCGGCAAAAGAGCGTTTGGAGGCTCTATTGTTCCAGTTTAGGGACGTAGTGGTCCGATATTAGTTTAGGGACGTCTCGGTCCGATATTAGTTTAGGGACGTTTCGGTCTGATATTAGTTTTAGGGACGTTTCGGTCCGATGTTAGTTTAGGGACGTTTCGGTCCATTGTTAGTTTAGGGACGTTTCGGACCATTATTAGTTTAGGGATGTTTCGGTCCAATATTAGTATGTGGTCGTTGGGACCCGTCACCTCTTTGACGTCGTTGAGGAATTACAACGATGGATGTCAAAGGAGTTCGGAGATGTACCCTCGAACCGGTTGTGAATTGATTCAGGAGAGCCATTTTGCTCAATCAATTTGATTAAAGGACTTATGGCCACGATTGGGTTAAGTCCAATTTTTATTTATTTTGGGCTTTGCTCAAATAGAATATTAATTCAAATAGGGCTCTGCCCTTTTATTGCTTTGCAATTTGATTTGGGCCAGGCCCTTTAAATAATGCAGTCCGATGTTAGTTTAGGGACATTTCGGTCCATTATTAGTTTAGGGATGTTTCGGTCCAATATTAGTATGTGGTCGTTGGGACCCGTCACCTCTTTGACGTCGTTGAGGAATTACAACGATGGATGTCAAAGGAGTTCGGAGATGTACCCTCGAACCGGTTGTGAATTGATTCAGGAGAGCCATTTTGCTCAATCAATTTGATTTAAGGACTTATGGCCACGATTGGGTTAAGTCCAATTTTTATTTATTTTGGGCTTTGCTCAAATAGAATATTAATTCAAATAGGGCTCTGCCCTTTTATTGCTTTGCAATTTGATTTGGGCCAGGCCCTTTAAATAATGCATTGCATTTGTGCAGAGCATCAAGAATCTTTTAGATTCAAGAACAAAAGTGCAGAGCACTTTTGATCTAAATTTAGATCAAAGGAAAACAAGTTTCTCTCTTGTTTTTCCTTTTCTCAGAGAACCAAGGGTTCATAACAAGTGCAAGACACTATTTTTATTTATTTATTTTTATTTTATTTATTTGTTCATTGAAGATTAATGATTTTTAGATCAATGATCTGTACTTCAGAGATTTTTCTCTTTTAAAAGGTTTTACCTTTTTTTTTGTTCTTCCAAAGTTCTTCAAGAATTCTCTCTGTTTTCTTTCTGATGTTGATGATGATCAAATGAGGTCTGGGGTCCTTTTTATAGTACTCATAGATTAGTTGAATTTGTTAAAAAGATCTTTTCTGAGTGATTTGGGGAATTTTCCCCACCGTTGGATCTTTGATCCAAAGGCCCCTGTTTTACAGAAGAAATCTTCTTGTTTAAACAAGAACAGAAAAATATCCTTAAATCTTCACTCTGTTGCTGCGCAACTCACCAGCGTGTGACACGTGTCGCGCAGTGAAGCGCTTGCGCAGCAGCGCTTGCGCAACTGCGCAGACACGTGTCGCGCAGCGGTGCGCTTGCGCAGCAGCGCTTGCGCAACTGCGCAGACACGTGTCGCGCAGCCGTGCGCTTGCGCAGTTGAACGTTGCTTATGTTTTTTAAAAAGCCTTGCTCTGATTGGACGTACTGCCTTGGGCGTTGTGCTGCCGTGTCAACTTCTGACACGTGGCGCGTTGCGCGCAGCGCACGGGAACTGAAGCGTTGCTTCAAAATTTGAATTTTCAAAATTCCAGCAGAGCCTTGCTCTGATTGGGGGAACAAATGCCCCCCCACCGTTGCGCTCACGTGGTGCGCACGTGAGTGCAGCGGTGGCAAGACCCCAACCGTTGGATCTTGGGGGTCAGTTGAAGAGACGCAGGCGTCTATAAATAGGACCCTTGGTCCTTGGTAATTCTTTACCAATTTCAAGAATTTGAATTTCAGAGCCTTGCTCTTGCTTAGGAACTTTCAGAGCCTTGCTCTTGTACTTTCCCAAGAACTTTGAAGTTCAGAACTTAGAATCACTCTTAGGTAAAAATTTAAATTAATTTAAATTAATTTTAATTAACAGAGCCTTGCTCTTGTAGATCTTTGATCTAAAGAAAACCCCTTTGGGGTTTCTTCAACAGAGCCTTGCTCTCATAGATCTTTAATCTAAAGAAAACCCCTTTGGGGTTTCATCCACAGAGCCTTGCTCTCAAAAATTTACAGAGATCTGGTTCCTGAGTTTTAACCCATGAACAGAGCCCTGCTCATAGATCAAATAGAGAACTCCTAAAAGTTTTCATGGATCTTTAAGATCCCAAAAATTTTAATTCTTAGGAGTTATAATTTTTCATTACTACTACAGTGCTAGGCTCTTTTTAAGAAGTTTTATTCTTTTGAGACCAGAGTTTGACAAATGTCACTCTGTGACAGAGCTTTGCTCTAAAAAGAGGAGATTTTCTCCTTGTCTCTAGGGATTTCCTCCCAATAGGGATATTCTTTTGGGGGTCTTTTTCATTGACTGACAGTCTCATCCAATGATGGGACTGTCTTATCAAATGATGCGCCGTCATCTAGATTTTGTGGGTCCCCCTTTGGTCCCCTACTCACAGCACTGTAGTGTGATGTAGGACTTTGACATGTGAAGCATTGGAACGCTAACGGTTATATTTATTTATTTATTTTTTTTTACAGGGAACATGTCTGAAGATTTGTCTTTCCCTTTTGTTCGCTCAGAGGGAGGGTTCCCACATGCACCAGTGGACCGGGTGGTGTTCGCCTTGATTAGAGATCACGATCCTGAGTGCAAGAGACTTCACCTGTGGGGAAGGTGGTACAGCCAAATCATCCAAGGCCACCGCAGCTTCAGCTCCGCTTCGCCCTCTGAGCCCATAGTCACGATTCCTTATGCGGACAAGCCCCCGGTGGAGTATGCCGTGGAGGTTAAAAATTGGAATTCTGACGATCTCCTCCAGCCTGCCATTGGTGCCATCCCAGTGCAGCCGCCGCCGGCGATAGACATCTTGGGGAGGCGAATCTGTCAGGGTGAAGCACGCCCTTGGGGACAGGCTTATAATATTGGACTGATCCCGCGACCGCTTGCCGTATACCTGCAATGGGCCCGGTACATCTTATCGGCGAAAAGGACTCATCTAATGAAGATTGGTTTATATTCGGCCGTCTACGTTTCGCTTTTCCAGTATCCCTCTCCTCCAACGTGGTGGATAAAGGCCTTTATTGAACAATGGAATATCCCCACCCACACCTTTTTGACAGCGGATAGGGAAGTCTCCATCTCTTTGGAAGAATTTGTTGAGATTTCAGGTCTACCAGTGAGGGGGGAGCACTACGAAGAGCTGCTTCCTCCTGATGATTACGTCTTTGCCACCAAGCAGGTTGTATTTGACTTAACTCCGGAAAATGCCATTCAGCATCAGCACCCGGGCTTGGTGAAGGTGTTGGAGATTTATGAGGAACTCCATTTGGGATCGGGCGACCGGGGCGTCAGTTTCGCGGATTTCATCGCTCGTTTTATCCGCCCGGAGTTCCTATCAGAGCAGGGCGAGAAGTTTGCTCAGCTTGCTGACCCCTTTGGTTTCGGCTTGGACCGCCGACCTTCATCGGAAAATGAGCAGCGGGATTTTTATCTCCCCGGCACTGCCAGTGTCCCTTTCTCAGAGATCGCCGTTCCTGGCATGGACGAGGAGACTTTTTTCATAGGGTTCTTGGGTCTATGGCTATGCAGCTTCGCGCTTCCCGTGCATCCACGCCTCATGCGGTCCTCCGTCTTTTACCCGGCGCATCGAATGGCGGCTGGTTTGCAGCTATCGGTAGGGATTGCCGGGCTGGCTTACCTTTATAATGGACTTAGCGTAGCGGCGGACGCTAATGAGCCTGGGGTACAGCCTGCTAACTTTCCGATGCACTACTTCACTTCTTCGATGGAGCTGCATGTGCGAGGGGTGTTTGGTGCCCATAAGACTCCTCCATTCTTTGAGAAATACGGACTCCCAAGAATCATGCGGTTGGTCGGGGCTTCAATTGTGGTTGCACCTCCGCGGGAGTCTAGGGGACTGCTCCTGCGTTCACATCTAGTCGGAGCGAAGACCTCTTTTGTGGATAAGGTCATCACCATAGGCTCCGAGACCGCTAAGTCAGTGGTGTCGCTGCGTGACGACTTTAAGGGCGGGGTTTCTGTACTGAAGGCTCGGGAGATCCTTCACCTTTACTCCATTCGGCCGGGCTATCTAGTATTTAGGCAGAATAAGACGGCTCTCTTTATGAGGTATAACCCACATCGATTTGCCCGACAATCGAGTTACAATTAAGGGATCCCGATGGAGGCCTTTCTGGAAACACCCGCGGTCGGCCCAGAGGGGATAAGGAATGCGATGCATCATTTCGTCCGGCTTAATACGGGATCCTATTTTTTTATCAGTGAGCCTAGCTGTGTTCTTAAAATAATCCATCCGTATGTAGCCTGGTATGCGCATGCTATGGGTCCAATCATTTTAATGGAGAAACGCTTGCTGGTTGACCGTAGGGGTGCGCCTCCTGGTGGTGATCGCAAGGCTCCCTTGCAGCCAAGGATCCAGGTCATCCCCCCGATAAAAGATGCCAGGGCTGACCGACCGCGCGTGCTGAGCCCCCCGCGGGGATTGCCATTGCCCACTACGGTGGATGCACCGCCGGCGCCCCGTGCTCCCACGAAGACGGTTAATGTGGTATCACCAGGGTCTAGCGGAGGGGCAGAGATTGGGACTCGCCGCCCTAAAGTGGCTGCCAAGCGCAAATCCGCTCCGGGTGGATCTAAAGCTGGCGGACAGAAGAAGAAGAAGTCCACCCTATCCCTCGATGCGATCCTTAACTTAGGGCCTGCGGCTCCTCCTGCCGAGGCCATATGTGAGTATGGCAGCAATGAGGGCTTTGTGGTGGACCCTGAGGACACCAATTTAGCTGCCGCCATTGCAGCTTCGGAGCGATCGGCGAGGCTTGAAGCGATGTTAAGCAAATTCGCTGAGTCTGGTAATCATCAGACGCTTTATTTATCATTTTACTGCATTTTTATTATTATCTTTAGCTAATATTTGCTTCATTCTCAACAGGTATTTCTACTGAAGAGGCCATTGCTGCCTCTTTGAAGACCTTCCAGGAGGAGGAGAAGAAGCGTGTCCCAGCAGGCATTGGTATGTCCCACCCTTTTCCCTTTCATAGGGAATGTTTGTCATCTTCTCTGATGGTCAACCTAACCTTCTTTTGTTTCTTTGCAGAGGTTATATCAGTTGACGCGGGGATCCTTCCCGAGCCCGTTACTGAAGTCCCGGCTTCGTCAAAGTTGCCGCAAGAGCCCCGGCTTGACAAGACGATGAGGGATGCCTTGAAGAATCTAGAGGCATCCCTATATGCGGACGAGGGAGCCTCACTCAAGGAAGCCCTAGTGGCATCCGTCTCAACGGCTCGAGAGGAGCGGAAGCGGTTGAGACGCGAAGCAAGGGCACGCAGAGCTGCTTTGGCCGCAGGAGCGGGCCCTAGCACTCTTCCTCGTGCCGACACTCCTTCTGAAGCAGAGGCGAGCAGAGCTGCTTTGGCCACGGGAGCGGGCCCTAGCACGATTTCTCGTGCCGACACTCCTTCTGAAGAGGCCCCTGCCGCCCTGTCTACTGCTTATAGGCAAGTGGCGCGCGCGGCTCGGAGTGCAAACGACAAGTCCTCTTCAGGTAGTACTTCTTTCAGAGCTTTGTTGTAAGAATTATGAAGCCATTGGCTCATATGCGTTTCATCTGGCAGGGCCTAGTCCGACTGAGGGGGAGGCGGAGACCGTTGGACCCCAGGAAACGGCGGAAGCGGCGCCTACCGAACCTGAGCCGACCGTGAGGCACGTCATTGGGACCACGGGATCTGTTACAGAGGTTGAGGAGTCCGCCGCCGAGAGGGTCATTGATACCGCTCCTGACGTGGCGGTAGATGAGATGATTGTCTTAACCGAGGCGAAGGCGGTAGAAGGCGAAGCGCTCAAGGCTGGAGACCTCGTGGTGACGGTGGATGAGACAACCGTGACCGCAGGATCCGTAGGAGTAGCGGCCGAGGTCGCCACGATTCCTGAGGACGAGCCAGCTGCTCTTTCTCAGGAATCTGGCAACGCTCCAATCATGACCCTCTCCGCCTATATTCCCCCGCCTTCTCTAGGGCCTGCAAGTGTAACAACGGTCCCTATTGAGTCGGGTGACGAGGCTACGGGTGGTGGCCTGATGTCAATGGAGGAAGGAGTTGCCTCAGTCTCGGCTGGCAGTTCGTCGGGTAAGTTTCGGGTTACTATCGTTTCCCCCCCTTTTTTATATATCTTACGATCTCTTCTAACAAGCTTGTCTTTGCAGGTGCGGCCAGTGCCGACGCTCCATTGCTTGAAGGAGCACCGTCAACTACTGCTTTGGCGGTGGTCACTTCCCCGTCTTCCCTCGTGCCATCGCGGATGTTGGAAGGTATGGATTTGCGACTCACAAGTTAATCTTTTAAACGTGTAGTTCATGGACTAACGCCATACCACCGCATCTTTTCAGGAGTGCTCTTTGATCATCTATATCAAGTGTTGCTCCCACACTTCTCCTTCCCATTCGAACTTGCTTCTCCCTCTAGTGGCGCTGGTGAGTGTACGTTCGCTACAATATCTTTGTTCATCCCCTTTTTTCTAGCAATTGAATGATTCCTGACTTTTCCCTTTCTTTATTGCAGTGCCACAAATTGAAGGAGGGGATGCAAGACCTGCCGCGCTACCGGCTCTTTCGGCTTTGCCGTCTGTTGCTGCTGGTATAGCAAATTCCTTTTTTGCTAACCCTTAAACATCTCTTGAACCTTCGTTTAACTATGTTTTGTTTTGCAGCTATTGTTCCGGCTTCGGTCCCTTTTGAGTCTCGCGTCCTTCCACCGGCAGGCCCTTTCTTGAAACGCCCGTCTTCAAAGGGTGCTGTGATGAGTTTGGGCATGCTGAGCGGGTACATCGAAGAGCTCAACATGGACGCTCTCCCTTCTGCCGTAGATTTCGCTGTGGAGGTTAATCCAATGTTGGCGGCGCTCGTAAATTTTCATAACGAAGGCGTCGTCGGATCTTGGGTTAATCACTGCAGGGAGATCGAGGCCTGTCTATACCGGCTGGAGTCGACGCGCCCTTCTCCCGAAATTTTAGCCCTGAGCACCCAACGCACAACTTGGCTCGAGCAAAGCACTTCGCACTCCCGCCACTTGGAGCAAGAAGCAGCTCTAAGACTAAGGGAATGCCAAAAGACCTCGAACGAAACGGCCCATCTGCGCGCTGAGGTTGAGGCAAATGCTGCCCAAGTGAAGACTATCTTTGAGGGTCTCTTGGAGCGCATCTCCCATGGGCTAAACTTGAAGCGGAAGCTTGACGTAGCTGAGCGCAATATCCCAAGTCGGGAAGCTGCCTATCAGGTCGTCAGGGAGCAGCTTGCGTCGGTCTTGCAGCAACGAGCCCATATGGAGGCAGAGCTGGCGGTGGTAGCTGACCAAGAGAAGGCATGGAAGGACATATGCGAGCAATTGCTACACCTATGCAAGACGCTTCCTTCCCAATAATTCTCCTTATACCATTTGTCTTTGTAAAGTATATGCATATATTTTTTTATTCTTTAGCACAATGTATCCTGTACTCGCTCAATATTTATGAATAAAAGATGCACATTTTTGTAATGTCTTGTGTCATTTCTCCGTCTTTTCTTTCTTTTATTATCAGTATGCCACCTTAGTAATCATGATTGACGGATGATTAGGACGAGTATCCCTGACCTTCTCAGGAAATAGCGATGGCTTAGGCCGCAGGTTCAGGTCTACTGCCTAAGATTTTTCAATTCTATGAGCCGTGAGGGTCTCATAGAGGCTTTTCTCCCTACGGATCGAGAGGATCTCATAGGTGTATTTTCTCCTTAGGAATCGTGAGGATTCCTAAGTGTGGTTTTCTCTTATAAGTCGTAAGGATCTTATAAGAGAATTTTCCCTCTTACGAATCGAGAGGACCCGTAAGCGGTTGTTTCCCTCCTCGTCGAAATTCGACTTCAGAGAGTGAGACCCGTGAATAGTATGCAAGAGACCATTTTGGATTGACTTGCAGGGCCCCATTGCTCAAGAAGCAAGCTTTTCAATCCTTGCTGTCCGAGACTTCTTCTTACAAATTGAGACGAATCGGGAATTTGCTCGCGGAGAGGGTGATGGCTCTGCGAGTTGACATGAGTTTAAGAGGCTCTCATCACGGAGTGTTTGTATCCGTGAGTCGAGGAGTTTGCTAGGGATTATTTGTTTCCCGAGAGCCAAGGATTATTTGTTTCCTTAGGGTTTGAAACGAGTCGAGGATTCCTACGGAGGCACTGGTGGCTCTGCGGGTCGACGCGGATCAGGAAGCTCTCGTCAAGGAGTGTTTGTATCCGTGAGTCGAGGAATTTGCTGGGATTATTTGTTTCCCAAGCGCCAAGGATTATTTGTTTCCTTGGGGTTTGAAACGAGTCGAGGATTCCTACGGAGGCACTGGTGGCTCTGCGGGTCGACGCGGATCAGAAGGCTCTCGTCAAGGAGTGTTTGTATCCGTGAGTCGAGGAATTTGCTAGGGATTATTTGTTTCCCGAGCGCCAAGGATTATTTGTTTCCTTAGGGTTTGAAACGAGTCGTGGGTTCCCATAGAGGCTCTGGTGGCTCTGCAGGTCGACGCGGATCAGAAGGCTCTCGTCAAGGAGTGTTTGTATCCGTGAGTCGAGGAATTTGCTAGGGATTATTTGTTTCCCAAGCGCCAAGGATTATTTGTTTCCTTGGGGTTTGAAACGAGTCGAGGGTTCCCATAGAGGCTCTGGTGGCTCTGCAGGTCGACGCGGATCAGAAGGCTCTCGTCAAGGAGTGTTTGTATCCGTGAGTCGAGGAATTTTGCTAGGGATTATTTGTTTCCCAAGCGCCAAGGATTATTTGTTTCCTTGGGGTTTGAAACGAATCGAGGGTTCCCATAGAGGCTCTGGTGGCTCTGCAGGTCGACGCGGATCAGAAGGCTCTCGTCAAGGAGTGTTTGTATCCGTGAGTCGAGGAATTTTGATGAAGATATTGATTTCTTCGGAGTTGGACTGAATTGTCGAGATTTGGCTTCGTCTTCTGGCGGAGCCTGTTGGGAAAGTATGGTTCCCTCTTTGTTTACGCCCTTGGATTGTATACAGGGATCGATGTGATCTTAACTGTAGGGCCAAAGTTTTATCACCATTTTTTTTTATTTTATTTCCGCGATGCTCTATCATTTCAGCTTTTATATCGCGAAGGTCGCGATTGCCCAATCATTTCGGCTATTTCTCGCGGAGCCCAATCATTTCGGCTATTTATTTCATTTTTACTCGCTGCTTTTTATTGCGAGTCGCCCAATCATTTCGGCTATTTTACATGCATACATTTTACTGGCTGCTTTTTATTACAAGTTGCCCTATCATTTCGGCTATTTCGTATGCATGGGCGGCCTACTGGCTTTCGCCGTAAACCTGAAATTGGACACCGATTTCGGCATCAGCACCGCTGCAACTGGGATATTACCAGGAGCGAATCATCATTTGCCTCTGTCATTGTCGAACAAAGGAGGCTTACCGACCAGGGTTAGGGTCCTGTCGGCTAAGGCTTTTGACTTCATGAGCCGTAAGGGTCTCGTGAAGGTATTTCTCCCTACAAGTCGTGGGGATCTTGTAGGTGTATTTTCTCCTTAGGAGTCGTGAGGATCCCTAAGTGTTTGTTTCTCTGTAAGTCGTAAGGATCCTACAGGAGGGCTTTCTCCTTGTAAGTCGAGAGGATTTACAAGGGTTGTTTACCATGCAAACATATCCCTAGTTTCAGATGGGACTTAGTTAGGGAAATGTTTATTCACGCCCGTGGATTGTATACAAGGGTCAATATTGAACTACTTGTAGGGCAATATTGGAAGTTTGTGGGGGTTTGCTTAAGCACAGGTTTAGGTCTCTGTGACTTAAGACTTTCAAATCCTATGAGCCGTGAGGGTCCCATAAGAGAGTTCTCCTTACGAGTCGTGAGGATCTCGCAAGTGTATTTTCTCCTTAGGAATCGTGGGGATCCCTAAGTGTGTTGCTCCTTTGTGAGTCGTAAGGATCTCACGCAGGTGGTGTCTTCTTACAGGGTCGAGAGGACTCCATAAGGGTTTTTTAACGAAGTTGCGCCCTTTCGGGTTTTCACAAACATTCGCCGGTAGTCCTGCTGTTTTTACTCACGGAGCCCTTTCGGGTTTTCATCCGTGCCCCTTTTTGCTTATGGACATACCATTTTTATTTTTTTTTATTTCCTTTTTCTCTTTTTTCTTTTTACGAGGTCGCGCCCTTTAGGGTTTTCACGAACACTCGCCGATAGCCCTGCTGTTTTTACTCACGGAGCCCTTTCGGGTTTTCATCCGTGCCCCTTTTTGCTTATGGACATACCGTTTTTATTTTATTTTATTTTCATATTTTATTTTCATTTTATTTTTTTTTTATTATTTTTTTTTATCTCGTCAGCCTAAGGATGCTGCGGTATTAGTTTAAAGACGTTTCGGTCTGCCATTAGTTTTAGGACATTTCGGTCCGCTGTTAGTTTAAGGACATTTCGGTCCGCTGTTGAGAAGCTGGCTACTGCTTATACAGTTTGAGCTTAGGAAGATAGCGAGCGGACATAGTCGTCGTCGTCTATCGTTGACCTAGGCTGTGGCTTATTAAGCGTAGTATTTCTTTAGGAAGCGACCATTTATCGGCCTGAAAGGCCTTTCACCGTGCATGTCCATGAGTAGATAGGCCCCACCTTGGTAAACTTTATCTATGATGTACGGGCCTTCATAGTTCGGCTCGAATTTTCCCCGCTTGGCGCGATTGGGGATCATAGGCCTTTTGACCACTAGCACGAGTTCGCCTTGACGGAATGTCCTCGGTCGGGTCAATCTTTCGTATGAGCGCATCATCTTTGCTTTATAAGCTTCCAGATTTTGTTGCGCTATGAGCCTAGTTTCATCAAGGGCGTCAAGCTCCTCAAGCCGAAGGTGAGCATTTTCTTCGTCCGTTAGCTCGTGGTGAACTGCCACAAGTAGAGAGGGTAACTCTATCTCGAGAGGGAGTACTGCTTCCGTGCCGAACACCAACGCGTATGGCGTTGTGTTTGTGGCTGTCTTGAACGTGGTTCGATACGCCCAAAGAGCTTCTTGCAGTCTCTCATGCCAGTCTTTCTTATTTCGGGACACTGTCTTCTTTATAATTTTCGTCAAGGTCTTGTTGAAGGCCTCGGCGAGACCATTAGCTCGTGGATTATAGACTGAGGAATATCTCCAGTCTATGTTATGCTGCTGTGCGAAGCGGTTGATTTTATGACTTCGGTAAGCTGGCCCGTTATCGGAGATGATCCGCCTCGGAGTTCCAAACCGATATATGACGTGCGTTTTGAAGAAATGGAGGATATTCTCCGTCTTCACTTCTCTCAATGGTACTGCTTCTGCCCATTTGGAGAAGTAGTCATTCGTCGCTAGGATGAAACGATGTCCTTTAGACGATGCTGGCTCGATGGGGCCGACTATATCAGTCCCCCACATTTCGAATGGCCAGCTAGCTACCGTTGGATACAGCGGATTTGGGTGCTGGTGGATGAAGTCCCCATGAATCTGGCATGAGTGACATTGCTTCGCATATTCGATGCAGTCTTGAATCATCGTGGGCCAGTAATAGCCCATCCGTTTGATCTTCAACTTCATCTTTGGACCTGCTTGGTGAGAACCGCAGATTCCGTCATGAATTTCCTGAACGACTCTTTCCGATTCGTCCGGTCCTAAGCATCTCAGCCACAGAGAATTGAATGACCTCTTGTAGAGAGTATCATTGACGAAGGCGAAGGACAGAGCTCGTTTTATGAGTTGATGTCTTGCGGACGCATCTTCGGGCATTTGGTGGGACTTGAAGTAGTCTATAAAGACTTCCCTCCAATCCTCAACCTTCTCATGTTCTTTTATTTGCAAGGTCGCTTGTCTAGTCACTCCCTTCTCTTCGGGTGATTCCGAAGGTATTTCTGCGGGGGCGAGCACCTGACGACTTTGTACCATGATTCTAACGTCATCGAGGTTCTCGTCAGCCATTTCTTTAGCGAGTTTGGCCAACGCGTCCGCTTTGCTGTTATCCGCGCGTGGTATGCTCTCCAAAGTATAGGAGGGAATTTGGGTTAGCAGTTGTTGCACCTTTTCACCGTATTTTACTAACTCCGGTTTGCATGTTTGGTAATCGCCGTTTACTTGACTAACGACCAGTTGCGAATCTCCGTATATGAGGAGGTTTTCAATTCCCATGTCAATGGCGATCTCAAGGCCCGCTATCAGAGCTTCATATTCGGCTTCGTTGTTTGTCCTCGGTTCCGTCAAGGAGAACGCGTAGCGTATTATCCCTCCTTGTGGAGTTATAAAGATGAGTCCTACCCCTGATTTGATTATAGGGGAACTTTGTTTGCGTTTCTTCACGGAAGATGCTCCGTCAAAATAAAGCTCCCATCGGGTATTATCACCATCGATCGCATCAAACGCATGTTCGTCTGGAAGATCGCAGTTTAAAGGAGAGTCAGCTGGTATCGGGTGCTCAGCAAGGAAGTCGGCTATGGCCTGACCCTTCACTGCCTTGAGGGGTCGATATGTTATTGAGAACTCCATTAAGAGCAGAGCCCATTTAGCGAGTCGTCCTGTCAAGATGGCCTTTGACATTAAATATTTGAGAGGGTCCACTTTTGAAATGAGATGGACTTCGTGCGCTAATGCGTTATGTCTAAGCTTTGTTATTGCGAAGATCAATGCCAGGCAGTGTTTTTCAATGGGGGAGTAATTGCTTTCTGCCCCCAGCAGAACCCGACTTAAGTAGTAGAGTGCTATTTCTTTCCCCTGGTCATTCTTCTGTGCCCATAATGCACCTAAAGAACCTTCAAGGGCGGTCGTGTAAAGAATGAGAGGCTTTCCCTTAACTGGAGCAGCCAACACCGGAGGGTTTTGCAGATACTGCTTGATCTCATCCAATGCAGCTTGGCATTTGTGATCCCAAACGAATGGGGTTCCCTTCTTCATTAGGTGACTGTAAGGACGGCACTTTCCTGAAAGATTAGCGATAAACCGTCGAATGTATGCAAGCTTTCCTTGGAGAGATCGCAACTGTTTAAGAGTTCTTGGCGGAGGCATTTCCATGATCGCCTTGATCTTTGATGGATCTATCTCAATACCTCGGTGCCGGACGATGAATCCCAGGAATTTGCCCGAGGAAACTCCGAATGCACACTTGAGCGGGTTCATCTTCAAGTTGTATTGTCGAAGGCGTTGAAACACGGTCTTCAAATGCTCGAGGTGTTCTTCGTATGATTTGCTTTTAACCACGAGATCGTCGATATAGCATTCGACGATTTCATGAATAAGGTCGTCGAAGATCGTTGTCATGGCCCTCTGATAAGTAGCACCGGCGTTCTTTAAACCGAAGGGCATCACTTTATAACAGAATATTCCTAAAGGGGTCCTGAAGGCGGTGTGTTTCTGGTCTTCGGGATGCATCTTTATCTGGTTATACCCCGATGAGCCGTCCATGAAGGAGAAAACCTCATGAGTGGATGTATTGTCTATCATCAATTCGGTGACTGGCACTGGGAAATCATCTTTTGGGCAGGCTTTATTAAGATCCCGAAAATCCACGCATATGCGCACCGTCCCATTTTTCTTCATCACCGGGACGATGTTAGCGATCCATTCAGGGTATTGAACTTCATGGATAAAGCCGGAGTCTATCAGCTTTTTGACTTCGGCGTTGATGCTCATTTCAAGCTCGAGCCGCATTCTTCTCGGCGCCTGTTTGACTGGTTTGACGTTTGGGGATATTGCTAGTCTATGTACAGCGACTTCTGGATCTAGTCCTGGCATCTCGGAATAGTTCCATGCGAAGCAATCTTTATGCTGCACAAGGACGTCTTTTAACGCAGCCACCCTCTCTTCAGACAGCAGCTCGCTGACGAATGTCGGTCGCGGATCATTTACCGTCCCCAACTCGATTTTCCTGAGGTTATCTGCAGTAGTATGTATTCCATCCTCTAGTTCTTTTGGAGCTGGGGGAAATTCTGAGATGACCTCATCGCTGCTGTTTTCAAAGCACCAAGGAAGGCTGTTCATGTCCTCGGACTCTTCTTTTAATATTGTTATCACGTGGCAAGTGCGAATTTTCTGCCAATCCTAATGCGGAGTTGGTTCTATCCTGGTGTTTTCGGGTTCGTGCTTTTGCGGCGGCGCTACCCTCCAGTTGTCAGACAACGCGAATTTGCCAAGCTGATATTGGTCCTCAACCCAATTCTTAAAGGTGAAACAATCTTCAAGCGGATGCCCTACTACTCGATGGTAAGAGCAATAATTTGGGTTGGAGACTTCGCCCGCTTGCTCAGGGTGTTTAGACTCTGGTAGTGTAAGCATTTGATGTTTTAGAGCAAGATCAAGTATTTTCCTTGTTTTGTTCCGAGGAAATGAGTATGCTCGACCCATTTTCTTCATGAAGGCTAAGTCAATAACGCTCGACTCTCGGATGCGTGGCTTCTTAGCTCTGCTTTGTGGTTGTCGAGCGCCTTTCTTGCCTTTCGACTTGTTTTTGCTTTCGCGTCGAACCTCTTTTGTAGCAGGTTGACAAGGAGCGGCGTTTTCATCCTTCACCGCCTGTTGAAGGAGGCGTTGTGTCTTGGCTTTCTCATAGATTTCCATTTCACGATTGTGATCATCTCGGGCTTTTTGACCCGCATTCCTTATAAGTTTGCCCATCTGGTCTTCAAATGATGGACTGGGCGGTTTTGTATCAGGAACTTTTGCTGGTTCAGGATTAGCGTCCTCCCATTGAGCGTCCGCTTCTTCATCGAAGTCATACATGACATAACAGCTGTCTACTGGCTCCCTTTTCTTTGACCGGATGTACCCGAGCCCTTTTGTTTCTATTCTCCCGTTAGGCAATTTGCATTGAGTCCCGGGAACGTTCCATACTTTGTCATAGAATTTGGCCTTTCTAACGGTTTGTTCGAAAGGTATTCCCTGGCGTTTCAGCAGTTTCCTCAAACCTTTGGTATAATATCTGGGAAGACGGATGGGCTGAAGCCTGTCGAGCGTGGGATCCGCGCCATGCCAAATTTCTTTTTCCACCTTGTTTTCTTCAGAACGGTAGAATAGGATTGCCTTCTCGCCTTTTCGTCCGGGAGGAATATAGAATGTATGCAATTCTTCTACGCTGTTGGCGTTGAGTGCATCCAGTTCTTTGTAATGTTCAAGCGGCACCATGGTTATCTGCAGACTTCGCTCTTCATCAGCAGAAGCTCGTATTGACAGCCGAGCAGGGAATACAGCGTGAACTTCATCCTCTGAATCACTGCCGAAGATTAATGAAGGAACGGATGGTCCTGGCCTGGTGGACTGGGATGGACCTGAATAAATTATATCCTCCTCCTCCTCGGTGTCACAACTGAAGACAGGGATGGCGGCGTTAGTTTTGTTCTCCGGTTTGTGACACCTTTCCGTGTCTTCGAAACTCGGTAAGAAGTACTTGGCATCTTCATACTTGCGAACTTCGTTCACGGAAAACGGATTCAACTCTCCCGCCACAGTGTACTCAAGGCCATCCCTAGAATACTTCATGCACTGATACTGTGTAGAAGGGATGATATTGTACTCGTGTAGCCATGGTCGGCCGAGCAGAGCATTGTAGCACGTTTTGGCGTCTATAACATGGAATTTGATGTCTGTGACAAGCAACCCGAAGCGTAGCATCAATATCACAGATCCAAGTGTTTTTGATGATTGAGAGTCGAATCCGGAGATAGTGATTTTGTCTCGTGCGAGGTGTTGGACACTCATGCAAATCTCCTTTAACACTCGCACATTGAGTAAATTGACAGACGATCCGTTATCGACCAAGATTTTGCCTATCTTTATGTCATGGCAGTATCCTGAGACATAAAGGGGGCGATTGTGTTCACACGTCCCGAGGAGAAGGTCTTCATCACCAAAAGCAACGTCGGCTGTGTGCACTTCCTCTAATTCGTCTTTCATCTTTTCTTCGGCTAGGAAGGCTTGGAGCTGGTCCGGGTCTTGTAGGGCCTTAATTAAAGAATCCCTCGCCTCTTTTGATAGTAATAGGGCATCGAGAATGCTGAGTTGTGAGGGTAGCTTCCTCAGATGCGCTAAGACATTGTAATCTACTTTATTCCTCTTTGGGGGATTCTTGGCGGTTAACTCTTCCGCGACTCGGTCATCCAAGGAGATATCTTCAGAGACCTTCTCTTTCCCTTTGTCTTTTCTGTTCAAGGGTCCGAGGTTCTTTTCGGGTAATGTTCGATTGCGCAGCTGTATATTCTCGCAGGCCTTCGGTTCTTCTTCTTTTCCCGAAGTGGATTCTTTGAAGAGGGGGCCAAGTTCTAGTTCCTCATCAGAGTCGCTCCCAAATGTAGGCACTTGTGACCCGGCAGTGTTAACCATGTGACAATTGCCGGCAGTTCTTTCAAGTTCTTCAGTCGTATTTCTTTGCTCTCGGCGAATTTTACGTTTTTCCCGTTTAAAGCGTTGTCGATTAGCGACGTATCCTTGCCACCATCCATTGAAAGCCTTGCACTCTTGGGTAGGATGCGAGACCTTCTGATGATATAAGCAATAAGAGGGGTGCATTTTTACCACACCAGTAATTTTTCCTTCAGAGGATGGTAGCTTCATGCCCATTGATATGGCCTTAGCAAACCTCTCTTTTATCTTGAATTGGCTTTTGTCCGAGCGGGATCATCTCAGCTCTTTCATCAAGTCGCTGGCCCTTGGCCCTTTCGAATATAGCCGTCTCGCGTTCTCGATCAGCTTTACTTTTCAATCGAGCTTCATTAAGAAACGCGCCAATCATCTCAACTGATAACCCTGGAGCTCTTGATTCGGCATTTGCCCCCAGCGTTTCAGTGCCAGAGGTCTCTTCATCATTCGTGACCGAATGAGAGATCATATGACAGCTCGCCAAATACTCCTCGGATTCGTCCGATGAACTTTCTCCCTCATCTTCCTTTTGAAAGACGTGATCAAGGAAATCTTGGAGCATAATGGGAGTCCGCGCCTTTTGGTTATATTCATCCAGCGCATCGATCTGCTTTTGTAGGTCCGTGCGCTTGTCGCCAGGCTTCACGGGCTTCTTAGATTTCTTCTTCTTCTTTTTTGAAGATTTTGACGGCTGGCTATGAACGCTTGAACCACCACCATCAGTCTTCGGAGTCAGTCGTGGCTTCAACATCCCCTCAATAACCTGCGGTTCCAAGGGGTTCTTCCACTTGACCGCTGGACAGGTTTGAAGATTGTTTAGCATCCTCTTTGTCTTGGCTGATAATACAACCTCCCAAGGAACTTCCTCTATGACGGAGCATGTTGCCCCTGGCGTATTCGTTCCCTTAGAAGTGTGGGGCTGCGGGGGATTCACCTTCCATTTGTCAGATAGCGCAAATTTGCCCTGACGGTACTGGTTCTCAAACCAATTCTTGAAAAAGTAGCAATCCTCGATGGGATGGCCTAGCACTCGATGGTAAGGGAAATAATTAGGCTCGTTGACGTCGTTCGGTTGCAACGGTCGTTTTGGATCTGGAAGATTTATGAGTCTATTGCGCAACGCCAGCTCGAATAGCCTCCTCGTTTTATCGCGGGGGAAGGAGTAAGGACGTCCCATTCTGTCCTCAAGGGGTACGTATGGGCGTGTACTGTTTGGACGAGCAACCGGTTTCGAGTCGCTCGGTTGTTGTTGGGCATTAGAGACAATGATCGCTTTTCCCTTTCCTTTGTCGTTTCGGGAGTCCGACTTCGGGAGAGGGGGTTTATGGCCCATCTGGTCCATCTGCGCTAGTTTGTCGATCAAAGCCTGGAAGGTAGTCGGCTTGAAGAACATCATGAACTGCGAGATGGTTGCCTGTGGATCAAGGGTTCCAACAAACATCCCCACCGCTGGAGCTTCTTCTATGCGCTGTTCGCACTTCGACCATAGATTTCGCCACCGTATAGCGTACTGAACCCATGTCTCACCGGGTTTTACCCTGGCATTAATCAGTGCCGTCATCGGGGTACGCTCACTGGCACTTGCAAAACGTTGGGTGAAGAGCAGCTCCATCTCCGCAAAGGTTTTAATAGAGTCGTTGGGAAGCTCAGAATACCATTCAAACGCCGTATCTGATAAGCTTCCAACAAACTGGCGAAGCAAAAGTTTGTCGTCGCCGCCGGTGTTACCGCAAAGAGCCCTGAACTGGGCAACATGTTGATGGGGATTGCCGGTCCCTTTGTAGACATGAAACTTCGGAATTGTGTAACCCGGCGGGTACTTGATTTGGTCATACCATCCTGGATACGGTCGCCCCGTTTTTACGACGTGGCCGGCTGCTTCGGCCGCGTGATGAACCTTTATTTGCTGGGCTATATATTCGTCCAGATCAGTCTTAGAGATTGTATCCTCTTTAGCCGTTAATAGAGCCGGTGGCGGATTTGATGCCTCTCCCCTATCATCTTCAAGAATGATCGGGAGATCTCCAGCAGGTGGATCCTGTTGAATCATCATACCCACCATATCCTGGAACAGGAGGGCCATCCGCTGTATGTTGGCTGCTTGTTCAGCAGCCTCTCTGTCCCTCTTTTCCAGTACTCGGCGAAGGAACTCAGCGTCGGTCTCTTCCTTCTGGCGCTCATCTAAGGACGTCTCAGGGTTCTCTTTCGGCCCAGTGAGTGCAGCCATTGTGGTCATCATCTCCTGGAGCTTTTGTTGTTGCTCCTGAGCCTTGGTCACTGATCGGGTAAGCGGTCGGTGACCCGTAGCAGTACGACTTTCTTCCTTTTCAGAAGCCATATAAACCGTATGAACAATTATGCCCCCTGACTTAGGGCGTTTAGGTTCACTGCTTTTAAACTTTGCTGGTGACGCGGGAGCTTTCTCTGGCTTCCTTCTTTTGTGGGCCAACGAGGTCAAAGGAGCCGTTGGAGTGGGCATCCTAGCAACCGTTGCCCCCTGCTGTTTAACGGGGCGGGTTTTGTCCTTTTCGACCTTTGCCTTTTTCTGGCGATGAAAGTGATCTGGGTCAATCACAGAGTCTTGAACCCTCCGCCAAACCTTGTATATCTTTGACGATAGCCGTTGAGGGGGCTGTTCTTGTTTTGTTTCTGGAACTCTCTCCGCAGGTGGAGGAGATCTTTTCAAGGTAGCGGTTGGAGAGTTCTTACGCACTCTCCTCAGTAGTTCAAAGCTGTTCCCAGTTGGAACAGCAGCGTTGACTTCCACCATTGGAGCGGGTGGAGTTATCCCTGAGGGGGAGTTGCCCCCTGCTTTCCTCACTCGTCGCCAATGGCGACGTCGCGCACGACGAGCCGTTGGGACTGGCTCGGAAATCGAGATGGTTTCTTTTTGCCCCCTGTTTGAGTGTGGGGTAACTGCCGATGTCAGCCTGTCGAAGACTGATGCCTTTTGACCAGCTGGGGGAGGAGTGGGAACCGTCAATCTTGTGAAGACCGACTCTCTGATAAGAGAGGCCGCTTTAACGACTTCCGAAGCAGCGGCCGTTGCCTTCTTTGGGACGGTCACTTTATAGTTCTGACCTAGCCTGGTGAAAACGGAGGCTGTCGGTTTAGTAGCGGGCGACCCGTTGACAGAGGCTGTGGTAGCAGTGAGCCGGTCGAACACCGACTTCTTGTTCGCTTCCGGTGCGGATATCGGCATAGAGAAGCTTGTAGGTGGGACCATGGTCCCGAAAAACAGGCCGGTGGTGGCCTGGGTCACCTGTTCTACCGGCAGTGCGAGGAACGAGGCCGCTTGGGGCCCATATGTTACACCTCTCGGTAAGGTGGAGCGTCCGTTGCAGTGGTGCTTCGCGCATTTGGTGCAGTTAGAATCCATGAATGCTTGAGTTCTGCACCAGACAAAAGACCAAATCTTAGCAACTTGAAATCCAAAGGCAGCCATTTAACAAACCGTGATTGGTTCGCGAAGACGACACACGAAGTATGGAGTGGAAAGAGGAAAAGGTCCCACCGGGCGTGCCAGAATCTGTTCCCCTCCGAAAGACGGCGCACAAGACTGCGATGTCCTGACGCTGAGATTCGGGGCAGATGCTATTTGGTTTTATCCGTCCACCTCTCCGAAGATGCCAAGTTGATTTATGGCACCTTGTATCGGAGGTTTAGACGGATGCGGCCGATGTAGCAGACTTCGTCAGATTCCCCCTCAGAGTGAGGGGTTTTTGATTGTGGGGACGCTCTTCCCTGCAGGCGCAAGCCCCTGCAGTTAATTACGCTACCGCATCGCGGTAACAACTTTCTCCTTCTCCAGAATTTCACTTCGTGTCGTGTGTGTTTGTTTTGTTTGTGGTTGCCCGTGGATTGTATACGGAGACTGAGTAATGCCGTCGCCCGTAGGACGTGGATTAGTCCAAATCCGTATTTACTTAGATTTGGGTTTGGTGTTTTCAGTTTAAGGATGCATTAGTCGCGTTGCGGCTAAGATCAACTTAAACGTTTGTTAAGGATACGTTAGTCCTGTTTTAGACTAAGATCAACTTAACGTAGTGATTAATTTAATGTATGGCCATCGGGACTCGTCACCTCTCTGACGTCGTTGAAGGATTACAACGACATGTATCAGAGGAGCTCGGAGATGTACCCTCAAACCAGAGTTGATTGGGAGTTTTATAATCCATTTGAATGTTTAAGGATACGTTAGCCGTGTTTGGGGCTAAGATCGACTTAAACGGGACCGTTTAGATCCGGCAAAAGAGCGTTTGGAGGCTCTATTGTTCCAGTTTAGGGACGTAGTGGTCCGATATTAGTTTAGGGACGTCTCGGTCCGATATTAGTTTAGGGACGTTTCGGTCCAATATTAGTTTAGGGACGTTTCGGTCCGATGTTAGTTTAGGGACGTTTCGGTCCATTGTTAGTTTAGGGACGTTTCGGTCCAATATTAGTATGTGGTCGTTGGGACCCGTCACCTCTTTGACGTCGTTGAGGAATTACAAAGATGGATGTCAAAGGAGTTCGGAGATGTACCCTCGAACCGGTTGTGAATTGATTCAGGAGAGCCATTTTGCTCAATCAATTTGATTTAAGGACTTATGGCCACGATTGGGTTAAGTCCAATTTTTATTTATTTTGGGCTTTGCTCAAATAGAATATTAATTCAAATAGGGCTCTGCCCTTTTATTGCTTTGCAATTTGATTTGGGCCAGGCCCTTTAAATAATGCATTGCATTTGTGCAGAGCATCAAGAATCTTTTAGATTCAAGAACAAAAGTGCAGAGCACTTTTAATCTAAATTTAGATCAAAGGAAAACAAGTTTCTCTCTTGTTTTTTCTTTTCTCAGAGAACCAAGGGTTCATAACAAGTGCAAGGCACTATTTTTATTTATTTATTTTTATTTTATTTATTTGTTCATTGAAGATTAATGATTTTTAGATCAATGATCTGTACATCAGAGATTTTTCTCTTTTAAAAGGTTTTACCTTTTTTTTTTGTTCTTCCAAAGTTCTTCAAGAATTCTCTCTGTTTTCTTTCTGATGTTGATGATGATCAAATGAGGTCTGGGGTCCTTTTTATAGTACTCATAGATTAGTTGAATTTGTTAAAAAGATCTTTTCTGAGTGATTTGGGGAATTTTCCCCACCGTTGGATCTTTGATCCAAAGGCCCCTGTTTTACAGAAGAAATCTTCTTGTTTAAACAAGAACAGAAAAATATCCTTAAATCTTCACTCTGTTGCTGCGCAACTCACCAGCGTGTGACACGTGTCGCGCAGTGAAGCGCTTGCGCAACTGCGCAGACACGTGTCGCGCAGCGGTGCGCTTGCGCAACTGCGCAGACACGTGTCGCGCAGCGGTGCGCTTGCGCAACAGCGCTTGCGCAACTGCGCAAACACGTGTCGCGCAGCGGTGCGCTTGCGCAGTTGAACGTTGCTTATGTTTTTTAAAGAGCCTTGCTCTGATTGGACCTACTGCCTTGGGCGTTGTGCTGCCGTGTCAACTTTTGACACGTGGCGCGTTGCGCGCAGCGCACGGGAACTGAAGCGTTGCTTCAAAATTTGAATTTTCAAAATTCCAGCAGAGCCTTGCTCTGATTGGGGGAACAGAGGCGGCGGGCGCAATCATTGAATAATGATTCGCAATCACAAGACAGCGCGGATTTTTGTGATTTTTTGGATTTTTCTGTTGTTTGGAAAACGTTATAAATAGACACCTTCAAACCTAAATTTCTCACACCACTGAACTCCAAAAATTCTGAAAAAAATACCGGTGCCTTCGTATCGACGACGCCGACGCTACGGCTCCATCCAATCGCAGAGGAAAAATCGGGACGCAGCGCTATTGAGGATTTAGTACGAGACTACGTTTTCAACTCTTCGGCATCCGACTCAAACAAAAGGTAGGATCCGCCTCTCTCTCCTTTTCCTGTCACTTTCTTCTATCTCAATAATCTAGTTCCAACTTCTAATCATCAACCCCCATTTAAAATGGTGTTGTAATATTTGTGCATACCCTTTTTTCTTGTACCCTTAATCATAATAATATTAACCCATATTTTTAAAACGGTGTTTAAATTTCCTCTGTACACAAAATTATATTGCACACCCATAATACCTGGATTCTGATGTAACTCATGAATTGTCATTTCACCTCTGGCATACCCATACTATAAAAATGATCTCGAAATAGGTTACTTCCATAAGATACCCTCGTTTAATTTAAATATTATATTTGTTTAAAATATCTATAAGAAATAAAGATATGTAAAATAAATATTTTAGATACAGTATACGTATATTTTACTTACAAATATTTTTAAAACCCCCCTCAACTTTTTAAGAAAGAAAATATTAAATTTAAATAACGATATCTTTTCAAAAGGTAATATTTAGTATCTTTTAAAAGTTAATTTTAAAATAACACCAATCTAGGACAAAGGAAAAGTTGTAGGCATCGATCGTTTATCTAAACCAGACTTTGTGGTGTCTAGGCAAGTGTGTCTAAGGCGAGTGGTTACTTAATTAGAGCCACTACTTGTAGTGGAGAGCCTCCCACTCACCTGGCACTTACCTGGCCACAATTGGCGGTGAAGAGGCGATTTGAGGACCTCATAACTTGTCCTTTTGGAATATTAGGAGCAGTCTAGATTTTCAAATAAAAACCTCTTGCAAAAGATTTTCAAATAAACACCACAACCTTTTATCGAAAGGATATTTTCTGTAAAACATTATGCTTTTCCAAAATAATAAATATCCCAAATATCATGGTTTTTCTTAGAAGTAATAAAAGATATTTAAACCTTATTATTTTAACTAAGATTTCTCTAAAGGACACGAAGTACTTTACAAATTCTAGAAAATAAAACGAGCGGTTGTGGAAGGACATATTAAATGAGATCAATACTTTTTAATTTCCCAGTTTATGACAACATGACATATACAAAACATGATACGGTTAGGGTTAGAATGCGCGGACCTAGGTATGGAATACTTTATGAAGATCCCTGCAGGCAGGGTGAACAGTCCAATATATGGGCGACTATACAAATATGAAGATCCCGATATTCCGGGTGAACAGTCAAGTATATGGGCGACTATACAAATATGAAGATCCCGACATTCCGGGTGAACAGTCCAAAATATGGGCGACTATACTATGTGGAAATTCCATGTCTAGAAGTATACGCACTAACTCTAATTCGTCCAAACCTTTATACTGAATCACGGGGATGGGTAGTTTGATTAGGCAAGGATAATTCGGAACTCTGATTCCCCTACTACTCGATCATGATCCCGGGAAGTGAAACGGTACATTTCACTTTCCCGGTTGTTGTTCCGTAGCCACAACGGAATAATCACGAGTATCCGGACCCTTGTTTAACAAACTAATACATACTATTACCTTCATCTACATATAACTTACAACATACATATGCTCATATATACCTCTCCTCAAAACGTCTTAAGTTTGTTCATTTCAAACATTTACACCCCTTACCTTATGTCTGCACACATGCACATCATATTCATTATATACACCTGTTCGTTTCTATACCTTTATTTTCTTATGAGGCAATCCTACCTGAGTATAACTCGCTGACGGACCTTCCTTTCCTTCCTCTATCCTTGGAATGTCCGTCAGATAAGGATGAGCATTATAGCGAAGATCAAGGTGTGAAGCCAACTTATGAAGATTATGCAGACTGGACGATGGAAGATTAGATAGTTTTAATTTTTGTTGTTGCCCACATGTTTAGGGCTTTTGTTTCTCCTTTGATATAATTAAACTACTCAGTTTATTTTACTCTTTCTTTTGGGATGTAATAAAGTTTGGTTAATGGAAATAAAATGCCTTTCGCTTTTATTATTTTTGTTTTGGTACACATCCTGCATGTTAAATATTCATACGCTTAACGTAACTGTATTGAATAGACCACCTTCAATACAGTTAGGTTGCGGACCATGCCACGTCATCCTTCTCCTTCTTTTGGGAAGCGGGGCGTGACAGGTACTACATTAATTTTCCCCGGATGGTATTTTAGATCAAGATCATAGTCAGCCATTAGCTCTAACCATCTACGTTGCCTCATGTTGAGCTCTTTCAGTGGGAACACGTACCTTAGGCTCTTGTGATCAGTAAACACTTCTACCCTTTCTCCCAATAAATAGTTTCTCCAAATCTTCAGCACAAAAATCATTGCAGCTAGCTCCAAGTCATGTGTTGAACAGTTCTTCTCATAAGTCTTCAATTGTCTCGACGCGCAAGCTATAACCTTCCCATGCTGCATCATAACACATCCCAAGCCTTTCTCAGATGCGTCATTGTGAATAACTAGTCCTCCAGGACCATCTGGCACTGTCAGAATAGGAGCGGTGGTCAAGCTCTGTTTCAGCGCTTCAAAAGCTGACACACACTTCTCATTCCATACGAACAGTACCTCCTTTCGTGTTAGCTTGGTCAATGGTTCTGCTATTCAAGCGAAGTTCTCCACAAACCTTCTATAGTATCCAACAAGTCTAAGGAAACTTCTGATCTCTCCCACATTCTTTGGAATTGGCCAATCATGAACAATTGCAATCTTTTCGAGGTCAACTGCAATCCCATCTCCGGATACAACATGATCCAATAAATTCACTTCTTCGAGCCAAAACTCGCACTTGCTCATCTTAGCATATAGTTTTTCTTGTCTCAACGTTTGCGGTGCAATCCTCAAGTGTTCTTCATGTTCTTCTTTGCTCCTTGAATAGACCAGAATATCATCAATGAAAACAACTACAAACTAATCTAGAAATGGCGAAAAGATTCGGTCCATCAAGTCCATAAATATCACCGGTGCATTAGTAACTCAAAGTGGCATCACTAAATACTCATAATGCCCATATCGAGTTCTGAACACTGTCTTGCAAATGTCTTATGCTTTCACCCGAACATGGTGTTACCCTGATCGCAAATCCAGCTTCGAGAATACTCTCGTGCCACTGAGGTGATCAAATAATTCGCCTATGCAAGGAATTGGGTACTTATTCTTAATAGTCACCCGATTTAACTCTCGATAGTCGATGCACATCCTTCGTGTGCCATCTTTCTTCTTGACTAGAAGAACTGGAGCTCCCCATGGTGAACCACTGCCGTGAATCCAACTCTTCTCTAATAACTCAGAAACTTGTCTCTTTACCTCTTCCAGTCCCACCGGTGACATAGGATAAAAACCTTCGAACTGGCGCTGCTACAGGAAAAAGATCAATCGTGAACTCCACATCTCGTTTTGACGGTAAACTCAAGATGTTCTTGAACACTTCCATGAAATCCCGAACTACTATCAACGCTTTATCTGCAACTTATTTACGAATTTCACCTTTGAGTACACACAAACAATTTCCATTATCATGAATTTATAAGTTTGTTCTAAGACTCGTGGGTTATCAGCCCACCACACTTCCACTGCGCTACTCTAATAAATTGAGGTAGGTTTATCAGAACTTTTTCAATGAAACATCTTACACTTGATCAACCTTGAAGTGGTATGTACCATTTCCTGCTGCGGTCAATCTCGAACTACTGCAATCATCGTATGCTCTCCTATGTTTCTCCTTATTCTTCGAAATGCAGATGGATTAGTTACTACGGGACAATGGGAAAGATATAACGTGGTTGTTGGATTCAAGTTTGTGATAAGGCATAAATCCGTAAGCAATGAAACTAAGAGAAAGACAAAGTAGTACAATGAACATAAGTCGAGGAAAAAGAATCAAAATAGGACTCCCAAGTTACCTAAATAGAGTATTGCATTGTAAACATATTGCGGTACATAGTCACAATCACATAACTCCATCCAAGTTATCCAAATCCTAGTATTAGAATCGAAAGAATAAGGGGGAGAAACAATAAGGAATCAGGAGGATTCCAAGTTGAGATGCAATGTCATTTCCATATCATCGAGATAAAAGAGTTAAGGGAAAGATAAGATTCAAAAATTTGAATAACGAGACAATAATGTGGCAGGACATGTTAAAAAAATTCTAGGTCTTAAAGACAATGTATTGGGTATCATACCTAACTACAAATTGAACCAAACCCAGCTAACCTAAAACCTATGCTCTGATACCAACGAAACCTTGTCACGCCCCGCTTCCTAAAATATGTAAATATGGTACGTGACAAAACCAACAATGCTACCTATGGCGAGGAAAGATCCTTCCATAGTCATATTACGTCTTTCAATCAGATATCAAGAACAGTAAATAAAATCTAAGTAACACATGTCCATCTGCCATAATAGATAATAATCAAGAAATATATATAGCGGAAATGAATAAAGATCCAATAAAGAAACAGCATCCTAATCACGTCCCTTATGGGATCACAACGCTTATCTTAAATTACGGAAATAAAATAAACTAAGCATCTCTAAAACTAATCATCAAGTTCCTTACTGCTCTGCTTGCTTGTCAAAATACTCTTGATCTTCTCACGATAAGGTCAAAGGAACTGGGCCATGCAAAACCCAGACGTCAGTGCGTCATAAATATCAATAACAATAGTAATAATCAGAATAGGATTCCATAAAGAAGATATGAGTATAAATAATAATCATAAGCGTTATAAAAGTACCTATAGGTATGTCACGCGTATCCTAAACTCTGTGTTTCTAGGTTGTCTATCCTAACGGTATTTGAAATCAATTAATGGAATCGTCGATATAACTCAATAGTATCCCGTGCGTGCCCGGAACCACGGTCAAGACCCTCGGGTTGAATCCGAGTCGTGCCGCTAAGCAGTAAAAAAATGATATCATGTACAGACGAATGATGTCAGCATCATCATTCCGGGGCCCGAAGTCCGTATCGACATCAGTCTCTGGAAAGCAGTGAACTGCTGAGTTACAAGTCGGGTTTCATTATTGATTTCCTTTTCCCCCTAGGTTTCATGTTCAAGCCATGTATTAATGCTATCTACCTAATGCTAACACAGGAACAGACAGGTACAGATCTTGTCTATTTAGACAACAAGTCACATCTATCAGGACAACAAGTCAGAATTGTCGGTATGAGTAATAATCCAAGTAACTATGAACCCGAGGAACTTACCACCCGTGACACTGATAGCACACGTAGCTGGATTTAGCTTCATTTTGTACCTCCGCAGTACCTCAAAGGACTTCACGAGCATGTCGTCGACGTAGACCTCCATGTTCCGCCCGATCTGTGGCTTGAACAGATTGTTCACTAGCCGTTAATAAGTAGCCCTTATGTTTTAAGGCCGAAGGGCGTTACCTTGTAGCAGTAGACTCCTCGATCAGTGGTGAAATTGGTGAGCACCTTGTTCCTCGCCGAAACACGCAGGAAGACGCAGTAAACGTCTCGCCTGAATTTCGGGGCAGATACAAATGTGTGCTATCCGTCCACCTCTCCGAAGATACCAAGTTGATTTATGGAACCATGTATCGAAGGTTTAAACGGATGCGTCCGATGTAGCAGACTTCGTCAGATTCCTCCTCGTTTGAAGGGTTTTTGATTGTGGAGAGCTCTTCCCTGCAGGCGCAAGCCCCTGCAGTTAATTACGCTACCGCATCACGGCAACAACTTTCTCCTTCTCCAGATGGTCACTTCGTGTCGTGGGTGTTTGTTTTGTTTTTGCTTGCCCGTAGATTCTATACGGAGACTAATTTATGTTGTCGCCCGTAGGGTGTGGATCAGTCCAAATCCGTATCTTCTTAGATTTGGGTTTGGGGGTTGGGTTTAAGGATACGTTAGCCTCATTTGGGACTAAGATCAACTTAAACGTATGTTAAGGATATGTTAGCCTAATTTTTAGACTAAGATCAACTTAACAGGATCATTTAGATCCAACAAGAGAGCAATTGGGCTCTATTGCTTAGTTTAGGGACGTTGCGGTCAATTAGTTTAAGGACATTACGGTCCAACGTTAGTTTAAGGACATTACGGTCCAGAGTTGGTTTAAGGACGTCTCGGTCCAGTGTTAGTTTAAAGACATCGCGGTCAAGGTTAAGGACATCATAGTCCGTGAGTTTAAAGACCTCACAGTCAAGGTTAAGGACATCATAGTCCATGGGCTTAAGGACCCTACAGTCCGAGGTTAAGGACATCGTAGTCCGTGGGCTTAAGGACCCCACAGTCCGTGAAATGTGTGGTTGTTGGGACCCGTCACCTCTCTGAAGACGTTGAAGGATTACAACGACAGATATCAGAGGAGTAAAGAGATGTACCCTCGAACCTGTGTGAGTAGGTTAAAAGATCTGTAGTCCAATTTAGGACTAAGATCTGTTAAATATTCATGAGCAGATGGGCTCAATTAAATATAAGTTGAGAACTTATGGCCAATATTGGGCTAAGTCCAATAAACGTTTAACATTTTTATTCTGGCTATTGAGCCTTTATTTGGGCTTGTCCCTTCTGACAATATTTTTGTCTTTTTATTTAATGCTGAGCATTCACCAGAGCTCTGGGCTTGTTAAAGAACAATTTATGTTCTGTCAGCGTAACACGTGGTGCTCCAAGCGCTTTGCGCCAATTATAGAGCGCAGTGCGCTTCTGCCACGTGGCGCACATGCAAGGGACACATGTCGCACTCAGCGCTAAGTGCTAGATGATGAGCGCATGATGCCAGTTTATGAGCGCTGAGCGCTAGTCCATGAGCGCATTGCGCTTTCAGTTTAGTGGCGCACATGTGAGTGACACGTAGTGCGCTTGGCGCTGAGCGCCAGCCCATGAGCGCAGTGCGCTATTTCAGAAGCGCAAAGTGCAAGTTGTTAATTGGCGCATACGTGGTTGACACGTGGCGCATTTTGGCGCTGAGCGTCGGTCCAGAGAGCGCAGAAGCGCAGTTCAAGAGCGCAAGACGCATTTGATTAATTTTATGATCAGGGAACAAATTTATGTTCTTTTAAAAGAGACCTTGTCTCAAGATTTAAGGACAACAGTTCTTATTTTTGCAGGAGATATTTTCAATCTCTTATTTTGATGAAGGGCTTTGCTTTTATAGATCCATGATCTGTGAGAAGAAATATGTTCTTCTTTTATTTTATAATGAGATCTTTTTTATCTCTTTTGTGAAAGACTTTTTGTCTTGTAGATCTAAGATCTTTTTTTTAAAGAAAAGAATTCTTCTTTTTAATTATGAGATGATTTAATCTCTTTGTTCATCACCATTCTTTTTACCTTGAAGAAAAAAATCTTCTTTTGCTGAGAGCTATGCTTCTCTTCCTTTGAATTTTTCAAAGTTTAGGGGGGGGGTTCTCTATATCAGACTTGAAGTCTTGGGACCTTTTTATAGGCAAGCTGATTTGTTGAATCAGTTAAAGAGATCTTTCTCTGATTGATTTGGGGATGTTTCCCCACCATTGGATCTTTGATCCTAGGGCTTCTGTATTACAGAAGGCAATCTTCTTATTTTTAAAAAGATTGAAAAAATCTTTCCATAACAGAATTTAATTCTTATTAGTTAATGATTTATCATTATTACTAGATCTTTTGATCTAACGGTAGGGAGTTTTTTAATTCCAGCGCTAGCGCACCCGTGCTTTGCACGTGGTGCACTGCTCAGAGCGCAGCGCACTTTGCGCTAGCGCACCTGTGTTTGACACGTGGTGCGCTGCTCAGAGCGCAGCGCGCCCTGCACTAGCGCACCCATGTTCGACACGTGGCGCGAAGCGCGCCTAGCGCTAGCGCACACATGGTGCGCTGCCTAGGGTGCAGCGTACTTGGCACTGCATCTGAAGCGTTGCTTTAATTTTGAAATTTGAATTTCAAACAGAGCTTTGGTCTGATTGGGAGAAACAAATGCCCCCCCACCGTTGCGCTCACGTGGCCCACAAGTGAGTGCAGTGGTGGCAGTATCTGCGCCCTTGAATCAACTCAGAAGTTGAAGAGGCATTTCAATGCCTATAAATAGGACCTTTGGTTCTTTAGACGATTTCTGTTCATCTTCTTAGTTAATTTTCTAAGAATTTTATTCTCTCACAGAGCATAGCTCTCTATCTTAAGAATTTTCAAGAGTCAAAATTTTTAGGTAAATTTTTTTAGATAATCTAAGGTTTTACCCATTAACAGAGCCTTACTCTTCATAGATCTTTGATCTAAAGAAAACCCTTTTAGCGTTTCATTAACAGAGCTTTTCTCTCCTGAACCCATAGATCTAAAGAGATCTTTTCTTGGGGTTTCTTAGCCCATGAACAGAGCTTTGCTCTTTTGATAACATGTATATTTTTTAATCTCTTATGAAGAACTCTTAAGAGTTTGTTCATGGATCTTGAAGATCCCAGAATTTTTAATTCATAAAAATTGATTTTAATTTTTTCTGATGGTTTTTTTCCATCATCTTTACAGAGCGAAGCTCTTGAGGAATTTTTATTCCTTCATGATCAGAGTTTGACAAGTGTCGCTCTGTCATAGAGCATTGCTCTCGAGGGGAGATTTACTCCTCTTCCCGAGGGATCTCTCATTTAATGAGAATTTTCTTGAGGGTCTCCTCATTTAAATAACAGTCTCATCAAATGATGAGGCTGTTTTATTAATTGATGCATTGTCATCTAGATTTTGTGGGTCCCCCTTTTGGTCCCCTTTCTACTGTATTGCAGTGTGGTATAAATTCTAAAGTACCAAGTGTAAGAATTCAAATTAAATTATAGCACTGACAGTTAACTTTGTTCCTTTTCGTGCAGACGACATGTCTTTCGACACTTTTTTTCCGTTCATCCGATCAGAAAGCGGATTTCCTAAGGCGCCCGTAGACCGAGAGGTTCTTGCGCTGATCAAAGACCATGATCCAGAACACGAGAATCTTCATTTGTGGGGGACATGGTATAACCAGATCATCATGGGTCGACGCAGCTTCTCTTGCGCAATACCTTCAGAGGCTATCTCGGCGATCCACTATGCCGATGCACCGCCGGTGAACTATGCTGTGGAGGTGGTTAACTGGACCTCGGAGGGTTGTCTTCAGCCCTTTATGGCTGCCATACCTATACAACCGCCGATGGCTTTGGATATCCTAGGGCGACGTATATGCCAAGGTGAGTCACGCCCTTGGGGACAGCCCTACAATATAGGTCTGACTCCTCGTCACTCAGCTGGGTACCTGCAGTGGGCCCGATATATTCTATTGGCAAAGAAGTCAGAACTGCTGAAGCTTGGGTTATATCCTGCGATTTATGCTTCTCTGTTCCAGTACTCCGCACCTTCCGCATGGTGGGTTAAAGCTTTCTTGGAACAATGGAACGTTCCAACTCACACTTTCCTTATGCTTGATCGGGAAGTTTCCATCTCTCTGGAAGAGTTTGCGGACATCTCCGGCTTGCCTGTCAGAAGGGAGCATTATGAGGAGATCTTGTCCCATGATGAATATGTTTTCGCTACCCGACTGATGGTGACGGGTTTAAAACTAGAGAATGCCATTCAGCACCGATTTCCTAGCTTAATCAAGGTGCTAAACATTTACGAAGGCCTATTTCATGAATCTGGAAGCCATAGAGTTAGCTTTGCAGATTTCATCGCCCGTTTCCTTCATTCAGAAGTTCTATCGAGACAAGGCAAAAAGTTTGCCACACTCGATGATCCCTTCGGCTTTGGATTGGATCGCCGACCAATACTGGAAGTTGACCAAAAGGGATTCTTTCTTCCAAATGTCGCGATCGTCCCTTTTCAGAAATTTCTGCTCCGGGCATTGATGAGGAAGCATTCTTTTTAGGGTTCCTTGGTTTGTGGTTAAGTTGTTTTGCGCTTCCCATGCACCCTCGTTACATGAGGCCATCAGTCTTCTACCCAGCCCATCGGATGGTTGAAAGGAGACAAGTTGCCGTTGGTATTGCTGGGCTGGCTCATTTGTATCACGGCCTTAGTTTGGCGGCCGATACCGCTCAGCCGGGGGTGCAGCCCGTGAACTTCCCGATGCATTATTTTACCTCATGGCTTGAATTACATGTGCTCGGTGCTTTTGGAATGCATAAACGGCCTCATTTCTATGAAACGTGCAATTTTCCCCAGATCATGCGGCTGGTCAACGCTTCCATTGTGGAGCTAAGTCAGCGAGAGGCTCAAGGTGTAATCCTTCGCCCACCTACCGTCGGGGATGGCATGACCTTTGTTGATAAGGTCATGACTATTGGTAAGGAGTCTACCAAGACGGTGCAGCCATTGCGGGACACTTTTAAGGATGGAGCTTCTACCTTGAAAGCTCGGGAAATTCTCCATCTATATTCCATCAGGCCAGGGTATTTAGTGTTCAGGCATAACGATTCGGCTCTTTTCATAGGATATAACCCTCACCGTTTTGCCCAGCAATCAAGTTATAATAAGGGCGTCCCGCTCGAGGCATTCCTGGAAGAACCAGTTTGCACTGAGGAAGGCATCTGTAGCGCTTTGCATCACTTCATGCGCCTAAACACAGGGTCCATTTTCTTCATTAGTGAATCAAGTTGTGTTCTTAGGGCCCTAAACGCATACGTGGCGCGGTATCGGCATGCCATGGGTGCCGTTATCAAAGAGGAAAAGAAATTGTTGCTCGACCGCAAGGGTGCACCCCTTGCCGGTAATCCGAGCATCCCTCTGAAGCGACGGACCATCGTTCGTCCTCCCTTAAGAGAAGCTGCCATGGCCGAAGTCCCACGCGACAGGACCGAGCTACCGATACCCCGGGCTCCTGTAGAAAAGGTGACTATAGCTTCTCCCGATTCTGGCGTGGGTTCAGACATCGGGACTCGTCGTCCCAAGGTGCCCACCAAGCGTAAGCTGGTGTTAGCGGCAACCGGAGCTCGCTCGCAGAAGAGGAAGAAGAAGTCGCTCTTCTCTGCCGACGTTGTATTTGGTCAGGAGCCTCATGCTCCTTATGGCGAGGACCTGAGCGAGTATGGGACAAATGAGGGTCTATTCACACCGCCAGATGATACCGATCTGGCGGCTACCATTGCAGCTTCTGAGCAATTGGCAAGGGACTGGCCATCCTCGCTTAATCAGGTAACCATTAACGGTATTTTACATCATTGCATAATATTTCTATCATCATGTTTTGACTGACACTTTTCCTTCTTTAACAGGCATTTCCACCGAAGAAGCTCTCGCAGCTTCTCTCAAGACTTTTGAGGAAGAGGAAAGACTTCGAGCATCCTTAGGCATCGGTATGCTTCAGTTCATCGTGCCTCCGCTCCCGTTTCTTATAGGTGATCTGACCCCTCTTTTTCTTCTTATCTCAGGAACTACCTTTACTCAGGTTATTCCAAGCATGGCACCGACTTCATAGGGCGGTGCGGAGACGCTTCCTGGGCCGGCTATCTCAGTTCCGCCAGTATTGTCGAAAGAAGCTTCACTTAAGCAACCGATGATGGATGCCATAACGTCTCCAGAGGTAAATATTGGCGCAGATGAGGATGTCCTATTGAAGGAGGCCTTTAGAAGATCTGCCCTCACGGCCCGGGCGGAGAGGAAGCGTAGGATGCGCGCAGCAAGGGAACGTATCGCCGCCTTGGATGCAGATGCGGGTTCAAGCGCTATTACCCCTGCCCCTACTCCTTTAGAAGATGCTCCGGCTGCTTTGTCCACCGCCCACAGACAGGCAGCACGTGCGGCTCGGGAAGCAATCGGAAGACCAACTCAAGGTAACATGACATTGGGTTCTTTTGTCAATGTTTTAACTTTCAGGTTCTCATATATCCTATCTTGCAGGGCCGAGTCTTGCCGATGGAGTGGCGGCAACCACTGAGCCTGGGGTAGCGGTAAAGGAGATAGCCACGATCGCCGAACCCGAGGCAGTGGTAGGCGAGATGGCTATAATCGCCGAGCTCGAGGTAGCGGTGGGTGAGATGGCTACAGCCGCCGCGCCCGAGGTAGCCACTCTTTCTCAAGAGTTGGGCACTGCTCCAATTGTCGCTCTTTCCTCTTGCGGCTCCCTGCCACTGCCGGGCGCTGCGAGTGTCATGACGATTCTCATAGAATCGGGGGATGAGGCTACGGGTGGCGAGACTGTTCTGATGGAGGAGGGTGAAGCATTCACTGCATCTAGTGACACTCTTGTCGCGGTCTCGACCGGCGACTCACCAGGTAGATTTTGGGTCACCACTTTCCCCTTTATTCTGCAATCCCCTTTTAGTCTCTCCTGACAGTATTTCTCTCACTTCTAATGCAGGTGTGGCGAGCGTTGAGGTTGTGCCACCCGAGGAATCATCGTCAGTTGTTGCTTTGACGGTGGTTGCCCCTCCGTCTTCTCTTATATCTTCTCAAATGCTGGAAGGTATGGATTTGTGATAAATTTAAATCGGGGATAGCATTTTTCATGTACTGACCATGTATCATCGTGATCTCACAGGAGTTCTTTTTTATCATTTGTATCAGGTGCTGAACCCGCACTTTTCTTTCCCGTCGGAGATTAGTCCGCCCGCTGGTGTCGGTGAGTATCTTTTCTAACCGACGTCCTTTCTTTTCTTTAACGGACAGTCACGTTATTGCTAATTCTTCTTTGCATTGCTCGTAGCCTTACAAATTGAAGGGGGGTTAAGGGTATCTCCGCGCCACCAGAACTCCCAGCTCTGCCCCCTATTGCAGCCGGTATAATAGACTCTTTTGTTCATGTATTTTTTATTTCTTAAGCCGACATCTGATTGTGATTTGTTTTGTAGCAGTCACATCGACTCCAGCCCCGTTCGAGTCTCGCGTTATAATGCCGACAGGGCCTTTTTCCAAACGTCCATCCTCAAAAGGTGCTGTGACCAGTCTGTGTATGTTGAGCGATTACATCGAAGAGCTTGACACGGAGGCCTCTACGTTTGCTGTAGATTTTTCTGCTGAAGTTAACCCAATGTTGGCGGCGCTTGTGAACTTCCATAACGAAGGCGTCGTTGAGTCTTGGGTTAACCACTGCAGGAAGACTGAGGCCTGCCTGCATGAGCTTGAGCTTATGCGTCCTGCTCCTGAGATTCAGGCTTTGAACTCCCAGCGGGTTGCATGGGTCGAGCAGAGTGTGTCCTTCCTCCGCTATTTCGAACAAGAAGCGACCTTGAGGCGGAAGGAACACGAGGAGGCTTCGGGTGAATCTGCACGGCTGCGCGCCCAAGTTAAAGAGAACGCCACGCAACTGAGAGCTGCTTTTGACACCTTGCAGCAATGTATCTAGGAAGGGCTTGTATTGAGGCGGAAGCTCGACTCTATTGAGCGGGTTGCGCAGAATCGCGAAGCTGCCCAACGGGAAATCGATGAGAAGATTTCATCATACTTGCAATAAAGGGCTCGAATTGAAGCGGAGCTGGCCGCAGCGGCTGATCACGAGAAGGCACTGAAAGGAGTATGAGAGCAGCTTGCGGACTTGTTGAAAACGTTTCCTTCTCAATAGCTGTTTTGCTTGTAATTTTTGAATAACATGTATCCATTTTTGTTCTTTCATACGATTCAACTTGTACTCCATTGAATTCATGAATAAAAGATACATATACATATATATATATATATATAAATATATTTTGTTCTATCACTGCTTTCTTCTCTTTTCTTTGTTGCCGGCATGTTATCTTAGTAAGCGCAGCCTGTAGATGATAGAGAGCATTCCGTCTTGAACACTTCGAGAGGTAGTGATGGCTTAGGAAGTAGGTTCAAATCTGCTACCTAAGACTTTTCAACTTCATGAGCCGTGAGGGTCTCATAAAGACTTTTCTCCCTACCAGTCGAGAGGATCTCGTAGGTGTATTTTCTCCTTAGGAATCATGAGAATTCCTGAGTGTGTTTTCCCTTATAAGTCGTAAGGATCTTACAAGAGAGTTTTCTTCCAAACGTGTCACGCCCCGCTTCCCAGAGTACGCTAAAATGGGCACGTGACATAGCCAACCATGCTACCTGTGGGTAGGAAGTATCCATCCACAGTCACATTACGGCTGTAGAGATATCAAGAACAAACTAAAACTATCTAAACATGTCCATAAACCAAGATAAATCATGAGTCAAGAATAATAAAATGCGGAAGCGAAAGATCCAATACAAATAACTGGAATGTATGTCCCATAATGCGGGCTCACATCAGGAATAAAATCCAGGAAAGAAAAAAACTAACTAATACAGGACTCACAGCTCAGCCTGCTGGCTGAAGTACTCCTGCTCGGACTGCAACAGCGGTACGGAATCTGGGCCATGCAAAACTCAGACGTCAGCGCGTCAAGTCATCAAGTAATGTAATATGAACAGTGTAGCAGGCAATGCAATATAAACATGAATAAAACAAGAGTAACAACAATATAAGTCAGAGCAGTGCAGGGTAATGTGCAGTGGGTAAACTGAACTGTTCTATCAGGTTGTCTGTTCTAAAGTCTTTGAAACCAATTGATGAATCATCGATGTAACTCAATAGTATCCCGTGCATGCCCGGGACCACGGTCTAAGACTCTCGGGCTGAAACCGAGACGTGCCGCTATGCAGTAAAGGGTAGCAGGTATAGGCGAGTGATGTCAGCATCATCACTCCGGGGCTGGCCTAGCCCGTAAGACTGATCAGAACAAGTATCGAACTGTTGAGTTACAAGTCAGGTTTCACCTTCGATTTCCCCATACCCCAAGTTATGTATGTCAAGTCAGGTATTCGGTAATCAAGAACTAATGCCAACACAGAATCAGGTAAAAGCAGGTTTGTCTGGATAGACAACAGGAACGGTCCATGAGGACTACATGTCAGGTTTGTTGGCATTAGACACAAGATCAGGTAACGGGTCAGGTCATGGTACATCAGGTCAAGTTAAGCAGTGTGCTGTACCAGGTCGAGCCAATCAATATGCGTGTAGCATGTCAAGTCAAGATGTAAACAATGTCATAGGTGTGCTCACAATTAGTTATATAATCAAGCATGGTTATCAACAACATGATATGAGTAATGAATTAAGCAATAGGCAGATTCATTCGATTTGCAATACAGTTATCAATTGTGTCACAGAGATGATTACAAGAGTGCAGTAAGACAATTATAGCAGTTTAGTCATGTCAACAAGTTTAAGATCCTTTAGAGGTGCAATGATTTATATAACGGTTCAGTGCAGCTATTACAGGTTAAAATGCATACGAGTGTCCGAACGGAACAAAACTACAGGGATAGATGCCATATGCTATGTTAATATTAAAAGATGTGATTAAGCTGGTAAATGTGGTTATTAGGTTCAATTGCAAACTGTAAGTTCCAAGTTTAAAGATAAATGATATATAACAATATTTTACGTGAAAATGAGAAATGATCGTACCAAGTTAAATTTACAGGTTTAGAGTGTCATAATGTACATGTAAATGTAGTATAGCATGTATCAAGGGGTACTTGCCTCGACGGGTCATGTATCGGAAAAACTAAACGATAAACGTCGGCGGGGAAACGCGCGACGGGCGTACGGTCCACGGAATGAACCCAAACGACGAACAATGGAACCACACGGGTCGGGGCACCTCGCTGGAACGTCGGGTCACGTCGTCGGCATGGCCGGATTCCGGCGAGATCAAAAACAGCGAACAACTCTTTCAAGGATTGTAATGTAAGAAAAGAAAAGAGAAGAGAGGAAGGATGGTGGAGAGGATGCTTACATTGATCAACAGAGGGGTCGTGAAGGTTTGACGACGTCGACGGAGCTCCGGCGGTCGGCCAACAGTGACCGCGACCGAAATCTGCACTTCAAGAAAAACTCACCAGAGAAGGGAAAAAAGAGAAGAAAGGAAAAGAGGAAGGAAGCAATGCTCACAGAGGGGTGCTTGCGAGGCCGGGGCTACAGAGGCGAGGTCGTCGGCGGCAACAGATCCGGCGTGCAGCGCGCACAGGGGCGTGTGCAAGTGGCCGCGGCTGGTGCAGGGTGTGCGGGAGTCGAAGAAGGAGGATGTGGGTGAGATGAGGCTGAGGAGGCGAGGAGGTTGGTGGTAGTGGCGTCGGCGTCGGGGCTGCGGCGGCGATGGGGAACGAGGCGGCCGGGGACTGTTGCGATGGGTTAGGGTTTGCGTAAAAAGAAATGAGAAGGAAGGAAGAAATTATATATAAGAGAGAGAAAGAGAGATGTGGGGGAGAGAGAGAGAGCGATAAGAGAGAGGAGAGAGGTAGAGAGAGACGGTAAGGGGGAGAGAGAGAGAGAGATATATATAAAGGATGAGGGGCCCACGGGAAGGAGTTGATTGGTTGGAGGGAAAATTTGGGCGTTAGGAAAATATTTAAAAGAAGATTTAATAGATTAAGGAACAGTAATATATATATAGGTTAAGGAAAATATTCGAAGGTTATAAAATATTAAAATTTGGGATTTTGGCGCAAAATAAAACATTTCCAAATCACGCCCGGGTCGGGTCCAAAAATTTGAAATTGAAATAATAGGATTTTAAGCGGGATCCAAATTTTAAAATGAAGTGTTTTATGATCAAAAAGCATACCCCCAAAACGGACACACGTACGTGCACGTAGCCATCCAAACTCGCCCGTTTTACTGAACGGGACGAGAACACGATGCACGGATGCTACAACGGGGTTAGGGGTGTCAAGCAGGCCAAGATGAATATTTTTAATTTTATTTTAGATGCCAAAAATTGTTATATGCAGAAGTGGATTTGCCGGGTAAAATTTACAGTAAATAACAATCAAGCAAGATAGGTGAAAAGAGTACCGCATTCCGCTCAAACAGTAACTGAAATTAGTTGCATTGGGCTCGGGTGTTACAAAACGAGTCGAGAGGACTCATAAGTGTTTAATGAGATTGACATTATCCGCATTTCACGGCGTCAGAAGTTGCTCCGGGCATTTCCCACGGGGTCAAGGTTAACTTTGGCTGTGTTCCATGGAGTCGTTAGATGACGTATTTCCGAGACGGGGTCATGTAGATGACGTATTTCCGAGACGGGGTCATTTAGATGACGTATTTCCACGACGGGGTCATTTGGATGACGTATTTCCGAGACGGGGTCATGTAGATGACGTATTTCCGCGACGGGGTCATGTAGATGACGTATTTCCGCGACGGGTCATTTGGATGACGTATTTCTGAGACGGGGTCATGTAGATGACGTATTTCTGAGACGGGGTCATGTAGATGACGTATTTCCGCCACGGGGTCGTTTGGATGACGTATTTCCGAGACGGGGTCATATAGATGACGTATTTCCGCGAATGGGTCATTTGGATGACGTATTTCCGAGACGGGGTCATGTAGATGACGTATTTCCGCGACGGGGTCATTTGGATGACGTATTTCCGTGACAGGGTCATGTGGATGACGTATTTCCGAGACGGGATCATTGGATGACGTATTTCCGCTAAGGGGTCATTTGGATGACGTATTTCCGAGACGGGGTCATGTAGATGACGTATTTCTACGACGGGATCATGTAGATGACGTATTTCCGCGACGGGGTCATTTGGATGACGTATTTCCGCGACGGGGTCATTTGGATGACGTATTTCCGAGACGGGGTCATGTAGATGACATATTTCCGCGACGGGGTCATTTGGATGACGTATTTCCGAGACGGGGTCATATAGATGACGTATTTCCGCTACGGGGTCATTTGGATGACGTATTTCCATGATGGGGTCATTTGGATGACGTATTTCCGAGACGGGGTCATCTAGATGATGTATTTCCACGACGGGGTCATTTGGATGATGTATTTCCGAGACGGGGTCATGTAGATGACGTATTTCCGCGACGGGGTCATTTGGATGACGTATTTCCGCGACGGGGTCATTTGGATAACGTATTTCCGAGACGGGGTCATGTAGATGACGTTTTTCCGCGACGGGGTCATTTGGATGACGTATTTTCGAGACGGGGTCTTATAGATGACGTATTTCCGCGACGGGGTCATTTGGATGACGTATTTCCGCTACGGGGTCATGTAGATGACGTATTTCTACGACGGGCTCATTTGGATGACGTATTTCCGAGAAGGGGTCATGTAGATGACGTATTTCCGCGACGGGGTCATTTGGATGACGTTGCGTCTGTTGTAATGAAACGAATATCGAAGTGGTCTCCAGGTTATCTGTGAACCGTTGAGATTTGGTTTCTTCTTCTGATGGAGCCTGGGGAGGGAAGGTGTGATTCCTTCTTTGTTTGGGACCCTGGATTGTATACAGGGATTGATGTGATATCACCTGTAGGGAAAAAGTTTCATTTTATCTTTATTTCTTTCCGCGATGCTCTATCATTTCAGCTTTTATATCACGAAGGTAGCGATTGCCCAATCATTTCGGCTATTTATTTTATTTTTACTCGCTGCTTTTTATTGCGAGTTGCCCAATCATTTCGGCTATTTTGCATGCATACATTTTTAATTGCTGATTTTGTTGTAAGTTGCCCCATCATTTCAGCTATTTCGTATGCATGTGTGGCTCGCTGGCTTCTTTTCTGCGAGCTTGGAGTTAGACACCGATTTCGGCATCAACAACGCTACAACTGGAATATTGCCAGGAGCGAATCATCATTTTTCTCTGTCGATGTCGAACAAAGGTGGGTTAGCAAACAAGGTTAAGATCCTGTCGACTAAGGCTTTTGACTTCATGAGCCGTAAGGGTCTCATAAAGGTATTTCTCCCTGCGAGTCGTGAGGATCTCCTAGGTGCGTTTTCTCCTTAGGAATCGTGAGGACTCCTAAGTGTATGGCTTCTCGTAATTCGTAAGGATCTTATAAGAGTATTTTCTCGTTCTAAGTCGAGAGGACTTACAAGGGCTGTTTACCGTGTAGACATATCCCTAGTCACGGATGGGACTTTGTTAGGGAAATGTTTATTCGCGCCTGTGGATTGTATACAAGGGTCAATATTGAACCACTTGTAGGGCAGTATTGGAGGTTGTGGTGGCTTCTTAAGAACAGGTTCAGATCCATGTAGCTTAAGACTTTTGAATCTTATGAGCTATGAGAGTCTCATAAGAGAGTTTTCCTTATGAGTCGTGAGGATCTCGCAAGTGTAATTTCTCCTTAGGAATCGTGGGGATTCCTAAGTGTGTTGCTCCCTTGTGAGTCGTAAGGATCTCACGCAGGTGGTTTCTCATCACAAGGTCAAGAGGATCTTGCAAGTGTCTTTTAACGAGATTGCGCCCTTTCGGGTTTTCACAAAACTCGCCGGTAGCCCTGCTGTTTTTACTCACGGAGCCCTTTCGGGTTTTCATCCGTGCCCATTTTTCTTATGGACATACCGTTTTCTTTTTTTTTTGCTTCTTTTTTTTCTTCTTTTTTTCTTCTCTTTTTTTGTATCAGCCTTGGGATGCTGCAATCCATAGTAGTTTATCGACGTCTCGGTCAACAGCTAGTTTTAGGACATAGTGGTCCATTGTTAGTTTACGGACGTTTCGGTCCGTCGTTAGTTTAAGGACGTTTCGGTCCGTTGTTAGTTTAAGGACGTTTCGGTCCGTTAGCCGGCTACTACTTATAAAGTTTGGGCTTCGGAAGATAGCGAGCGGACATAGTCGTCGTCATCTATCATTGACCTAGGCCGTGACTTGTCATGCATAGTACTTTTTCAAGAAGCGACCATTTATTGGCCTGAAGGGCCTTTCGCCATGCATGTCCATGAGTAGATAGTCCCCACCCTGGTAGACCTTGTCTATAATATACGGGCCATCATAATTCGGATCGAATTTCCCCCGTTTGGCATGATTGGGGATCATAGGTCTTTTGACCACTAGCACGAGTTCGCCTTGGTGGAATGTCCTCGGCCTAGTCAATCTTTCGTATGAGCGCGTCATCTTTGCTTTATAAGCCTCCAGATTTTGTTGCGCTATGAGCCGGGTTTCATCAAGGGCGTCGAGCTCTTCAAGCCGAAGGTGAGCATTCTCTTCGTCTGTTTGTTCGTAGTGAACGGCCACTCGTAGAGAGGGTAACTCTATCTCGAGGGGGAGTACCGCCTCCGTACCAAATACCAATGCATACGGCGTTGTGTTAGTGGCCGTTTTGAACGTAGTTCGATACACCTAGAGAGCTTCATGCAGTCGTTCATGCCAGTCCTTCTTATTTCGCGACACTGTCTTTTTCACGATCTTTGTCAAGGTCTTGTTGAAAGGCTCAACTAGACCGTTAGCTCAGGGATTATAGACCGAAGAGTATCTCCAGTCTATGTTATGCTGTTGTGTGAAGCGGATGATCTTGTGGCTTCTATAGGCTGTCCCGTTATCAGAGATAATCCGTCGCGGAATACCGAACCGATAAATGACGTGTGTCTTGAAGAAATAGAGGATATTCTCCGTCTTCACTTACCTCAGCGGTACTGCTTCTACCCATTTGGAGAAGTAATCAATTGTCGCCAAAATGAATCGATGTTCTCTGGCCGATGCCGGTTCGATGGGGCCGATTATGTCAGTTCTCCACATTTCGAACGGCCAGCTAGCCACTGTCGGATGTAGCGGATTCGGATGCTGATGGATAAAGTCTCCGTGAATCTGGCACGAGTGGCATTTCTTCGCGTATTCGAGGCAGTCTTGGATCATCGTGGGCCAATAGTAGCCCACCCTTTTGATCTTCAGCTTCATCTTCGGCCTGGCTTGGTGAGAACCGCAGAGTCCGTCGTAAGTTTCTTGGACGACTCTCCTGGCCTCGTCTGGTCCCAGGCATTTTAACCACAGAGAATCAAATGATCTCTTATACAGAGTATCATTGACGAAAGCAAAAGACAGAGCTCGTTTCATAAGCTGATATTTCGAGGACGCATCTTCAGGTGTTCGACGGGATTTGAAGTAGTTTATAAAGACTTCCCTCCAATCCTTAGCCTTTTCCTGGTCTTTTATTTGTAGAGTCGTTTGCTCAGTCGCTCCCTTTTTCTTTGGATGACTCCGGAGATATTTCTGCCGGTGCGAGAACCCGACGGCTTTGCACAACGATCCTCACGTCATCGAGGTTTTCATCAGCCAGTTCTTTAGCGAGCTTAGCTAATGCATCCGCTTTGCTATTTTCCGCACGTGGTTTGCTTTCCAGCGTGTAGGAGGGAATTTGAGTCAGTAATTGCTGCACTCTCCCCCCGTAATTTACCAGCTCTGGCTTGCACGTTTGATAGTTGCCGTTTACTTGACTAACGATCAGCTGGGAGTCTCCATATATGAGGAGGTTTTCAATTCCCATATCGATAGCGATCTCGAGACCTGCTATCAAAGCTTCATATTCGGCTTCATTGTTCGTCCTCGGCTCTGTCAAGGAGAAGGCAAAGCGCATTATCCCTCCTTGTGGAGTTACAAAGATAAGGCCTACCCCTGATTTGATTGTGGGGGTGCTTTGTTTGCGCCTCTTCATGGATGATGCTCCATCAAAATAGAGTTCCCACTGGGTATCATTCTCTCTTCTTTCCTCGTCAATCGTGTCAAACGCGTGTTCTTCTGGCAATTCGCAGTTCAAGGGAGATTTGGCAGGTATCAGATGCTCAGGTAGGAAGTCGGCGATGGCCTGGCCTTTCACTGCCTTGAGGGGTCGATAAGTTATCAAAAACCCCATCAAAAGCAGGGCCCATTTAGCGAGCTGTCCTGTTAATATGGCCTTTGACATCAAATATTTGAGGGGATCCACCTTTGATATGAGATAGACCTCATGTGCCAACGCATAGTGTCTGAGCTTCGTTATTACGAAGGTCAACGTCAGGCAGTGTTTTTCAATGGGAGAGTAATTGCTTTCTGCCCCCAGTAGAACTCAACTCAAGTAGTAGAGGGCTTTCTCTTTCCCTTAGTCGTTTTCTTATGCCCATAATGCGCCTAGAGAACCTTCGAGGGCTGTCGTATACAGGACGAGAGGTTTTCCTTTAACGGGAGCGGCCAGTACTGGCGGATTCTGTAGGTATTGCTTGATTTCCTCCAGTGCGCTTTGGCATTTTCGATCCCAGACGAACGGGGTTCCCTTTTTCATCAAGTGATTGTAAGGACGGCACTTGAAGGAGAGATTGGCTATGAATCGCCGGATATACGCGAGCTTTCCCTGGAGAGGCCGCAGTTGCTTGAGAGTCCTTGGCGGGGCATTTCCACGATCGCCTTGATTTTCGACGGATCTATCTCGATGCCTCGGTGTCGGATAATGAATCCCAGGAACTTACCTGAGGAAACTTCGAATGCGCATTTGATAGGATTCATCTTTAAGTTTTATTTTCGAAGACGTTGAAACACGATCTTCAGATCCTCTAGATGTTCCTCGTATGATTTGCTTTTAACCACGAGGTCGTCGATATAGCATTAGACGATTTCATGTATGAGGTCATCGAAAATCTTCGTCATGGCCCTCTGATAGGTGGCACCGGCGTTCTTTAGACCGAAAGGCATCACCTTGTAGCAGAATATACCCAAAGGGGTCCGGAAAGCGTTGTGCTTCTGGTCCTCGGGATGCATCTTTATCTGATTGTAACCTGATGAGCCGTCCATGAAGGAGAAAACTTTGTGAGTGGACATTTTATCTATCATCATCTCAGTGACTGGTACTGGAAGTCGTCCATTGGGCAAGCTTTGTTGAGATCCCGAAAGTCCACATATATGCGCACCGTCCCATTTTTCTTCATCACCAGGACGATGTTGGCGATCCAATCAGGATATTGAACCTCTTGGATGAAGCCGGAGTCGATTAGTTTCTTGACCTCGGCGTTGATGCTCATTTAAAGCTCGAGCCGCATTCTTCTCGGCGCTTGTTTGATCGGTTTGACGTCTGGAGAAATTGCCAATCTGTGGATAGCAATCTCTGGATCGAGTCCCGGCATCTCTGAATAGTTCCATGCAAAGCAATCTCTATGCTGCATGAGCACGTCCTTTAGCGTAGCCACCCTTTCTTCAGACAACAGCTCACTGACGAACGTCGGCCGCGGGTCACTTGCTATCCCCAAATCAATTTTCTTGAGATTAGCTGTAGCAGTATGTATTCCATCTTCCAGCTCTTTTGGTGCCGGTGGAAATTCTGAGATTACCTCGTCATCATCGTTTTCGAGGCACCAGGGGAGTTCATCTATATCCTCGGGTTCCTCTTCCGACAGCGTTATCATATGACAAGTACGAGATCGCTTCTAAGACCGATGTTGATCTGGTTCTACTCTTGCGGCTTTGGGTTCATGCTTCTGCAGCAAGGTTACCCTCCAGCTGCTGGATAGAGCGAACATGCCTTGCTGATACTGGTCTTCTACCCAGTCTTTAAATTGAAGCAGTCTTCGAGAGGATGTCCTATTGCCCTATGATAGGAGCAATAGTCCGGGTGAGAGACTTCGCCTGCTTGCTCGGGGTGCTTGGACTACGGGAGTGTCATCATCTGATGTTTTATGACAAGATCGAATATCTTCCTTGTCTTGTTTTGGGGAAAAGAGTATGCTCGACCCATCTTTTTTATAAGAGACGAATCCGGACTGCTCGATTCCTGATCGCGTGGCTTCTTGGACCCGCTTTGTCGCTGTCGAACGCCTTTCTCGTTCTTTGGTTTGTTTCTGCCTCTGCGTCGGGCCTTTTGTACAACGGGTTGACAAGGAGGAGCATTTTCATTTTTCACAGCCTGTTGAAGGAGGCGTTGCGTCCTGGCTTTCTCGTAGATGGCCATTTCGCGATTATGGTCGTCTCGAACCTTTTGACCTGCTTCCCTTATAAGCTTGTCCATTTTTTCTTCGAACGACGGACTGGGCATTTTCACGGCGGGAGCTCTTTCTGATTTAGGGTTAGCCTCTTCCCACAGAGCATCTCCTTCTTCATCAAAACCATGTATGACGTAGCAGTCGCGGAGTAGCTCCCGTTTCTTGGATTGAACATACCCAAGCCCGGTCGTTTCCATTCTCCCGTTGGGAAACTTTCGTTGAGTCCCGGGAACGTTCCAGATCCTGTTATAGAACCATGCTTGTCGCGCAGTTTTCTTAAGGGGTACGCCTTGGCGTCTCAAGAGTCTCTTTAGTCCGTTCGTGTAATATCTGGGCAAACGGATGGGCTGGAGCCTGTCAAGTGTAGAATCCGCTTCATGCCAGATTTCTTTCTCCACTTTGGTTTCCCAGGATCGGTAGAATAGGATCGCCTCTTCACCTTTTCGCCTGGGAGGGACGTAGAATGTCTGCAGTTCTTCCACACTGTAGGTATCAAGCGCATCTAGCTCTTTATGATGCTTTGGCGGAACCATGGCAACTTGCAAAATTTGATCTTCATCAGCGAAGCTTTGTATTGATGGCCGAGCAGAGAATACAGCATTGACCTCATCTTCCGAGTCACTGCCGAAGATCAACATAGGAGCGGACGGTCCCGGCTTGTGGCAATGGGGCGGACCTGAATAAACTATTTCTTCTTCCTCCTCGGTATCACTCCCGAAGACCGGAATGGTAGTGATGGCTTTGTTCTTCGGTTTGCGACATCCTTCCGTGTCCTCAAAATCTGGTAAGAAGTATTTTGTATCTTCGTATTTTCGGAATTCATTCACGGAGAATGGGTTCAGCTCCCCCGTTACGGTACACTCGAGACCATCCTTGAAATACTTCATACACTGATGTTGTGTAGAAGGGATGATGTTGTACTCGTGTAACCAAGACCGGCCGAGCAAAACGTTATAGCAGGTCTTGGCGTCAATGACATGAAACTTAATGTCCGTGACAAGCAGCCCAAAACGTAGTGTCAATATTACAGACCCAAGCGTTCGTGATGACTGGGAGTCAAACCCGGAAATGGTGATTTTATCACGCGCGAGGTGTTGAACGCTCATGCAGATTTTCTTTAACACCCTTACATTAAAGAGATTGACGGAGGACCCATTATCTACCGGGATTTTACCTTTCTTGATGTCATGACAGTATCCAGATACATATAGGGGACGGTTGTGCTCGCATGTCCCAAGGAGGAGATCTTCATCGCTGAAGGTGATATCGGCTGTGTGTACTTCTTCCAGCTCGTCCTTCATCTTTTCTTCGGCGAGGAAAGCTTGGAATTGCTCGGGCTCTTGTAATGCCTTGATCAAAGAATCTCTTGCTTCTTTGGGTAACAGGAGGGCGTCGAGAATGCTTAACTGCGAAAGTAGCTTTCTCAAGTGTGTCAGAACGTTGTAGTCCACCTTACTTTTCTTTGGCAGGTCCTTGGCTGTCAGCTTTTTGATGGCTTGGTCATCAAGGATGATATCCTCAGGGACTTTTTCTTTTCCCTTATCTTTTCTATTTGACCCAATGTTTGAAGGCCCAAGATTCTTTTCGGGCAGCGTGCGATTACGCAGCTGAATGTTCTCGCAGTTCTTCAGTTCTTCCTCTTTTCCCGAGATGGATTCTTTGAAGAGAGGGCCAAGAGCTATTTCTTCATCAGAATCGCTCCCAAAGATGAGAACTTGCGATCCTCCATGGTGAACCGCGTGGCAGTTGCCGGCAGTTCTTTTGTGCTCCTCGGTCGTATTTCTTCGCTCCCGACAAGCTTTGCATTTCATCCTCTTGAAATGTTGTCGGTGGGCAATATATCCCTGCCACCATTTTTTAAAAGCGTTGCACTCTTCGGTGGGGTGCGTAATCTTTCGATGATATGAGCAGTAGCAAGGGTGTGTTTCCATTTCACCAAGTATGTTTTCTTCGGAAGGTGGCAGCTTCATTCCCATTGATATGGCTTTGGCGAACCTCTTCCTCGTTTTGAACCTGCTTTTATTTGCGGCGGACGTACTTCGATCTGGCAGGAGTGTTTTAATCCTTTCGTCCAGTCGCCGGCGTTTGGCCTTTTCAAATATGGCCATCTCATGCTCCCGATCAGCTTTGCTTTTCGAAAGAGCTTCGTCCAGGAATGCATCAATCGTTTCGTCTGATGGTCCTGGAAATTCAGGCTCAAGACCTGCCCCCAGTTTCTCTGTGTAAGGAGCTTCTTCATCGTTTATCGATAAGTGAGAGATCATATGAAACTTGCTAAGTAATCTTCAGATTCATCCGACGAGTCTTCTCCATCGTCTCCGTCCTCAAGGACGTGACCGAGAAATTCTTGGAGTGTGACTGGAGTCCGCGCTTTCTGGTTACACTCTTCCAATACGTCAATCTGTCAACGCGTCAATCTGTTTTTGCAGGTCCATGCGCTTGTCGCCAGGCCTCACGGGATTTTTGGTCTTCTTTTTCTTCTTCGAAGACTTTGACGGCTGGGCGTGAATGCTTTGGTTATCACCACCAATTTTTGGAGTTGGGCGCGGTTTCAGCATCCCCTCGATGATCTCAACTTCCAGTGGATTCTTCCACCTAATTGCCGGACATGTGTGGAGATCTTTTAGTTTTGGCTGAAAGAGCGACCTCCCATGGAGCTTCTTCTACGAAAGAACACGATGCCCCCGGTGTATCCGTCTTCTTGAGAGCGTGCGGCTGAGGCAGGTTCACCTTCCAATTCTTGGATAATACGAATTTGCCCTGTTGGTACTGATCTTCTATCCAGCTTTTGAAGATGTAACAATTTTCGATCGGATGGCCCAACATTCGGTGATAAGGGCAATAGTTAAGACTGCTAATGTCGCCTGGTTGCGCTGGGCGTCTTGGCTCCGGCAGAGTGATGAGCCTGTTGTGCAGTGCTAGCTCGAATAACCTCTTCGTCTTGTCTTGAGGGAACGAGTAAGGGCGTCTCATTTTATCTCCAAGAGATCGAGTTCTAGCATTTTGGCGATCAACTGGTCTTAGACCACTGGGCTGCTGTTGAGCATTGGCGACGACGGTCACTTTCCCCTTTCCCTTCTCGTTTCGAGGCTCCGGCTTTGAAGGAGACGGTCTATGACCCATCTGGTCCATTTGGGCCAGTTTTTCGATCAAGGCCTGGAACGTGGTCGGCTTGAAAAACATCATGAATTGGGAAATAGTAGCCTGAGGGTCCAAAGTGCCCACGAATATGCCCACCACCGGCGCTTCTTCGATGCGCTGTTCGCATTTTGACCATAAGTTCCGCCATCGTATTGCGTATTGAACCTATGTCTCGCCTGGCTTTACCCTGGTGTTAATCAATGCTGTGATTGGGGTGCACTCGCTAGCGCTTGCAAATCTTTGCGTAAATAAGAGCTCTATCTCTATAAATGTATTGACAGAGTCGTTCAGGAGTTCAGAGAACGACTCGAATGCCGTTTCCGACAAGTTGGCGACGAATTGGCAAAGTAGCAATTTATCATCACCCCTGGTGTTGCCACATAGAGCCCTGAACTGGGCGACACGCTGGTGGGGATTGCCCGTCCCTTTGTATACCTGAAATTTAGGGATCGTATATCCCGGCGGGTACTTTATTTGGTCATACCAGCCTGGATATGGTCTCCCAGTTTTAACAACTTGGCCGGCTGCTTCATTCGCCTGGTGAGCTCGTATTTGCTGAGCAATGTAGTCATCCAGAGCGGCCTTGGAAATAGTTTCCTCTTTGGATGCTGAAAGAGTCGGAGGAGGGTTCGATGTCTCCCCTCTATCGTCTTCAATGATGATCGGGGCGTCTTTAGCTGGAGGTATCGGCTGTAACATCATACGAGCCATGTCTTGGAACAAGAGAGCCATTCATTTTATATTGGCTGCCTGTTCCGTAGCCTCTTTTTCTTTCCTCTCGAGCATTCTTCGGAGGAACTCGGTGTCAGTTTCTTATTCCCGACGCTGCTCCGAGATCTCTGGATTTTCTTTTGGCCCAGTGAGTGCGGCCATTGCAGCCAGCATCTCCTGAAGCTTCTGCTGTTGTTGTTCCTAAGCCCTTGTTATTGACCGGGTAAGTGGTCGATGACCCGTAGAAGTACGGCTTTCCTCTTTTCCGGAATCCATATAAACGGTATGTACCATCATGCCCCCAGACTTGGGGCGTTTAGATTCAGCGCTTTTACGGTTTGCTACGTTCACAGAGGCTTTCTCTGGCCTCCTTCGCTTTTGAGCAGTTGAAGTCGAGGGGGCCGTTGCAGCGGGCACCCAGGTAGCTGTTGATCAGTCGAAAATATTGCATTTTTATCACCTCAATTTCCCTACTATTTGCAATCATCTAAAGGTGTTCGGTATAAATATAGCACATATGAGCAAATTGTCTGTAAAATACCAAATAACTTGTGTTATACATTATAACCGGCATTTTAAGGGAAATTGAGTGTTTATTATTGCACGCATGATCTTTTGTGAATCAACACTTGTCTCGAGATTGTGTGCAGGAAATTCTCCAGATAAAAGAGCCGAAACTGTTAAAGGGGCTGATAAAAATACACCAAGTCCAAGACTTGTGATCTGGCAGTGAACAAGAAAGTATAAAAAGATTCCAGATATAAAATAAGGCCCTATGGATCAGCACCAAAACACCTAGGAATTTCCAGACATCAATGCAACCAAACGGCCGCGGATCCGCGGCCGAATGGGCGGATCCGCGGCGCGGCCAAGAGGACACGTCATTGGCAGATCGACTTCTCAGGGTTCTCTTCTCAAGTACAAAACTTCTTCAAGACGCTTTAAATCTCCAGAAGCTTCCCTTTAACAGCCCAGCTTCTCATGCAAGCCTAATACCTACCAAGCTTCTCAAATAAGCTAGATAACTAACTCAATCTAGAAGATCCCTAATAACTACCAAGCTTGCAGGAGAAGCTAAACCTAGCTTAGCTTCTAAAGGAAGCTAAACCTAATCAAGCTTCTAGGAGAAGCTAAAGAAGAAGGCTATAAAAGGGGACCCAAGGCTTCATTCTATAGCTTATTGAAAATTGAGCCAAAAATCCGCAAGTTGAGTGACACAACTTGTGCATCCAAACCCTAGCCCAAATCCAATTTCAAAAGCCAATTCAAGATCACCGAGTACCAAATCAAGCAACAAACCATCGAGCCTTTATGAAGCAACGCCGATCTTCATCCGAGCAAGTGATCCACGACGATCTGCGACTCACGAAGACGATGCGAAGCTAGTTCGACGATCGGGTTCTCTCCTTAATTCTTGTAGTCTTGAGTGAATTGTAACGAAATGTTGAATAATAAAAGGTGAAATTCTTAAACTTTCTTTTCTTTACATTTGAGCATTGTGATGAGTTACCAATTCTTGATTGTTTTCTTGTTCATGATGCTTGAGTGAAAACTCCGCTCGTGGAGGAATCGAGAAAATAGATAGATGATGATGATTAAATTCTTGAACGATTCTTAAGTCTTATGAGTTTTGTAAACTCTAGGAAATTGAATTATCGACAACCTAGTTTCGAACGACATACTTTCTTGAATGTTTTCGCTCTTAATTAGAGATCGACGATTGAATTTCTTAGAGGCTAGCATTTGAATGATAATCAATGAAAGGACAAGGGATGATGATGAAGAAACCCTAGTTTCTTCGATAGATCCCTAAACTTCGTTGATCGTCATCGATCTAGCAACAAATCATCAATGGACAAGAATACGTAATCACAAGTCTTCATCATCACTATTGATTCGATCGATTCCTACGAGCCTCATTACAAATTTTGATAACTAATTCAATTTAGACAATTCTTAATTCTTGATTCTTGATCTTTATTTTCTCTTGATTCTTGAAACTAAAATTCATTAATCTTGAATTAAATTTTCTTTTCTTTAATTTTCGACTCAACTAAAACAAATACGAGCAAATCTCACTTTCCCTGTGGACGATCCGCACTCGCTAACGAACCTACAATTGACACCGTTATTGATTGCGGTTTACAAATTTCTTTGGTTGTGATCTTTACACTTTTCTACCTACACATCGAGAAATTAGATCAATCAAATGGCGCCGTTGCCAGGGATAGTGTGCTAATTTGTTCGTTTTTGAAATTTGAGTTGAAAGATTTATTAATCCATCAGAATTTTTAGATCAAAATTCGCACAAACGCTAAACGATTTGTTGTGATTTGTTGCAAGGAGAACTGGAATCAGTGGAGCAAGAGGAAAAATTTTCTAAACATTCCAGAGAGCTCAGTGAGTAAACAGAAGCAGTTCTTGAAATTTTAGTGCAGTGTTCACATTACCAGACCACTGATCCGCGGCATTAGTGTGCATCTCGCGGCGGAAGCGCGGCTCGATTAGGGTTTCACTGTACCAAATTTCCTTGGTGAACTTCTGACTTTCTTATCTCCTCCCTGCTCTGCCCCATTAACCAATTTCTGCAGGATTCTTTGCAAAAATTCGCAGCGCCGCAAAAATAAAAATTGTGCGTGTTTAATCTTGGTTGTTTGCATCTTTTAATACGGAAATTAAGGGGCAAAGACCAAATTCAGATAGGTGGGGAGTTCATTACCCTTCCTAAGCCCCAAAAATCACAAAACTGCATCCGCATTACCCTCATTAACTAAAAAATATCTAGACATGACTCTAAGGACCGTCGCGCTCACTTAGGACAGAAGGAGGTCGTGGGTAATCTATTGCTTATCCGCATTTCTTTTGTGGTGTCTAAGGCAAGTGTGTCTAAGGCAAGTGGTTACTTAATTAGGCCCACTACTTACGTAGTGGAGAACCTCCTACTTATCTGGCACTTACCTGGCCACAAAAGAGACAAAGAGGCAGTAGAGAATCTATCTTGCGACTTGTCTTCTGGAAGTCTAGGAGCGGTCTAGAGACTTGACCTAGGTGACCAATAGAATTAGGGTTGCTTGTGCATTGTTTGTGATTTGTCTTTTTCAAAAATCCGTATATTTTTCAAAAACAAACACCAACTCATCTTTTCCTTAATTATCATAACGCTGCCACTTGTGCTAAACCATTTAGTGCATGCTCGACTGGACACGGGATTCTAATGCCCGCCTTTTCCGCGTTCCTCCTATCGACTCCGAAGTCGGTAATTCTACGTCTACTTTTTCTTTACCCACCACACCCACTTCGATGGATAATTCTCTATCGAACTTCTTTAACACTACTCTGCCGCCGTCCGCAGGTGCGCAGAATCCATCCCGCATCTCTCTCCAAGAGAGATGTTATCCTATGCGAGGTCCTCTTTCGACCTGTCTCACCATTCCACCAGCCAATGGGGACAATTTTGAAATAAAACCCCAATACATCAATCTTCTACCCAAATATCACAGTCTCGAGTCTAAAGACGCATATGTCTTTATTACCAAATTTGAAAATGTATGCGCTATGATGGGTACTTTACAGCTTTCTGTGGATGCTCTGCGTTTGCATTTTCTCCCATTCACCTTGTGCGATATAGCCGAGAAGTGGCTTTATAACACAGCCGCACATTCTATTTCAAATTGGGGAGAATTCGTAAAAGCATTCCTTAAGAAATTCTACCCGAATCATAAAACGGCTCGAGTCCGTACCGAAATAAATCAATTCATCCAGCTTCCAAATGAACCATCCTCGAAGTGTTTTGTACGCTTCAAGGATCTGTTAGTTCAATGTCCACATCACGGAATTCCTAGATGGGATCTGTGCAGAATCATATATGAGGGCATTAATCCTACCACAAAACAGACCCTTGAATCCATGTGTTAAGGCACCTTCATGACTAAAGATGATGGTGAAGCCTGGAGATTCTTAGAAGATTTCGCTGAAAAATCTTTACAGTGGGAGAGTGTAAGTCAACCATCGTCTAGGGGTGGCAATAACCAATCTGATGTTTCCATAGGAGTTAGAGCTGAAATGTCAGCAATGCAAAAGAAACTCGAAACTATGGAAAATAAATTTTTAGTAGTCGCCCTGAATCAGATGCCACTCTCCAAAACTGTCTGTGGATGCTGTTCTGATCCAACACACCTAACAGAAGAATGTCCATTGAATTCTCCGTTTCAAGGTCAAGAGCATACCAATGCTGCTTACAAACAAAGACCTAGAAACGATCTGTATTCTTCCACTTATAATCAAGGTTGGAGGAACCACCCTAACTTTGCTTGGAACCAATCACAAAATCAAAACACGGTTCCAAAGCAAAACAACTTTCAAAGGGCTCCTCCACCATAATAGCAACCACTTCAATTGAGTCAGCACCCCTACCAGTCACAAAACTTTCAAAATTCGGCTCACACTTCTGCACCATATGAAAATTCTCTGCAAATGGCCGGTACTGATAATTCTTCTGCACTCAAACGAACCTTGGATACTTTTATGAAACAATCCATCCAAGTGACGGCAAATTTCCAATCTTCCTTCGATAATACGATGAAGGGCATTGTCTCTCAAAATGAAAATATTAAATCGATGGAAGCACAAATTGCCCGTATAAATGCCGAATTGAGTGCTAGAGAGAAAGGGAAACTTCCAGCTCAACCTGTACCCAATCCTGGTTATTCACATCATGTGAACGCTATCACCACGCTGAGATCTGGAAGAGTGCTTGACAACCGGGTCGGTAAAGAGATTGATAATAATGAAGAATCAATCGATGATACCCCGGCTGAGACCTTTCCTTCCACTTCTACTTCTACTTCTGACCCCAGTTCGTCTACCCCACCATTTTCTTCCGAGCCTATTCTCCGTTTTCCTCTAGGCTCGACACCTCAGCAAACCTCTTCTAGTCTACCAAAAACGATCCCCACTCCTATTCTTAGATCGTTCCAACCCACACGATCTTCTCCAATGTTGGACCCCGATCTTATTGCTCAAGCTCCTTATCCGAATCGGTTAAGGGGAAACAGACCAAGTCCGCAAATGAAGAAGATCACTGAAATCTTTAAACAGGTTAACATCAACATCTCTCTTCTAGATGCTATATAACAAGTCCCCGCTTATGCGAAAATTCTCAAAGACTTGTGCACTAGAAAGAGGAAGACTCAAGTGCCAAAGAAGGTTTTCATGTCAAAGACTGTAGACACAGCTTTTCCCCAACAATTACCAAGGAAACGTAAGGATCCTGGCTATCCTACTATTTCTATTTCTATTGGGGATAAACACATTAACCGTGGTCTACTTGACCTTGGCGCAAGTGTTAACCTGCTTCCATACTCGGTTTACGAGCAGTTAGGGATCGGAGAGTTGAAACCAGCTCCCTGCACTCTACAGATGGCCGACCGATCAATCACCAAACCTAGGGGTGAACTAGAGGATGTGTTGATAAAAATCGGGGAATTTGTATTCCCTGTGGACTTTATTATACTTAATACACAGACTGTAGCAAACCCACGGAATCAAATTCCGGTGATTCTTGGTCGCCCCTTTTTGGCCACTTCCAATGCTATAATCAACTGTCATAATGGCTCTATGACCCTATCCTTCGGGAAGATGTCAATTGAGCTGAACATATACAAGTTGGGAAGTGTACCCTCCGAACCTACTGCTTAGGTCTGTTCTATCGAATTAATGGATGTCGACAGCAGCGAATTTGACGATCCTCATGAGACTGATCTAGACTCTTTTCATATACTGTTGTTTGACCCAACTATGTATCATGCACATACGGACTCTTCCACCGAGTTGTCCGGGTCAACAACTAACACTGATTATGAACCGTTTTTGGAGTCTGAAGATCATCCCGCGCTTTGTGATGACATTATTCTTCGGGGTATCGATGAGAGTTTTGAGGAAATCTTCACTGATGAGCTCGCATTTTTAGCAAACACGGGTGTTGAGATGAATCATCTCCAAAACGAAGAAATTGAACCTCCACCCCTTCTTCTGGGCTATAAAGAGAATGCGAGTAATCCATCACAATCACTGTGTCGTCTCTCCAAAACAAGACGCAAACCCTCTCCTTCACACCACTTAACTCTTCCCCACTTCTTTCTGGAATCATATAACATGTTCTTCCACCAACCGATGCACTACACTAATAAAATCTTCGAATGGTTGGTGTTGACTTTCGGTCTTTGCAAAGCTTGGCATTGACCAATAATTTTGACCCCCTCTTGTGATTTTCAAACCTTAACATTGTTTAACTCAAGTTTGGGGGGTGTATTTTTGGCTCTTGAAAATAACTGTTGTCCTCAATATTGTGAGCCAAAAATAAGTTTGGGGGTGGATTTTTCACTTTAAGATATTTTGCTCCCGCTAATAAATTGTCCTCCCATGCTTACATGTTTTTGTGATTTAGCAGAAGGCAACAGTGAGGACACTGTTGAAAACAAGTTTGGGAGAGGTTTGTGCTTATTTGCGCATCACTTTGCATCATACATTGCATCAGCACAAAACATATAAAAAAAATATTTTGTACATAAATAAGATAATAAAAGATTAGATAGTGAAAAATTACATCCAAAAGATTAGAAAAATTTAAGAAAACCAAGAAAATTAGAAGTTTTCATAAACGAACTAGTAACAAGTAGTTATGAGCCGTTGTCCCAAGGGTTAGTAAGATGAAGGAAGTCACTAATCTGAGGATAAAAATAAGTCTGAAAAATTGTTCCTATTCTGGAAGCCAAACATTTGAATGTTGATACCCTACTATACGCACTTATACATGTCTTGAAACTTGGGATAGTAGAGGATATCTTGAAATGCTCTTGTCTAAAAGCCAAAGTATGAAGGAAATAAAAAAATGAAGAAAATATAAAATGGTGTAGAAAAAAATGAACACTGGTTTTGTTATCGTCAAGGCAGCAATAAAAAAATATAGTAAGGGTGCTTCATCACCTAGTGCCTTAGACCAACTGGTTTGGGAGTCACTGCTAAGCCTTAGGTGGTGCAAGACGAGGAAAATGCTAATACACCGTATAAGCAAGCACATGAGTAATCGGTCGGTTAGTACCTCAAGAAGTATTAACGGTCGCATGAAAAATGTGTGAGCAAATCCATCTAAATATTCATTGATTAAAAAGTACTGAGGTGATGGACAAGAGTATGATAGCTTGAATTGAATTCTTGGAGTGTAGGGATGTCTTTTATACACACGTAGGGTTATATGATCGATATTTGGAAGAAAGATAGGAATGAAGAATAAAGACGATGTTTTATTGAGGGATGACGTGATTTCTAACATTTTTTTCATGACTATTAAGATAGGGCTCATGACAACTGAAAAGCTAGTATAGTTGGAAACTCTAATTTTCAAAGTCTTTCTTTTATAATTCTTATCTTTACATGTAACTTTCACGGTCTTCCTTTTATTATGGGATTTTGTGGGTGCAATCCGTTGAAAACCCTCAGGAGACAGCACTACTCCTACTAGGGACACCTAGATGTTTAAAGGCTTGTTGCACGTGCTCAGTGCAATCGTGTTGCCTACGAAAGTGTGCTAGTTAGTTTTCCTTTTTCTTATATTTTCTCCTTCTTTCTAATAAAAAAAGTTTGCTCGAGACGACCAAAATTAAGTTTGGGGGAATTTGATCAGTCGAAAATATTGCATTTTTAACACATCAATTTCCCTACTATTTGCAATCATCTAAAGGTGTTCGGTATAAATATAGCACATATTTGCAAATTGTCTGTAAAATACCAAATAACTTGTGTTATACATTATAACCGGCATTTTAAGGGAAATTGAGTGTTTATTATTGCACGCATGATCTTTTGTGAATCAACACTTATCTCGAGATTGTGTGCAGGAAATTCTCCAGGTAAAAGAGCCGAAACCGTTAAAAGGGCAGATAAAAATACGCCAAGTCCAAGACTTGTGATCTGGCAGTGAACAATAAAGTATAAAAAGATTCCAGATATAAAATAAGGCCCTATGGATCAGCACCAAAACACCCAGGAATTTCTAGACATCAATGCAACCAAACGGCCGTGGATCCGCGGCCGAATGGGCAGATCCGCCGCGGATCCGCGGCCAAGAGAACACGTCATCGGCAGATCGACTTCTCAGGGTTCTCTTCTCAAGTACAAAACTTCTTCAAGACGCTTTAAATCTCCAGAAGCTTCTCTCTAACAGCCCAGCTTCTCATGCAAGCCTAATACCTACCAAGCTTCTCAAGCAAGCTAGATAACTAACTCAATCTAGAAGATTCCCTAATAACTACCAAGTTTGCAGGAGAAGCTAAACCTAGCTTAGCTTCTAAAGGAAGCTAAACCTAATCAAGCTTCTAAGAGAAGCTAAAGAAGAAGGCTATAAAAGGGGACCCAAGGCTTCATTCTAGAGCTTATTGAAAATTGAGCCAAAAATCCACAAGTTGAGTGACACAACTTGTGCATCCAAACCCTAGCCCAAATCCAATTCCAAAAGCCAATTCAAGATCATCGAGTACCAAATCAAGCAATAATCCATCAAGCCTTTTTGAAGCAATGCCGATCTTCATCCGAGCAAGTGATCCACGACGATCCGCGACTCACGAAGACGATGCGAAGCTAGTTCGACGATCGAGTTCTCTCCTCAATTCTTGTAGTCTTGAGTGAATTGTAACGAAATGTTGAATAATAAAAGGTGAAATTCTTGAACTTGCTTTTCTTTACATTTGAGCATTGTGATGAGTTACCAATTCTTGATTATTTTCTTGTTCATGATGCTTGAGTGAAAACTCCGCTCGTGGAGGAATCGAGAGAATAGATAGATGATGATGATTAAATTGTTGAACGATTCTTAAGTCTCATGAGTTTTGTAAACTCTAGGAAATTGAGTCATCGACAACCTAGTTTCGAGCGAGATATTTTCTTGAATATTTTCGCTCTTAATTAGAGATCGACGATCGATGATTGAATTTCTTAGAGGCTAGCATTTGAATGATAATCAATGAAAGGACAAGGGATGATCATGAAGAAACCCTTGTTTCTTCGATAAATCTCTAAATCTCGTTGATCGTCATCGATCTAGCAACAAATCATCAATGAATAAGAATATGTAATCACAAGTCTTCATCATCACTATTGATTCGATCGATTCCTACGAGCCTCATTACAAATCTTGATAACTAATTCAATTTGGACAATTCTTGATTCTTGATCTTTATTTTCTCTTGATTCTTGAAACTAAAATTCATAAATCTTGAATCAAATTTTCTTTTCTTCTTTAATTTTCGAATCAACTAAAACAAATACGAGCAAATCTCACTTTCCCTGTGGACGATCCGCACTCGCTAACGAACCTACAATTGACACCATTATTGATTGCGGTTTACAAATTTCTTTGGTTGTGATCTTTACACTTTTCTACCTACACATCGAGAAATTAGATCAATCAGCTGTCGTCTTTTGTGGCTTGACAGGATGGTCCTTCTCTTACCGAACTTTTACCTTTTTCTGTCGGCGAGAGTAATCTTGATCAATTACAGAGTCCTTAACCTGTCGCCAGACTTTGTAAATTTTGGAAGAAAGCCGCTGAGGGGGCTGCTCCGGCTTTGTTTCTGTGACATTCTCCACGGGTGGAGGAGATCTTTTCAGTACGGTGGTGGGTGAATTCCTGCGCACCCTGTTAAGCAGCTCGAAACTGTTCTCAGTTGGAACAGCAGCATTGACTTCCACCATTAGGGCTGGTGGAGTTAGCCCAGAGGGGGAGTTGCCCCCAGCCTTCCGTACTCGACGCCAGTGACGACGGCGAGCATGTCGCGCAGATGGTGTTGGTTTAGCTATGGGGATGGCTTTGTCATGCCCCCTGTTCTGGTGAGGCGCTTTTGGTACCAGCCTCTTGAAGACCGACGTCCGTTGAGCAGCAATATCCAATCTGTCAAAGACAGACCTCTGGGCAGGAACGGGAGCCGGAGTGGCCAACCTCGTAAAGACTGATCCTTTGACGGAAGAAGCTTCTTTAGTGACCTCGATAGTCGGAATGGCTATCCACTTTGGGATGGCTGCTTCAGGTATCGTGGGCTTCTTGACTGGCCCATTGGAGTTCAGGCTCAGCCAATCGAAGACTGATGTTGTTGGCTTGACATCGGATGACCCATTGAGAGGGGCCGTGGTGGTAGTGAGCCGATCAAAGACCGACTTCTTTTGCGCTTCTTGCGGCAGCGGGATGTTAACACTCACTGGTGGGAGCATGGTCCCGAAGAACAACCCGGTGGTAGCCTGCGTTACCTGCTCTTCTGGCACTGTGAACAGGGAGGCCGCCTGGGGCCCGTAATGTTGGATATATGTATGCCCTAGAGGCCATTATATGATAGTGGATGTATCTATACATGTATATATATATATTCAGTATGCATTCTTGCTCGACATGATAGTATGCTATCTGGTTGTTCTTTATCTGACATGTTGATTTGATCATGCTTTTATTCATTCATACATGCTGATAAAGCCCTGAGGATATCGGCTTGACTACTCTGATTATGATGGAGATCATACTAGTGGGACATCTGTAGTCTATAAGCATATCCTGGAACGTCCCTAGTCGTAGGTATATCGAGACGGGGTATTGATATACCAGAGTAGACTAGCGTATATGATACTAGACCCATACGATGGGCGATGAATGTTCCCACATTCATCGATGTTTGACATCAAGATCATATACGGGTGCTCAGTGGTGACTGGGTACACTGGACGGACTCGCCGAGAACTCCTATATGGAATTATATCTATCGTCGGATAGCAGTTTTCAGGTGACACTGGTACAGGTTAGTCTGTAGACCCGAGATCGTCATGGAGTCTTGTGTGTTCTCCCACTGTACTTTGATTGCCACTCTACCATGGCTCTACTGAGTCGTGCAAACAGGCGGCCGTTGGGTACAGTCCCGAGACACACGAAGGCGATGAGCGATAGGAGGGGTTTCGTCTCTCCCGATATAGGGAGTTGATGCTGTGTTGTGCCCGACTGGTTATATCAGAAAGTCCCTGGCCAGGGCTGATGAGATTTACTGATAAGTGTTATCAGCAGTTTCTCGAACTGTTATAGACCATTCAACGGTACGACTTATTGAGTCATTAGGGTCGACGTGACCATCCCTAGACTCGATATGCGGCATATCTGACGAAGAGACCGGACTGTAGGGTAGTGTTGCCGGATGGCTCGACGAGAGTTGTAACAGGTTCGCTTGTTTTCTTCTGATCGCTCAATACCCGGGTGGCCGTTACGTTTAGCTGACCGCTTGTGGCTTGGGGGTGCTTGATGTGATCATCACCCACTGCCGGCGTATTGACGAGTCTTAGAGTCCCACATAGGAGTTACCTAGTCCAGGCGAAACGTTGTGGTGCGCGTATGTGATATGCGCTTGGACCCGATTAAAATGCGTGTATGGGATACCGTATATTAATTGGGCGGCTTGCTAATGGTCGGGTCGTATGTGATATGACCGGATTAGTGAATCAAGTGTTGATTTATCATTAGCTTCTCACTACAAATCCTATCTTGTTTATTTTGGATGTATGCATGCATGTATGCATTCATTCTTGTTCATGCACATATGGATGTGCATGCACACATGCATACATACATCATTTGATCATGGTTGCTTATACAATGAGAATGGTGGCAATATAAGAATCACACCATGGTTATTTTTTTGGATTATTATTGTTTTTAAATTAAAGCAAAAAGAAAATGAAAATGGGTTAAATCATTAAGGGTTTCTACACTCTTCTTAACCTTACCATGCTCACCTAACTTTTAACCCATGGTTTATTTTCTTTTTGTGCTTTTAACTTAAATCCAATAATATTTTTAGATCTAACCATGGTTGGGTATGAGAAAGAAAAAATATATATATGCTTATTTTTCTTTTCTCTTACAATGGTTCTATTATTCTCTTCTTCAAAAAAGACCACCATCTTCATCAACCTTGATGCTTTGCTCTCTAGTTCTTTCAAGAGAGCAAAATACTCATAAAAATAGGATTTTGAAGTGAGATCTTTAGCCACAACATCATTCTACTCAAGTTTAGCCAACTTGATTAGAGTGTTCTCTTGGTTTTTCCAAAGTTGCTAGCTTGGACGGGAAACTCCGGGTGGATCGTCGTGGACGTGAGAGGACTACAAGTGGACCTTCTTCCAACACCCAAGAGTCTAAGGAGTCAAGCAAAAAGGGAGCTACAAAGGTTGTAGTCTCGAAACCCTTATTTTTATTAGCTTAAAGTTTAGTAACCCTAATTTTCTAGGATCGATTCCTTTGCGTGTTTGTTTAGCACCATCAAAATACATACTTTGAGACATGTGATGCTTCAAAACTCATTATAGGGTGCTAGACTAACCTTACACGTAAGTTACACCTCCAGATGAGGTGGAATGGAAGTTGCAGTTGCAGCTGGAACATTTCGTGCAAGTATACGCCATTGATCTTTCGTTTTCTGCACCGAGCAAGACACTAAATCTTAGTACCTCGAACCTAAGGGCAACCATATCAAACCGCTATTCGTTCGTGAATACGACACACGAAGTGTGGAGCGGAAAGAGGAAAAGGTCCTACCGGGTGTGCCAGAATCTGTTCCCAGCCGAAACACGCGGGAAGACGCGGTAAATGTCTCGCCTGAATTTCGGGGCAGATGCTAATTGGTGCTATCCTTCCACCTCTCCGAAGATACCAAGTTGATTTATAGCACCATGTATCGAAGGTTTAAACGGATGCGTTCGATGTAGCAAACTTCGTCAGATTCCCCCTCGTTTGAGGGGTTTTTGATTGTGGGGACGCTCTTCCCTACAGGCGCAAGCCCCTGCAGTTAATTACGCTACCGCATCGCGGTAAAAACTTTCTCCTTCTCCAGATGGTCACTTCGTGTCGTGGGTGTTAGTTTTGTTTGTGGTTGCCCGTGGATTGTATACGGAGACTAATTTATGTTGTCGCCCGTAGGGCGTGAATTAGTCCAAATCCGTATCTTCTTAGATTTGGGTTTGGGGGTTGGGTTTAAGGATACGTTAGCCTCATTTGTGACTAAGATCAACTTAAACGTAAGTTAAGGATATGTTAGCCTAATTTTTAGACTAAGATCAACTTAACGGGATCGTTTAGATCCAACAAGAGAGCAATTGGGCTTTATTGCTTAGTTTAGGGACGTTGCGGTCGATTAGTTTAAGGACATTACGGTCCAACGTTAGTTTAAGGACATTACGGTCCAGTGTTAGTTTAAGGACGTCTCGGTCCAGTGTTAGTTTAAAGATATCGCGGTCAAGGTTAAAGACATCATAGTCCGTGAGTTTAAAGACCCCACAGTCCGAGGTTAAGGACATCGTAGTCCGTGGGCTTAAGGACCCCACAGTCCGAGGTTAAGGACATCGTAGTCCGTGGGCTTAAGGACCCCACAGTCCATGAAATGTGTGGTTGTTGGGACCCGTCACCTCTTTGAAGACGTTGAAGGATTACAGCGACAGATATCAGAGGAGTAAAGAGATGTACCCTCGAACCGGTGTGAGTAGGTTGAAAGATCTATAGTCCAATTTGGGACTAAGATCTGTTAAATATTCATGAGCAGATGGGCTCAATTAAATATAAGTTAAGGACTTATGGTCATTATTGGGCTAAGTCCAATAAATGTTTAACATTTTTATTCTGGCTATTGAGCCTTTATTTGGGCTTGTCCCTTCTGACAATATTTTTGTCTTTTTATTGAATGCTGAGCATTCACCAGAGCTCTGGACTTATTAAAGAACAATTTATGTTCTGTCAGCGCAACACGTGGCGCGCCAGGCGCTTTGCGCAGTGCGCTTCTGCTATGTGGCGCACATGCAAGGGACACGTGTCGCATTCAGCGCTAAGTGCTAGATGATGAGCTCATGATACCAGTTTATGAGCGTTGAGCGCTAGTCCATGAGCGCATTACATTTTCAGTTTAGTGGCGCACACGTGAGTGACACATGGTGCGCTTGGCGCTGAGCGCCAGCCCATGAGCGCAGTGCGCTATTTCAGAAGCGCAAAATGCAAGTTGTTAATTGGGGCATACATGGTTGACACGTGGCGCATTTTGGCGCTGAGCGTCGGTACAGAGAGCGCAGAAGCACAGTTCAAGAGCGCAAGGCGTAGTTCAAGAGCGCAAGGCGCATTTGATCAATTTTATGATCAGGGAACAAATTTATGTTCTTTTAAAAGAGACCTTGTCTCAAGATTTAAGAACAATAGTTCTTATTTTTGCAGGAGAGATTTTCAATCTCTTATTTTGATGAAAGGTTTTGCTTTTACAGATCCATGATCTGTGAGAAGAAATATGTTCTTCTTTTATTTTATGATGAGATCTTTTTGATCTCTTTTGTGAAAGACTTTTTGTCTTGTAGATCTAAGATCTTTTTTTTAAAGAAAAGAATTCTTATTTTTAATTATGAGATGATTTCATCTCTTTGTTCATCACCATTCTTTTTACCTTGAAGAAAAAAAATCTTCTTTTGCTGAGAGCTATGCTTCTCTTCCTTTGAATTTTTCAAAGTTTATGCGGGGTTTTTTTATATCAGACTTGAAGTCTTGGGGCCTTTTTATAGGGCAAGCTGATTTGTTGAATCAGTTAAAAAGATCTTTCTCTGATTGATTTGTAGGGTTCCTAGGCAGTCATACAAGGGTCTATAAGGCATCAACCATGCCCGATTTAAAATTTAGACGTGCCGAAACAACCCAAAGCCGGGATCTTTGCTAAATTATTAGGGTTTAACATGCAAGTAAATATCTTTACAACTAAGAGTGAGGGATTACAACCTTTGTAGTCCGCTCCTTCGCTTCATAAGCTCCGAGTAGAAGTCCCTTCGCCGCGATCCACAATCTCCCAGACTCAAGAGAGGCTCCACAACTCGAACGATCCATGCTAGCTTGTAGTCTTCCTTTTCTCCGATGATCTACCTCGAAGTTTCTATAACTCAAGTTCTCTCTCTCTAATGAAGTGAACACCCTAATCTAATTGGCTAGATTAGATGAGGATGATGAAGTAGTATTTGTGCTCTCTTTTTATTTCAAATTCTCACTCTTTATCATCACAAAATCAAAACCTAGAAAGCTTTCTCAAAACTCAAGGAAGAAGAAGAATAATGAATTAAAAAACCTTTTGTGATGAATAATGAAATGATATATGATTACAAATGCAACCATGGTCAACTATGACAAGGCTAACCCATGTAGAGATTTAACTAGGGTTAAGGGTGTGGTTTGGGTTTACAAATATCTCACAAAAATATCTTTGCAAAAAACAAAAGAAAACCTTCTAGAAGGTTCATGAATGAACTAACCCAAATCAAACCCTAACCATGTTTAATCTCCACTAATCATGTTGCATTAGTAATTATAATATGTTACAATATTATATATCACATATATAATATATTTTGTAACAAAATAAAATAATACAATTAACAAATATCACATATATATCAATGTATTATCCGGTGAGAAAATAAAATATTAAAGCGAGCCAATATTAGATAATGTAATGTAATATATCACATATATAACTATACATTATATTATCGAATCAACACTTGATCCGACAATCCGGCTATATCGCATATAACCGATTAATATTATCATGTACCGATTCATCGAATCAACACTTGATCCGATGACCCGGCTCATATCAAAATATCGCGAGAATAGAATACGGTATCTCATATCGCATTATCCTCGGTCCTGCACATATCACATATGTGCCCCTACTCCGTTTTGCCTGAGTCATGAAACCTCTGTGTAGGACTTTAAAGAATCGTCAATACACCGGCAGTAGGTGATGATCATATCAAACACCCATAAGCTGCAAGCAGTCAGCTAAACGTAACAGCCACCCAGGTATTGAGCGATCAGAAGATCAACAAGCAAGCCTGTACATTCTCCTGTGAATCCAAATCAGTAACACTCCCGTACAGTCCAGTCTCTTCGTCTGATATGTTGCATATCTAGTCTAGGGGTGGCATACGTCAGACCCCAGTAACCGATAAGTCGTGTCGATGTGAGGCTCATAACAGGTCGAGAAACAACTGATAACACTTACCAGTAAATCTCTATATCAGCCCTGGCCAGGGACTTCCAGTTATAGCCAATCGAACACAGCACAACATCAACTCCTTATACCGGGAGAGACGAATCCCCTCCTATCGTTCATTGCCTCCATGTGATTCGGGACTGTACCCAAAAGCCACCATTTTGCACGCCCTCTTGGACATGGTAAGGTGAAAATCAAAGCACAGTGGGAATCACACAAGACTCTATGACGATCTCAGGTCTACAGACTACCCTGTACCTGTGTCACCGGAGAACTGCCATCTGACGTGAAGTATAATACCATCTGGGAGTTCTCGGTGAGTCCGTCCAGTGTACCCAGTCTCCACTGAGCACCCGACACCATCCTTGATGTCAAACACCGATGGATATGGGATCATCCATCGCCTATCATACGGGTCAAGATGCGTATACGCTAGTATACTCTGGTGTATCGATGCCCTGTCTCGATACACCCTCGACTAGGAACAGTTATAGGATGTACTCATCGACTACCGTGGCCTCACTAGTATGATCTCATCATAGTCCCAGTAGTCGAGTACAGATCCTAAGGGGTTTATCAACATGTGAGAGTAAGACAGTAAACTAATATAAGTCAACATGTTAAGATAAAGAGAAACCAAATAGCATACTATCATGACGAGCAAGAAAGTCCTCTCTATATATATCCAAGCATCCATTATGATATACATCATATGTACAACAATGGCCTCTAGGGTATATACATAACTAACATGATTTGGGGATGTTTCCCCACCATTGGATCTTTGATCCTAGAGTTTCTGTTTTACAGAAGGCAATCTTCTTGTTTTTAACAAGATTGAAAAAATCTTTCCATAACAGAATTTAATTCTGATTAATTAATGATTTATCATTATTACTAGATCTTTTGATCTAACAGTGGGGAGTTTTTTAATTCCAGCGCTAGTGCATCCGTGCTTTGCACATGGTGCGCTGCTCAGAGCGCAGCGCACTTTGCGCTAGCGCACCTGTGTTTGACACGTGGTGCGCTGCTCAGAGCGCAGCGTGCCCTGCGCAGCGCACCCGTGTTTGATACGTGGCGTGAAGCGTGCCTAGCGCTAGCGCACACATGGTGCGCTGCCTAAGGCGCAGCGCACTTGGCGCTGCATCTGAAGCGTTGCTTCAATTTTAAAATTTGAATTTCAAACAGAGCTTTTCTCTGATTGGAGGAAACACACCTAATCGGTTGGATTCATAAGGATTTGATTATAACAGGAGAATGCGTCCATAAAGGTTAGTAGCTCGTGACTGGCCGAGCTATCTACCAGCTGATTAAGAGAAAGCGGTAGTTGTCCTTTGGGCAGGCCTTGTTCAGATTGGTGAAGTCGACGTATATACACCACTATCCTCTTGTCTTTTTGACCATGACCACGTTGGCAGCCAGGCTGAGTAGTCCAGATCCCTGATGAAGTTGGCCGCGAGCAGTTTGTCCACTTCTTCCTCAATCTTCTTTTGCTTGATAGGCGAGAAACTTCTTTTCTTCTGTCAGACTGGTTGGGCTTTCAGATCAATCCTGAGCTTATGCGAGATCATCTTGGGGTCGATCCCCGGTATGTCCGCGAGAGTCCAAGCGAACATGTCGGAGTTGTCTTTTGTTTCCCCAGTCAGGAGGGACCCAATTTGGATGGTCCGATTGTTTTTCCCTTAGTTGTAGGGAACCTCGGTCAGGGATTCTACTAGGGAACCCCAGATCTCTTTCTTATCTTCTCGTGTATCCAGCGATTCCCGGGTATCACACGGTCCGTCGGTAAAATCAACCTCTTTTTCCTCGGGAAATGCCGTGGCGAGACATACCTTGGCGATTTGCCGGTCTCCTAGGCCCGGCCTATTCCACCCTTGCCCAGAGAAAACTTGAGCGTGAGGTGGTAGGTCGAGATCTGAGCTTATAGTGCATTTAAGGTCGGGCGACCCATGAGGATGTTGTACGAGGATGGAACCCATGCGACGAGGAAATTGACCATCATTGTTCGAGTTTGCCGGCCTTTTCAATATTGAAAGGGAGAGTGATTGTCCCCTCAGGTTGGACGAAGTGATTGGTGAATCTCGAGAGAAGGTGTGAGGTCAGTTAAAGATCGGACGGGTTTAATCTCATACGCTGGAAGCAGGCGTAGAATAGGATTTTCGTCGAGCTTCCTGAGTCGACGAGGATTCTCCTGACTTCGTATTTGTTCACTCGGGCCATGATCGCCAGAGGATCATTGTGCGGCCAGATATGCCATATAGGTCCTCGTCGTTGAAGGTGATTGGGGTAACCTTCTTCCTCTTCTTGGAGAGGGAAGCGTCCAAGGTCTTGATTGGCCGGATATGACGGGTGTCCTCATTGCTCGGACTCGAGCCAATAGAAACGACCATGATCTGTCCGACTGTCAGTTTTCCCGCAGGTTGTTGCTCGGCCTGCTCCCTATCCGCCTGATGTTTGTCTCGCATGTATTTCGCCAGGTGTCCGTTGAGGATCAGCTCCTCGATATAGTCGTGCAGCTTTTTGCAATCCTCGGTCGGGTGCCCTTGCGTTCGATGTTAGGCACAAAAAGGGCTACAGATTCATTTGCCCGGCCTTTGTTTCGTCGGTGGCAGCTTGAAGAATCCCTCGCTTTTCGCTTCTTCCAACAGCTCGACTTGCGAGACGTTCAAGGGCGTGTAATCGTGGAACCTTGGAGAGTAAGGTTTCGGATGATCAAGCTTCTTCTTTTCTTCTTGGTCCCTCTTTTTTCAGTCTTCCTGGTGGAGATGAGCATTGATCTTGGACTCGAGTTAGATTTCTCGCTCGGTCCAAACCTTCACCTCGGCTATGGTTTCGAGTTGGATTTCACGCTCGGTCCAAACCTTAACCTTGGCCATGTTTTTAAATTATGCTAATATAAAAGAGCAGAGCCACTCTTTATGCCTAAGATCAGACCTTATGGCGGTTATGAACGTCTCTTCCTGGTGCTCAGGCACTGTCATGCCCCGCTTCTCAGTAGATGGAAACGGTAACGTGGCAAGCCCGCAGCATATTTATCCCGAGAAGGTCATTCCCTAAATAACTATACTAAGTGTATTGAAACAATAATACACAATACAAGAATAAATGGAGACTGTAAAAATTTTCAACAAGCATCTTCATTTGCATTCAACTTCCAATATTTACAAATATATGAGTTTATACTGGAAAGTAAATACAATAAGTAAAATGCCTAAACAAGTGGCATATATAAACTGAAGAAAAGTGAAGCTGAGCTAGCCTTGAGTAGCGATCTGGTTGTATTCCTCCTCTATGGCTTCCACTTTCTCTGTCTCGACCGTATCTGACGAGCATTCTAAGAGAAGAAAAGTGGATGAAATTCCCGTTAGCGATCTAGCGCTCGGTAAGTCCCAAAGATAAGTAAGGGTAAAAAAAATGACAATTGTGGAATATTTATATGATGAGTAAGAGTATATGATCATGGGTAAATATATTCTATAGGTCTCTATATGGTCACCGTGTTAACGTTAAGTTCCAAGTGTGGATATCAACGCAGCTGTAGAAGTATTCACAAGCTCAAGAGTGGGGCCTCAGGAGCAAGGAAACACAGGCCCATTTCATGTGTTAGCATCGAGGATCTAGGCCATGGATGAGTCAACCCGATTGATATTCTAGTAAAATCAAAAAAGAGGTTAATACGGGACTCCTGAAACTCCGTTGGATTCACATAAGAAACTATCCCGAACACCCCGAGTATAATCTATTATAACTGGTTAATATACTTAATTGATTTTATTGATTGATTGATATGTCTTGATCGAAACCATAGATTGCAAAAGGTGTAGAATGTAGTCAAGTGAGCCGAGTAGTATGTGAGTTATGACAATTGCAATCTTGGTTCGAGTAGTTTGGGTTTGAGTTCATATTTGAGTTTGGATTCGAGTTTATGTCATTTTCATAGGAATTGATTTAAACCATTAAAAATCTTATGTTCGGGAGAAATCGGCAACTGCTGTACATGGACGGCAGGATTTGTGTCTTTTTCCAACACAATTGCCATTGATAACTCCGTTAAGTTGTCTAACCTGAATAGGCAAGCAATCACTTTCTTCGGCTTGCTGGGATTCAAGAGAAATGATACCGCTTAAAGCTATATTAATTCTAGAGTCCTTAAAATATTGTTTGCATATCCCGAGAGGGTTTTATGAAAAATACTTTAATATAGTTTAAAAATAAATCTCGAGAGTGATTTATAATATTTAGGATTTTCATGAACATGTATTTTAATTATTGTGGTATTTTGGTGATAAAACCTAGTTTTTTGAAGGTTTATGGTACTTTTGTGAAAACTACTACTTTTGGAAATTTAGTGGTATTTTATTAAGAATTCTAATCTTTCATTTTAAAAATATAGTTTCTTAATTTTTTGATTGAAAATACGGATTCATAATTTTAATATAATTTTTCAAAATTTTGTTTTGTTTAGAAAAGTCACATTTGTTAAAAATCGTATTTTATTTCCTTTCGAGATCGGATATTCCGTGACGAGTTCTGCATCTCGCTCTATGATCCTAAGGATGTGCGATAATCCGCACCATCTATTAACGGGTCCCCTAACGAGGGTTGTAGAGGCGAAATTGCTAAGGATTTCAAAACACCGATTAAAAGAAACCCGTTTTGTAAAGGTGTGGTATTTTAATGTAAAAGTTATTCTTTAAATTAGCTATATATTTAGAGTACCATACTATGAAACCATAGTGTGTGTGTGGGGTAGGTCGTTACCCCGTGAAGTTTTCCTGAAGGTGTCTTTTTAACAATTATTGAAAAGGGGTTATATTAAAGTTCATGGTATTTTAATGAAAAGTTCGTTTTATGATAGTTTCACATGAAAGTTTTGATTAAACTCAAAGCTAAATGATTGTAAACCAAGTTACAAGTAGTGCGAGAAAGTTATTTTGACTTATTTGGCTTTAAAGAGGGGAGTACTAAGGTTAAAAATCACTTATATCCCCAACTCCACTTTTCCGATATGTTTTTAGAAGATGGTTTTAAGATGAAAGAAAGAGAGAGAAGAGGGACTTACTCGCTGTGTAGTGTTGGAAAGAGATTAAAGAAGAGAGGGGGATTCATGTGGCATCGCGGAAACTCCGAAAATGGCTTCGATCTTCGATGGAAAAAGTTTGGACGCTAACTCCACTTGCACTTAGGAACTTTTGGAATGATTTTGATAGAAATTTTCAGAATAGAGAGAAGATAGGGCATAGGGTGGTTTTTATAGTGAAGAATTAGGGTTTGGAAATTAAAAATGTGGATTAAAAGAATTTAAATGGTGTTAAATGGTGAATTGAAAGGTCTCTGTTTGATTGCAGAGAAATCAAATAGTGCAGAGGAGTTGAAGAGGTGTGTGCGCAAAGCACGGAGGGAATTGGAGCTATCCTAACCATCGGCGCCGGCCCAAGAGGGAAAAACGGTGGTCGGATCTTGAAGCCTTGCCTCCATATTCATGCCACCTGTCAAGCTGGGTGTGTACACCTCATTGCACCTGTTTGATTTTTCTGAAACTTTTCGTTTCTCCATGTATTGCACGTGCAACTCTTGGGCTTCTGAAAAATTAAAAAGAAAAATCTTAAAAATAATTGGGTCTGATAGGAATTGAACGCACATGCTATGTCACAGCAGTGTAGAGGCTTTACCAGTGAGCTACAAATTGCTTCTTGTTTTTATTTAACAAAAATAACTTTTAACTCTTACACAGGCTGTAATACCCTTTACTGTGAAATAACAAGAAACTTATGTACATGAATTTTAGAGTCGTTACATTCTACCTTCCTTATAAAAATTTCGTCCTTGAGATTTACAATTTCATAGAGACTAATTTTCAAAATGGTAAGGGTATCGTGTACGCATATCTTCTTCTCTTTCCCAAATTGATTCTCCAGGAGAATCTTTTCTTCACATCACTCAGACCAAGTTTACCTCCTTGTCACCTTTCGGTCCAAAATCTCAACTGGTTGTTGCTCGCGTCTGTACCGTGAGCTCTGAGCGATCAAGTATATGGCTGGGGTCGCTCACATATCATCTTAGCTGGGATATATGGAATACATTATGTACTCCTTCCAATGAGGGTGGTAGTTCCAAACGATACGCCAATTCTCCAACTTATTCGAGTATGTCGAACAGTCCTATATATCTTGGACTTAGCTTACCCCTTTTACCAAAACGTATCACTCCTCTGTTTGGAGAGATCTTCAGGAACACAGTCTCCGGGTTGAAACTTTAAGTGTCGACGCTTTGCATCTGCCCAATGTTTCTGTCGGTAGTGGGCTATGCGCATCTTTTCCCTGATCATGCGAACCACATCTACAGTTACCATGATCATCTCTGGTCCCAGGTGTTCATGATCTCCAACGTCGTCCCAACTCAGCGGGGAACAACATTTCCGTCTGTAGAGTGTTGCGAAAAGTACCATCCCAATGCTTGCCTGATAGCTGTTGTTGTATGAAAACTCCATAAGATATAGGTGATCTTCTCACGAACCTCCAATGTCTAACATACAGGCTCTCAACATATATTCTAATATCTGAATTTTTCACTCGAACTGTTTATCGGTTTGTGGATGATACGCCGTGCTAAAATTCAGACTCATTCCCAGGCTAGCTTGCAGACTCGGCCAGAACTGTGATCGGAATCTTCTATCACGATCGGAGACAATGGAAACAGGTACTCCATATAAGCTCACAATCTCCTGCATGAGTTTATGGGTATCAAGACAAGTAGGGTACATCTTGAAGGTTTAAATCTTACTTTAAATTTTTTTTACTCATCTCCATGTACTTCCTTGCCAACGTATCAGTTGACTGGCCAACTCTGAATGGAATAAAGTGAGCCGACTTGGTGAGTCGATCCAAAATAACCCAAATTACGTCATTACCCCTTGTGCTGCGAGGGAGAGCAATCACGAAGTCTATGGTAATGTGCTGCCATTTCCATTCTGGGATTGGTAATGGCTGAAGTAGACTAGCAGTTCTGTGATGTTCAGCCTTCACTTGCTGACAAACCAAACACTTGGCTACACTCCTTGCTACTTCGTGCTTCATTCCATGCCACCAGTAGTGTTGCCGTAGATCCTTGTACATCTTCGTGCCACCGGAGTGTACAGAATAAGAAGAGTTGTGAGCTTTTTTCATCAACTCTTCTCGAACAGGGCCGACTGGTACGTATAAACGGCTTCCATATCGCAAGGATCCATCTTCGTAGATGATGAAGTCAGTTCGAAGTCCACTTTCTACTTATTCTCGGATTTTTTGTAGCTTGGCATCGTTTGTTTGAGCTGCCTTGATCAGATTTACAAGAGTGGACTAGACTTGTAAATTCATCAAATATAAAGCATTACCTGGCATAACTATTTCGATCTCCAATCCGTGCAATTCTTGCTGTAGCATCCATTGAGCGGTGAGGTTCATTGCTAATGGCTGGTGACTAAGTGCATTATGAGCTACATTCATCTTCCCAGGATGATACTGTAGGTTGACGTCGAAGTCAGCCATTAGTTCTAGTCATCTTCTCTGCCGCATGTTGAGTTCCTTCTAAGTAAATACATACTTAAGAATTTTATGGTCAGTGTATATATCTACTCGTTCTTCCAAAAGATAGTGGCACCCAATCTTGAGTGCGAAGACCACTACTGCTAGTTCCAGATCATGTGTTGGATATTTGTGTTCATGAACTTTTAACTGTCTTGATGCAAAAGCCATAACTTTTCCATGGTGATGTAGATCACATCCTAATCCTTTATCGGACGCATAGAAATGCACATCGAATCCGGCAGATTGATCCGGTATTACAAGAATAGGTGCAGAGGTTAACCTTGACTTGAGTTCTACAAAAGCCTTCTCACATACTTCTGACCATACGAATGCTTCGTCTTTACATATGAGCATGGTCAGGGGTGCTGTGATCTTTGAGAATCCTTCAATGAATCGTCAGTAGAATCATGCTAATCCCAAGAAACTTCTATATCTTTCACCGTCTTTGGTGTCGACCACTCGCTGATAGCTGACACCATAGCTGGATCCACAGAGATTCCTTAGTCTAAAACGATATGTCCGAGAAATCCGACTTGATCTAGCCAAAATTCACACTTGTTATACCTGGCGTAGAGCTGATGTTGTCATAATGTCTCCAGGACAATCCGTAAGTGCTCGGTGTGCTCTTTCTTATTCTTTGAATACACTAAGATGTCGTCGATGAATATAACAACAAACCTGTCTAAGTACTCTCGGAAAACTTGGTTCATCAGGTTCATAAAGATGGCAGGTGTATTGGTCACTCTAAATGGCATTACGAGATATTCATAATGGCCATAATGAGTCCTAAACGCCGTCTTCGGAATGTCGGACACCTTGACCTTCACCTGATGGTAACTTGAATGAAGATCTAGCTTTGAAAAGACGGAAGATCCACTTAACTGATCGAAAAGGTCATCGATGCGCGGTAGTGGATACTTATTCTTAATTGCCACTTCGTTCAGAGCTCGATAATCCACACGCATTCCTATAAGAACCTTCCTTCTTCTTCACTAGTAGCACCGGAGATCCCCAGCTCGAAGTAACTAGGACGAATTCAACCTTTTTTCAGGAGTTCTTCCAACTGAATGCAGATCTCCTTCATTCCCTCTGTACTTAATCGGTACGAAGCTTTTATTACTGGTTGTGCGCCGGGTTGTAAATCGATGCTGAATTTAAGTGCTCGCTCAGGAGGAAAACCTGATATATCTTCCGGGAATACATCCTCAAACTCTCGAACTACCTCTGGCTTCGATTCTTCCGCTTACAACGCTGCAATCTCTGCTTTCTTTGGTTTTGCTCGGTAGACGCTAGGTTCCAAGGTTCGGTCTCCACTTTTGAAGTAGAACACCGGATGATCTGGTATTTCGAACACTACCCTCCTTTGGCGACAGTCAATGGTAGCGAAAAAAGTTCCCAGCCAGTCCATTCCTAAGACTAAGTCGAAATTTGGTATGTCTAGCACTTTGAAGTCCGCATAAAATTCTCGACTGCAGACGACCACTGGACACAGATCGTATCTCAAAGTTGCTTTTAGAACGTCGTTCCCCGGACTAACATTCCAGCCGGATACGAGAGATTTAACTATGATCGCATAAGTTCGGACGAACCGTTGCGACATAAAGCAATGTGATGCCCCAGTTTCGAAGGGCGCGAGTGCAGGTAGGGAGGCTACTAAGATTGTACCTAAGTCATATGGGATAGGTTTAGGTATAACAATATAAGATAGCTATGAATTGAAAGGTTTTGAAAGAGAATAGGGAAGAGATTTACCAGTGATAACCCGACCCGTAGCTTCGACCTCTTCGACCAACATTGTGAATTCTTGGCGCCGCGGCAATTTTCTCTGTGCCTGGTTAAACATTCGGCGTTGGGATTGAGTGGTCTGGGTGCGGGGAGTTGGACCTGGTAGAGCTAACCGGGTAGGAGGAGTTTGGATCGCCGGTCTAGCTGGAGGGTTGTTGGGTCCTCAGTTCGGGGGGCATGCTCCAATGGCATGAGTAGAAGACCCACAGATCAGGCATAAGTTGTTCACCCTGCAACAGTTCTTCACAAGATATCATGTTCTTTTGCAGTAGATGCATAAGTTTAGCCTGCTATTGGCGAATGAACTTACTGGCCTCCGAGATGGTCTATTGAAGGCTGGCCTGGAAGAGACCTCTCCTGTGATCTGGTTCACAGGGCGTTTCACACCGGCAGTATGTGGCCTGCCCTTCTTCTTCACAACTGCCTCATAGCGTCGGGCAGTGATCAGTCGAAAATACTGCATTTCTAACTCGGCAATTTCCCTACCTTTTGCACTCATGTATAGGTATCCGGTATTCATATCACACATATTAGCAAAACACATGTAAAATACTGGATTACTTGTACTGTATACTAAAACTGGCACTTTTAGGGAAATTGTGTGTTTATCATAGCATCGCATCATTCTTGTATAGTGCAACTCTTGTCTTGGAGTCCAATGCAGGAAATTCCAGAAGCAGAGCCCAAATTGAGGAAAAAAAGAGCTGATAAAAGATACGCCAACTCAAAGGCTAAAGATCTGGTAGCGATACAGAAGACTAAATAAAATTCAACATATCAAAACAAGGCTCATAAATCAGCACAAGCCCATAGCAGAAATTACAAGCCCTAAAGCTTCCAAACCGCCGCGGTCCCGCGGCGGGAGCTGGCTTGCGCCGCGGAACAGCGGTGCTTTGATGGCTTCAGATGCCCAGATTTTCTCCACGTGTCGCAGCTAACGGCCTAAGCTTCCAGAACATTGTAGAATGTCCACGTGGCGCATCTAGAAGGCTCGGCTTAACAAACTATTTCTAGAAGGATCTTGTAACAAACTTTTGGAGGGAAATTTGAATCTTTGGCTAACAAACTTGTGGAGGGAAATTTCAAATTTCAATTCTAGATCTAGAATTTTGAGGTCTATAAAAGAGAGCCTAGATCTAGGGTGCAAATTGTTCAAGAATCACCATCATCTTCAACCCACAAGTTGAGTGACACAACTTGTGCCTCAAATTCAAAATCCAATTCAACTTCAAGATCAAGATCCCGAGATCAATTCAAGCAAGAATTCCTTCAACCTTTAGAAGCGACGCCGGATTTTCAACGGAGCAAGAGATCCACGCCGATCCGCGACTCAAGGAGCCGAGCGAAGCCGAAATCGACGATCTAGTTCCTTCCTTTTGTAAATTCAAGAGAGTTGTAACGAAATTTGTCGATAAATAAAGGTGAATTTTCTATATTCTTGCTTATCTTTTAATTCAAGCATAATGATTAGATCTCAATTTGTGATTGTGTTTGTGATCATGATGTTTGAGTAATCTCCGCTCGTGTAGGAGTTGTGACGATCTTTAGATGATGATAATTTAGATATTTTTACAATTCTTAAATCCTACAATATTTGGAAATTCTAGTGAATCAAATGATTAATAACCTAGTTTCGAGATGATGCTTTCTTGATCGTGTTCACTCGAAACTAGGGAACAACTATTGATCATTTGATTAACTAGAAGCTAAAATTTGAATGCGATCCATCGAAAGGACAAAGGATGAGTTGCGGAATCCCTAATTTCCTTACAAGATTCTTAACCCTCGATGAATTTGCATCGATTTAGTATCAATTCGTTAATGGATAAGAATGAGTAATCATTAGATCTCATCACATCTATAGATCCTATCTACTCCTACGAGCCATACTTCTAATCTTGATTGTTGGTTGGAAATTATCACACATCTCAATTCTTGTTTTTAATGCTTTCTTTTAGATCTAGATTTTTCTTATTATTGATCTTCAATTGCAAATCATGAATTGTTTTCTTTTCTTTGCCTTAAATTTTCAACTCATCTAATTCGGAAATTGAACGGATTACACTTTCCCTGTGGACGATCCGCACTTACTAACGCGCTACATCCGACACCGTTATTGATTGCGGTCAAAATATTTTTGGTTGTGATTTCTCTATACAATTTCTCAAAACCAACACACAATCGGAAACTCATTCAATCAAAATAGCACCGTTGCCGGGGATCGTGTGCTATTTGTTCATTTTTTGAAATTTGAGTTGAAAAGTTTATTCCATCTAAATTTTTAAGATCAAAACTCGCGCAAACACTAAACAAGTTGTTGTGGTTAATTGCAAGGAGATCTGGAGTTTGCTGTGAAATTGGAAAATTATTTGGAGAATTCCAGAGAGCTCAGGAGCTGAACAGGAGCAGTACCAAATTTTTCAGTGCAGAGAGGAGCTCAAGGTGCGGCGGAACCGCGGCATTAGGAGACAATTGCGGCGTAATCGCGGCGGTTCAAGGGCTTCTCTGTAAAATTTTTAGCAGGTAACTTCTATCTTTCTTATCTCCTTCCTAAAATCTGCTCCAACTAACAATTTGTTGCAGGCTTCTTTGCAAAAATCGCAGCGCCGCAAAAAGCAAAATAAATTGTGCTTGTTTTTGATTTTGTGGTTGTTTGCATAATTAATACGGACATTAAGGGGCACGACCAAATCCAGATTAGGTGGGGAGTTCATTACCCTTTCTAGGCCCCAAAAATCACAAACCTGCATCCGCATTACCCTCATTAATTAAAAAATATCTAGAGATGACTCTAAGGACCGTCGCGCTCACTTAGGACAGAAGAAGGCCGTGGGTAATTCATTGCTTATCCGCGTTTCTTTTTGTGGTGTCTAAGGCAAGTGTGTCAAAGGCTGGTGGTTACTTAATTAGGCCCACTACTTACGTAGTGGAGATCCTCCCACTTACCTGGCACTTACCTGGCCACAGGAGAAACAAAGAGGCAGTGGAGGATTTATCCCGCGACTTGTTTTTTGGAAGTTAGGAGCGGTCTAGAGATTGGACCTAGGTGACCATAAATTTTAGGGTTGCTTGTTGCATTTGTTGTGATCGCATCATATTTTCAAAATCCGTATCATTTTTCAAAACAAACACCGCATTCACTTCATTTCCCCTAATTATAAATCACGCTGCCACTTGTACTAACCAGTTTTAGTGCAAGATAGGCTAGACACGGGATTCTAGTGCCCGACTTGTCCGCGTCCCCTCGATCGACTCCGAAGTCGGTATTTCTCTATTTACCTTTCTTTTACCCACCACCACACCCACACCGATGGATCCGTCTCCATCGAACCTCTTTACCGCTGCTCTGCCGCCGTTCGTTGGTGCGCAGAATCCTCCCCGCATCTCTCTCCAAGAGAGGTGCTACCCTTTGCGAGGTCCCCTCTCGACCTGCTTATCCATTCCACCAGCCAACGGGGATAACTTTGAGATTAAGCCCCAGTACATCAACCTTCTACCCAAATTCCACGGTCTCGAGACTGAAGACGCGTACGTTTTTATTACCAAATTTGAAAACGTATGCGCAATGATGGATACATCACAACTTTCTGTGGATGCCATGCGTCTACGACTTCTTCCATTTACTTTGTGCGATACAGCCGAGAAGTGGCTGTATAACACCACCGCACACTCCATCACAAATTGGGAAGAATTCGTTGCGGCATTCCTTCAGAAATTCTACCCTATTCAAAAGACAGCTCGAATCCGTAGCGAACTATATCAATTCTCCCAGCTTCCAGCTGAACCATTCTCTAAATGCTTTGAACGATTCAAGGATCTTTTGGTTCAATGCCCACATCACGGCATCCCGAGATGGGATCTTTGCCGAATCATATATGAGGGCAGTAACCCTACCACTAAACAAAACCTTGAAAACATGTGTCAAAGCACCTTTATGACCAAGGATGATGGGGAAGCATGGAAATTTTTAGAAGAGTTCGCTGAAAAGTCACTACAGTGGGAGACTGGAACCCAGCCATCGAGTAGGGGTGGCGTACACCAAATAGACGTGTCCATAGGTGTTCTTGCTGAGATGGCAGCAATGCAAAAGAAGCTCGACGCTATGGAACACAAATTCTTAGCAGCCTCCCTAAACCCAATGTCGCTCCCCAAAACTGTTTGTGGGTGCTGTTCTGATCCTTCCCACTTGACGGAAGAATGTCCATTAAACTCTCAGTTTCGAGGTCTCGAGCATACCAATGCCGCATTTCAAAGACCTGGAAACGACCCTTTTTCTTCCACATATAATCAGGGTTGGAGAAATCACCCGAATTTTTCTTGGAACCAATCCCAAAACACGGTTCCAAGCCCGAATCAATTTCAAAGGGTCCTTCCTCCACAACAGCAACCACTTCAACTCACCCAGCACCCTTACCAGTCACAAAATTTCCAAAACCAGGTCAACCCTCCTGCACCATCTAATCCTATGCAGTCGACCTGTTCTGACGAGTTCTCTCAATTCGCTCAAACCATGAAATCACTCTTGTCAAATTTCACGGAAATGTCGGCCGAGGTTAGGTCTTCCGTTGGTGAGATAAAGAAAAACTCAGCGTCCCAAGCTGAGAGTATCAAAACGATGGAAGCTGAGATTGCACGACTTAAGGCCGAATTGAGTGCAAGAGAGAAAGGGAAACTCCCAGCTCAACCTTTGCCCAATCCTGGCTATTCACATCATGTGAATGCAATCACCACGTTGAGATCTGGGAGAGTGCTGGATAACCATGTTGGGGAAAAAGTTGATGATATTGAAAATCCTATCAACACCCCGGCTGAGACTTTTCCTCACACACACGCTTCTGCTTCTGATTCTTGTTCTTCTACCCCACCGCCTTCTCGCGAGCCTATTCTCCATTTCCCTCTAGGCTCGACACCTCAGCCCACCTCTTCTACTCCTCCACAGACGATCCCCACTTCTATTTCGGGATCAGGTCCACACACACTTCCTTCTCCTATGATGGACCCAGCGCTTAATTCTAAAGCACCTTATCCTAATCGGTTAAGGGCTAACACGTCGATTCCACATATGGAGAAGATTATGAGCATGTTTAAGCAAGTTAACATCAACATCCCTCTCCTAGATGCTATCCAACAAGTTCCGTCCTATGCGAAAACTCTTAAGAACTTATGCACTAGGAAGAGGAAGACTCAAGTGCCCAAGAAGATATTCATGGCAAAGACTGTAGACACGGTTTTCCCCCAACAATTACCGAGGAAACGTAAGGATCCTGGATATCCTACTATTTCCATTTCTATTGGGGAAAAACACATTAACCGTGCTCTACTAGATCTGGGCGCTAGTGTTAACTTGCTTCCATACTCAGTCTATGAGCAATTAGGGATCGGAGAGTTGAAACCAGCCCATTGCACTCTCCAGATGGCTGACCGATCAAGCACCAAACCTAAGGGTGAACTGGAGGATGTGTTAATAAAAATCGGGGAATTTATATTCCCTGTGGATTTTATTGTACTTGATACACAGCCTGTAGCGAACCCACGGAATCAAATTCCGGTGATTTTAGGTCGCCCCTTTTTGGCCACTTCCAACGCAATCATCAACTGTCGTAATGGCTCTATGACCCTATCTTTCGGGAATAGGTCAATAGAGCTGAACATTTACAAGTTGGGAAGTGTACCCTCCGAACCTACTGCTCATGTCTGTTCTGTCAACTTAATGGATATCGACGGCAGCGAATTTGATGATCCTCCTAATACCGATCTTGACTCTTTTCATACGTTGTTGTTTGACCCAACTATGTATCATATACATACGAACTCTTCCATTGAGATGTCCGGGTCAACAATTAACACCGATTGTGAACTGCTTTTAGAGTTTGAAGATCACCCCGCACTTTGTGATGACATTATTCTTCGGGGTATTGATGAAACTTTTGAGGAGATCTTCGCTGATGAACTCGCATTTCTGAATAACACGGGTGTTGAGATGAATCATGTCCCAATCATTAAAATTGAACCTCCACCCCTTCTTCTGAATTGTAAAAAGAATGCGAGTAATCTATCGCATTCACTGCATCGTCTTTCCAAAATGAGACGCACACACATTCTGTTCCACCACTTACCCTTTCCCCACTTCTTCTTCCACCAACCAGAGCACTGCATTGATAAAATTTTTGAATGGTTGGTGTTGACATTCGGTCTTTGCAAAGCTTGGCATCGACCAATGATTTTTGACCCCCTCATGTGATTTTCAAAGCTTAACATTGCATAACTCAAGTTTGGGGCGGGGGGCAATTTTTCTGGCTCTTGAAAAGAAAATTTTTACAAAAAAAAAAAATTTGAGTGAAAAGAATAAGTTTGGGGGAGGGTCTTCACTTATATTTTTTTGCCCCCACTAATAAATTCCTCCCAGGCTTACAGGTTTTGTAGATATAGCAGTTGGCAACAGTGAGGACACTGTTGAAAACAAGTTTGGGGGAGGTTTGTGCTTAGTTTTGCATCATGTGCATATCATTTGCATAAGCACAAAACATTTCTTTAAAAACCATTAAAAAAATTTAAAAAAATTTAAAACCCATAAAAATTTTGTGCAAAAATTTTTTGTAAATAGTTTTTCAAAACCCATAAAAACCTATAAAATTTTTTTAAAATTTCAAAATCCATAAAAATTCAAAAATTTTCAAAACTCATAAAAATTAAAAAAATTTCAAAATTTCAAAATATTTAATATTTATGATAATAAAAGATTAGATAGTGAACAATTACATCCATGAGATTAGAAAAATTTAAGAAAACTAAGAAAATTAGAAGTTTTCTTATACGAACTAGTAATAAGTTGTTATGAGCCATTGTCCCAAGGGTTAGTAAGATGGAGGAAGTCACTAATCTGAGGATAAAAATAAGTCTGAAAAATAGTTTCTATTCTGGAAAGCCAAGCATTTTGAACGTTGATACCCTGCTATTCGCACTTACACACGTCTTGAAGCCCGGGATAGTAGAGGATACCTTCAAATGCTCTTGTCTTAAAGCCAATGTATGAAGGAAATAAAAAAAAATGAATAAAATATAAAGTGGTGAGAAAAATGGAAACTGGTCTTTGTTATCACCAAGGGCAATAAAAAATGTATAGCGAGGGTGCCTCTTCACCTAGTGCCCTAAGGCCAACTGGTCTGGGAGTCACTGCTATGCCTAAGGTGGTGCAAGACGAGGAAAATACACCAAATAAGCAAACACATGAGTAATCGGTCGGTTAGTACCTCAAGAAGTATTAACGGTCGCATGAAAGTGTGTGAGCAAATTCGTCTAAATATTCATTAATTAAAAAGTACTGAGGCTGATGGGCAAGAGTATGATAGCTTGAATTGAATTCTCTGGGTGTAAGGATGTCCTTTACACACACGCAGGGTGATATGATCGATGTTTGGAAGAAAGATAGGAATAAAGAATAAGACGATGTTTTATTGAGGGAGGACGTGATTTCTGACATCTTTTCATGACCATTAAGATAGGGCTCATGACAACCGAAAAGCTAGCTTAGTTGGAAACCCTAATTTTCAAGGCTTTTCTTTTACAATTCTTTTCTTTAAATGTAATATTCATGATCTTCCTTTTATTATTGGATTTTGTGGGTGCAATCCGCTGAAAACCCTCAGGAGACAACACTCCTCCTACTAGGGACACCTAGAGGTTTAAAGGCTTGTTGCACGTGCTCAGTGCAATCGTGTTGCCTACGAAAGTGTGCTTTTCTCTTTCTTTATTTTCTCCTTCTCTTTTTAATAAAACAATTCGATCGAGACGATCGAAAATAAGTTTGGGGGAATTTGATCAGTCGAAAATACTGCATTTCTAATACGGCAATTTCCCTACCTTTGGCACTCATGTATAGGTATCCGGTATTCATATCACACATATTAGCAAAACACATGTAAAATACTGGATTACTTGTACTGTATACTAAAACTGGCACTTTTAGGGAAATTGTGTGTTTATCATGGCATCGCATCATTCTTGTATAGTGCAACTCTTGTCTTGGAGTCCAATGCAGGAAATTCCAGAAGCAGAGCCCAAATTGAGAAAAAAAGAGCTGATAAAAGATACGCCAACTCAAAAGCTAAATATCTGGTAGCGATACAGAAGGCTAAATAAAATTCAACATATCAAAACAAGGCCCATAAATCAGCACAAGCCCATAGCAGAAATTACAAGTCCTGAAGCTTCCAAACCGCCACGGTTCCGCGGCGGGAGCTGGCTTCAGCCGCGGAACCGCGGCGCTTTGATGGCTTCAGATGCCCAGATTTTCTCCACGTGTCGCAGCTAACGGCCTAAGCTTCCAGAACATTGTAGAATGTCCACGTGGCGCATCTAGAAGGCTCGGCTTAACAAACTATTTCTAGAAGGATCTTGTAACAAACTTTTGGAGGGAAATTTGAATCTTTGGCTAACAAACTTGTGGAGGGAAATTTCAAATTTCAATCCTAGATCTAGAATTTTGAGGTCTATAAAAGAGAGCCTAGATCTAGGGTTCAAATTGTTCAAGAATCACCATCATCTTCAACCCACAAGTTGAGTGACACAACTTGTGCCTCAAATTCAAAATCCAATTCAACTTCAAGATCAAGATCTCGAGATCAATTCAAGCAAGAATTCCTTCAACCTTTAGAAGCGACGCCGAATTTTCAACGGAGCAAGAGATCCACGCCGATCCGCGACTCAAGGAGCCGAGCGAAGACGAAATCGACGATCTAGTTCCTTCCTTTTGTAAATTCAAGAGAGTTGTAACGAAATTTGTCGATAAATAAAGGTGAATTTTCTATATTCTTGCTTATCTTTTAATTCAAGCATAATGATTAGATCTCAATTTGTGATTGTGTTTGTGATCATGATTTTTGAGTAATCTCCGCTCGTGTAGGAGTTGTGACGATCTTTAAATGATGATGATTTAGGTATTTTTACAATTCTTAAATCCTATAATGTTTGGAAATTCTAGTGAATCAAATGATTAATAACCTAGTTTCGAGATGATGCTTTCTTGATCGTGTTCACTCGAAACTAGCGAACAACTATTGATCGTTTGATTAACTAGAAGCTAGAATTTGAATGTGATCCATCGAAAGGACAAAGGATGAGTTGCGGAATCCCTAATTTCCTCGCAAGATCCTTAACCCTCGATGAATTTGCATCGATCTAGTATCAATTCGTTAATGGATAAGAATGAGTAATCATTAGATCCCATCACATCTATAGATCCTATCTACTCCTACGAGCCATACTTCTAATCTTGTTTGTTGGTTGGAAATTATCACACATCTCAATTCTTGTTTTTAATGCTTTCTTTTAGATCTAGATTTTTCTTATTCTTGATCTTTAATTGCAAATCATGAATTGTTTTCTTTTCTTTGCCTTAAATTTTCAACTCATCTAATTCGGAAATTGAATGGATTACACTTTCCCTGTGGACGATCCGCACTTACTAACGCGCTACATCTGACACCGTTATTGATTGCGGTCAAAATATTTTTGGTTGTGATTTCTCTATACAATTTCTCAAAACCAACACACAATCGGAAACTCATTCAATCAGGCAGCCATCAAAGCAAGCTCATGGGTTAGGAAATCCCCTATAGCGAGTGTAGCTTGGATTTCAGGGTCCAACCCTTGCTAGAATCGTCGTGCTCGGATCTCAGCCGTGGGAATAAGATCGATGTGCAGAGAACCTGTTATGACTGTGTGTTAGCAGTGTAGTAAGTGATATCAGAAAATTGAATTTGAGACAATATCTTACCTGTTGAGCATGGTAAACACAGCATCATATTCTTCCACCGACTTGACCCACATCGAGCCTTGGTGTAAATAGATGAATTGTTGCTCCATATCAAAGCGGACAGTCTATGGAAAGTACTTGGCGTCGAAGAGGTCTCGGAATGTTTTCCATTCTATTGATTGTACGAGACGGCTCTCCTCAACCTTCCACCAAATTCTGGCGTTATCAGTCAGTTGCAAGTTAGTAACTCTCACCCAGGCAATATTTGGCACTCGAGCTGCTGCCAGATCATCCTCGATCGCTTGAGCCTATTCTTCTGCTTTAAGCGGACTCTCTTTACCGGAGAAGTTCTTTGGCTGCAGTGCCCGAAATTGCTTAACTCCGGGCGCTTCGGCTTTGGGGCGGTGCATAAGGATAGCTGTCTGCTGCCGCTGACCCTCCAATAAGCTCTTGATAGCCTCAAGCAGTACCATTTGCTCATTAATAGGAGCTGCAACGGTAGGTGGTGGTGATGGTGTAGGCGGTGGAGTATTTCCATTGACGTGTGTGCTGGTATTGTTCGGAGATTCCATCACCTTGATATAAAGATAGGTTAGGATAGATTCAAAAAATTTAAAATGCAAGGAATGTAAATGTTTATTGAATTCATTAATTCTTGTGGTATAATGTTTACAACTTCATGCAGAACTGACCTGCATGGGCCACCAATAAAACCTATCACGCCCAACTTCCCAGTAGACAGAAACGGTAACGTGGCAAAACCGCGGCATATTTACCCAGAGAATGTCATTCTCTAAATAAATATACTAAGCGTATTGAAACAATAATACTCAATACAAGAATAAATGGAGACTGTAAAATTTTTCAACAATTATCTTCATTACTTTCAATATTTACAAATACATGAGTTTATGATGGAAAGTAAATACAATAAAGGAAAATGGCTAAAAAATTGGCATACATAAATTGAAGAAAAGTGAAGCTGAGCTAGCTCTGAGTAGCGATCTGGTTGTAGTCCTCCTCTGTGGCTTCCACTTTCTTTGTCTCGACCGTATCTGACGAACATTCCAAGAGAAGAAAAGTGGGTGGAATGCCCGTCAGCGAACTAGCGCTCGGTAAGTCCCAAAGATAAGTAAGAGTAAAGAAAATTACAATTGTATAATATTTATATGACGAGTAAGAGTATATGATCATGGGTAAATAAATTCTATAAGTCTCTATATGGTCACAATGTTAACGTTAAGTTCTAAGTGTGAATATCAATGCAGCCGTAGAAGTATTCACGAGCCTAAGAGTGGGGCCCTAGGAGAAAGGAAACACGGGCCCATTTCATGTGTTAGCATCGTGGCTCTAGGCTGAAGATGAGTCAACCTGACTGATATTCGAGTAAAATAAAATAGAGATTAATACGGGACTCCTGAAACTCCTTTGGATTCACACAAGAAACTATCCCGAACACCCCGAGTATAATATATTATAACCGGTTAATATACTTAATTGATTTAATTGATTGATTGACATGTCTTGATCGAAACCATAGATTGCAAAATGTGTAGAATGTAGTCGAGTGAGTCGAGTAGTATGCGAGTCATGAAAATTGCAATCTTGGTTCGAGTAGTTTGGGTTCGAGTTCATATTCGAGTTTGGATTCGAGTTCATGTCTTTTTCATAGGAATTGATTTAAACCGTTAAAAATCTTATGTTCGGAGAAATCGACAACTGCTGCACATAGATGGCAGGATTTGTGTCTTTTTCCAAGACAATTGCCATTGATAACTCCGTTAAGTTGTCTAACCTGAATAGGTAAGCACTCACTTTCTCTGGCTCCTTGGAGCTTAAGAGAACTGATACTGCTTAAAGCTACATTAACTCTAAAATCCTTAAAATATTGTTTGCATATCTCGAGAGGGTTTTATGAAAAATACTTTAATATAGTTTAAAAATAAACCTTGAGGGTGATTTATAATATTTAGGGTTTTCATGAACATGTATTTTAATTATTGTGGTATTTTGGTGATAAAACCTAGCCTTTTGAAATTTTATGGTAGTTTTGTGAAAACTACTACTTTTGGAAACTTGGTGGTATTTTATTAAGAATTCTAATCTTTCATTTTAAAAATATAGTTTCTTAATTTGTTTTTATTGAAAATACGGATTCATAATTTTTATATAATTTTTCAAAAATTAGTTTTCTTTAGAAAAGTTCCATTTCTTAAAAACCATATTTTATTTCCTTTCAAGACCGAATACTCCGTGAGGAGTTCTGCATCTCGCTCTACTATCCCAAGGATATGCGATAATCCGCACTATCTATTAGTGGGTCTTCTAACGAGGGTTATAGAGGCATAATTTCCAAGGATTTCAAAATACTGATTAAAAAAAACCGTTTTGTAAAGATGTGGTATTTTAATGTAAAAATTATTCTTTAAATTAGCTATATGTTTAGAGTACCGTGCTATAAAACCATAGTGTGCGTGTGGGATAGGTCGTTACCTCGTGAAGTTTTCCTGAAGGTATCTTTTTAACAATTATTGAAAAGGGGTTATACTAAAGTTCATGGTATTTTAAAGAAAATTTCATTTTATGATAGTTTCACATGAAAGTTTTGATTAAACTCAAAACTAAATGATTGTAAACCAAGTTACAAGTAGTGCGAGAAAGTTATTTTGACTTATTTGGCTTTAAAGAGGGGAGTACAAAGGTTAAAAATCACCCATATCGGGGTTAACTCCACTTTTCCGATATATTTTTAAAAGATGGTTTTGAGATGAAAGAAAGAGAGAGAAGAGGGAATTACTCGCTGTGTAGTGTTGGAAAGAGCTTAAAGAAGAGAGGGGGATTCCTGTGGCGTCGCGAAAGCTCCAGAAACGGCTTCGATCTTCGATGGAAAAAGTTTGGTCGCAACTCCACTTGCATTTAGGAACTTTTGGGATGTTTTTGATAGAAATTTTCAGAATAGAGGGGAGTTAGGGCATTGGGTGGTATTTATAGTGAAGAATTAGGGTTTGGGAATTAAAAATGTGGATTAAAAGAATTTAAATGGTGTTAAATAGTGAATTGAAGGGTCTCTATTTGATTGCAGGAAAATCAAATAGTGCAGGAAAGTTGAAGAGGTGTGTGTGTGCAAAGCACGGAGGGAATTGGAGCTATCCCAACCATCGGCGCCGGCCCAAGGGGAAAAACGGGCGGTCGGATCTTGAGACCTTGCCTCGAGATTCGTGCCACATGTCAAGTTGGGTGTGTACACTTCATTGCGCCTGTTTGATTTTTCTGAAACTTTTCGTTTCTCCGTGTATTGCACGTGCAACTCTTGGGCTTCCGAAAAATTAAAAAGAAAAATCTTTAAAATAATTGGATCCGATGGGAATCGAACGCACAGGCTATGTCACAGCAGTGTAGAGGCTTTACCAGTGAGCTATAAGTTGCTTCTTAATTTTATTTAACAAAAATAACTTTTAACTCTTACATAGGCTGTAATACCTTTTACTGTGAAATAACAAGAAATTTCTGTACATGATTTCAGAGTCGTTACAGGCACCTCCAGAAGAGCGTTGTAGAACTGGGTAATAAAGCCCTTGAAAGACTTTTGTCCTCACTCTTGATGGTGAACAAGTAGTCAACCGACTTCTTCTGTCGCCGGTTGCAGACGAAGTGGCTAAGGAACCGCGTGGCCAATTCATCAAAGGTTGAGATCGAGCCTGAAGTTAGGCCGTAGAGTTAGTCTCATCCTGCCCGGATGTGGATGGTGGGGAATGCTCGGCACTGAGCACCGTCCGAGTTATCCTGATAGCTCATGGATGCTATGAATGCATCAAGGTGGTCCTTTAGGTCGGACTTGCCATCGAACAGAGCTACTTTTGGTGGCTTGTTTCAGGAAGAGACACGTGTTCTCAGCAATTGCTCGATGAAGGGCTTCGTGAGAGAATCCGAGGAATGCCTCACCGATCCACTAGGTTACCGGGTGGCAAGTTGCATGTCCTCGATCTTCTTTTTGAGCATGTCAATTCGTTATTTGTAGCCTGAGGATTCTCCCTGGTCAGAGTCTTTGCTGTATTCATTTCGGGCTTAGGCAATGGAACGGCTTCTTCTCCGTTCTATGACGTTCCTCAGATCTTCGCTTTGAAGCCATCGTGGCACCCCTCGACGAGTGCCATTCCCGTGGTCTCGGTGGTCGTGGCGACGTCAGTCTTCCCTGGAATCAGGCGACCTGACCGATGTTGCCTCGGATTGCGAGGGAGCCTAGTGAGCGTTGACGTAGTAACTCGGTTGATCTTGGGACCGAGGTGATGGACTATTCGGTGCCCATCGAGCTAGGGAATTTTTGTTCCTCTATGCGCTCGACGGTACGTGAGCCCTTCCTCGTATGGTGTCTCGACTGTCAGAGTCGGCACGTCAATGTTCCGCAATGTTGAGATTGATCAGGGGGCCGGTCGAGGCATTTGCCCCGGGTTGTGTTATTTGATGTAGGTGCCCTTAGAGACAATTAGTTGTAATTGTGACCTACAAGTATAGAATTTTCTCATTCGTAATAATAGTATGCTATTTGATTTTTTCTTTATTGGCATATCTTTTACTACTCTGTTTATTATTGATTACTAATAAAGTCCGTAGAATAATACTAGACTATAGAATTATGATGTAGATCACAATAGTGAGACCTGACTAGTCAATAAGTATATTCTTAAATGTTCCTATTCGTAGGAGATCAAGACAAGACATCGATACTACGGAAGACTAGTGTATATTATACTTACTCATCAGAGTAATGATTGTTCTCATAGTCATCTGGTGTGGTGACATCAGCGTATCGTATCCATGTGCTTATAGATGATAAGTATACCGAACGACACATTTTGAATTTTCAGTTGGTAATTATACATAACTGTCAAATGGAAATTCATATAGTGACAACTGGTACGACTTAGTCTTCTGACTTGAGATTCGCCATAGTACCTTGTGCGTGCTAGAGATTACTTTAGTTACCATCCAACCATAGATCCATTGATACTGTGTATAATGGTAGTAACTAGGTATGATCGAATACATGTGAAAGTTGTGGGAAGTTAACGTAGGATTTGTCTCTCTGGTATATGAAGAACAGTGTTCTGCAGTGTGTGATATATCACTGACCTAAAATCTCTGGCCAGAATACTAGAGATCAAATGATAAGTGGTTATCAGTTTGATCTCAGGGTTACGTGATAATATCAACATAATAGTTATTTGAGTTATTAAGATTTGACAGTACTACCAAGCTCTAGACCAAATAAGGAGCATAAGTAGACGAAAAGACTGGACCATATGGTAGCTGCCACTGATAGATATTGATTTCTTTGGATAACATTTTCCTATTACATTCAAGTCATTGAAAATTTACCCATGTAGTCTAAATACGTAGCTATCGTCCTTATACACTTGTGGATTAATTGTTCACAGAATTAGTTCGAATTGTTCGAATTAATTATCCACTGTTGAATAAACGTCGAGCCTCTGGAGTCACACGTAGGTGAACTCCTACTTGCCAAACATAGAAGTATAAATAAAGAAGATATTGTATATGTTTGATATACAAAAGAATTTAATTAAATAAGTATATTTGATGTACTATTGAAATTTACTTAAATAAAGGTAAAATCGTCAAATGTGATTTGACATACTACTCAAGATAATATATGATATTAAATGAGTAAATATTACATGCCCATATATATATATATATATATATATATATATATATATATATATATATTATGAATATTATATATATGTAATTATATATAAATATATATGTTGATATATATAAATATTTATAAAATAATATTGTTGTGCATTTGATGTGTATCAAATATTATATGCATATGTAAATGTATGGGCCAACATGTATTGAGTTGTAACTAATTAGTTTGTTTAAGGAATTAAATAAATTAATTAATTGAGATTGTTTGAATTAGATCCCTATATACATGCTTCTATCTGATACAAACTCTAACCCTCATTATTCCTCTCTTCCTCTCAAAAAGTTTCGGCCCCCATGCTTACTGGGCCGAAATCCCTTTGGTGGAAATAAATTAAAATTGTTTTAATTTATTTTCTTTAAATTAATAATTCTCTCTGATTAATTAAATTAGCTAGTTAATTAATCAGAGTTCATTGATCTTGGAGATTCGTGTGGAGGCAAGTAAGGAGATCATCAAGTTGTAATAAAGTCATCTTGATTGGATAGGAATCGCTAGCACAGTGAACGGAACACAAATCCGAATTTGCGCAAAAGTATAACCTTTTCTTGAATCAATTAAGTCTTAATTGATTTCGTAAATTAAATTGGCATAATTTATAAACTCTTTTGGGTGTAAATGAAATTTTTTAATTTTTCCTTGTTCGCCGCCAAAAGACAGAGACCGAGAAATTGGGATGTCTGGCCTGAATTTGGGGGTAGATACAATTTGGACTTCTCCATCCACCTCTCCAAAGACACCAAGTTGATTTATGGATCCATATATTGAAGGTTTGGATAGATGCGATCGTTGTAGCAAACTTCATCATATTCCCCCTCATTTATGAGGAGTTTTTGATTGTAGGGACGCTCTTCCCCACAAGCACAAGCCCCTGCAGTTAATTACGTTGTCGCGTTGCGATAACCACTTTCACCTACTCCAATGGTTCACTTCGTGTCGTGTGTTATTTCGTTTGTTTTGGTTGTCTGTGGATTGTATACGGAGACGATTTTATGTCATTTCCCGTAGGGCGCGGATTAGTACAAATCCGTATATTTTAGATTTGGGTTTTAAACTTAAGTTATATATTCTTTTAGTTCAAAGAGGTCTGGTTTTATTTAAGGACAGTTAATCTCGTTTGAGATTAAGATCAATTTAAATATATGAGCATATGGGCTCAATTTATTTTTAACTAATAATTAAGATCAACTTAGCAATATTTTAAGGATCATTAAATTTTATTAAGATCCAACAACAGAACATTTAGGCTCAGCTGTAAGAAAAACTTCAGAGACTTAACCAATTTGGGCTTATTCCGCTCAATCTTTTTTTTTGTTCAAAAGTGCTAAGAACTTATTTGGGCTCTGTTTGTTCAGCCCCCACTTTTTTTATGCAAAAGTGCTAAGCACTGGTTTGAAGCTCTGGCGCTCACATTGGTATCATGTGAAGCCTTCAGTTATGGGCGCTGCCCAATTAGTGCTAAGCACTAAGTTGTTTTGACTGAATATATATAAATATAAATATATATATATATAGTGCTAAGCACTTTTTTATATGGCGTCCACGTGAGGAGCATGTGTGGCGCTGGGCGCTGCCCAATTAATGCTAAGCACTCAGCTGTTTTGGCTGTATATGAAGTGCTAAGCACTTTTGTATAGCGTCCACGTGAGGAGTACGTGAGGCTCTGGGCGCTGCCAAATCAGTGCTAAGCACTCAGCCATTTTGGCTGTATATGAAGTGCTAAACACTTTTATTCAGCGCTCACGTGTATTTCACCTGAGGCGTTGTCCTTCTACTTTGGGCGCCCGCGTGTTTTTCACGTGAGGCACTGGGCGTTTTTGGGAGGGCGCCCGCGTGAAAAACACGTGAGGCACTAAGTTCTTTTCTTTTTCAGAGATTGAATTTCTGTTAATGGCATTTTGACCTTTAATAATCACCAAGATCGTTATTTTGAAAATCTGGGATCAGGTTTTCTTTTTATAAGAACTAAGTTCTTTTATAAGAACTAAGTTCTTTTATAAGAACTAAGTTTATTTTAGGGTTAAACCCTATTTTCTGAGGAATTAAAATCCAATAGGATAGGTTCTTTTCCTTTTTTCTTTCTTTCTAACCTAGTTCTTCTCTGAATCTTTGATTCTCAAGAACAAGATCTTCTCGATGAGAATTAAATTCTCAACTTATGGGAGACTTGTCTTGTGGATCTCAGATCTAGAGAAAGAACTAAGTTTATGAGAATGGCTAAACTCTTGGATATGCTATGATAGGTAAATGAGATGTTTTGGTCTCTGTGGTTTCTTTACCTAGGGTTTGAGAGGAAAAAGATTTTCTTCTCTGTTGAGAATTAAATTCTCTGTTGTTTTTTAGAGCCTTCTGTAATTTTTTTGCAGAAGCTTATGGGGGGTTCCCTCTATATCCGAGCGTGTGAGACTTGAAGTCTCGGGTCCTTTATATAGTCGAGGCAAATTTGTTAGTTGGTTTTGAGAAAATATCTCATTGAGAGATAATTGATTTTATTGGTCTCAAAATTATTCGGGGGATTTTATCCACCGTTGGATCTTTGATCCAATGATTTTTGTTTCGCAAAATATGTTTTTTTTGTTTTTAACACGATTGGGAAAATATTTTCCCATATACATAATTTTATTCTGTAAAATGATGATTTTTAACCACCATTGGATTTTTAATCCAAGGGCTCTCTGTTATACAGAGCACATCTTTCTTTATTTAGAAAGATATAAGTAGATATTTTCCTATAACATAATTTTATTCTTTTATTTTATAATTTATCATCACCATTGGATTTTTCATCCAACGGCTCTGTTAAACAGAGAGTATCCCAATTATTAGGGAAATATCCCCATGTGGAATTTAATTCTACTTGATTTTGCTTGGGCACCGGCTCTCACGTGTTGTCCACGTAGGCCCAACTTAAGAATTTAATTCTTACTTATGATAGGAGCTTCTGTGCTTTGCATATTGGCGCCCACGTGAGCTTCATGTGCGGCGCCATCAAAGGATTCAATCCTAAGGGGTTGGCGCTGGCATTGGCGCCCTCGTGGGGGGCACGTGAGGCGCTGCCTCATTAAATTTTAACAGAGCTTACCTCTTCAGTTATGTTCAAATTTTGGGGGAACAAATTCCCCCCACCGTTGTTCTCATGTGGCTCACACGTGAGTGCAACGGTGTCACTTTTGCCTCCGTTTGATCTTTTATGGAGTTGAATCGTCCCTTCACATCCTATAAATAGGGCCTTTGGCCTATGAGATGACTGCCGTCTCATCATCTTTCTTAAATTTTCTTCTTCCTTGAGAATTTAATTCTCATCTCAAAGCTTAGATCTCTGCCCGCAGAACTCCTTCAGAGTTAAACTCTGCTAAAAAAAATTGGTAAGGATTATGACTAAAGTTCAACTCTTAAAAGAACCTCCCTTTTTGTTTTGGATTTTTAACCCATTAACAATGCTTGGCCATTTTTTTTGAAATAATCTCTCAAAGATCTTAAAAATAACTTTTCCCCCTTTTCTGAGTAAACCGTGGATCTCAAATCAATGGGAATTCCTTAGAATCATTAGTTCTCTTCTTAAGGTTTTACCCTATCGTTGATCTTGATCTTTGAGGGTTTTTGGAATCCAATTCCATTATATTTCCCATTTGTCTCCTAACATTGGGATTCAATCCCATTATCAGAGGAATTTAATTCCATTTTGTCTTACAGAGCTTAGCTCTGAGAAATTTTGGTTTCCTTTTTAAAGTTTTAACACCTTTCTAACAGATTTGAATCTGTTGCTATTTTTTAATAGAACTCGCTTTTTGAGAACATTGGGAGTTTTTAACTCCACTGCTGAATGAGATTATTCATTTAATGAGAATCCTTTTGGATTCTCACAATGGGCGCATGTCCCATCATTGATGAACCATCACCTTGATTTTGTGGGGCCCACTGTTTTTTTTCTTTTAGACTGTAGTGATTTTAATATGCCAATCACTAACTCTCTACTGGTTTTTCTTTTTAGGTACTATGGCTTCCGGTTCCTTTTTGCCTTACGTTCGTTCAAAGAGCGCTTTTGCCAACACGTCATAGATCTTGAAGTCTTTGCTTTAATCCGGGACTACGATCCAGAGCAGAAATCTCTTCATCTATGGGGATCGTGGTATAGCCATATTATCCGAGGTCGGCGTAGCTTCACTTGTGCGGTGCCATCGGAACCGATCCCTTCAATTCATTATGCAAACCCTCCGCAAGTCGCTTATGCAGTGGAAGAGGTCAATTGAACCGCGGAAGGTCATCTCCAACCTTCCATGGCGTCGATACCAGTCCAGCCGTCGATGGCCTTAAATATTTTAGGACGTCGCATGTGTCAAGGAGAAGCGCGTCCTTGGGGTCAGGTTTATATAATAGGAGTGACCCCTCGACATCCGGCTGGTTATCTCTAGTTGGCCCGTTACATTTTATCGGCCAAGAAAACGTTACTGCTGAAGACCAGTTAATACCCAGCGATCTGCGCGTCTCTCTTCTATTACCATACTCCTCATATGCGGTGGGTTAAATTGTAACAACTCTAAACTTTCTGTACGAAATTTTTCGAAAATACAGAAAGGGACACCTAAGCCTGAGCACGAGTTATAAGTTTGTTTTACTTTTGAACAGCAAGAAGGAGCTTGTAGCTCATTGGTAAGACCTTACACTGCTGAGACATAGCACACGAGTTCAAATCCCATCAGCCACACATTCTTTTTATTTAATTTTCTTTTAATCTTTTTAGAAGACCAAGGGTTTGCACATGCACAACACGTAAAACCAAAGGTCACAGAAAATTTAAATATGTGCACTGAAGAAAACCAAGTGACAGAGACACGTGGCACCCAAACCCTACCCCCTCCACCGGTATTGACCCAGCAAAATGCCATTTTTGGTCGGTAACGCCGGTCATATCCGTCGATGAAGCCACCAAAATTTAACCCTTGCAACCTCCCGCCTATCCCACTCTCCCTAGGTTGTTTGTCTACTCTGCACATTTCCAGAGAACATTAAAACACTCTTTAAATCCATTTTTAATACAAATTTTTATTCACCCATTCAATACACCAAACCCTAGTATTTCCTATAAATACCATATCCCAATTCACACATCCTCACTCAGAAATCCCTGCCAAAACTCTCAAGAATTCCCAAGTCTCTTTAGTGTACAAGTGGAGTTAGCAAAAGGGTGAAGTTTCGTCGACGTTCCAAGGAGCTTCCGGCGACGAAATGACACCCCGAAGCCTTCCTTAGTCTCCCCTCTCCCTTCTCTTCTTCAATAGCCAGTAAGTCCCCTTCCCCCTCTCTTCTTCTATTATAAAAAGTTCCATTTCTAAAAGCCGACGGAAGCTGTGTTAATCCGACCTCCGATTCGGTTTTCTTTATAAAGTATATTTTTCTTAATCAGTAAAATACCATACTCTCATATATTGTTTAACAAACACTTTAAAACAAGTTTCATCTCAAAAAAATCATTTATGCAATTTTTATTGTATTTTTACGGTAAAATACCACATACTTCATTTCTGACATAAAACAACACCAAACTTGTATTAGCTTCAGATAACTCACGAGGTAATGACCTACCTCATCACAACACACATTCTTGACATAGCATGATGAAGTTTTGGGAATATATTCATGGGATAACACGACATTACAAATAAATACCATCAACTTACAAAACCATATCTTTAAAAAGTGTATTATCTAATTCCTTGTAATTACGCCTCTACAACCCATTTTGGAGAACCCATTCAGGATGGTGTGGATTATCGCACATCCTCAGGCCTAGTAGAGCGAGATGCAGACCTCCGAAAGGAGCATTCGATCTCGATGGAATTTTAATGCATTTTTCTTTAGAAAATGATATTTCTACAAGAGAATAAATAAAATTTATTTTTATTAAATATATAACTATTATCAAAATATCTATTTTAATTATATTATATAAATATTCCAAGATTTCCAAATCAAAGGAATCACCATTACATGAAAATACCATCCAAATACAAAACAATATCGATATTTCATAAAATATCATATACTATGGAAACTAAGTTCTACTCACTAGAAATTTCACTTTTATAAAATATACATCTATGAAAATCCTAAAGATGATAGTTAAATACTTGAGGTGTATTTTGAAATTATACCAAAACTATTTTTACATAAAACCCCCTCAAGTTACACTAAATTATAATAAGGACCCTAGTAAACATAGGTTTAAGCTGGACCAGTTCTCTTGAGCCTCAGGGAGCCGGAGAATATGAATGCTTGCCTATCTAAAGTAGACAATCTAACAAACGGTGTTATCAATACGGTAATTGTCTTTGAAAAAGACACAAATCCTGTCGTCCATGTGCAGCAATTACCGATAACATCATAACAATCAGGACTTCAATTCTGTTTAAAAGTCTGACTCGGTTCAAGCCATGGTCAAACCTGAAATCAATCTGACTTGAATATGATTCAAGTATAAACTACAATACAACATGAATCCATGAATCCGTCCATTCAATGTATATCAATCTATATTGACTTAACCGAATCATGGATATATTCCGTTTACATGACTATCCATTTACATCCATTCCATTTACTGATATCATGGTTTCGGCAAGTCTTCCATTTACTACAAGTCAATACAATACAATCAATACGATAAAAATTATGAGGTTTATAAAGGGGTAGACTGGTACGGAATATGTTAAAGGTGGCACAAGGTGGTCACTTAAGACGTAATTACATCCATACCGTTGTTCCATGGTATTTTCGACGGAGCCTTGTACTACGGGTTACTAAAGTCCACGGTGTAAGTTGGACCCCTCTCGTATACACTGGCATCTTCTGTACCAAGATAAAAACATTACGTTAACCTAAATCAAATATTATATTAGTTATACTCTCTTTTCTGTCTATTCTAGTTCTCTCCTTCTTTGGGACTTACCGAGCGATTGTTCGCTGACGACATTCATATTTCTCTTCTTCTTTGGAATGTTGTCAGGTGGATCGGACGCACTTGAGCTCGAGACCAACCAGGAGCATTTGGAGCAGTACACTGAAGACCCGAAGCATTAGACTTTACTTGTACATATTTTCATTTTCAGTTGTACCTGTAAAAGAATGTTTAATAAATAAAGTTGATGTTCATTTACATCCATATCTCTTGTGTACTTTATCTTATATTGTTTAGATACGCTTAGCATGTTTACTTCTGAGTAAATACGTAGCGGACCTCGCCGCGTCCCCTGCTCGTACACCGGAAAGCGGGGCGAGACAGGTTTTGTTGGCGGCCCATCCAGGTCAGTTCTGCATGAACATCCTATGCAATATAACACAAGAATGAGCAACTAAAAACATTCTCTACATATTCCTCGAATTTTCCAATTTCATATATTTTGAATCTGTCCTAACCCAAATTTTTCTTTCAAGGTTATGGATTGCCCAAACAACACTAGTATCAATTTCAACAACACTCCACCAGCTCTACCACTTACACCTACCGCCGCTGCTCCGATCAATGAGCAGACGGTACTGCTTGAGGCGATCCACAGCCTCCTAGAAGGACAGCAGCAGCAGACTGCTATTTTGATGAACCGTCCAGAGGCGGAAGCACCTGGGGTAAATCAATTCCGTGCTTTGCACCCCAATAAATTCTCGGGAAAAGGGAGCCCTCTAGAAGCTAAGGAGTGGGCTCAAACCATTGAGGATGATCTGGCAGTGGCATAAGTTCCAGAGATCGCTTGGGTTCGAGTTGCCAAGCTGCAACTCACTGATAATGCACGGGTCTGGTGGAAGGCGGAAGAAAGCCGTCTTGACCAACCTATCGAATTGAGGGCTTTTCGTGATATGTTCGATGCGGAATACTTCCCTGAGACTGTCCGATTTGACATGGAGCAGCAATTTATTCATCTACAATAGGGTTCGATGTGGACCAAGTCCATGGATGAGTATGATGCTGAGTTTACCATGCTCAGTAGGTTCGCGGCACACTTGATACCGACATCTGAGATCAGGGCTAGAAGATTTCAGCAAGGGTTGAACCAGGAGATCCAAGCTGCATTAGCTACAGGGGATTTCCCAACCCATGATTTGGCTATGAAAACTGCATGTCGATACGAAGCAGTAGTGAAGAGGAAGGGCAGACCTCAATCTGCCGGAGTGAAGCGCCCTGCTACCCAGATGGCAGGAGGAGCCTCTTCAAGGCCAACTGTTGAACCCAGGAGACCGGAAGAAACCAATAACCAGCCAAGTCAAGATTTTTGCTTCTACTGCAAAAGGGATGGACACTTGTGGAAGGACTGTAGGCGCGCAAAAGGTCTGTGCTTAGTTTGTGGCACATCCAATCATGGAATTGGAACATGTCCTTATAGGCGCAACTCAATTTCAACTCGCAACACTTACCCGCAGCGGCAAGCTATCCAGGCTCCTGCACCTCATCTTGCACTCCCAGCTCCACCTCCACGTACACCTCCTGCATAGCCTAATCGCCAATTCCAACAGGCACTGAGGAACATGCCTCGAGGGCAGAGAAACATGTCCTGAGGGCAGAGAAATATACCTCCAGCTAGGAGGAATGTACCCTGGCGTCAGGGTTTCACTTTAGCAGCCGTAGAAGCCGAGATTGTTGACCAAAGTAACCCTGGTATTTCCCTCACCTCTTTCCAAAACTTTTGCATTCTTTCGTTCTTCCAAATATTTTTCATACACTATCAATAGATCCATCACTAAATTACTTTGAATCTGTTACACATTCCTTCTACAAATTTCGAAGACAAAATTTTTATAAGGAGGGTAGAATGTAACAACCCTAAAATTTCTGTATGAAATTTTTCAAAAATACAGAAAGGGATACCTAAGCCTGAGCACGAGTTATAAGTTTGTTTTGCTTTTGAACAGCAAGAAGGAGCTTGTAGCTCATTGGTAAGACCTTGCACCGCTGAGACATAGTATCCGAGTTCAAATCCCATCAGCCACACATTCTTTTTATTTAATTTTCTTTTAATTTTTTTAGAAGCCCAAGGGTTTGCATGTACACAACACGTAAAACCAAAGTTCACAGAAACTTTAAACATGTGCACTGAAGAAAACCAAGCGACAAAGACACGTGGAACCCAAACCCTACCCCCTCCGCCGGTATTGACCCGACGAAATGCCATTTTTGTCTGGTACCGCCGGTCATATCCGTCGGCGAAGCCCCCAAACTTTAACCCTTGCAACCCTTCGCCTACCCCACTCCCCCTAGGCTATTTGTCTACTCTGCACATTTCCAGAGAACACTAAAACACTCTTTAAATCCATTTTTAATACAAATTTTAATTCACCCATTAAATACACCAAACCCTAGTTTTTCCTATAAATACCACACCCCAATTCACACATCCTCACTCAGAAATCCTTGCCAAAACTCTCAAGAATTCCCAAGTCTCTTTAGTGTACAAGTGGAGTTAGCAAAATGATGAAATTCCGGCGGCGTTCCAAGGAGATTCCGGCGACGAAACGACACACCGAAGCCTTCCTTAGTCTCCCCTCTCCCTTCTCTTGTTCAATAGACAGTAAGTCCCCTCTCCCCCTCTCTACTCCTATTATAAAAATTTCCATTTCTAAAACCCGACGGAAGCGGAGTTAATCCGACTTCCGATTCGGTTTTCTTTAAAAAGTAAATTTTTCTTAATCAATAAAATGCCATACTCTCATATATTGTTTAACAAACATTAACAAACACTTTAAAATGAGTTTCATCTAAAAAAAATATTTATGCAATTTTTATTGTATTTTTACGGTAAAATACAACATACTTCATTTCCGACATAAAACAACACAAAACTTGTATCACCTTTAGATAACTCATGAGGTAATGATCCAGCTCATCACAAAACACATCCTTGACATAGCACGATGAAGGTTTGGGAATATATTCATGGGATAACAAGACATTACAAATAAATACCATCAATTTACAAAACCATTTCTTTAAAAAGTGTAATATCTAATTCCTTGCAATTACGCCTCTACAACCCATTTTGGGGAACCCATTCGGGATTGTGCGGATTATCGCACATCCTCGGGTCTAGTAGAGCGAAATGCAGACCTCCGAAAGGAGCATTCGATCTCGATGGAATTTTAATGCATATTTCTTTAGAAAATGAGATTTCTACAAGAGAATAAATAAAATTTGTTTTTATTAAATATATAACTATTATCAAAATATCTATTTTAATTATATTATATAAATATTCCAAGTTTTCCAAATCAAAAGAATCACCATTACATGAAAATACCATCCAAATACAAAACAATACCCATATTTCTATAAAATACCATATACTATGGAAACTAGGTTCTACTCACTAAAAATTTCACTTTTATAAAATATATATCTATGAAAACCCTAAAATGATAATTAAATACTTGAAGTGTATTTTGAAATTATACCAAAACTATTTTTACATAAAACCCCCTCAAGTTACACTAAATTACAATAAGGACCCTATTAAACATAGGTTTAAGCGGGACCAGTTCTCTTGAGCCTCAGGGAGCCGGAAAATATGGTTGCTTACCTATCTTAGATAGAAAATCTAACAAACGGTGTTATCAACATGATAATTGTCTTTGAAAAAGATACAAATCCTGCCGTCCATGTGCAGCGGTTACCGATAACATCAAAACAATCAGGACTTCAATTCTGTTTAAAAGTCTGACTCAGTTTGAGTCATGGTCAAACCTGAAATCAATCTGACTTGAATATGATTTAAGTATAAACTACAATACAACATGAATCTATGAATCCGTCTATTCAATGTATATTAATCTATATTGACTGAACCGAACCATGGATATACTTCGTTTACATAACTATCCATTTACATCCATTCCATTTACTGATATCATGGTTTTGGCAAGTCTTCCATTTACTACAAGACAATACAATACAATCAATACAATAAACATTACGGGGTTTATAAAAGAGTAGACTGGTAAGGAATATGTTAAAGGTGGCACGAGGTGGTCACTTAAGACGTAATTACATCCATGCCGTTTTTCCATGGTATTTTCGACGGAGCCTTGTACTACGGGTTACCAAAGTCCACGGTGTAAGTTGGACTCCTCTCGTATACACTGGCATCTTCTGTACCAAACTACAAACACCACATTAACCTAACAATCTAATATTATATTAGTTATACTCTCTTTTCTGTCTATTCTACTTCTCTCCTTATTTGGGACTTACCGAGCGATTGTTTGCTGACAACATTCATATTTCTCTTCTTCTTTGGAATGGTGTCAGGTGGATCAGACGCACTTGAGCTCGAGACTGATTGATGTGAAAAATTATTTGTAGAATAACCGCAATCAATAACGGTGTCGCGTATAGCTAGACCGAGATGAGTACGGGTCGTCCTCATGGAAACGTTGAATTTTTTACTCTTACTTAAGATGTGTTGAAAGAGATGAGGAATAAAGAATTTTGTGAATGGTTTCTAGATCTACGTTAAGCAAGAATGCAAAATATATAGATCTAGATTATTTTAGGGATGTAGTTAATATAATAAGAGGGCTTGTAGGGTTCGTTAGGATTTAGTAGTTATGGATGGTTAATTAAAGATTACTCTTTTTATCCTTTAATAGATTTAAAACTAGAACGACAGAGATGCATGTAGATTAGGGTTTCTGGAGGAAAAAGGAATCCCACTCTTAACCCTTATCTCGACACGGAACTCCGTTCATATCTAGCATTTACTAAAACAATCATTAATCTAATCTCTAATCACGATCGGAACTAACAAAGAATTGTTAGCGCGCCCGATTAGGATGTTAATGATTGTTTTGATAAAGTTCATAAACTTTATAGGACTTAAAAAGGGTTTAAGGATGTTCATCATCCATTAGCCTACCCTAATCCTACGAACCCTAACAAGCGGAGAATTACTCGCGCATGTTGGGAAAAGAAGATGAAAAGACAGAGAGGGAAAACATAATGTAAAATGCAAAAGAATTAAATAAAACAACTACCTTTATTAATCAACTTGAACAATCTACACTTTAATCCTTAGAAAATGATTACAAAAACTTGGTTTGCTTCTCGAACTCTTCCGAAGGAAGTAGATGAACAGTTGATGATCAGCCTGGATGCGTGAGCCGTCTTGGACTTCGTGATCTCTTCGGCTTGATGCCTTCTAACTTTAGCCCTTAGTCCTTTATATAGCCCTCAAAGAAGAAAAACTAGTTACCGTATATGGTGACTTCCTAATATGGTGATTTTCCATGCCTGGATTCTGAGTCCCTGTCGGTATTGATTTTATGATTTTGGCAGATTTTTTATCCTGACATCTTGAACATCTTGATCTCTTGACCTGAGCTAAATCTTGCACAATATCTCTATGAATAATGTTAGTTTATTTATTAAATTAGAGAGAGTATCTTAATCACCATATATGGTAATAAATCTTTAAGAAACTTGATTAAGAATATTTGATATGCTATGCATCTTTTAATTACTAAAATATTATGCATATATTTTGAAATATTATTCTAACCATTTGTATGATATTATATCTTTTAAGAATTGTGATTAGAATATTTGATATGATATGCATATTTTCAATTACCAAAATATTATATAAATATAAAATGCCTATATTTTCCTTCATAATATTAATTATAATATATAAACATATGGCAAATAGTATTTTGCAGATAAATCCAAATATGCTTAATATTTATAATAAACACCTTTTATTATTTAAGAAATGTAAAGAAAATACTTATACCAAAGTGCAATATTTTCAACCGAACAAATACCCCCAAACTTAACTTTGATCGTCCCGAGCAAACTAGTTATTCAAGAGAAAGAGAAAAAGAAAAAGAAAAACCTAAATAGCACACTTTCGTAGGCAAACACGATTGTACTGAGCACATGCAACAAGCCGTTAAACCTCTAGGTGTCCCTAGTAGGAGGAGTGTTGTCTCCTGAGGGTTTTCAGCGGATTACACCCACAAAATCCTATAATAAAAGAGAGATGGTGAAATTTACATATAAAGATAAGAACCATAAAAGAAATACTTTGAAAATTTAGAGTTTCCAACAACACTAGCTTTTCAGTTGTCATGAGCCCTATCTTAATAGTCATGAAAAAATGTTAGAAATCACATCACCCCTCAATAAAACATCGTCTTTATTCTTCGTTCCTACCTTTCGTCCAAACATTGATCATATAACCCTACGTGTGTGTAATGGACATCCCTACACTCGGAGAATTCAATTCAAGCTATCATACTCTTGTCCATCTACCTCAGTACTTTTTAACTTGATGAATATTTATGGATTTGCTCACACATTTTCATGCGACCGTTAATACTTCTTGAGGTACTAACAGACCGATTACTCATGTGCTTGCTGATTAGGTGATAGTATTTTCCTCGTCTTGCACCACCTAAGGCTTAGCAGTGACTCCCAGACCAGTTGGCCTTAGGACACTAGGTGAAGAGGCACCCTCGCTATATTTTTTTATTGCTGCCTTGGCGATAACAAAACCAGTGTTCATTTTTCTCTTTTCACCATTTTATATTTTCTTCATTTTTTTTTTTGCATTTCTTTCATACTTTGGCTTTTAGACAAGAGCATTTCAAGGTATCCTCTACTATCCCGAGTTTCAAGACGTGTGCAAGTGCATATAGTAGGGTATCAACATTCAAATGTTTGGATTCCGGAATAGAAATTATTTTTCAGACTTATTTTTATCCTCAGATTAGTGACTTCCTTCATCTTACAAACCCTTGGGACAACAGCTCATAACTACTTATTACCAGTTCGTTTAAGAAAACTTCTAATTTTCTTGGTTTTCTTAAACTATTCCTATCTTTTGGATGTAATTTTTCACTTTCTACTCTTTTGTTATAAAAAAATTGAAATTTTTGAAAATATTGTGCTTATGTAAAATATGATGCAAATTGATGTGTAAATAAGCACAAACCTCCCCCAAACCTGTTTACAGCAGTGTCCTCACTGATGTCATCCGTTAAGCTCAAAAACCTGTAGACTTGGGAGGAAATTATTAATGGGGGCAAGAATATATGAAAGTGAAAATCCTCCCCCAAACTTATTTTAGGCTCACAATTTTGTAAAAATCATTTTCTATCAAGAGCCAAAATATACCCCCCCCCAAACTTGAGTTAAACAATTTTAATCTTTTAAAATCACACGAGGGGGTCAAGGTTATTGGTCAATGCCAAGCTTTGCAAAGACTGAAGGTCAACACCAACCATTCAAAAAATTTATCGATGAAGCACCAAAGTTGGTGGAAGAACATGTCACCTTTCGACGTGAAGAAGTGGGGAGGTGATAAGAGGTGTGATGGAAAAGGATTGCGTCTCAATTTGGAGAGACGACACAATGATAGTGATGATGGATTACTCGCATTATCATGATTGTCCAAAAGAAGGGGTGGAGGTCCAATTTCTTCATCTTGGAGTTGATTCATCTCAACACCCGTGTCTTGTAAAAATGCGAGTTCATCAACGAAAATTTCCTCAAAACTTTCATCGATACCCCGAAAAATAATGTCATCAGAAAAAATGGGGTGATCGTCAGACTCTATAAAAAGTTCCTTATCAGCGTTAGATGTTGACCCGGACAACTCGGTGGAAGAGTCCGTGTCAAGCAACAACATATGAAAAGAGTCAGTATCATGAGGTTGATCAAATTCGTTGCTGTCGACATCCATTAATTCGACAGAACACACATGAGCATAGGGTTCGGAGGGTTCACTTCCCAACTTGTAAATGTTAAGCTCAATTGACTTCTTTCCAAAGGATAGGGTCATAGAGCCGTTTCTACAATTGATTACTGCGTTGGAAGTGGCCAAAAAGGGTCGACCGAGTATCACCGGGATTTGATTGCATGGGTTTGCCACGGGTTGTGTATCAATAACGATAAAGTCCACAGGAAATATGAATTCTCCGACTTTGATTAACACATCCTCTAGCTCATCCCTAGGTTGGGTGACAGATCGATCGGCCATTTGAAGAGTGCAGTGCGCAGGTTTTAACTCTCCGATCCCTAATTGCTCATAAACAGAATACGGAAGCAAGTTAACACTAGCACCTAGATCGAGTAGAGCACGATTGATATTTTTACCCCCAATAGAAATTGAAATTGTAGGACTTCCGGGGTCCTTTCGTTTCTTGGGTAGTTGTTGTGTAAAAGCTGTGCTCACATTACTCGCAAGGAAAACATTTTTAGGTACTTGAACTTTTCTTTTCCTGGTGCACAAGTCCTTTAAGATTTTTGCATATGACGGAACTTTTTGAATAGCATCTAGGAGAGGAATGTTTATGTTAACTTGCTTAAAAATTTCCACAATCTTCTCCATTTGTGGACTTGGTCTGTTGCCCCTTAACCTGTTTGGATAAGGTGCTTTATCAATAAGGGTTTGGTCCAACATTGGAGAGGATTGTGGGGACGGATTCGATCCCAAAACTGGAATGGGCATCGACTTAGATAGATTTGGCGAAATGGGCGAAGGGTTCGAGCCTTGGGAAAAACGGAGAATAGGCTCGGGTGAAGGTGGGAGACTGGACGAATTAAGGGAAGAAGAAGAAGAAGCTGGGGTATCAAATGTTTCACTAACATCAATTTGCTCACCCTCTCGGTTATTCAGCACTCTCCCCGATCTCAACGTAGTAACGGCATTCATATTATGATTTTGTGAATGGCCAGGATTCGGTAGGGGTTGAGATGGGAGTTTCCCTTTCTCTCTCGCACTCATTGCGGCGTTTAACTGTGCGATTTGGTTTTCTAATGATTTAATACTCTCACCATGGGAGGCGGAGTTTTTCATTATGGTATCAATAGAAGACCTCATCTCAGCCGAAATTTGCATGGATTGTTTCATGAACATATCCAAAGTTTGTGCAAGTGAGTTGTCAGTACCGGCTACTTATGGTGTAGAAATGTTGGCCGAATTTTGAAAATTCTGTGACTGAAAGGGGGTCTGATTCTGTGGTTGTGGTTGCTGTGGAGGAGGTCTTTGATAATTGCTTTGTTGGTTTTGGTTCCAAGCAAAGCTAGGATGATTCCTCCATCCTTGATTGTACGTGGAAGAATAAGGGTCGTTTCTAGGTCGCTGCTGAAAAGCAACATTAGCTTGAAACGATGCATTCATAGGACATTCTTCCGTTAAGTGTGAAGGATCCGAACAGCAACCACAGACGGTCTTAGGAAGCGTGACCTGATTTAGGGAGAAAGATGAGAACTTGTTTTCGATAGCGTCGAGTTACTTCTGTATCGCTGCCATTTCGGCTTTTACTGCGATAGAAACATCGAGCTGGTGAATACCTCCCTTAGTTGAAGGTGGTCTTACGCTTTCCCACTGCAACGTGTGTTCAGCAAGGTCTTCCAGATATTTCCAAGCTTCACCGTCATCTTTAGACATGAAATTGCATTGACACATTGTTTCAAGCATCTACTTTGTCGCTGGATTAATGCCCTCATATATAATCCGACATAAATCCCATCTTTGTATTCCGTGATGGGGGCATTGGACAAGCAGATCTTTGAAACGTTCAAAGCACTTCCAAAATGGTTCATTAGGAAGCTGGGTGAACTGGTTGATCTCGCTTCTAATATGGGCAGTCTTATGGTTTGGGTAAAACTTCTTAAGAAATGCTATGACAAATTCATCCCAATTAGTGATAGAGTGTGCGGCAGTATTATAAAGCCATTTTTCTGCCAAGTCGCACAGTGTGAATGGGAGAAGACATAAGCGCATAGCATCTAAAGTCAATTGTGAAGTACCCATCATTGCGCATACGTTTTCGAATTTGGTGATGAAAACGTACGCGTCTTCCGACTCAAGCCTGTGAAATTTGGGCAGCAGATTGATGTAGTGGGGTTTAATTTCGAAATTATCCCCGTTAAGTGGTGGAAGAGATAGACAAGTGGGAAGAAGACCACGGATAGGATAGCATCTCTCTTGGAGAGAGATGCGCGGTGGATTCTGCGCACCTACGGGCGGTGGCAGCGTGGTGTTATATTCTGATGGAGTGCTTTCCATCTCGGTCGTGGTGTGTGGTGGTGGGGGAAAAGAAGATGAGGAAGTACCGACTTCGGCGTCGATAGAAGGAACGCGGACAAGACGGGCACTAGGATCCCGTGTCCAGCCGAGCATGCACTAAGCGGGTTTAGTGCAAGTGGCAGCGTGTGTGTGATTTAAAATTGGCTTGTTTTGAAAAATGTGGGACTCAAGACAAATCACCCTAAGATGCACAAGCAACCCTAGAACTAAGGTCACCTAGGTCCTATCTCTAGACCGCTCCTAGACTTCCAAAGGACAAGCTGCAGGATAAATCCTCTACCGCCACCGTACTACCCTTGTAGCCAGGTAAGTGCCAGGTAAGTGGGAAGGAACCACAGTAGTGGGCCTAATTAAAAACCACTAGCCTTTGACACACTTTCCTAGGCACTACAAAAGTAACGCGGATAAACGATAGATTACCCACGACCTTCCTCTGTCCTTATTAAGCGCGACAGTCCTTAGAGTCTGGTCTAGATATTTTTTAAATTAATGAAGGGTAGATCTTGTTAGTTATGTATATGCCCTAGAGGCCATTGTTGTACATATGATGTATATTATAATGGATGCTTGGTTATATATAGAGATGACTTTCTTGCTCGTCATGATAGTATGCTATTTGGTTTGACTTTATCTTAACATGTTGACTTGTATTGGTTTACTGTTTTACTCTCACATGTTGATAAAGCCCTTAGGATCTGTACTCGACTACTGGGACTATGATGAGATCATACTAGTGGGGCCGCGGTAGTCGATGAGTACATCCTATAACTGTTCCTAGTCGAGGGTATATCGAGACAGGGCATCGATACACCAGAGTAGACTAGCGTATACGCATCTTGACCCATATGATGGGCGATGGATGATCCCATATCCATCGGTGTTAGACATCAGAGATGGTGTACGGGTGCTCAGTGGAGACTGGGTACACTGGACGGCCTCGCCGAGAACTCCCAGATGGTGATATACCACACGTCAGATGGCAGTTCTCCGGTGACACTGGTGCAGGGTAGTCTGTAGACCCGAGATCGTCATAGAGTCTTGTGTGATTCCCACTGTGCTTTGATTTCCACCTGACCACGTCCAAGAGGGCGTGCAAAACGGTGGCTTTTGGGTACAGTCCCGAATCACATGGAGGCAATGAGCGATAGGAGGGGATTCGTCTCTCCCGGTATAGGGAGTTGATGTTGTGCTGTGTTCGATTGGCTATAACTGGAAGTCCCTGGCCAGGGCTGGTATAGAGATTTACTGGTAAGTGTTACTAGAAGTTTCTCGACCCGTTATGAGCCATACATCGACACGACTTATCGGTTACTGGGGTCTGACGTATACCACCCCTAGACTTGATATGCGACATATCAGACGAACAGACCGGACTGTACGGGAGTGTTACTGGTTGGATTCACAGGAGAACGCACAGGCTAGCTTGTTGATCTTCTGATCGCACAATACCTGGGTGGCTGTTACGTTTAGCTGACCGCTTTCAGCTTGTGGGTGTTTGATATGATCATCACCTGCTACCGGCGTATTGACGATTCTTTAGAGTCCTACACAGAGGTTTCTTGGCTCAGGCGAAATGGAGTAGTGGCGCATATGTGATATGCGCAGGAGCGAGAATAATGCGATATGGGATACCGTATTATATTCTCGCGATATTTAGAAATGAACCGGGTCATCGGATCAAGTGTTGATTCGATGAATCGATACATGATATATTAGTCGGTAATATTCGATATAGCCGGATCGTCGAATCAAGTGTTGATTCGATGATTTAATGTATAATAATATATATATGATATATTGTATTACATTATCTAATAATGGCTCGCTTTATTATTTCATTTTCTCAGTGGATGATACATTGATATATATGCGATATATGTTAATTGTATTATTTTCTTTTGTTGCAAATATATAATATATATGTGATATATATTATTGTGACATGATATGATTAATTGTTAAACATGTTTAAGGATGATTAATTGAGTTTAGGGTTTGATTTGGGTTAGATGTTTCATGCTTCTTCTAGAAGCTTTTCCTTTTGTCATTCTTAGGATATTTTGGATGACACTTTCTTTAACTCAACCAAACCCTAACTCTAGTTATTTATCTACACAATCTTATCCACTCATCCTTGACCATGGTTAATATTCAATCATATGGTTTATATTCTATTCATCACAAAAGAAAAATAGATTATTATCTTTTCATTATCATCTTCTTCCTTCTTCATGAAAGCTTGCTAGTTTTTTCTTTAAGTGATGAAATAAAATGAGAAAATGATTTAAAAAGAAAGCAAAATTACTACTCTCTCATCCTCATCTCATCTAGCCCATGGGATTAGTGTGTTCTTCTCTTTTGAGTGAGAAAGCTTGAGTCGTAGCAACTTCAAGGTAGATCATCGGAGATTTGGAATACTTCGAGCTAGCATGGATCGTTCGAGTCGTGGAGCCTCTCATGAGTCCGGGAGATCGTGGATCGCGGCAAAGGGACTTCTACTCGGAGCTTGTGAAGTGAAGGAGCGGACTACAAAGGTTGTAATCCCTCACACTTAGATAAAAGTTATCATCTTGCATGTTAAACCCTAATAATCTAGCAAAGATCCCGGCTTTGGGTTGTTCGGCACGTCTAAATTTTTATCCGGGCATGTTTGATACCTTTTGAACCTTCACTAGAGTGCCTAGGAACCCTACAGTGGTATCAGAGCCTAGCTAGAGCATTAGGCGATGTGTTTACGAAGTTAAAACTCCGATCGAACCCGAAACGACGCAAAAAGACCCCTCTCTGGAAATTTTTTAAATTTTGGGATTTTTCTGAATTAAAAATATGTAAAAAAATCAGCAGGGAATTCTAAGAATTACCATGAAACCTGAGCCCCCAACTCGACCAAACGGCGGCGGAACCGCGGCGCAAGTAGGCCTTGCGCGGCGGTTCCGCGGCGGATTAGTCGACTGGCGACACGTGGCTTCATGGTAATGTCCATAGGTACTTGGTGATGTTTCTGGATATTTTTAACAGTGATTCCAGTATTGTTGAAATCTGGGGTTTATTTGTTAATAGTAGATTCGATCGGAATATTTAAGTTCGTATTTCTTTCCGGATATTTAGAAACTGTTAAACTATTTGAACGGATATCATTAACTTACTGTTTCCCGGTACGGCAAACTTTCAAGCGTTGAAATTTATTCGGGTTTAAATCTTTCGGAAAAAGTGTACAAGTTAAGCGGTGGACCCTCTAGAAGACAACAAACCTTAACTCGATTATGTGACCGTCTTGAACTGCCTTTTGAACCTTCGGGTTTGGGGCAGTACGGCGTGCCACATGTGAGGCGTTGGCTTGACCCTTCTATGGCTGGATCACCGGTACTGTGACATATTCTGGGATTATTTGAACTCCGCTCAAGTGTTGAGCAGTTTAGGAAATTTTGGGTGTTTGATTATCTGTTCGAAAAGTTTAATACTGTCTATTTTATCTGGAATGTGATACAATATGTGGAATTCATAGAGTTAGGCATGAAATGCGAAGTATGTGATATTTCGGATTTACGATGTCTTAAGTGATTGTGGATTCCAAATATTGTAGTTTTACACTTTCTTTTCTGTGACCGTAAGTGTAATATGTGATATCGCCGGTTTCGTTGCTATATGTCAACGACAATTGGAATGCGCATATTTACTTACGTTGATGATATGAGATATTATGTGTTGCTCTGATATGTTATATTGGATCGTCGCGTTCTGAATAGCCGGGGGTTTTATGTGAGATGAGGGTTTTTATTTTCATTCATGTAAAATTCATTTGTAATGTAATATTCTTTTATTTGGGGCACTTCCAGGTTGCGGTTGATGTCACCAGTGTATATTATTTACTTTTCCGCATTAGGTAGACCCAAGGTGGGGAGCACAAGTTACCGGGTTCTAGGGTCCAGTGGGAGGCCATCTCGAGGAGTCGAGACCGGGTCTCCTAACCCTAGAATTGGCAGTGTTACTTGCCGCTCTCGTAGGGGTCTTGGGATGTGGGTTTGGCTATTCGTCGCGACCGTGGAATCCGTGTTTTATACAGGCTCGTATTGAAAACACGGACGTCCTAGTATATCCAATATTTCATATATGTTCTTCTGCTGCAATGTTCTGTGATGAGATCATATTACTGCCTGAGACGAATGCTTATACTATATATATATGCTGATATATAAATATTACTTCTTTCGTTTCTTCTGTGATGCTTAGGAAGCATAAGCTGATGGGATTTTTATTAATAAGATTAATAAAAGGAAAAGAAACCTAAAGATGTTGTAGAATCAAAACTTTATAAAAGGGGTAGCTACAGTTTTGCTTTGCACAGTGATATATATGATATATCCTGCACCTTATTCGATGAGGAAAGGACCGAGATCCCTTCATCGGGAGTGACTCCTTTAGCGAAACTGGCAGATGCTGCAAAACTCGGTTTGTCTTTTGATTTCTTTTAGTGTTTTGCTTTGCACAGCGGTATATATGATATATCCTGCACCTTATTCGATGAGGAAAGGGCCGACGATCCCTTCACCGGGAGTGACCCCTTTAGCGAAACTAAGAAAAGCCTCAAAAACACTCCTTTTCAAAACTTCACTCGATTCTACAACGATATCAAGTTCATTACGCTCGGGGTTTTCTGAAAAACCTGCGTAGCCCTCCGTCATTTCAGATAAGTGCTACTTAGTATTCGTGCTACGGTAGTTTGGCATTCGTCAATGCGTAGTGTACGGTAGCTAACTAGTATTTAACTGCTTATGCATATGATGTAGATTGGATTAGGGTATTCGTACGGCGTTGTTTGGCATTCGTCAAGGGTCGTGCGGGTGGGTTTAATTCAATCAAGAAATGTACGGGTTGAACTTGACTAGTGGACTATGGGTTGTTTGGCATTCGTCAAGGTCATAGAACACTAGGGATAAAAACATTATCGGGAATTTCAAGTGTTGAAATTTGCAATGAGATTGCATACCTCCTATGAGATAGTTGGATCCCGATACCCACTGCGAGTAAGTGTTACTCCTGGGAGAGTTTTACACAGGACAATTAGCCGATCAAGTAGGTGTCTAGAAAAGTGTTAACGGGGTTACGCCTCTGGGAAAACGAAGTTTACATTAATTAGGTCCGTGCGAGAGCACGGGGAACCTCCCTCAAAGTACTGACACTGATCTGGCTGAAAGATTGACGAAATTGTAAGGTGTAATTAATCCCGGCTAATCTAACCTTTTAGGGTTTTAAGGTAGATTTGATAAAAACAGTGGGAGACATCCTGATTAGATAAGATAATAACCAATCTAATCTTGCAAGAGCATACGCTAAAGTGTTTTCTTCTCTCTCTCTCCAGGTAGCGACCATGTCATGCCATAATCAAGATAATAATATGGATGTATTGACTGAACCCAATTATTGTACTGAGCTAGGGAATGTTGGACCCGTTCTTTTTTATAAGAGTTATAAGACTGAACAGGAAACAGGAGAATATCTGGATTCTCACGCCGCCCAAAAGAACATGCATGTTGATGCATCTTCTTCGGGTGTGTTAGTTATTGAGAACTGTTTCTCAGTTCACCCTACGTCCTGGGTATTAGATACCGGATCAGGATCCCACATATGTAAATTGTTACATGGGCTACGTAAAGGTAGAGAACTGAGAAAAGGTGATCATTCCGTTCAAGTAGGGAACGGTGCAAGTATTGTAGCTAAAGCAGTTGGCGAATATCACCTTGTATTGCCAAGTCGTAATACACTGATTCTAAATGAGTGCTATTATATACCGAACATGATGTGCAATATTATATCAGTTTCTTTATTGAGTAAAGAGGGATATAATTTTGTAGTACAGGATAATGTTATGAACATATTCCTAGATCAAAAGTTGATTGCATCAGGCTCGTTACATAATGGCATATTCATTCTAAATCAGAATACAGTCCTGAATATACAAAACACACACAAGAGGAAAAGTTCGGATATGAACGAATCCTACTTGTGGCATTATAGACTTGGTCATATCAATGCGACACGACTGGCTAAGTTACATAAAGATGGTTATTTGAATCCTTTCGAATTATCATCTTATGATACTTGCCATTCATGTCTCAAAGGAAAAATGACCAAAGCTCCGTTTAGTGGACACGGAGAAAGAGTTACCGAACTCTTAGGACTGGTACATAGTGACGTATGCGGTCCCATGTCTACGCATGCCAGGAACGGTTCTTCCTACTTCATTACATTCACTGACGATCTCTCTAGATACGGACATGTGTTCCTGTTGAAACACAAGTCTGAAGCTTTTGAGAAATTCAGAGAATATAAGCACGAAGTAGAGAACCAAACGGGCAAAAGTATTAAGATCCTTCGATCTGATCGAGGAGGAGAATACTTGAGCAATGAGTTCCTAGATTATCTAAAAGAGAATGGGATTCTCTCTCAGCTTACTCCTCCTTATACACCACAGCACAACGGTGTACCAGAACGGAGGAATCGCATCCTATTAGATATGGTGCGCTCTATGATGAGCGAGGCTGAGTTACCTATTTCCTTCTGGGGGTATGCGCTTGAGACAGCCATACACCTATTGAATATGGTTCCTACCAAATCAGTGCCTACCACTCCGTATGAGATATGGAAAGGGAAGAGACCATCTCTTAAGTATGTTAAGATATGGGGTTGTCCAGCCTATGTCAAAAAACAAAATCCGGACAAACTCGAGGCAAGATCAGTCTTATGTAAGTTTGTAGGATATCCCAAAAATTCACAAGGGTATATCTTCTACCACCCCGAGGAATAAAAAGTGTTTGTTTCTCGACATGCCACTTTCTTAGAAAAAGGTTTTCTTATGAAACAGATTAGTGGCATTGAGGTAGAACTGGAAGAGGTTCCAGCAGAACAAACTACAACAGATGATTTAGTGGAACCAGAGGATTCAGTAGTACCCGACGAACCCCAGCCTCTCCGCCGATCTAGTAGGGTTTCTCGTCCACCTGAGAGATACTACGGTTTTCTCATTGATGGTGGAAGCGAAGATTGCATCATGGATGATGATGACCCGACTAGTTTCGAGCAGGCCATCACGAGTGGTGACTCTGTGAAATGGCTGGATGCAATGCGATCTGATATGGAATCCATGTACACCAATAAAGTATGGATTTTGGAAAATGCTCCTGAAGGGGTTAAACCCATTGGGAGCAAGTGGATTTTTAAAAGGAAATTTGGTGTAGATGGAAAAGTTGAGACTTTCAAAGCTAGACTTGTAGCAAAGGGTTTTCGTCAACGACCAGGTGTGGACTATGACGAAACCTTTTCTCCAGTGGCTATGCTTAAGTCCATCCGGATCTTACTTGCCATTGCTGCATACCATGACTACGAAATCTGGCAAATGGATGTTAAGACCGCCTTTCTAAACGGTGATTTAGAAGAGTGCGTGTACATGACTCAGCCAGAGGGCTTCGTAGATAGTGGGAGCAGCGGAAAGGTGTGCAAGCTGCTTAAATCCATTTATGGGTTAAAGCAAGCATCGCGGAGTTGGAACATCTGTTTTGATGTTGTAGTCAAAGAGTTTGACTTCATCAAAAATATAGATGAACCTTGTATCTATAAGAAGGTAGCAGAGGGTAAGGTTGTCTTCCTCGTATTGTACGTGGATGACATACTCTTGTAGGAAATGATATTCCTATGCTGCAATCAGTCAAGCTCTTCTTATCACAGAGATTCTCAATGAAAGATCTAGGTGATGCCTCCTGCATATTGGGAATCATGATCTATAGAGATAGATCTAAACGGATATTGGGATTGTCCCAATCCAGGTACATTGACACCATACTAAAGAGGTTTAGTATGGAAGAATCCAAACGTGGAAACCAACCCATGATCTCTGGACTCACTCTCTCCAAAGAGATGTCTCCCAAGACTGATTTGGAGAGAGCTCGCATGCAAGGGATACCCTATGCTTCGGCAGTAGGCTCTATCATGTATGCGATGCTATGTACCAGACCCGATGTAGCATACTCACTAAGTGTAGTGAGTCGGTATCAAGCAGATCCTGGAGAGAGTCATTGGACAGCTGTGAAGAACATTCTCAAGTACTTACGAAGGACTAAGGAGATGTTCTTGGTGTATGGTAACGGAGAACTCCAGGTGGAGTCCTTTACCGATTCCAGCTTCCAAAGTGATAAGGACGACTCTAAGTCGCATTCGGGTTTTGTCTTTACCCTCAATGGAGGGGCGGTATGTTGGAAGAGTTCCAAACAGGATACCGTTGCAGACTCAACGATGGAAGCTGAATACATCGCTGCCAACGATGCTGCCAAGGAGGCTGTCTGGATAAAGAAGTTCATTAGTGAACTTGGTGTGGTTCCATCCATTAAGCATCCAATACCTATGTATTGCGATAACAATGGAGCTGTGGCTTTAGCCAAGGAACCCAGGTCCCATCAAAAGTCCAGACATATTCTGAGGCGGTATCACCTGATCAGGGAGATAGTTGATCGCCGGGAGATCGAGGTCAGGAGAGTAGATACGAAGGATAACACTGCGGATCCATTCACGAAGGCTATTCCCCAGATACAGTTTGAGAGATTATTCGGGATGCTAGGTATGAGATACTACAGCAGCTGGCCTTAGTGCAAGTGGGAGATTGTTAGTTATGTATATGCCCTAGAGGCCATTGTTGTACATATGATGTATATTATAATGGATGCTTGGTTATATATAGAGATGACTTTCTTGCTCGTCATGATAGTATGCTATTTGGTTTGACTTTATCTTAACATGTTGACTTGTATTGGTTTACTGTTTTACTCTCACATGTTGATAAAGCCCTTAGGATCTGTACTCGACTACTGGGACTATGATGAGATCATACTAGTGGGGCCGCGGTAGTCGATGAGTACATCCTATAACTGTTCCTAGTCGAGGGTATATCGAGACAGGGCATCGATACACCAGAGTAGACTAGCGTATACGCATCTTGACCCATATGATGGGCGATGGATGATCCCATATCCATCGGTGTTAGACATCAGAGATGGTGTACGGGTGCTCAGTGGAGACTGGGTACACTGGACGGACTCGCCGAGAACTCCCAGATGGTGATATACCACACGTCAGATGGCAGTTCTCCGGTGACACTGGTACAGGGTAGTCTGTAGACCCGAGATCGTCATAGAGTCTTGTGTGATTCCCACTGTGCTTTGATTTCCACCTGACCACGTCCAAGAGGGCGTGCAAAACGGTGGCTTTTGGGTACAGTCCCGAATCACATGGAGGCAATGAGCGATAGGAGGGGATTCGTCTCTCCCGGTATAGGGAGTTGATGTTGTGCTGTGTTCGATTGGCTATAACTGGAAGTCCCTGGCCAGGGCTGGTATAGAGATTTACTGGTAAGTGTTACTAGTAGTTTCTCGACCCGTTATGAGCTATACATCGACACGACTTATCGGTTACTGGGGTCTGACGTATACCACCCCTAGACTTGATATGCGACATATCAGACGAACAGACCGGACTGTACGGGAGTGTTACTGGTTGGATTCACAGGAGAACGCACAGGCTAGCTTGTTGATCTTCTGATCGCTCAATACCTGGGTGGCTGTTACGTTTAGCTGACCGCTTGCAGCTTGTGGGTGTTTGATATGATCATCACCTGCTACCGGCGTATTGACGATTCTTTAGAGTCCTACACAGAGGTTTCTTGGCTCAGGCGAAACGGAGTAGTGGCGCATATGTGATATGCGCAGGAGCGAGAATAATGCGATATGGGATACCTTATTATATTCTCGCAATATTTAGAAATGAACCGGGTCATCGGATCAAGTGTTGATTCGATGAATCGGTACATGATATATTAGTCGGTAATATTCGATATAGCCGGATCGTCGAATCAAGTGTTGATTCGATGATTTAATGTATAATAATATATATATGATATATTGTATTACATTATCTAATAATGGCTCGCTTTATTATTTCATTTTCTCAGTGGATGATACATTGATATATATGCGATATATGTTAATTGTATTATTTTCTTTTGTTGCAAATATATAATATATATGTGATATATATTATTGTGACATGATATGATTAATTGTTAAACATGTTTAAGGATGATTAATTGAGTTTAGGGTTTGATTTGGGTTAGATGTTTCATGCTTCTTCTAGAAGCTTTTCCTTTTGTCATTCTTAGGATATTTTGGATGACACTTTCTTTAACTCAACCAAACCCTAACTCTAGTTATTTCTCTACACAATCTTATCCACTCATCCTTGACCATGGTTAATATTCAATCATATGGTTTATATTCTATTCATCACAAAAGAAAAATAGATTATTATCTTTTCATTATCATCTTCTTCCTTCTTCATGAAAGCTTGCTAGTTTTTTCTTTAAGTGATGAAATAAAATGAGAAAATGATTTAAAAAGAAAGCAAAATTACTACTCTCTCATCCTCATCTCATCTAGCCCATGGGATTAGTGTGTTCTTCTCTTTTGAGTGAGAAAGCTTGAGTCGTAGCAACTTCAAGGTAGATCATCGGAGATTTGGAATACTTCGAGCTAGCATGGATCGTTCGAGTCGTGGAGCCTCTCATGAGTCCGGGAGATCGTGGATCGCGGCAAAGGGACTTCTACTCGGAGCTTGTGAAGTGAAGGAGCGGACTACAAAGGTTGTAATCCCTCACACTTAGATAAAAGTTATCATCTTGCATGTTAAACCCTAATAATCTAGCAAAGATCCCGGCTTTGGGTTGTTCGGCACGTCTAAATTTTTATCCGGGCATGTTTGATACCTTTTGAACCTTCACTAGAGTGCCTAGGAACCCTACAGATCTAGATGCTCGGTTTGTGATTTGTGGGGCTTAGGAAGGGTGATGAAATCCCCACCTAATCTTGATTTGGTCTTTGCCCCTTAAAGTCCGTATTAAAATATGCAAAACAAAACCAATCACAAAACTTTTTGCAAAAAGATTTTTGAGCGGCGCTATTTTGCAAAGAATCCTGCAGAAAATAGATTTTATTGGATTTGAGAGGAGAGAGAAGGAGTTGAGAAAGATACCAGAGAAGTGTAAACCCTAGATCCCCTTATCAAGCTGCGGTTCCGCCGCCGTAAGTACCCTTGTGCCGCGGTTCCGCCGCGAGGTGGAAGAATCAAGTGATGAAAATCTTTTCTTTGGCCTTCTGGACTCCTCTGGATCTCGATGAATATCTCTGTCTTCTGTTTTCCTTAATTCTTTGACTCCAGATCTCCTTGCAAAATTCACGCACAAATCGTTAAATATGCAATTTGCAGTTTTGTTTTAATAATGATATGAATCGTCTAAGAATTTAACACAAATAATAAGAATAAAAAATTACGCACGTATCCCCGGCAACGGCGCCATTTGATTGTTACGAAAAAGTTGTGTTTTGTAGAATAACCGCAATCAATAACGGTGTCGCGTATAGCTAGACCGAGATGAGTACGGATCGTCCTCAGGGAAACGTTGAATTTTTTACTCTTACTTTAGATGTGTTGAAAGAGATGAGGAATAAAGAATTTTGTAAATGGTTTCTAGATCTACGTTAAGCAAGAATGCAAAATATATAGATCTAGATTATTTTAGAGATGTAGTTAATATAATAAGAGGGCTTGTAGGGTTCGTTAGGATTTAGTAGTTATGGATGGTTAATTAAAGATTACTCTTTTTATCCTTTAATAGATTTAAAACTAGAATGACAGAGATGCATGTTGATTAGGGTTTCTGGAGGAAAAAGGAATCCCGCTCTTAACCCTTATCTCGACACGGAACTCCGTTCATATCTAGACTTTACTAAAACAATTATTAATCTAATCTCTAATCGCGGTCGGAACTAACAAAGAATTGTTAGCGCGCCCGATTAGGATGTTAATGATTGTTTTGATAAAGTTCATAAACTTTATAGGACTTAAAAAGGGTTTAAGGATGTTCATCATCCATTAGCCTACCCTAATCCTACGAACCCTAACAAGCGGAGAATTACTCGCGTATGTTGGGAAAAGAAGATGAAAAGACAGAGAGGGAAAACATAATGTAAAATGCAAAAGAATTAAATAAAACAACTACCTTTATTAATCAACTTGAACAATCTACACTTTATTCGTTAGAAAATGATTACAAAAACTTGGTTTGCTTCTCGAATTCTTCCGAAGGAAGTAGATGAACAGTTGATGATCAGCCTGGATGCGTGAGCCGTCTTGGACTTCGTGATCTTTTCGGCTTGATGCCTTCTAACTTTAGCCCTTGGTCCTTTATATAGCCCTCAATGAAGAAAAACTAGTTACCATATATGGTGACTTCCTAATATGGTGACTTTCCATGCCTGGATTCTGAGTCCCTGTCGGTATTGATTTTATGATTTTGGCAGATTTTTGATCTTGACATCTTGAACATCTTGATCTCTTGACCTGAGCTAAATCTTGCACAATATCTCTATGAATAATGTTAGTTTATTTATTAAATTAGAGAGAGTATCTTAATCACCATATATGGTAATAAATCTTTAAGAAACTTGATTAAGAATATTTGATATGCTATGCATCTTTTAATTACTAAAATATTATGCATATATTTTGAAATATTATTCTAACCATTTGTATGATATTATATCTTTTAAGAATTGTGATTAGAATATTTGATATGATATGCATATTTTCAATTACCAAAATATTATATAAATATAAAATGCCTATTTTTTCCTTCATAATATTAATTATAATATATAAACATATGGAAAATAGTATTTTGCAGATAAATCCAAATATGTTTAATATTTATAATAAACACCTTTTATTATTTAAGAAATGTAAGGAAAATACTTATACCAAAGTGCAATATTTTCAACTGAACAAAGACCAACCAGGAGCATTTGGAGCAGTACACTGAAGACCCGGAGCATTAGACTTTACTTGTACATATTTTCATTTCAGTTATGCCATTGTTTAGGCATTGCTTTCACTCCATGTATTTACATTTTCAGTTGTACCTGTAAAAGAATGTTTGATAAATAAAGTTGTTTTCATTTACATCCATGACTCTTGTGTACTTTACCTTATATTGCTTAGATACGCTTAGTGTGTTTATTTCTGAGTAAATACGTAGCGGACCTCGCCGCGTCCCTGCCCGTACACCGGGAAACGGGGCATGACATAAATCCTTCTTGGAACAATAGAATATTCTGACCCACATGTTTCTTTTATCGAACCATGAGGTATCGATCTCGCTGGAAGAATTCGCAGAAATTTCCGGGTTACCCGTCAGAGGGGAGCATTATGAGGAGATACTTCCTCCTAACGAATATGTTTTTGCCACCGTATCGGTAGTCATGGACCTTACCTCGGAAAACACTATCCAACACAAGTTCCCTGGTTTGATCAAAGTGCTGAATATTTATAAGAGCTTTCTTTTTTAGTCTGGGGGCATGGGGTTAGCTTTACTGACTTCGTCGCCTGTTTACTTCGTCCGGAGGTTTTATCGAAGAAGGCTGCAAAGTTTGCCATGCTCGATGATCCGTTCGGATTTGGCTCGGACAAATTACCAACTGCAGAGACGGATTTAAAGCAGTTTTTTTTATTCTGGATACCCCCATCAACCTGTTTGCAGAAATTGTCATTCCGGATATTGATGAGGAGACGTTTTTCATGGGCTTTATTGGTTTGTGGCTGAACTGGTTTGCACTCCCAATGCACCCTTGCTATATGAGACCGTCTATTTTCTATCCGGCTCATCGCATTGCGGCGGGAACTCGTACAGCTGTTGGGGTTGCAGGACTGACCCACTTGTATCATGGTCTAAGTATAGCGGCCGACACCGTCCAGCCGGGTTTGAAGCCCATAAATCTCCTCTTGCACTACAATACCTCATGGATCGAGATGCACGTGTTGGGTGCCTTTAGTGTCCATAAAAGGCCTAGATTTTATGAAGGGTACAACTTCCCTCGGGTCATGAAATTAGTTGACGTTTCTTCTCCAGACCCAACAAAACGAGAGGCTCGGCGATTGCTCCTACGTCCGCGCATGGTTGGGAACAGCATGATCTTCATTGATAGGGTTCTAACCATTGGTAAGAAACCCTCCAAAGTGATCCAGCTCCTCTACGATGTCTTTAAGGATGGGGTTTCTACTTTGAGGGCCCAGGAGATTGCGCATTTTTATTCTATCAGTCCGGGTTTCCTTGTATTCAAGAAAAATGCTTCAGTGTTATTCATAAGATATAACCCGCATTGCTTTGCTCAGCAATCTGGTTATAACTAAGGCGTTCCCCTTAAAGCGTTTCTCGTTGAATCGGTTGCTATAAAGGAGAGCATTCGCAACACAGCGCACCATTTTATGCAGCTGAATACGAGGTCTCTAATCGCTGAACCGAGTCATATCCCGAAGGCCTCCAATTCTTACATTACCTGGTATCAGCATGCAACGGGTGCCGTTATCAAGAAGAAAAGGCGGATTCTTCTTGACCATAAGGATTTTGTCCCGGCCAGTAATCCTACGGTTCCGCTGAAGCGACGGGCAAATGCCCGTCCTTCTTTAAGAGAGAGCAACGCGGTTGTAGTTTCGTGAGCCTTTCCGGCTAAGCCACGACCGGACGTAAGTGCTCCTAGGAATGTGATGGATGCGGCATCTCCTGAGTCGGGTATTGGCTCGGAAATCGGGACTCGCAATCCAAAGAAGACTATAAAGCGAAAGCTTTTATCGTCGGGTGTCGTTTCCGGCTCGCAGAAGAAGAAGAAATCTTTATTTTCGACTGATGTTGTATTCAGTCAGGAGTCTCATGCTCTCTATAGCGAAGGCTTGTCCGAATACGGTATCAATGACAGTATGTTCGAAGCTTCTACTGATGAGAATGTCGCTACTGATCTTCAAGCTGCTATTAAGGCTTCTGAGAGATTATCCTGCAAGCAAGTAGCGTTTGCTTCTCTTGCGGCGTCAGGTATATCCCATTTATATTCTTTAGTATATATCTTTTTCTATAGAATTTATTATATTTTATTAACGCTCTTTTCTTAACAGGAATCTCTGCTGAAGAGGCTCTTTTGGTATCCCTCAAAACATTCGAAAAAGAGGAGAGGCTTCGCGCTTCTATGGACCTCGGTATGATTCGTTTTGTGATGCCTTTGAATACACATATTTAGCTCATTCCGTTCATACCCTGAATCTTTTCTTTCTTTTTTTTATTACCGGATCCACCGCAACTTGTGTTATTGTAAGTGCGATGTCGTCTTTGGGTGGTGGTACGGAGGATATTCCTCTCTCGATGGCACCTACGGAGCCTGTAGAGCTACCGGCTACAGTTGAGGTCTCCCCAGGGCCGCTACGGGAAGCGTCGTTAAAGCAGCCGATGATGAACATTGTAGTAGATCCGAAGGCCGAGCCTGATTTAGATAAAGACGTTCCTCCATCTTAGGTTCTGAAGAGATCTTTTCGTACGGCTAAAGCCGAGAAAAAGCGCCGAAAGCACGCAGTGAGGGAACGTCAGGATAACTTGGCCATAGGCGCGAGTTCGAGTGATGTACGACCCCCTGATGTTCCCATGGAGGATATTCCTTCTGCCTTGTCAACTGCTCATAGGCAGATTGCGTGTGCAGCTCCTGAAGAAGCTGAGCGGTTACTTCAAGGTAAGACAGCGCACGATAGCCTGATGAAACCTAATAAGACTTAGCAGTTTTTTTTTGAATTATGACACGCTTTTACTTGAATGATAAAGCAAGGCCAAGTTTAGGTGTTAGCATGGCGGGTGAAGTGCCAGCGTTTGAAGATTCTGGGGTGTTAGGCCTTCATTTCTAATCTGGGACTGTTCCAACTGCCACTTCCTCCCCTTGGGGTCCCCGACATTGGTGGGTGATGCTAGCATGACGACGACCCTTATTGATTTAGGAGACGAAGGTGCAGATGTTGAGTCCGTCTTCCCGGTAATAGTGGAAATCGAGGAAGCTATCACAGCAAGTGGCGCTCTAGATACCGCTCTGCACCGTCAGGTATTCCTTGTGTTATTACTTTTGGGTTCCCAGTTCTGCTAGACGCATTCGCTAATATCTCCTTTATTTCGAATATAGGTGCGGTAAACCCTAGCGCTGTGCTGATTGAAGAATCCCCGTCAGCCGTCGCCATGGCTGTCACTACTCCACCTATCTCTTTCGCACCCCACCCCACCCCCCCGAGTTCTCTCGGGTTCAACGACGGAAGGTAAAGATATTTTATTTCCTTATTTCAGTATTGATATTATTTCTTGGATTAATTTCTTTACCATATATTGTAAGAGTGCTTTTCGACCGCTTATGCCAAATGTTAAACTCGCACTTCGCCTTCCAATCAGAATTCGTCCCTCCTTCGGGCGTTGGTTCGTATATTCTTCATTTCTTATTTTATATTTCTACGAGTATCTTTATATTGATAAAATTTTCTCGTATTGACCATAGTCTTATGGCTCGAAGGAGAGGATAAAGGAATAGCTAAGCCTTCTATGCTCCCTAATTTGTCACTTTCGACTATTGGTATGTTAGATCTCATTCATCATCATTCTTTTTTATTTTTATGTTGAAATATGATCCTTCTTTTTGCATGTCTTACTCTGTAGCAGCTACACCGGATTTGGCCCCTCTCGAGTCTCGTATTTCTATACCCGCGGGGCCCTTCGCTAAGCGTCAGTCTTCCAGAGGTGCGAAAAAAGCAGGCGAATGCTAAGTAAATTTATTGAAGACTTTAATGTTAAAGCTCTCACTTCCGCTGCGGACTTTGCGGACAAAGTCAACCCCATGCTGGCGACTCTTGTGACTTTCCACAATGAAGATTTCGTCGGCATCTGGGTTGATTACTGTAAGCGAATAAAGGCTTGCCTCTATGAGATCGAGCACAAACGTCTTGCGCCTGATGCATTATCCTTAAAGGCTCAATTGGTCGCATGGATTGAAAAAAGTGCCATTTCTATTCAATAATTCGAGCAGAAGCTGGTCCTGAAGCAGAGGGAGTATGAGACGGTTTTCAGCGAATTAAACCAATTGCGTGCCCAGGTCGAAGCGAATGCAGTGCAACTCCAAGTTATCTTTGAAAATCTTCAACAATACATTTCTAAAGGAGTGGCGCTGAAGTAGAATCTTGACTCTACTGAGCGAGGAATGTGGGACTGCGAAGATACTAAGCAGGAAATCTCTGAGAAGCTTTCTTCGTGCTTGCAACAACGGGCTCAATTCGAAGCAATGCTAGCCGCAATAGTGGAGCGTGAGGAGGAGCTGCAGCAAGAAAGTGAATAGGTCGCCACTTTATTGAAAGCCCCGCCCTCTTAAAGGCTAGAATTGTATCCCCCCCTTTTTTATATAAATTGTATCTTTCAAACATTTCGATTCATGAATAAAGAATATATATTCTTTTCTTTTGCATGCACTCCTCTGTGTTTGATGTATTGATCTAGTGCGAAGTAGTTTACGTACTCATTTCGGAGTTTGTAGTTTATTCACTCATTTCGGAGTGTTTAGTTTATGTACTCATTTCAGAGTGTTTTTAGTTTACCTCCCTTGGGTTTACAGGAAAACTTGTCCTAACGTTGTGTGTAGATAACCACCATTCTTTATGATAGGGGTCTGTTAAGTTTGTGGTACTAGAGTTTTAGTCCGTGGTACCGTCCCGTTGGCTGATGTATCTCTCGATATGCAGTCTTTAAGCCGCTGTTCGAGTAGCCCCATGACTTTCGTGTCTTTGATCCCTTCGAGGGCTGAATAAGACGTCTTCAAGTAATCTCCTTAGATCATATTACCGGCGGAAGAGCAAGCGTTAGGAATTTGCCGTGATGCTTTTTACTTGAGGTTAGGCTCAATTTAGAGCCCTGATGAGTCATAACCGCACCCTTCTAGGGTGGGATAATCTCCAATGTTCTTTTAGGCTTTATATGAGTTGTCGTTAAGACCCAAAACTGGAAATATGCTGTCACTTCAGGGTTTTTTTTGCTTTGATGATGTCGCGCCGATTCTTTGCTGATATAGGGTAGACATCTGTAGGACCTCTATATTGTATGTATTACAATTGAAGTCCGGAGTTAGGAATATTCCATTACTCTAATTTCATTTGATGGTTGCGTCTGCATCCTGCTGAAATGAGGGGGAACGCCAGTATAGTCTCTAGGTTGTATATGTACCATCAAGACTTGGAGCTAGAATTTTGCCATGGCTCTATTTTTGCTTTAACTCTTAGGTCTTTTGTTAATGTTGCGCCTGCATCCTGCTGGAATGAGAAGAACGTCGGGGTGATCTCTAGGCTTTAGATGTTGCCATTAAGACCTGAAGCTAGGATTTTGCCGTCACTTCACTTTTATTTGATTATTGTGTCTGCCCCTGCTGGAATGAGGAAGGAGGGGACACAGGGATAGTCTCTAGGTTGTATATGTACCTTCAAGACTTGGAACTCCTTTTGACGAAGCATGATGGGAAAATATGGTTCCATGTCTCTCATTTATACCCATGGATTGTATACAAGAATCAATATGGACATACTTGCAGGGCAGGAAAGTTTCATTTTCATCATTTTTTTGCGATGCTCTATTTTTTTCAGCTTTTATATCACGAAAGTCATGATTGCCCGATCATTTCGGCTATTTATCGTGGTGCCCAATCATTTCGGCTATTTTTTTTATTTTTACTTGCTGCTTTTATTGCGAGTTGCCTAAACATTTCGGCTGTTTATGCATATTTCTTGCTCGCTGATTTTTATCATAAGTTGGGGACTTGGTCATGGTACCCATTGTGGCATCAGCATCGCTACAACTGAAATATTGCCAAGAGCGAATTATCATTTGCCGTGAGACGACTTGGAGTTTGACACCTGTTTAGGCATCACCATCGCTATAATTAGAATGTTGCCAGGAGTGAATCATCATTTGCCGTGAGCGGACTTGGAGTTTGAAACCTGTTTAGGCATCAGCATCGCTACAACTAGAATGTTGCCAGGTGCGAATCATCATTTGCCTTTGTTTGAACAAAGATGGCTTAGTAGACAGGGTTAGGATCCCGTCGACTAAGGCTTTTGACTTTATGTGTAACACCCTAGTTCATTTATACAAGTTCTATTTTGGGTATTTCTTTATTCTTGGCTATTTCTTAATTTATTGTGTTTTAAGTGTGAATAGTGTATTGGTATCTGTATTTGTATCCGATCCGACCCGCTTGCTGGAAACCCGTCTTGATTCTTATTTATGATTTATCCCGGCTATTTATGAGGATCCGTGCACTTTCATTTTTTTATATATACTGCAAACTGGCATTATATCTAGCATCTGCATTTTTTTAATATAAAATTTAAAGTCAAATAAAATATTTTAAAAATATTTAGCATGGCTTGCATCATACCCCTGACCCGGTGATAGCATCTGCGCATCCTGTTCTCGTCCCGTTTAGTGAAACGGACCCGTTTGGATGGCTACGTGCACGTTGCGTGCATTTGTACTCCATACTTGATAATGTTCATCGTACATAGTTATGGAGCTGTAAATGTAACCCCTGATAGATAATTGTGCACTCATGCTTTTACAGTACATCCGTACTTTTACTGTGATTCGATACTTGCCACATTTTACTGTTGGGGATCCATTTGATACATGTGCACTACCTGACATGACCTGATATACCACTACTTGACATGTTACCTGATCCTGTTTCTAATGCCGACAATCCTGACATGTTGTCCTGATGGACATTACTGTTATCTGCATAGACAAAACCTGTACCCTCTTGATCCTGTGTTGGCATTAGATATTGATTAGCAATACCCGACTTGAACACATAACCTTAAGGGTAAGGGGAAATCAAGAATGTAACAGAACTTAACTCAAAGGGCTATTATATTGTTTGCCGTTTTTCCGGGCGTTCCGGAATATATTGTTTGCCGTTTTTCCGGGCGTTACGGAATAATCCTGTTACCGTGGTCCCATAAGAAATGAACGGGGTATAGACCGATGGGTTACGATGAGGATTATATTAATTGATTTCGAAGACTTTAGAATAGATAACCCAGTAGTATAGTTTAGATTACTCACTGCACTTCATCTGCACGTATACACTTCATTGTTGCATATCCATGTTTACTGGTTATATTCATGTCATCGTTTATATTCATGCATGCATATCTCGTGTATCCTGTTCATTTATTATTGTTGATATTATGACGCACTGACGTCTGGGTTCTGCATGGCCCAGATCCTTTGTCTCTTTCGCAGGCTGATCAGGAGTATTTTCACCGTCAGGCCGAGCAATGAGGATTCTGTTAGTATCCAGTTTAGTTTAGTTTCTTTCCGTACTTTTGCTTCCTGTTGTGAGCCCGTATTTGGGACGTACTTTCCAGATGTTATTGTTTATTGGATTTATTGCTTCCGCACATTTATATTTCGTGACTCGTTTATTCTGGCATATGGACATGTACTAGATAGTTTATTTTATTTTACTGTTCTTGGTATCTTATAGACATCCGTAATGTGACTGTGGAGGGATGTTTCCTAGCCACAGGTAGCATGGTTGGCTCTGTCACGTACCGATCTTAGCGCACTCTGGGAAGCGGGGCATGACAGGGTTTGTTTGGTATTAGATCCATAGGATTTAGGTTAATCGGGTTTGATTCTTTTGTAGTTGGGTATTGGACCCAATACATGAATCAGAAAACCCGTAATTAGGAACATGTCCGGCCACATTGTTATCGTGATTCTTGAATCATATCTTTCTCTTGACCCTTGTCTTGATGATATGCAAACAACTTTGCATCTCAACTTGAAACCTTCTGGTCCCCTATTGTTTCTCTTTACTTAGTCTTTCGATTCTGATGCTAGGATTTATGCGACTTGAATGGATTTATGTGATTGTAACTATGAACAGCGGTATGGTTAGAATGCTGTACTCTATTTAAGTAACTTGGAGTCTTAGTCATGATTCACTTTCTTGTTTTATGGTCATTATATTACCTTGCTTCTCTCGGTTTCATTACTTACCGGTTTATGTTTTATCGCAAGTTTTGAATCTTATTTATCATACTGATCCTCTTCGGTGTCTTGGTTTCAGATCATGGCGGATAGAGAACTGTGATCGTACCAGAGGCGTGTCGATGACGCCGCATTGCTTGGAGTAATTTGTGGGATGCTGGAGAACCAGAAGCGGCAAACCGAGCTGAACCAGCGGCAAGCCAAAACTTTTCAGGAAGGTTTGTGGACCGTCCAGCAGTCCGTAAAAAATGTTGCGGCCAAACCAGTACATCGTGTGGGTACCGTGGCGGATTTCAGGAGACTTGGTCCGTCCACTTTCATTGGTTTGGAGGAGCCGTTGCCAGCAGAGCAGTGGCTGGTCGATACGGAGAATCTGCTCGTTACAGCACAGATTCCGGAGGATCAGAGAGTGGATGTTGTACGCATCCAATTGATGGATTATACCCATGAGTGATGGCTTGTGGAAGAGACCCGTTTGCCCAAGATGATCAGTTGGGCAACTTTCTCGCGGAGTTTTTGGAGAAGTTCTTTCCGCAGACTGCACGGGAGGAAATGGAAGAAAGATTTATTAGTCTGAAGCAGAATGGCGGATCCGTAGACGCGCATGCGGCTGAGTGGACACGGGTCAGCCGATTCGCAGGACCTTTGGTTGTCAAAGAGGCTGATAGGGCACGAAGGTTCATGCGGAGTTTGGACGTGGAAATCCAGAGGCACGTTATATCTCTGGGACTGACCACTTTCTCACAAGTTCTAAAGCAGCCAGAAAGCAGCAAAGCGTATCAATGAAGACAGGGGGTACGCAGCAGCAGACAGTTGTGGTATGGAAGCCGGCTTTTACGCCGAACCGAGCGCCTTTTCGCAGAGGTATCCCGGTGGATAGACGTGGCATTGTACAGATGAAGAAGCCACTCGTGCCCGAGAAAAAGGGAAGGATGATTTGTGGATACTGCCATCTACCCGGACACGTGCAGAAGGAGTGTCGAAAGATGCTTGGACTTTGTTTGGTTTGTGGGTTAGCTGACCATACTGTCAGTGTTTGTCCATTGAAAGCTTCGTTTGAAGGATGATGCTCAAAAGCCACCGCAGAGGCTGATTCAGGGGCAGAAGCAGATAACTCAGGGACCTAATCAAGCTCGAGCCTTTACTCTGACGGCCAAAGAGGCTAAGGCTTCAGATGAATTTGTTTCAGGTATCCTACTTGTTCATGATTTTCCCGCATTAGCATTATTCGATTCTGGTGCATCTCATTATTTTATGTCGTCCAAGTTTATTGCTGCACACTCGATTTCTTGCACGGTCCTGTCTTGTTGTTGGGACATACACACTGGGAATGGGAAGATCATATCTAGTAGCGAGTGCAAGAGTTGTTCAGTTGTTATTTGCGGACGAGAGTTATTTGCAGATTTCTTGGTGATCGATACCGACAGTTATGATGTTGTCTTGGGAATGAACTTTCTCGGCACTTTCCACGCCCATATTGGTTGTAGGGCAAAGAAAGTGATTTTCCAGATTTCCGTACATCCGGAGTTTGTTTTTGCTAGAGGTAGCAGTTTTGTTGGGCCAGTCGAGATCAGGGCTAGGCCGACAGGCGTCGTTCTTTCGTTGATGGAAGTTGATAAGGAAGAAGCGTCGACTGTAGTTCGAGAGTTCATGGATGTGTTCGAGGACATCTCGGGTTTACCGCCAAAGCGAGATGTGGAGTTCGCGATTGATCTTGTTCCTGGTGCAACGCCAATCTCAAAGGCGTACTATCCGATGGCACCAGTGGAGTTGGAAGAAGTAAAGAAGCAGGTTACTAAATTGCTAGAGAAGGGTTGGATTCGCAGCAGTAATTCACCTTGGGGAGGTCCAGTTCTTCTAGTCAAGAAGAAAGATGGCACAAGAAGGATGTGCATCGATTATCGAGAATTAAACCGGGTGAATATTAAGAACAAGTACCCGATCCCTCGCATTGGCGAATTATTCGAGCAACTCAGTGGCGCGAGGGTATTCTCGAAGCTGGATTTACGATCCGGATATCATCAAGTTCGAGTTAAATCGGAGGATATTTGCAAGACTACATTCCGAACTCGATATGGACATTACGAGTATTTAGTGATGCCATTCGGAGTTACGAATGCACCGGCGATATTTATGGACTTGATGGACCGAATCTTTTCACCGTTCATGGACCAGTTTATAGTGGTGTTTATCGATAATATTCTGGAGTATTCAAAAAGCCAGGAAGAGCAGGCCGAACACTTGAGGATCGCACTACAGACATTGAGGCATGAAAGATTGTATGCAAAGATGAGCAAGTGCGAGTTTTGGCTCGGAGAAGTGAAGTTTTTGGGGCATGTCGTATCCGGAGATGGAATCGCCGTTGATCCTGAGAAGATTGCAGCAGTTCAAGATTGGCTGATTCCGAGGAATGTAGCGGATATCAAAAGTTTTCTGGGACTTGCAGGATACTACAGAAGATTCGTGGAGAATTTTGCTCGATTGGCTGAGCCTTTGACCAAGCTTACACGAAAGGAGGTACCGTTTATATGGATGGATAGGTGTGCGTCAGCTTTTGAGGCGTTGAAGCAAAGATAGATAATCGCTTCTATTTTGACCGTACCAGATGGTTCCGGAGGATTGGTGATTCACAGCGATGCATCTGGGAAAGGTTTGGAATATGTTTTGATGCAGCATGGGAAGGTTATAGCCTACGCATCGAGACAGTTGAAGACCCATGAGAAGAATTACCCAACTCATGATTTGGAGCTAGCAGCTGTTATTTTTTCTTTTGAAGATTTGGAGACACTACTTATTGGGCGAAAGGGTCGAAGTGTTCACCGATCACAAAAGCCTAAAGTACGTGTTCACGCAGAAAGAGCTCAACATGGGGGCAGCGCAGATGGTTGGAGCTGATGGCTGACTATGAACTTGATCTCAAGTACCATCCAGGAAAAGTGAATGTAGTACCGGATGCGCTTAGTTGGTTGCCAGCAATTCAGATGTTGACAGCACAGAAGGAGCTTATCGAAGATTTTCGGAGATTCGAGTTGGAGATCATGCTACCGCATTCTTCGGGACAGTTGATGAAGCTGCAAGTACAGTCGTCGTTGATCGAGAGTATTAAAGCAGCGCAGTCACAGGACCTAAGATTGCAGAAGTTTCAAGAACAGGTTGAAGCGGGACTTCGAACAGACTTGTTGATTCATGAAGATGGTTCGTTGCGATATGGTAGCCGTTTGTGTGTTCCGAAAGGAGGCATTCGTGAAGAAATTATGAAAGAGGCAAACAGTTCTGCATATTCCGTACATCCAGGAGGCACGAAGATGTATCGTGATCTACGACAATATTTCTGGTGGGAAGGCATGAAAAGGGAGATCGCCCGCTTTGTAGCGAAGTGCTTAGTGTGTCAGCAAGTCAAGGCTGAACATCAAATGGTAGCTGGTTTATTGCAACCACTTCCGATTCCTCAATGGAAGTGGGAACATATAACCATGAATTTCGTGACTGCTTTACCGCGGAGTCCAAAGGGCAATAATGCAGTTTGGGTGATTGTTGATCGGTTGACCAAGGCAACTCATTTCATACCATTTCGAGTTGGTCAGTCAACGGAAGCGTTAGCAGAACGGTATATGTAGGAGATTGTGAGATTGCATGGAGTACCTGTAAGCATCGTTTCCAATCATGATACCCGATTCTTATCACACTTCTGGAGGAGTTTATAAGAAAGTTTGGGGACGCGATTGAAGTTTAGCACTGCTTATCATCCCCAGACAGATGGCCAGTCAGAAAGAACGATCCAAACTCTTGAAGATATGTTGAGAGCTTGCATGTTAGACTTCAAGGGTTCATGGGAGGACCAACCACGCTTGGTGGAGTTCTCGTATAATAACAGATTTCAGGCGACTATTCAGATGGCTCCATTCGAAGCGTTATATGGTCGCAAATGTCGCTCACCCGTTGTTAGGACGATAGTGGAGAACAAAGATTTTTGGGACTGGATTTGATCGTGCAAACCATGGGGAAAGTTAAAACTATCCGGAATCATATGAAGGCAGTACAAGATCGGCAGAAGAGTTGGGCCGATACATCGAGAAGACCTCTAGAGTTCGCTGTTGGTGATCTAGTATTCTTGAAGATATCACCGACTAGAGGAGTAATTCATTTTGGGAGTCGAGGCAAGCTTAGTTCTCGATTCGTGGGGCCTTTCGAGATTATTGAGCGTGTTGGAGAAGTGGCTTATCGATTGTCTTTACCACCATCTTTGACGATTGTTCATGATGTGTTTCATGTATCTCAACTCCGTAAGTATGTTCGAGATGAAACACACGTGCTAGATCATTCGGAGCTGACTGTAAGGGAGGATTTGATCTATGAGGAACGACCGATGTCGATTTTTGATCGAAAAGAAAATGTTCTTAAGAACAAGGTTATCCCGCTCGTACTTGTTTCATGGGGGAATCGCTCGTACGGAGAATCGACTTGGGAACGAGAAGACGAGATTCGATAGAAATTTCCACACCTCTTCTTGTAGATTCATGTTTGTTTATCTTTTCTTGTTCCGGGAATTTCGAGGACAAAATTCTTTTTGTAGTTGGGTATAATGTAACAACTTAGTTCATTTATACCAGTTCTATTTTGGGTATTTCTTTATTCTTAGCTATTTCTTGATTTATTGTGTTTTGAGTGCGAATAGTGTATTGGTATCTGTATTTGCATCCGACCCGACCCGCTTGCTGGAAACCTATCTTGATTCCTATTTATAATTTATCCCGGCTATTTATGAGGATCCGTGCACTTTCATTTTTTTATATATACTGCATACTGGTATTATATCTGGCATCTGCATTTTTTTAATATAAAATTTAAAGTCAAATAAAATATTTTAAAAATATTTAGCATGGCTTGCATCATACCCCTAACCCGATGGTAGCATCCGCGCATCTTGTTCTCGTCCCGTTTAATGAAACGGACCCGTTTAGATGGCTACGTGCACGTTGCGTGCATCTGTTCTTGGGGGTATGTTTTTTCGTGACCCGGATATCCTGTTTTTTTTTTGGTTGACACGTATATTAACCGTATTTTCAAACCATAATTTTAGACCCGACCTGGATATATTTTGGAGTAAGTTTGTATTTGCTAAAACTCAAAATTTACTAATATTATATTTTTAAAATATTTCTAACTGTTTAAAATTTTATATAACTAAAAAGATTTTTTAAAATCTAAAATTTGTAACAGATCTGTCTCTCTCTCTCTCTCCCCCTCTATCTCTCTCTCCTCTATTTTAAACCCCTACGAGGATCCCGTCACCCCCCTCTCGCTAAACTCACCTCCCTTCGCCTTCTTTATTCTCGCTGCCTCCCCCTCGCGAACCCTAAACCTAGCTCTCGCCTGCGCGTCGCCGTAGCCGCCTTCTCCCCGACCTCGACCTCCTCCCTCTGTTTCCCCCATCCTCTTTCCTCGCACCACCACCACCACCACCGTCACCCTCACTCAAACCCAATCCCCGGCGACCAAGAAACCCGCTGCCTCGCCTGCAACGTCGCCGGAAAACCCTCCTTTCGATGTCACCCCCTCACCTTCCTCTCTCCTTCTCCCCAAGATCCCGAGCCCCTAACCCAACTAACCGCAGCAACCCATCACCACTGTCCCCGACTTTGTCACCACCGATCGCCTGCACTCCCTGCCTCCATCGCCGGCGATCCCTTGCCGTCACCTCAACACCTTCGCAACCACATCCTCGCCTTCTCCCAAACCCCGGAGCCACACCAAACCCAGCACTTCTTTTTCTGTTTCTTCTTCTTCTTCTTTCCCTTCTTTTCTTTTCCTTGATCCGTGTTGTCCGGTCATCGCCGGAGCCGTGCCATCGCTGATGATCAGACCGACCCAGTGGGCATTCCTAGCCAGCGTGGTCACCTTCTTGCTTTGCCTGGACCTGTCCCGTGTGCGCGTGTGTACATTGCGACGTTTACCCGACGTCAGACGCAGCGTACGCACCCTGTCGTGAGATCCATTCAGACAAGTTCATCTTGCTACATGCTATGTATCTTATTTTGCATCCATATGAATAAAAATATCACATGCTGAATGCACTGTATACCCATATTAATGTTTTACTGTTTTCGGATACCCGTATGCATCCATATCATTTATTATATATGTAGCTGCATCTACAGATCATATTATTTCATGTTATTGTCGTATTAACACCCCATGCTCGATAATGTGCATCCTACATAGTCATGGAGCTGTAGATGCAACCCCTGATGGATAATTGTGCACCCGTGTTCTATTGTGTATCCATACCATTAATTATATATCTAGTTGCATGCCATGTCACATTATTTCATGTTGCTGTTACATTTGTACCCCATACTTGATAATGTGCATCTTACGTAGTTATGGAGCTGTAGATGTAACCCCTGATAGATAATTGTGCACCCATGCTTTTACAGTGCATCCGTACTTTTACTGTGATTCGATACTTGCTACATTTTACTGTTGGGCATCCATTTGATACACGTGCACTATATGACATGACCTGATATACCACTGCTTGACATGTTACCTGATCTTGTTTCTAATACCGACAATCCTGACATGTTGTCCTGATGGACGTTACTGTTGTCTACATAGACAAAACCTGTATTTGCTTGATCCTGTATTGGCATTAGATATTGATTGGCAATACCTGTCATGCCCCACTTCCCAGTGTACGGCGAAGGGGTATAACTAGGCCGCTACGTATTTACTCAGAAGCAAATACGCTAAACGTAACTAAGCAATATAAATATAAATGCACAAGAGACAAGATATAACAAAACAGCAACTTTATTTATTCACATTCTTTTTATAATTCATGGAAAAGTAAATACATCTGAATGAAAGTAATGCCTAACAGTGGCATAACAGAAATGGAAAGTACTGAAACGAAATAGGTACAAGTGGCTATAGCTCGGGGTCTTCGATGTACTGCTCAAGGGCCTGCTCCGAATGCTCCTGAATGGTCTCGTGCTCTAGTGCTTCCGATCCACCTGACAACATTCCAAAGAAGAAAGAGAAGGAATGTCGTCAGCGAACAATCGCTCGGTAAGTCCTAAAGATAAGGAAGAAATAGAATAGAAAGAAAGAGAGAGAGGGTGTAGCTTTTAAAGTTGTATGATATAGTTATACTGTTGTATTTAGTATTAATGCTTTTGTTATCGTAAGTCCAAGGGTGAATGTCAACCAATCTCAAGAGTGTTCTCAAACCCAACAGGCTCCAATCCAGGGGTAGGGAACCACAGGCCCGAATCAAATGTTAGTAGCGGGACTTCGACCGTCGTCGAAGTATTCCAAACTCAACAGGCCACAATCCAGGAGCATGGAAACACGGGCTCTCATGATTGCTTGCTTGTGTTAGTAGACATGCATTCATGATCTAGGGGGACTCTTGAGATTCTGTTGGATTCATGAATGAACTACCCCAATACCCCGTGTATTTATCGTATTGATAGTAATGATTGTACTGATGATATTGTATTGTATTGTCTTGTAAATTGAATTGTATAGATGACTTGCCGAAACCATGATATCAGTAAATGGATGTAACTGGAGAATCATAAATGTAACTGGAGAATCGTGTAAATAGAAGTATATCCATGGTTCGGTTCGGTCAATATAGATTGAATAGATGTATTCATAGATTCATGTTGAATTGTAGTTTTGTAATATTGTACTTGAATCACATTCAAGTCAGATTATTATAATGAGACTCAGTCTGAGTCAGACAATTAGAAAAGTAAATTGAAGTCCTGATTGTTTTGATGTTATCGGCAACCGCTGCACATGGGCGGCAGGATTTGTATCTTTTTCAAAGACGATTACCGTGTTGATAACACCGTTGTTAAGTTGTCTACCTTAAATAGGCAAGCACCCACTTTTCCGGCTCCCCGAGATGCAAGAGATTGGTCCTGCTTAAACCTATGTTTATTAGGTGTAACACCCTAGTTCATTTATACCAGTTCTAGTTCATGTATTTCTTTATTTATGGTATTTTCCTGATTTACTGTATTTTTGGTGCGAATAGTGTTTTGGCATCTGTATTTGCATCCGACCCGACCCGCTTGCTTAAAACCTGTCTTGATTCATGTTTATGATCTATCCTGAGTTGTTACATAGACTCGTGCACTTTCATTTTAATTTATATATTGCATGGCCTGCATGATACCCCTAACCCTGTGGTAGCATCCGCGCATCTTGTTCTCGTCCCGTTCAGTGAAATGGACTTGTTTGGATGGCTACGCTCACGTACGTGTATCTATTCTCGGGGGTATGCATTTTTGTTATCCGGATATCCAATTTTAGTTTCGGTCGACACATATATTTTTCGTATTTTAAAACTAGATTTTTAGACCCGACCCGGACGTATTTTGGAACAATTTTGTATTAGCTAAAAACTCAAAATTTATTAATATTTTAATGCTATTATGTTTAACTATTTACCTAACGATATATATATTCAAATAGATTTTTTTAAATCAAATCTTTAACAGAACCTCAAATCTCTCTCTCTATTTTTATATATTATCTTTTCTTTTTTTTAAATCTTAAAAAAATCCATGCACGTTTCTCTCTCTCTCTTTCTCTTTCTCTTTCTCTTTCTTTCTTTCTCTCCCCTCCCCCCTCTTTCTCACTCCTCTCGCATACACTGTTCCCCGAGGATCGCGTCACCTCCTTTCCTTTACTATCATCACCTCCCCCTTTTCTTTCTTCTTCTTCGTTCTTTTTTAAAAACCCCGCGCTCACAGAAACCCTAACCCATCGCCTGCCTTCACTCGCCGACGCCGCCTCCACCCTCGTCGGCATCCCTTCTCCCCTCACCTCCACCTCCTCTTCCTCCTTCACCTCCACAACCACCTCCTCTTCAATCTCACCTTGTCCCGACGAGAACCCCGATGACCCACCTTCTCTGAACCTATCAGCCCCTACCTCGCCGTCGACCACTATCGTCGCCTCCTTTCTCATCACCACCTTCGCTTACTCCCCTCTCCTTCTACCTCACCACCCCCGCCTCCATCACCCTAGCCACGACCCACAGCCTTCACCTTACCCATCGCCTGCACCCACCTCGTCGATCTTTCCTTGCCGTCGTTGGCATCCCCTTGCCACCTCCTCTCCATTTCCCTGCACCCTAAGCTTTCCCTACACACCTCGATCCCCGACGTCAAGAACCTACACCGGATTGCCCACTGCCCCTCGCCGGAAAACCCACGACCTCGTCGTCACCATCTCCTCACCTCCTCTGTCCCAAACCCAGAGCCAAGAAACAGCCCTAACCCCAGACCACCTCCTTTCTTCTTCTTCTTCTTTTCTTGATTTCTTGGGTTCGCATTTTTTCCGGTGATCGCCGGAGCCTTGCTCGCCGCCATCGATCCGAGAGACCCAGTGGACGTCCCCTACCTGCGTGGTCACGTTCTTGCATTTCCTGGCTATGTTCTGTACGTGTGCACGTGCATCGAGACTTTTACCGACATTGGACGTTGCGTACGCATCTCGTATTGTGATCCGTTCAGGCAAGTTTATCTTGCTACATACTATGTTACTATATTCACATCCATTTGAAAAAATATAGTACATGTATTTTAAATTATGCATCCCAAGTTATAGTTTTACAGTTTTACAATACCCGTTCATACCCGTACAATTTATTTCATATTTAGTTGCATGCAAGTTAATCTTGTTACATGCTATACTACATTATATTGCACACATGTGAATAATAACATTACTTATTGTTTAATTATACATCCCACATTACCATTTTACTATTTTACTGTCTTCGGATATCTGTGTGCATTCGTATCGTTATTTACATATCTAGTCGTATGCTAGTTCATCTTGTTTCATGCTAGGTATATTATTATGCATCCATATGAGTAAAATATTACTCGTTTATCACATTATACATCCATACTAAAGTTTTACCGTTTTCGGATACCCGTTTGCATCCATATCATTTAATATACATATAGCTGCATCTACAGATCACATTATTACATATTATTGTTATATTGACACCCCACGCTTGATAATGTGCATCCTACATAGTATTGGAACTGTAAATGTAACCCTAATCGATATTTGTGTATCCATACCATTAATTCTATATCTATTCGCATACCATGTCACATTATTTTATTTTACTGTTACATTAGTACCCCATACTTGATCATGTGCATCCTACATAGTCATGTTGTAACCCCTGATAAATATTTGTGCATCCATGCTTTATTTGTGCACCCGTACCTGCTGCACTTGTATTATGAGCATCCGCTTGATACCTGTTCACTACCTGACATGACCTGATATACCACTACTTGCCATGACTTGATACATGTACACTACCTGACATAACCTGATATATCACTACTTGACATGTTACCCGATCTTGTTTCTAATGCCGACAATCCTGAAATGTTGTCCCGATGGACATATCATGTTGTCTATATAGACAAACATGTTCCTGCTTGATCCTGTGTTGGCATTAGTTTCAGATTTATCAATACCTGACTTGAACACATAACTTGGGGGTATGGGGAAATCAAGAATGTAACCGAAAGTAACTCAAAGGACTATCATATTGTTTGCCGTTTTTCCGGGCGTTACGGAAAACCTATTGTTTGCCGTTTTTCCAGGCGTTACGGAATACCTATTGTTTACCGTTTTTCCGGGATTTACGAAATAATCACCGATGGGTTACGATGAGGATTACATTAATTGATTTCGAACACTTTAGAATAGATAACCCAGTAGCATAGTTTAGATTACTCACTGCACATCACAGGTGCTTACACCCTTCACTGTTTCTTATTCGTGATACTGTTATACTCTTATTACTGTTCATACTCATGCATGCATGTCTTGTTATCTCCTGATTATATTATTGTTGATATTATGACGTACTGACGTCTGGGTTTTGCATGTCCCAGATCCTCTACCTTTGTCGCAGGCTGATCAGGAGTATTTCCGCCGACAGGCCGAGCAGTGAGGATCCTATTAGTATCCAGTTAGTTTAGTTATTTCCGTACTTTCCAGATGTTACTATTTATTGGATTTATTGCTTCCGCATATTATTTCTTGACTCGTTTATTCTGGCATATGGACATGTACTAGATAGTTTACTATATTTTCTTGTTCTTGATATCCTCTAGATAGCCATAATGTGACTGTGGATGGATGTTTCCTAGCCACAGATAGCATGATTGGCTCTGTCACGTGCCGATCTTAGGGCACTCTGAGAAACAGGGACCAAGATTTAAATCTTTTTTCTCAATAAACCAACTCTTTTCAAATCGTTCTGTCGGGGTCCAAGATTTAAAATACATCGCCCACTCATTATAATAGAACTCCAAAGTCCCACATGATCTAAAACATAACATAACGCAACAGTGTGCATGAAAACTCTAAAGATATAATTTCACATAACTGTAACTCTAGCGGTTGCTATGAGAATTACTCCAGTTATGATGCAAATTTCCAAATACGAAAATCATTGTGTATCCCAAGTACACAATCAATGCTATAGTCGTAATGCAATATCGGTAGCATACGACCAAGCGAAAATATAGAAATCAACTCTATAATATATCCTATCAAGTGCAAAGCACGAAAACAAAATCAATCCTAATGGGTTTGCGTGTAAACCTCAAATCACACGTCTCGATGTGCATGAAAACAAAACAGCGCTAAGTGCAATAGGCGTGCACGAAACGATATCCACTGCATCCACTGTGCATGGAACAAAAGTGTACAAAATAGTATCAGTGCATTGGGGTGCACAAAAATCAAATTCAAGTGCATCAGAGTGCACGAAATAAATCTCAAATGCATCAGAGTGCACAAAACATCAAAACGTGCAACTGGTGTGCACCAAAATCATACCGAATATACCTAGAGTATATATATAATCTTTTAATCATGTGCAACTGATGTGCACAGAAAATATCAGTTTAGTACATCCGGTGTACACAACACTCCAATCGAGTGCAGTCACCTTGCACGAAAATCTCAAACAAGCGCACCTGGTATGCACAAAACATAAATCAAAGTGAAATCACTGTACACGGAAATCTCATCAAGTGCACCTGGTGTGCACAAAACATTATGTGACCCTCAAATCCTCAAAAATACCCATGTCAAAATAACGGACGTTGAATTGTCATTTCTTCAATGTTGAAAATGAAATATTTAGATCATAAAAACACAAATCAAACTCAAATGACATCGAAGTATATACTCTTCAATGTCAAAAGGTGTTTATTCACCAGAAACTGGCATAGCAAGGATTACTACTTGTCGTCTGCCACGATCTAACATTCTCTGTCTCTGAATTCTGGTTCTTCTTGCGGATCTCTAATGTCAGGGTCTCTTCATATAATCATCCGGTGAGGAGCAACGACATAATCAGTCCTACTGCTGATACCTCTCCCCACATCTCCTTGGCCAGTAGCCCAGTCTCTCATAACGCGACATATTGATGACGGAGATCTCTATCCTCTGCTTGTGTGCCAACAACGGATCCTAGGTCAAATCTTACTTATTATCAACTTCTAGAAATATTCCCTTCAAGTCTCCTGCTGATCTCAGCTATCCAGCCTGCCCGGAACTAGCACGCATTGCTGAATCCACTTTCTCTTTAGTAACAACTGTCATTTCCTTAAGATTTTCTCCTGAAAGTGTAGTTTTACGTGTTTCAGTATATGCATAAAATCTTCAATATCGATGGTGAGGAATAACTGTCCACTAAAACTTCGCACCAATCTCTTGTCCCATTACTCTCCAATATCAATCAATTAAGAAGCGTATTGCGATAACCACGCGAATTGTAAGTCATACTTGGTTATGGCCAAGTTCGGAGTCTTACAAAACTCAGAAACACGAATTCGACATCTCTGATACTCTGTAGAAGAATCTGGCTAAGCTTATCTTCGAAAACTCGTCCCAATTCGTCGGAGTAAAACTTACTGCGCGATCTCTTTCTCGAGCGACTTACATCCGGTCTAATCAAGATCCATCGGAAGAAGCTAATTAATTTCACCGATCTAGTATCGGAGCGCCACAACGGATTAAAAGTCCTCCATTCCATCTACACTTGTAGACATTTGCAACTGTCTACATCCTGAACTCTGGAAGCAATATCTCGATAACCTCAGCAATTTTTTTTTTTGGTATCGCTGTCTGAACAGTACGCAACTCCACAATCTTCAGAGAGGGGAAAACATCATGCCTTAATTCTGGCTGATCTCCAGCAATGACTCGACCATCTGGTGTGGATCCCGAAGAAACTCGCATCAATATTAGAACTCGATCAAATATATATAAACGACATGTCTCTATATCATCGAAATGTCACCCTGGTCAATCCTTGTCCCAGATAAGTCTGCTCTGACCGTATCTCTAATTGCATCCCTCTCGGCTCCCATAAACATGGTGACCGGAACAATCAACATGTATTAACGAGGATAGATCAACGGAATGAATAGAAGGAAGATCTCAAGATATAAATTCTAAGCTAACTTAGGTGGAGTATCATATCATAAATATACCGCGGAACATATGTAGAGTACGTTACTCTACTTGGTACCTACTCCATCAACCAAGGTCATCCTGTATAACGAAAGTTCGGGTAAAAGACCCCCAAAGCCAAGTCTAAGTCCTATAAGGCAAATCCAGGTAACAAAAGTGCATGCCTAGACCCCATATAGCCAAACCTAGACTCGAGCAAAGGTTAAACCAAATGCTCTGATTCCAATTTTGTCACGACCCAAATGTGGCACGTGACCGTCACTTAAATCACGTGACATCTAAAGATGTCGACGCGGTCCAAGTAAGCCGAAACCCGGAATCTAAACCTTTTTCTTTTGAAAACATTGGAGGTGAAGTTTTAATAATCATCATATGGAATCATTTTTAAATAACCATTTAAATTTAACTAAGTATGTTTAAAGAGCATCTATGACAATTTGAAATTCGACAGCACCTCCTTTGTAAATTTTGCATAAAAACCAGATATAACTACAACAATAAAATAGCATCCCAACGGGAGCTAGCGTCCACACCCAAACGGCGAAGCAACCAAGCAAACGATCTAAAAATTCGACTCCAATGAGTGCAACATCATAACACACAAATTCTAAGTCTCGCTTCTAAGTCCACAATATACCATTTCTAAGTTGATGGAGTTTTTGCTAGATACAAGAATATATGAATAACCAAGTGCGAGTACGATACAATAGTAACTCACTTACCCAAAGCAATCAACGAAAGGAATGTGTGCCAAGCAGCTGATAATCCAAGTGGTAAAACCTGCAAGAAACTGTGGCACAACGGGGATGAGTTGCCAACTCAGTGAATAAAAATACATCACAAGGTAGAAATTGAAATGCACGACGATACCTAGGTCATAAGTATAGTACTATCATAATCTGTACTAATATAATATATGATATGCATATGTATCATAATGCAACACTAACTATCATGCAATCCTAAGTAGAACGTATCAAATGTAAATGACCTATATCTAGGTATAAGCCTAAAGGTAGCCGAAAATATATATATAAACCTCTTCTTTAAAATAGCCGCGGAATAAATATGTCACAATATAAAAGCAGACTTGATAGTATGAAATAAAATAGATATCTTATTTAAAATATACGTCCTGTTGTTTTAATGAATAGTGTTAAGAGGTTTACAGTTTACCAGATTTCAATGTCATGCCAGAAACATCAAAATAATGAGAATATAGCTCGATTTGAATTCCTTTTTAATGTATGCAATCACCAGTAAAGAGATATGTAGGTACTGTCCTCCGGATCAGTCCTGCTCGGCTACAATAACTATAATATAACTGGGTACCTCATGATAACAACATATCAATATATAAGGATGTCCAGAATCGACACCCAAAATCAAAAATCACTCGTGTCCATCACCGACACGCAAATCCTCAAATCTCACGTGTCCATCACCGACACGCAAATGCAGATACCGTCGACACTATCTCAATAGATGATCACCACCCGATATCCCTGACCACAGTCGGTATCCCCTGAAAATCCGCCGTGCCCAAATCGAACCCCGGTCAGTATCCCCTGGATATCTGTCGTACTCATTTTTATCTCCGGTATTGAGTATCCTCGCTAGGCTCCCCGCCTCAACTGCGGCTATCCTGCCTCTTGGACTCGATCCGGGTCCACCATGTATCCGACTGTATATCTCCCCCACTCAGTCCGGATAAGTAACAAGTCCGAAATCGTATAGCTCCCCCACTCGGTTAGGAATAAAATAATCAGAAAATATCAAGCTCATGGTGGACGCCAACTCATAATATCCAAAAATATCAAGTAAAGAATGAGAATATTTGCATAGATCATTCTGATGATATATTATATATATACATATATAACAACGTCCCATACCACTGATATATATCATCAGGAGTAAAACATCCAGAAAATCCATAAGGATCAAATATCAACATCTATAGTACTGGTATTCGTAATGTGCAACAGGAAATAAAGTAAGACTGTGTAAATAAATCATACAGGCGCAACGATATCAATTTTACTGTGTCATGGCACTACTAATGATGTGTAGTGTAACATACGCGTCTGTACTCATGCAGCATGGCAATCATTAGTATTTGAGCAAGTGTTCTAAAAGTGTAATAGCCTACTCATACTGATATCTACATACGCATTATATATCATAACGATCCTACAGTGACATGGCAGTACCAATGAGGTGTAGTGTAACATATGTGTACGTGCTTGTGCAGCATAGTACTCATTGGTAGTTGTGCAGTGTTCTATCAGAGAGTTCGTATTACGGAATCGTATAATATCAATAATTATAACATAAACAAGTAAAGTAATTATAAGCATAACTAATAATTGTAACTACTTGCTATGAGGTATACCATTATCTTTGAAAATGAACGAAATGTTGGTTTTGAAATTAGGAAGCTGCCTCGGATTGAAAATGGATATTTTTTTTAGAAATTGGCATCGCATCCTTGTCTTTTATCATCAAAAAGGAAACGAATCGTTAGTTTTTGAAAGAGTATAGCATCACTCAAGTATTTACGTTCTAAAATGAAATAAACATTATTCTGTGAGTCTAAAGAAAACTAGGCCGCTATTCGGCATACGAAACTCATCACCACCAATACGGTATAATTCCTCGTATAATGTTTCACATTATCACTATATCTCATATCGTCTCTAGTACGGCATGATCCTTCGTACCAATTTACCAAACCATCCGTAAACTATATGCAAATGAGTATCATACTAGATGCAATTTAATTCCAATATCCATATCTTAATTAATTACTAAAACTACTATATATCGTAATAATATTTATAATGTTGCGGGGGTGCTATATGCCATCCACCCGACCTCCCCCGTAGATGTAAATCTACTCACCAACTTGATGAGCTTGCTGAAATCCACGCTGCTATGTCCGCCAACTCCGTCTCGAAAACCTTCGCGATCGTACCTATAATCGTAGTTATATCATATCGACGTAAATATCATACCAAAACTCAAAACAATGAGATAGGCACCCATAGGTTTGAACCTATAGCATACTTAACCCAAAAACGAATAAATACCACTGAAGCCAACGTACGAACTTCGATGATTCAGTCGCAGTACAAAATACGAAAAACCCGTATCGGAATATCGGAAACTTGATAAAACCCTTACTAAAACGTTCCCAGAATTTACTGTATAATTATTGGGGCTGTTCCCCTCCGAAACACGGGGACACAACCGCGTAGGTCCGTTTTGCCTGAATTTCGGGGCAGATGCTAATTGGTGCTATCCGTCCACCTCTCCGAAGATGCCAAGTTGATTTATGACACCATGTATCGAAGGTTTAAACGGATGCGGCCGATATAGCAGACTTCGTCAGATTCTCCCTCATTTGAAGGGTTTTTGATTGTGGGGACGCTCTCCCCTACAGGCGTAAGCCCCTGCAGTTAATTACGCTACAGCATCGCGGTAACCAATTTCTCCTTCTCCAGATGGTCACTTCGTGTCGTGGGTGTTTGTTCTGTTTTTGGTTGCCCGTGGATTGTATACGGAGACTAATTTATGTTGTCGCCCGTAGGGCGTGGATTAGTCTAAATCCGTATCTTCTTAGATTTGGGTTTGGGGTTGGGTTTAAGGATACGTTAGTCTCATTTGAGACTAAGATCAACTTAAACGTTAGTTAAGGATACGTTAGTTTAATTTTAGACTAAGATCAACTTAAGAGGATCGTTTAGATCCAACAAAAGAGTATTTGGACTCTATTGTTTAGTTTAGGGATGTTGCGGTCCATAATTAGCTTAAGGACGTTACGGTCCAATGTTAGTTTAAGGACATCTCGGTCCGAGGTTAAGTACATCATAGTCCATGGGTTTTAAAGGACCCTACAGTCTAAGGTTGAAGACATCATAGTCCATGTGTTTTAAAGGACCCCACAGTCCGAGGTTAAGGACATCATAGTCCATGGGTTTTAAAGGACCCGAGGTTAAGGACATCATAGTCCGTGGGTTTTAAAGACCCCACAGTCTGAGGTTAAGGACATCATAGTCCGTGGGTTTAAGGACCCCACAGTCCGAGGTTAAGGACATCATAGTCCGTGGGTTTTAAAGGACCCCACAGTCCGAGGTTAAGGACATCATAGTCCGTGGGTTTTAAAGGACCCCACGGTCCGAGATTAAGGACATCATAGTCCATGAGTTTTAAAGGACCCCACAGTCCAGTTTAAAGACGTCATAGTCTATGAAATGTATGGTTGCCGGGACCCGTCACCTCTCTGAAGACGTTGAAGGATCACAACGACATATATCAGAGGGGTTCAGAGATGTACCCTTGAACCAATTTTGGTTGAAAGATCTGTAGTCCAATTTGGGGCTAAGATCTGTTAAAACATTTATGAGCATATGGGCTCAGTTAATCTGAATTTGAGGACTTATGGCCAATCTTGGGCTAAGTCCAATCAAGTTAAAATGTTTAACATTTATTTTGGGTTGTTGAGCCTTTATTTGGGCTTGGCCCTGACAGTGTTCTTGTCTTTTACTGAATGCTGAGCATTCATCAGAGCTCCGGGATTTGTTAAAGAACAATTTATGTTCTATCAGCGCAACACATGGTGCGCTTGGCGCTTTGCGCCAATCAAAAAGCGCAGTGCGCTTCTGCCAAGTAGCTCATACGTAAGGGACACGTGTCGCACTTGGCGCTAAGCGCCAAATGATGGGCGCATTGCGCCAACATATGAGCGCATTGCGCTATTAGTTCAGTGGCGCACACGTGAGTGACACGTGGTGCGTCTGGTGCTGAGCGCCAGCCCATGAGCGCAGTGCGCTATTTCAAGAGCGCAAAGTGCTAACTGTTCAGTGGTGCCAACGTGAAAGACACGTGTTGCGCTTAACGCTGAGCGCAAGACAATGAGCACAGTGCGCTATGTTTGGAGCGCTGAGGCTGTGCAGCGCTTTGCGCTAGATGTGGAGCGCTAAAGCGCTTTTAAATTAAGAGCGCTATAGCTCTTATTTTATGCAACTTAGATCAGTTTGCGCCCTGAGAGTTAAATTCTCTTTTTATAAGAGATTTTGTCTCAAAGTTCTAAGAACAAAGTTCTTATTTTATAGGAGATGTTTCAATCTCTTATTTTAGTGGAAGGCTTTGCTTTTATGGATGTTTAATCCTAAGAGAATTGAATTATTCCCCCTTTTTATAATGAGATGATCTCTGAAAGTCAATTTGTCTTATAAATCCATGATCTGTGAGAAAGAAGTAAACTCTTCTTTTTATTTTTCTTGTGAGATGATTTCATCTCTCTGTTCATCATCATTTTTACCTTGAAGAAAAATCTTCTTTCTCTGAGAGCTCGGCTCTTCTTTGTGAAATCTCTCAAAACTTACGGGGGGTTTCTCTCTATGCTTTTGTATATGAGACTCGAAGTCTATGGGCCTTTTTATAGGGTGAGCTGATCTGTTCAATCAGTTAAGGAAATCTTTTCTTCAATTGATTCGGGGAATTTCCCATCGTTAGATCTTTGATCCAAGGGCTTCTGATTTACAGAAGGCAATCTTCTTATTTTTAACAAGATTAGGAAATCTTTTCATAAAGAATTTATTCTGTACTTTTGGTGATTTTAAATCACCATTGGATCATTGATCCAACGGTGCTCTGATTTACAGAGCACAATTTTGTTGTTTGGAAAGATTTTGAGAAATCTTTTCTTAACAGAATTTAATTCTGGTTAATTAATGATTCATCATTATTATTGGATCTTAGATCTGACGGTGGGGAGCTTTTAGTTCCAGCGCTAGCGCACCCGTGCTTTGCACGTGGTGCGCCGCTTAGAGCGCAGCGCGCTTAGCGCTAGCGCACCGTGCTTTGCACGTGGTGCGCCGCTTAGAGCACAGCGCGCTTAGCGCTAGCGCACCCGTGCTTTACCCGTGGTGCGCTACTTAGAGCGCAGCGCACCTAGTGCTAGCGGACACGTGCTTTGCACGTGGTGCGCTGCTTAGGGCGCAGCGCACTTGGCGCTGCATCTGAAGCGTTATTTCATTTCAAAATTTGAATTTTGAACAGAGCTTTGCTCTGATTGGGGGAAACAAATTAGAATATGTTCCCCTCCAAAACACGGGGACGCGACCGCGTAGGTCCGTCTTGCCTGAATTTCGGGGCAGATACTAATTGGTGCTATCCGTCTACCTCTCCGAAGATCCTAAGTTGATTTATGACACCATGTATCGAAGGTTTAAACGGATGCGGCCGATGTAGCAGACTTCGTCAGATTCCCCCTCATTTGAAGCGTTTTTTTATTGTGGGGACGCTCTTTCCTGCAGGCGCAAGCCCCTGCAGTTAATTACTCTACCGTATCGCGGTAACCACTTTCTCCTTCTCCAGATGGTCACTTTGTGTCGTGGGTGTTTATTCTGTTTTTGGTTGCCCGTAGATTGTATACGGAGACTAATTTATGTTGTCGCCCGTAGGGCGTGGATTAGTCCAAATCCGTATCTTCTTAGATTTGGGTTTAGGGTTGGGTTTAAGAATACGTTAGTCTCATTTGAGACTAAGATCAACTTAAACGTTAATTAAGGATACGTTAGTCTAATTTTAGACTAAGATCAACTTAACAGGATCGTTTAGATCCAACAAAAGAGCATTTGACTCTATTGTTTAGTTTAAGGACGTTGCGGTCTATAATTAGTCTAAGGACATTACGGTCCAATGTTAGTTTAAGAACATCTCGGTCCGAGGTTAAGGACATCATAGTCCATTAGTTTTAAAGGACCCCACAGTCCAGTTTAAAGACGTCATAGTCTATGAAATGTATGGTTGCCGGGACCCGTCACCTCTCTGAAGACGTTGAAGGATTACAACGACATATATCAGAGGGGTTCAGAGATGTACCCTTGAACCAATTTTGGTTGAAAGATCTGTAGTACAATTTAGGGCTAAGATCTGTTAAAACATTTATGAGCATATGGGCTCAGTTAATCTGAATTTGAGGACTTATGGCCAATCTTGGGTTAAGTCCAATCAAGTTAAAATGTTTAACATTTATTTTGGGCTGTTGAGCCTTTATTTGGGCTTGGCCCTGACAGTGTTCTTGTCTTTTACTGAATGCTGAGCATTCATCAGAGCTCCGGGATTTGTTAAAGAACAATTTATGTTCTATCAGCGCAACACATGGTGCGCTTGGCGCTTTGCGCCAATCAAAAAGCGCAGTGCGCTTCTACCAAGTAGCGCATACATGAGGGACACGTGTCGCGCTTAGCGCTAAGCGCCAGATGATGGGCGCATTGAGCCAACATATGAACGCATTGCGCTATTAGTTCAGTGGCGCACACGTGAGTGACACATGGTGCGTCTGGCGCTGAGAGTCAGCCCATGAGCGCAGTGCGCTATTTCAAGAGCGCAAAGCACTAACTGTTCGGTGGTGCCTACGTGAAGGACACGTGTTGCGCTTAGCGCTAGACAATGAGTGCAGTGCGCTATGTTTGGAGCGCTGAAGCTCTGCAGCGCTTTGCGCTAGATGTGGAGCGCTGAAGCGCTTTTAAATTAAGAGCGCTATAGCTCTTCTTTTATGCAACATAGATCAGTTTGTGCCCTGAGAGTTAAATTCTCTTTTTATAAGAGACTTTGTTTTAAAGTTCTAAGAACAAAGTTCTTATTTTATAGGAGATATTTCAATCTCTTATTTTAGTGGAAGGCTTTGCCTTTATAGATGTTTAATCCTAAGATAATTGAATTATTCCCCCTTTTTATAATAAGATGATCTCTGAAAGTCAATTTGTCTTTTAGATCTATGATCTGTAAGAAAGAAGTAAACTCTTCTTTTTATTTTTCTTGTGAGATGATTTCATCTCTCTGTTCATCATCATTTTTTACCTTGAAGAAAAATCTTCTTTCTCTGAGAGCTTGGCTCATCTTTGTGAAATCTCTCAAAACTTATGGGGGGTTTCTCTCTATGCTTCTGTATATAAGACTCGAAGTCTAGGGGCCTTTTTATAGGGTGAGCCGATCTGTTCAATCAGTTAAGAAGATCTTTTCTTCAATTAGTTCGAGGAATTTCCCATCATTGGATCTTTTGATCCAAGGGCTTCTGATTTACAGAAGGCAATCTTCTTGTTTGTAACAAGATTGGGAAATCTTTCCATACAGAATTTATTCTGTACTTTTGGTGATTTTTAATCACCATTGGATCATTGATTCAACGGTGCTCTGATTTACAGAGTACAATTTTGTTGTTTGGAAAGATTATGAGAAATCTTTCCTTAATAGAATTTAATTCTGGTTAATTAATGATTCATCATTATTATTGGATCTTAGATCTGATGGTGGGGAGCTTTTAGTTCCAGCGCTAGCGCACCCGTGCTTTGCATGTGGTGCACTGCTTAGACCGCAGCGCACCGTGCTTTGCACGTGGTGCGCTGCTTAGAGCGCAGCGCACTTGGCGCTGCATCTGATGCGTTGCTATTCCCCTCCGAACGGCGGCCGGGACGCGGGACGTCTCGCCTGAGGTTCGGGGCAGATGCTAATAGGTGCTGTCCGTCCACCTCTCCGAAGATGCCAAGTTGATTTATGGCACCGTGTATCGGAGGTTTAGACGGATGCGTCCGATGTAGCAGACTTCGTCAGATTCCCCCTCGCTTGAGGGGTTTTTTGATTGTGGGGACGCTCTTCCCTGCAGGCGCAAGCCCCTGCAGTTAATTACGCTACCGCATCGCGGTAACAACTTTCTCCTTCTCCAGCTGGTCACTTCGTATCGTGGGTATTTGTTTTATTTGTGGTTGCCCGTGGATTGTATACGGAGACCAATTTATGTCGTCGCCCGTAGGACGTGGATTAGTCCAAATCCGTGTTTTCTTAGATTTGGGTTTGGGGTTTTGGTTTGAGGATACGTTAGCCGTATTTGAGGCTAAGATCAACTCAAACGTTTGTTAAGGATACGTTAGTCCAGTTTGAGACTAAGATCAACTTAACGGGATCGTTTAGATCCGACAAAAGAGCATTTGGGGGCTCAATTGTTCCAGTTTAGGGACATAGTGGTCCATTATATGTATGGCCGTCGGGACCCGTCACCTCTCTGACGACGTTGAAGGATTACAACGACAGATGTCAGAGGAGTTCAGAGATGTACCCTTGAACCAAAGTTGATTGGGGGATTTATAGTCCAATTTGGGACTAAAGTCTGTTTGAAGGTTTAAGGATGCGTTAGCCATTTTTGAGGCTAAGATCAACTTAAACGATTGTTAAGGATACGTTAGTCCAGTTTGGGACTAAGATCGACTTAACGGGATCGTTTAGATCCGACAAAAGAGCATTTAGGGGCTCTATTGTTCCAGTTTAGGGACGTAGTGGTCCATTGCCAGTTTAGGGACATGGTGGTCCATTGCCAGTTTAAGGACGCATAAGTCCATGGGTTTAAGGACCCCACAGTCCGTACCTTGGTTTAGGGACGCATAAGTCCATGAGTTTAAGGACCCCACAGTCCGTGTTGATGTGTGGTTGTCGGGACCCGTCACCTCTCTGAAGACGTTGAAGGATTACAACGACAAATATCAGAGGAGTTCCGAGATGTACCCTTGAACCAATGAGTTGGTTGAAAGAGCAGATGTGCTCAGTTCAAGATGATTTGAGGACTTATGGCCAGTTTGGGCTAAGTCCAATTATGTTTGAAATATTGGCCCTCTGTTGGTCCATTGAAGGAGAGGCTTTGCCTCTAGAAATTTAGCCAACTGGGCTAAAGCTAGTGTTAAACACTAAAGACCAACAGTGTTGAACACTGGAAATAAGATTAGCAAGTTAGTGTTAAACACTAAAAGATAATCAGTGTTACACACTAGCAACAGGGCTTTCAAATCAGTGTTAAACACTAAAGCAAATCAGTGTTAAACACTGGTAATCAGAGATTTCAAATTAGTGTTAAACACTAAGCAAATCAGTGTTAAACACTTAGGACAAAGTCTTCAGATTAGTGTTAACCACTAAGGAGAGAGGGGTCACGTGTGGACACGTGAGAGCGCCCTGATTCCCTTTATTTTATTCTGCAGATCAGCGTTTAACTCTTTTAATTCTGGCGGCCATCACGTGTGAGCACGTGATGAAGGCCCTCGCTCTTGTCTGTTAGAATACTCATTAGGGGTCACGTGGTGACACGTGAGGGCGCCCTAAGTGTGGAGCCAGATCTCCTTTTCTTCGTTCTGTAAATAAGCGTTAGACACTTTTTATGTTTTCTTTGGAGCATCACGTGCCGCCACGTGAGGAGGATTAATGCGTTGATTGTTAAAGCATCAGCCAAGGGGTCACGTGGGAGCACGTGAGAGCGCCCAAGGCCTTTATTTCTTTTGCTTTTTCTTTCTGTGTTTCGGGGGTCACGTGGAGCACGTGATGCACTGCCTCAAAGGGCTTTTTGTAGATCTTTTGGGGGGGTCACGTGGTGACACGTGACCCTGCTTTTCTGTAGTTGCTTAGAAGATCTGTTAATTCCTCCCAGGAATCAAATTCTTCGTAAGGTTGAACCCTAACAATAATTTCAGAGGAATTAAATTCCTAGTCCCTTTTGAAGAGTTGAACTCTGAATTTTCTGTAGGAATTAAATTCCTCATATATGTGAAGAACTGAATAGGGTTAAACCCTAATAAAAGCTTTAAGGAATTAAACCCCCACTCTCTATTAGAGAATTATTCTGGGGAATAAGATTAAGGGAATTAAATTCTTGTTGTTTTAACAGAACTAAGTTCTTAACTAGGGTTAAACCCTGATTCTTTTCATTCTGAAGGAATTAAATTCCCATAACACAGGGTCAAACCCTAATTTTATTAAATTCCTATAGTTCTGTGAGAATTAAATTCTCGTGCTTCCATTCCCTCTCTATGCTTTGGATCTGCATGGCAGGATCTCAACCCATTGAGAATTAAATTCTCAACTCAAGGGGAGATGTGCACTTTACAGATCTTCCATCAAAGAGAGAAGAAATATGTCCTTCTGTTTTATATCAGAGTCAAACTCTGTTGAGAATTAAATTCTCATTTCTTTCAATGAAACCTTCCCTTTCTTACCTAGGGTTTTCTTTTGCAGAAGATCCAAATTCCTCTAAAGTATCCAGGCTCTCTCTCTTTTCTTCCCTCTGCATATATATTTTTCTTGTATGTCTCTTGGCTCCTATTTATAGGAGAAGCAGCCGAGTCAATTAGTTTTGGTGGATCTTTCATTAGGAGATTTGATTTGTATCCATCATTCGTTTTGGACCTTTGGATTATTAGGTGAATTTTACTCACCATTGGATTTTAAATCCAGAGATTCTCCTCTGTTAGTTTGGTTAGATTTTACGGGGAAATCTTTCCAAATTCGAGATTTTCCCATAGATAGATGATATTTAATCATCTTTAATTCAATCGGTTGCTTTTGGAAAGATTTGAGAGGTTTTTTCTCAGAATTTAATTCTGTTAACAAATGGGCTTTGAAGTCGGTCACGTGTGGTCATGTGACCCTTGGTCACGTGTGGGCACGTGACCCCCTTGGAACGAGCCTTCTTCTTTCTTTTTGCGCTCTGTCTTCTGGTTGCTGCTTAACCGCCACGTGCCATCACGTGACCCCTGGTCACGTGTGAGCACGTGACCCTCGTCTGGAGCCTTTTTCTTGGTTTAACCGGAGAACGAATCTGCTGCTTTTGATTATCACGTGCCAACACGTGACCCTGGTCACGTGGGAGCACGTGACCTCTTCTAAAACCTTTTCCTTGGTTTGATCAGGGAACCGGTTTGCCTTTGAAGCCGTTTGTAATTGTCACGTGCCAACACGTGACCCAGGTCACGTGGGAGCACGTGACCCTTTCTGAAGCCCTTTTCTTTGATGTACTCGGGGAGCTGAATTTGCCTTGCCGATGCTTTTAAATGTCACGTGCCAACACGTGACTGCTGGTCACGTGTAAGCACGTGACCCTTTTCTGAAGCCTCTGCCGTGGGCTTTCATGATTTTAAATCAGGAAACAAATGCCCCCACAGCGTTGTTCTCACGTGTCCGTACGCGAGTGCAACGCTGTCACCTTTTGCGACCGTTGGATTCCTTTAGGGATTTGGGAAGATGAAACGTTTCCATCACCCCCCATAAATACTGGGGTCATTTCAGAGACGCCTCCACTTTGTTCGTCTTCTTCCTTGCAAACTTTTTCTGAGAATTTAATTCTCTTCTTCCAGAGCTTAGTTCTCTGCCTTGAAACATTTTCAGAGTTTAACTCTGTTTAAAAGGACTCTTCCTCCTCAGGTAATGTTCTTGGACAAACAGCGAATTTCCACATTCCTTTGGATTTTAAATCCAAAACAAGGGTTTTTACTCTTTTTTAACAAGGATCTCATTTTTCTTCAAGTTTTTCCATAAGAACAGGAAACCACCTAACCTTCGGATTGTAAGTCTCTTAGGGCTTAGATGATTTTTGGGGAGATGATGATGGCGTTTCAACTCCATGGAACTTAATTCCATCCAAAAATGTTTCTGGGAATTTAATTTCCTTCTCTTAATAAGGAATTTTAATTCCAATGAAGAACTCAGTTTCTTCACACGGAGGCTTCTTGGGGTCTCTTGACCCGAGGTTGTCCTTCTGCAATTAATGCAACAGGAGTTTTGTAATGATGCTCATGACCTTTATTTCAGGCATCATAGATGCCCATCTGTATGGTCTTGACGAGATTATTTCCTATGGGAATATTCGTGCACTGGGCCGTAGTCAGAACCAGGAATTCACCGATGCTCAGTGTGCCGAGATCATGAGCCGCTTTGACGAATACAACCATCGGCTACTCCCCCGTAGCTCTTCTCTTCTGAGGCTGATCGTGCTGGCGATCCGGGAGGCACTTCCTCTCTTTTGCACCGGCATACCGCTCAGAGTTTTGGACACTGCTGAGGATAAGGTACATTCGGTGTACCTAATGGGCTTGATCTCAAAGAGGAGGCGAGATCACCTTATTGATCTCTTGCACCAAGCCTTTCAGCAATCAGCCATACTTGCCGCCTATCGGAGGGTGGAGGATATTCGTGAGGACCCCGACGCTTGCGATCGCGAGAGGAAGCATGCTCGGGAGGTTCGAAATGCTTGGAGAATCTTGGACAAAGTTAATCTTGAGTTTCTCAACCCATGCCCCGCGTCCGAAGTCTTACCATTGTAAACGTGTCCTCTTTATTTTGTATGAACTTCTTGAAGTATGAGTGACAAGTTTTATTATGTCTTTCCCTGCTTGCATGCCTTTCTCTGGGATTTCATCATTTCGCTACTGTTGTTGTTGATGCTTTTAATATGCAGGGTGCTACTCCATCCATTTTTTTTACATCAAGTTTGGGCCTCACATGTTCTGCACGTGGGGTCCCTCGATGGGGCTGTTCAAAAAAAAAATTTCCCATGCCATATTTTCAGTGCACAATATCAGATGCAGAAAGAGGGCCTTGGAAATAGTTCCATCCCCTTGATTTTCGATGCCCCTCCTTTTTCTGGCTTTGGAAATAGCTTTACCATGCAAGATTTTCCGCGCACAGCACTTAATGCTCCCCTTTATATCTGAGGCAATGGTTTTCCTTTTCTCTTCACAGAGAGATTTATATTTTTTTTTATTTTGGTGTAACTTGTCTTGAGAAACAAACGAGCGCCATGGCCTGCAATCGCCCTCATGCTCGTCGACAGCCATGGGAAGTTCCTATCGAGGAGATGATCCCCCGCTTTGCTGCTCGGTTGGTGGATCCACTCCTTACCGACGATGAATGCGACTCAGCAATGTATGAACTCTCGATCCGTAGGGGGTCCCCCCTCCCGATGGGTTCCCTCTGGCTTCGGATGATTCTCACGGCCGTGCTTGCCGACATCCCTCCTCACCCGGCAGAGATGACCCTGGCGATGCTCGACACGGATGAAGAAAAGCTCGAGGGCTTTCATGAGGCGTGCCTGATTACTCAAGCTTTGAAGGATTGCTCAATTCATCTGCTGAGCCAGATAAAGGCCCGGCGAGCTATTATGTCTGCTTTTGCGGACGAACATGGCGCCAATCGATAGGGAGCGACTCCTCGTGAGAACCGTCGCTTTGATGTTCTGGAGAAAGCAGAAAGAGAGATGGAGAATTTTGTCCTCTGCTTCATTAACCCCTGTGCCATTGATCCCGTGTTTGGTGACCTTTTCCCATTAGCGTAGCATTTTTAAATTAGACCTTTTTTTGTATGCTTTATGTTGAACTTCCATGTAGGCTCGGCACTCGTATGCATGTTTTTCGCTTGCATGAATAAATTTTGTGTTCCTTTTATGAAAACTTCCTTCAGTTATCAACACTGTTGTCATGTCGCATGCGCATTAAAGCTTCGAATTTTATTCCTTTTTCGGATGCTCATATGATTGCGAACACATGCCCGATAGGATAATCATCGGAAAGTTTCTCGTTGCTTTTCATACCAGGTTATGTGAGCGCGTTTTTAGATCGACTATTGCCGTCGACCGGAAGCCCATTTATGTGGTCTTGAGCGTGTATGTCCCGTTTCCAAGGTTGCGGTCGCAAAAGTGAGCTTACATGGCCTGATAAGGCGATGCGTGGCGAACATATTGTCGCGCGAGAAAAGGGGTTCGGCCGTAAATTCTCGGAGAGGGAGCTGGCTTCTGAGGCGCTGAGCGAGCTTCAGGCGAGTCTTAGGCCAACAAAGCGTACGAACTCTGGCGGGTGCTTCAGGAGTCCATAAAAGAGGTGGTGGCTCTCGATAAAGCTGTCACGTTTACTCGTGAGAGGGTCGAGGCTCATAAAGCCACCGAGAAAGAGCTCGAGGCTCGGCTTGCTTCGTATCAGGCTCAGCAAGCTCAGGCGGAGGCTCGTCTTCTGGAGATCTTGCGTCATGAAGTCGTGGCTCAGCAACAGAACGATGAGCTGGTAAAATTACTGCACCGCCCGCCGGCTTGAGGACTTGTATCTTTTCCCCCTTTTGTATGTACTCATGGATGAGAGTATCTTTCTTTTTTGTTTCTTTCATGAATTGTACTTTGTATCCATTTTGGTTTATAAATAAAAGATACATTTTTCTTCTCAATGGTGTGTCCCCTTTCATTGAATGCGTTTGCAGACAATTTATCTTGATCTCCTTGCAGGGCAGCGATAGCTTAGGATTCAGGGTTAAGATCTGCTTCCTAAGACTTTTGCACTTTATGAGCCACGAGGGTCTCATAAAGAGTTTTTTTCCCCATGGGTCGAGAGGATCCCATAGGTGTAAGTTTTTCTTAAGAATCGTGAGGATTCTTAAGCGGGTTGTCCCTTGAGAGTCGTGAGAACTTCACAAGAGAGTTTTTCTTCCTTACAGGTCGTGAGGACCTGCAAGTGCTGGATGTGGTCGCCCTCGTCCGTGTTTCACGGAGTCAGGGGTTTCCCAAGGCATCGTAGTTTAAAGACATCGCGGTCAAGGTTAAGGACCTCATAGTCCGTGGATTTAGGGACTCCACAGTCCGATGTTTGGTTGCAGGGACCCGTCACCTCTTTGAAGACGTTGAGGAATTACAACGCCACGTATCAAAGGAGTGAAGAGATGTACCCTTAAACCAAGGCAGAATCCGTAGGGAATCGGGGTGGTTGATCGTTAGTTTTAAGACATCACGGTCGAGGTTAAGGACCTCATAGTCCGTGGATTTTAAGGACTCCACAGTCCGGTGTTTGCTCTGGATGCTTCACACGGGTTCACTGCCGTGCTTGGCGAGGACCAGGCTCTGCTCTGGGCGTTTTCCGCGGGGTCAAAGAGTGACGTTATCTGCGTTCCACGTAACCAGGAATTTTGCACTAGATGCTTCACACGGGTTCACTGCCGTGCTCGGTGAGGACTAGGCTCCGCTCTGGATGCTTCACACGGGTTCACTGCCGTGCTCTGCGAAGACCAGGATCCGCTCTGGACGTTTTCCACGGGGTCAAAGAGTGACGTTATCCGCGTTCCACTTAACCAGGAATTTTGCACTAGATGCTTCACACGGGTTCACTGTCGTGCTCGGCGAGGACTAGGCTCCGCTCTGGATGCTTCACACGGGTTCACTGCCGTGCTCTGCGAGGACCAGGATCCGCTCTGGACGTTTTCCACGGGGTTAAAGAGTGAGGTTATCCGCGTTCCACGTAATCAGGAATTTTGCACTAGATGCTTCACACGGGTTCACTGCCGTGCTCGGCGAGGACTAGGCTCCGCTCTGGATGCTTCACACGGGTTCACTGCCATGCTCTGCGAGGACCAGGATCCGCTCTGGACGTTTTCCACGGGGTCAAAGAGTGACGTTATCCGCGTTCCACGTAACCAGGAATTTTGCACTAGATGCTTCACACGGGTTCACTGCCGTGCTCGGCGAGGACTAGGCTCCGCTCTGGATGCTTCACACGGATTCACTGTCGTGCTCTGCGAGGACCAGGATCCGCTCTGGACGTTTTCCACGGGGTCAAAGAGTGACGTTATCTGCGTTCCACGTAACCAGGAATTTTGCACTAGATTCTTCACACGGGTTCACTGCCGTGCTCGGCGAGGACTAGGCTCCGCTCTGGATGCTTCACACGGGTTCACTGCCGTGCTCTGCGAGGACCAGGATCCGCTCTGGACGTTTTCCACGGGGTCAAAGAGTGACGTTATCCGCGTTCCACGTAACCAGGAATTTTGCACTAGATGCTTCACACGGGTTCACTGCCGTGCTCGGCGAGGACTAGGCTCCACTCTGGATGCTTCACACGGGTTCACTGCCATGCTCTGCGAGGACCAGGATCCGCTCTGGACGTTTTCCACGGGGTCAAAGAGTGACGTTATCCGCGTTCCACGTAACCAGGAATTTTGCACTAGATGCTTCACACGGGTTCACTGCCGTGCTCGGCGAGGACTAGGCTCCGCTCTGGATGCTTCACATGGGTTCACTGCCGTGCTCTGCGAGGACCAGGATCCGCTCTGGACGTTTTCCACGGGGTCAAAGAGTGACGTTATCCGCGTTCCACGTAACCAGGAATTTTGCACTAGATGCTTCACACGGGTTCACTGCCGTGCTCTGCGAGGACCAGGATCCGCTCTGGACGTTTTCCACGGGGTCAAAGAGTGACGTTATCCACGTTCCACGTAACCAGGAATTTTGCTGATTGTATCCGCATTTCACGGGATGGAGGTTTGACTGCTGGCGATATGTATACCACCGAGCCATGGAACTGGGAGTTGCCGCTGTTCCGCTTAGCTTGAAGTTGTGTCTGTCGTTACGAGACGAGTGTTGGGATGATCTCTAGGTCACTTGTGACCCGTCGAGATTTAGCTTTTTTCTTTGGTGAAACCTGGGGGAGAAGTATGATCCCCTTTTTGTTTACGCCCTTGGATTGTGTATAGGGTGTGATGGAACATCACCTGTAAGGCATAAATTGAAACCCTTTTTTTTATTTTATTTCTTTTTTCGCGATGCTCTATCATTTCAGCTTTTATATCGCGGAGGTCGCGATTGCCCTATCACTTCGGCTATTTTTCGCGGTGCCCAATCATTTCGGCTATTTTTTCCATTTTCACTCGCTGTTTTTTATTGCGAGTTGCCCCATCATTTCGGCTATTTTTCATGCATACATTTTTACTTGCTGCTTTTTATTGCAAGTTGCCCCATCATTTCGGTTATTTCGTATGCATGTGTGGCTTGCTAGCTTTTTCGCCGCAAGCTTGGATTTTAGACACCGATTTCGGCATCAGCACCGCTGCAACTGGGATGTTGCCAGGAGCGAATCATCATTTGCCTTTGTCGATGTCGAACAAAGGTGGCTTAGCAAACAGGGTTAAGGGTCCTGTCGACCAAGGCTTTTGACTTCATGAGCCGTAAGGGTCTCACAAAGGTATTTCTCCCTACAAGTCGTGAGGATCTTGCAGGTGTATTTTCTCCTTAGGGATCGTGAGGATCCCTAAGTGTATGTTCCTCTGTAAGTCGTAAGGATCCTACAAGAGGGTTTTCTCCTTATGGGTCGAAAGGACCTACAAGGGTTGCTCATTATATGGACATATCCCTAGTCACAGGTGTGACTTTGCTGGGGAAATGTTTATTCGCGCCCGTGGATTGTATACAAGGGTCAGTATTGAGCCCCTTGTAGGGCAGTATCGAAGGTTGTGGGGGACTTGCTTAAGAACAGGTTTAGGTTTCTGTAACTTAAGACTTTCAAATCTCATGAGCCGTGAGGGTCCCATGAGAGAATTCTCCTTACGAGTCGTGAGGATCTCGCGAGTGTATTTTCTCCTTAGGAATCGTGGGGATCCCTAAGTGTGTTGCTCCTTTGTGAGTCGTAAGGATCTCACGCAGGTGTTTTCTCCTTACAAGGTCGAGAGGACCCTATAAGTGTCTCTTAACGAGGTTGCGCCCTTTCGGGTTTTCACAAACACTCGCCGGTAGCCCTGCTGTTTTTACTCACGGAGCCCTTTCGGGTTTTCATCCGTGCCCATTTTGCTTATGGACATACCGTTTTTTTTTTTTTTTTTTATTTTTCTTTTTCTCCTTTTTTTTTGTCAGCCTAAGGATGCTACGGTAGTAGTTTAGGGACGTTTCGGTCCGTCGTTAGTTTAAGGACATTTCGGTCAGTCGTTAGTTTAAGGACGTCTCGGTCCGTGATTAGTTTAAGGACATTTCGGTCCGTCGTTAGTTTAAGGACATTTCGGTCCGTCGTTAGTTTAAGGACATTTCGGTCCGTCGTTAGTTTAAGGACATTTCGGTCAGACATGGAGAAGGCCGGCTACCGCTTATAAAGCTCGAGCTTAGAAAGATAGCGAGCGGACATAGTCGTCGTCATCTATCATTGACCTAGGCCGTGGCTCATTAAGCGTAGTATCTCTTTAGGAAGCGACCGTTTATTGGCCTGAAAGTCCTTTCACCCTGCATGTCCATGAGTAGATAGGCCCCATCCTGGTAGACCTTATCTATGATGTACGGGCCTTCATAGTTTGGCTCGAATTTTCCCCGCTTGGCTCGATTGGGGATCATAGGCCTTTTGACCACTAACATGAGTTCGCCTTGGCGGAATGTCCTCGGTCGGGTCAATCTTTCATATGAGCGCGTCATCTTTGCTTTATAAGCTTCCAGATTTTGTTGCGCTATGAGCCTGGTTTCGTCGAGAGCATCGAGCTCCTCAAGCCGAAGGTGAGCATTTTCTTCGTCTGTCAGCTCGTAGTGGACTGCCACTCGCAGAGAGGGTAACTCTATCTCGAGGGGGAGCACTGCTTCCGTCCCAAATACCAACGCGTACGGCGTTGTGTTCGTGGCCGTCTTGAATGTAGTTCGATAGGCCCAAAGGGCCTCTTGCAGCTTCTCGTGCCAGTCTTTCTTATTTCGGGACACCATCTTTTTTATGATCTTCGTCAAGGTCTTATTGAAGGCCTCGGCCAGACCGTTAGCTCATGGATTGTAAACTGAAGAATATCTCCAGTCTATATTGTGCTGCTGAGCGAAGCGGCTAATCTTATGGCTTCTGTAGGCTGGCCCATTATCGGAGATATTCTGCCGTGGGGTTCCAAACCGATAGATGACGTGCGTCTTGAAGAAGTGGAGGATATTCTCCGTCTTCACTTCCCTCAGCGGTACTGCTTCTGCCCATTTGGAGAAGTAATCAATTGTCGCCAGGATGAAACGATGTCCCCGGGACGATGCTGGCTCGATGGGGCCGACTATGTCAGTCCCCCACATTTCGAATGGCCAGCTAGCCACCGTTGGGTGTAGTGGGTTCGGATGTTGGTGGATAAAGTCTCCATGAATCTGGCACGAGTGGCATCGCTTCGCATACTCGAGGCAGTCTTGGACCATCGTGGGCCAATAATAGCCCATCCGTTTGATCTTCAATTTCATTTTCGGGCCTGCCTGGTGAGAACCGGAGAGTCCGTCGTGAACTTCCTGAACGACTCTTTCTGCTTCGTCAGGTCCTAAGCATCTCAGCCACAGAGAATCAAACGATCTCTTGTATAGAGTGTCGTTGACAAAAGCAAAAAATAGAGCTCGTTTCATGAGCTGATGTCTTGAGGACGCTTCTTCGGGCATTCGGTGGGACTTAAAGTAGTCTATGAAGACTTCCCTCCAGTCCTCGGCCTTCTCATGCTCTTTTATTTGTAGGGTCGTCTGCTCAGTCGCCCCCTTTTCTTCGTATAATTCTGGAGATATTTCTGCCGGAGCGAGCACTCGACGGCTTTGTACCACAATTCTGACGTCATCGAGGTTCTCGTCAGCCAGTTCTTTAGCAAGCTTAGCTAACGCGTCTGCTTTGCTATTTTCCGCACGTGGTATACTTTCAAAAGTGTAGGAGGGAATTTGGGTCAATAGTTGTTGCACCTTTTCGCCGTATTTCACCAACTCCGGTTTGCACGTTTGGTAGTCACCATTTACTTGACTAACAACCAATTGAGAATCCCCGTATATAGAGAGGTCTTCAATTCCCATGTTAATAGCGATCTCAAGGCCCGCTATCAAAGCTTCGTATTCGGCTTTATTGTTCGTCCTTGATTCCGTTAAGGAGAAAGCAAAGCGCATTATCCCTCCTTGTGGGGTTACGAAGATGAGGCCTACTCCCGATTTGATTATGGGGGTACATTGTTTGCGCTTCTTCATGGAAGATGCCCCGTCAAAATAAAGTTCCCATCGAATATCACCGCCGCCGATCGCGTCGAATGCATGTTCGTCCGGCAAATCGCAGTTCAGAGGAGAACCGGCAGGTACTGGATGCTCAGCGAGGAAGTCGGCAATAGACTGGCCTTTCACTGCCTTAAGAGGTCGATACGTTATTGAGAACTCCATCAGGAGTAGAGCCCATTTAGAGAGTCGACCCGTCAGTATAGCCTTCGACATCAAATATTTAAGAGGGTCCACCTTCGAGATGAGACGGACTTCGTGCGCCAACGCATAGTGCCTGAGTTTTGTTATCGCGAAGATTAACGCCAAGCAGTGTTTTTGTCACGCCCCGCTTCCCAAAATACGGAATACGAGGGGTAGACAAGGCCAGCCATGTTCCTACGGTCAAGGAAATGTCCTGCCGTAGTCACACTTCGGCTTCTAGTTTATCATGGTAAACAGTAAATAATGCGCAGGTAATGAGAAATGCAGTAACTGAAAGGAACAAAGTAAAGAACTGACCTGAAGTGGAACTACGGATGCAACTCGGAATGGCGAATCAAGAAGACTGTGATGTACTGATCCAGACTAAATCTTCTCCTCACACTGAGCATGCATACTCAGGTCGTCAGAGCGACACAATAGCAATATAATATATATAATCAAGTAACAGTTCTGACAGTGGTGAAAGATATGAACAACAGTAAATCAATAACAGCATGAATATAAATGAGCAGAGATAAATGCAGCGGAGCAGTAAGGCAGTATACGATATGACATGTATGTCAACACAGTATATAAGGAATGTAAATGACAGTAACCCTATCAGTCTCTAAGTCTCACTGCACAGGTCAATAAGCCTATCGTCAGTCCAAGTGTGAGAGTCAACCACTCGCGAGTGTCCTCCACCCAAGGGTAGAACCCAAGGGCAAGGGACCACGGGCCCAACATGTAACGAGTGTATCACGGTGATATAGCACATACCCTGTAAATCTCCATATAACTCCCTAAATATATAAGCCGGCATGGGACTCCCGAGATTCTGTTGAATTCACACTTGAACTACCCCACACCCCGAGGTCTACATCAAACGCTAACCATAACCCTAAATACTAATCGATCCGTGACAAGTCTGCGCGAGAACTGGAGGCAGGACCTCCATCAAGCACGTCCCGACTAATACCTAAGATAAATGGCAGTGTCGGATGCCTTATCTGTGACATCCGTACAAGCGCTTCCATAAGTGTCCCATACCACTTATAGTCACACGTACACGCATCCCACAGACGTCGACAATGCAATAGAACAATAGGGACACTGATTGTGCACAAGTACGTATCACTTTCACTTAATCACGAATACACGAACACTGACGTACTTGCCACAATCATCACTAAAATCTAACACTGGGTGAATGCACGATATCACTAAGTTATCACTGCAATGACATAGGTATGTTATGATGCATGAACAGTATATCAGCACATTTAAGGGATCATAAAAACAACAGTCTATCACTTGCACGATTTATCATGTAACATATGTATATAATTTAGCGGAAAGATAAACAGGTAGTATTTACTATGTTCAGTTATCTATCCTTAGAATTTTGTTTCAGGTCGAACGGGTTTCAGGATCATTAGTTATAACTGTTTCATTTTAAGCGCACGCGGCTGGAAATCCAATTTCAGAATCAGGAATCCATTTCGCAACGCATTTTAACCCCACTTGGGATCATAATTTAGCGACGCTACAGTTGGATGAATGCTAGGGTTTTCAGTAAAGTTTTCAACGCCACAAACGGATCTTCAATCGCGTCTGTATCTTAGGAGTTATAATCTGTTTAATATTAACATGTCAATTCTGAATCTGCTGGGACTGTTATGTGTCCCGATCTTCTAATTTACAGATTAAATAGTAAATGATATCGAAACAGGATGAAACTAATTGTGTTGTCTAGCTAACAGAGTTACCTACAATAAGCAGCGGAGTTCCGCAATCTACGAGTTAAGTAATTCCTGTGGTACCAGTTACAGGACAGCAAGCAACACTTTGAGTCGCTCTGGACTGCAGTCCAGAGTCGCACTCCGATCTAATTATCACCACAGTTTAAGTAAAGATATGTCTGAGAATTAGTACAGGGTTGAAGTTCGTCGAGTTGGCTTCGATTTGAGCCCTCGAACGCACCAATTTAACATGTATATGATTTATGATGAATTTAACTATTTTCAGGTGCAACAGGATTTCAGTTTTACGATCAAACTTGGGGGTAGTCATTTTAACTGTTAACAGTCGTATTTTCTAATGAAATTTGCACACGTTAATCATCTCTACAAGGGCCAATATAATATGTCTAGTTCCGTCAAATACGATAATGATTTTCTATGGGAACAAGCATCGAACAGTTTTGTGACAATATATAGCATCAAGCAAACATGGAATATATCTATGATTCTGATTTGTAATATATACAGAATAGCATGAAAGCAAGTAAAAACTTGCCTGAGAACGTCTTGGGGTTGGACGCTGACGGTAACGCCACGAACGCGCGACACACGCGCGGCACGGCCCTAGATTTGGCACAAACTCGCGTCTCGGCAGCGGCGGCTTGGTTGTTGGGGTCGTGTCGGCGAGGGTGGTGCTTGTTGACGTGGAGTTGCTCGCTGTGGTGGACGGTAGAGCGGGTGTTATAGAGAGAGAGAGGGAGAGTAAGAGAACATAGAGAGAGAGAGAATGGGATATAGAGAGAGAGAGAATTGAGAGTGCAGGTGAGGAAGAGAGAGAGTTGCAGAGGGGGGGAGTTAGAGGGAGAGAGAGAGAAAGTGTAGGCTGAGAGAGAGAGAGAGTGAAACGAGAGAGAGAGGGGAAAACTGCAGAGTGAACGAGAGAGGGAGATAGGGTGATAGAGAGAGAATGGAACAGAGATGAGGAGGGAGAGAAAGCAAGGGAGAGTTGGAGAGAGAGAGAGAGAGACAGAAGTGTATGCAGAGTGAGAAGGAGAGATGGTGGGAAGATGACGATGATGATGGGGCGGCCGACGAGGCAGTGGGATCGTCGGCGTGTGGTGGGTGATGGGTGCAGGGGAGTGATGGGTGCAGGGGAGTGAGTCGGTGATGGGTGCAGGGTAGGCTCGCCGTGGTGGCAAGAGGGGTCGGTGTCGGTGGTGGAGTGGAGAGAAGACGAATGGGGTCGAAGTCGTCGTCGTCGTCGACGGGGTAGGGTGCAGGAGAGGTCGAGGAGGAGGGAGAACGAGGAGAAAGGAAGAGGGAGATGGAGGTAGTGAGGCGAGGAAAGAGTGAGTGGGTGTGAGGAAGAGGATGAGGATTGAAGTCGGGGTGTAACGTCGCGTCAACGGAGGCGTGGGCGTGGGCGTGAAACGCGGCGGAGATACGGGATCGCGCGCGTGAACAGTGCACGTTACCGTTGAGGAAGGGGGAAGATGAATAGGAGTGGGGTCGGGTCGGGTATTGAGAGGAAGCGGGCACTGGGCCGGGCCGAGGGCTGAAGGAATTTAATTTCCTCTTAACAAAAGGGCTGAGGAGTTTTCTTTTTGGGCCGCAGGAGAAAAAATAGTTGATTGGGGAGAGAAAGAAGTGGGCGGGCCGCAGGAATTTCCTTAAAGGAATTTAGAAGGTGGGCTCGGGAAAAATAGGAATAATAATTAAGGGATTATTTAAAATGAGATGTCGGCTGAGGCTGCTGAGTCGGGCCAGAAAATAAAAAGGGTTAAAGGAAAATAAGAAACGGGCCAGGAAAAAGGAATTGAAGATTAAATGAAAAAGGAATGGGGCCGGGCTTGGAATTCAGATGGGGAATTAGATTAGAAATTAAGGAATGTAAAAAGAAATTAACAAGATAAATGCAATGAAGGGGTCAGGCTGAGTTAGGTTTAAAAGAGTGGGCTTAGATTTAAATTAAAGAACAATGGGCTGGGGATTGCTGCCAAAAGAAAAATGGAATGAATTCTAAAAAAAGGGGATGGGCCAAGATTGAAGGCAAGGAAAATAAGAGGAATAATAAGGTCGGCTTGGTGGAAAGGAATGTGGGGGGAAAATAAGGAAGATTGCTAAGGAAAATGTTCTGGGCTCGAGACAAATTAATTGGATTTTAGGATTTGGTTTTTAATTAAATAAAAGAGATGGGACTCTAAAATAATTACGATTATAAATAAAATAATTAAAACTATAATTAAAAATAGTTAGAATTTAGAGTAACAAAAATACAATTTCTGGTATAAAAAGGCTGGGTATTACATCATACCACCCTTACAAAAATTTCGTCCTCGAAATTTAAAGTAAAAGATAAGTTATATAAACGTATGCGAAAGCTAGTATATTGCAAACCAACACATAAAGGTTTATTAGAAATCCGTGGACGAAGAAATTTGAAAATATGCATATAAGTGAAAACAGCATACGAAAGGGTAGGCCTAGTAGGTATAAGGCAGGAACAACTATATGAGTAAATACATGTATACAAGAATTTAGTTAACAATAGCGAATAATAATTTTCAAGGCTTGTTCGATAGGATCGGACCCAAATATGTGCATATATAAACATATCAAAAGTAGGAAGGTAGAAATAATAAGCATAAGACACAATCAATTATAATAGTAATATAGGCACAACACCCGAAACTATAATAACGACAATGAGATAGTGAAAGCTTAGACGACAGGTTAAAACATTTTAAGGTAATTTATCGATCGATTAGTTTAAATCAACTTAGAAAACTCACATAACGAAAACGGGGAACATGAAACAATATATGCGCAGTGTTATTTTGCGCTACTGAAAAAAATATGTGAAATAGAGTAATCAATAACACACTCTCTTTGATAAATTCAAAGTACTGAAAACTAAATTTTTGAATAACAGTGTCCCTAAATATAATTAGGGTAATAGAAAGAACACAAGGTGTATAGGCTGGCTAGGGTAAGGGATTCAAGGAAATGTGGGTCATTCAAAGGTTGGAATGTGGCGGTTTTAGGCTGAAGATCATGGAGACTGGAATCGGGTCAGCACAGGATGTAAGGGCGAATAACACGTGATTACAAGAGGAGGAGTATGGGTAGGATGGCGGTCGGTGCAGCATATGAATCAAGATGTGAAGGGTTAGCGAACTCGGAAGTTTCTCCAAAATTTTCTCCTCCCAGAAGGATTTCAAACGAGGCACAGGCGAAGAGTGAATGGTGGCTCATTCCAAGGATCAAGGGGCGGTACTTTCTAATCAAAACGGTTGAAAACCATACAATGGGTAGGGATGGACAATCAGGGATCTCAGCAGAAAGTAAATGGATATGGACAAATAAACAAGTATCAATCGAACCAATAATCAAAAGTTTATGAATTCAGAAGATTTATTTCATTCAAGAAAATTTGAAACAAGACATTCTCAAAGACGAAAAGTGGCCCTAAACTATACACAGATTATTCGGCCAAAAGACAATATTAAAAGAAATCTCATCAGTCGCGGTGGTGGAGATTCAGCAGGTTACGGTAGGCTCGTGCGCTCAGGTAGGGGCGTCCATTTCCATAGCGCCTCGCAGGTATCGCTAAAGGAAGTTCTTCCATGGCAGGGTCTTGATCTTCTGGTCCTTCATCCTCGGATAGAACTTCTTCATCGAGGTCTGATTCCATGTGATTCTCTCCTTCTGGGTTCTCTTCCAATGGGTCTTCCTCCACTGGATTTTCTTCTATTGGATCTCCCTCGGGATCTTCTTCTATCTGGTCTTCCTCCACAGGGTTCTCTTCGGGATCTTCTCCCTCTTCATCAGAATCAGCTATCATGTCGAACACTGGGACGGCTGCTCCTTCGTCCCCTGAATCATTGTTTTCGAAGTTGACTTGGGGACCGAAGACCTCATCATCGGAACTCGTCAGTGTGTGATCTAAGGAAACGCATGACTATGCATCCTCGTCTAGATGCGGCGCTGCTCCAGGGTGGGCCATGGCCTGAAAAGAGAAGTCATGATTAGACAGTGGAATATATCAGGGAGAGCTCAGGGTATGAAATATAGGAAAATATGCGGTTGCAGGAACTGAAAGATCAGAATGAAAATACTGTGATAATAAATAGAATCTGACCTAGAGAAAGCATGAGAATGATATGATTCAAATTTTATTGCATTCAACTAAAAGTTCAACGGATACAAGATTTTAAACGGAAGGAAACATTCATAAAAACGACAATATTATTATTGAAAGTAGATAACATGGAAGGATCATTCTTAGACTACTATAAATTGCATTCTCGTCGCGTGAGTTGAATCCTGCGTTTGATCCGCCTTATCGTCGAAGTCCGAACTACGCGGCAATCCTCACTTGGCAGAAGTGGGGAGTGTGGACGAGTTTCTCCCTAGCAGTTCTTTCCTTTCTGGGCATCTGTTGATGAGATGTTTGTCGGAACCGCATATCAGACATTTCCATTGAGCACGGCGACAATCCCTCTGAAGGTGTCCTGGCCTCTTACAATATCCACAGCAGGGGTTCTTCTGATGCTTCTGTTGACGCTTCATCTTCTTCTCCTTTCCTCGTCCAATAGGGATCCCTTTATGATAGAAGACTCCCGCTGGGGTCTGACTCACCTGTCTTCTCAGTCCTTCGGCTAATAAGTCGTTTGTTCGTTCCTGGGCTTCCTTTAAACCTTGCAGTACTCTAAGGATCTCAACAGTCTGATTCTGGGGAGCGGATAAAGATGAAGAGTCGTTGGAAGACATGATCCTGAAACAATGATTTTTGAGAATGATATAAGCCACAAGCTGAACGAATCAAAATGTAATATGGATAGGACAAAGATTCAAAAATATCAGAGGTGATGAATTTATTACAAGTGGAGAATCAACTATATGATTTTAAGTCACTGAAACAGAGTGCGGTAGTGTAATCGTGATGTAGTTCACCATTACCACCACGAAACTTTGCCAAGTCAATTGAAACCCTAGTGAATGGATAGTTGAACACACGATGTGAATATGGATCAAGAATATCAAGTTTACAATCTAGACTGAGGGATGTCTTAGATTGTCAGGCTATACACGGAAAACTGCAATCCCAATCGATGCAAAACCTGGGCTCTGATACCAACTAAACCATGTCACGCCCCGCTTCCCAAAATACGGAATACGAGGGGTAGACAAGGCCAGCCATGTTCCTACAGTCAAGGAAATGTCCTGCCGTAGTCACACTTCGGCTTCTAGTTTATCATGGTAAACAGTAAATAATGCGCAGGTAATGAGAAATGCAGTAACTGAAAGGAACAAAGTAAAGAACTGACCTGAAGTGGAACTACGGATGCAACTCGGAATGGCGAATCAAGAAGACTGTGATGTACTGATCCAGACTAAATCTTCTCCTCACACTGAGCATGCATACTCAGGTCGTCAGAGCGACACAATAGCAATATAATATATATAATCAAGTAACAGTTCTGACAGTGGTGAAAGATATGAACAACAGTAAATCAATAACAGCATGAATATAAATGAGCAGAGATAAATGCAGCGGAGCAGTAAGGCAGTATACGATATGACATGTATGTCAACACAGTATATAAGGAATGTAAATGACAGTAACCCTATCAGTCTCTAAGTCTCACTGCACAGGTCAATAAGCCTATCGTCAGTCCAAGTGTGAGAGTCAACCACTCGCGAGTGTCCTCCACCCAAGGGTAGAACCCAAGGGCAAGGGACCACGGGCCCAACATGTAACGAGTGTATCACGGTGATATAGCACATACCCTGTAAATCTCCATATAACTCCCTAAATATATAAGCCGGCATGGGACTCCCGAGATTCTGTTGAATTCACACTTGAACTACCCCACACCCCGAGGTCTACATCAAACGCTAACCATAACCCTAAATACTAATCGATCCGTGACAAGTCTGCGCGAGAACTGGAGGCAGGACCTCCATCAAGCACGTCCCGACTAATACCTAAGATAAATGGCAGTGTCGGATGCCTTATCTGTGACATCCGTGCAAGCGCTTCCATAAGTGTCCCATACCACTTATAGTCACACGTACACGCATCCCACAGACGTCGACAATGCAATAGAACAATAGGGACACTGATTGTGCACAAGTACGTATCACTTTCACTTAATCACGAATACACGAACACTGACGTACTTGCCACAATCATCACTAAAATCTAACACTGGGTGAATGCACGATATCACTAAGTTATCACTGCAATGACATAGGTATGTTATGATGCATGAACAGTATATCAGCACATTTAAGGGATCATAAAAACAACAGTCTATCACTTGCACGATTTATCATGTAACATATGTATATAATTTAGCGGAAAGATAAACAGGTAGTATTTACTATGTTCAGTTATCTATCCTTAGAATTTTGTTTCAGGTCGAACGGGTTTCAGGATCATTAGTTATAACTGTTTCATTTTAAGCGCACGCGGCTGGAAATCCAATTTCAGAATCAGGAATCCATTTCGCAACGCATTTTAACCCCACTTGGGATCATAATTTAGCGACGCTACAGTTGGATGAATGCTAGGGTTTTCAGTAAAGTTTTCAACGCCACAAACGGATCTTCAATCGCGTCTGTATCTTAGGAGTTATAATCTGTTTAATATTAACATGTCAATTCTGAATCTGCTGGGACTGTTATGTGTCCCGATCTTCTAATTTACAGATTAAATAGTAAATGATATCGAAACAGGATGAAACTAATTGTGTTGTCTATCTAACAGAGTTACCTACAATAAGCAGCGGAGTTCCGCAATCTACGAGTTAAGTAATTCCTGTGGTACCAGTTACAGGACAGCAAGCAACACTTTGAGTCGCTCTGGACTGCAGTCCAGAGTCGCACTCCGATCTAATTATCACCATAGTTTAAGTAAAGATATGTCTGAGAATTAGTACAGGGTTGAATTTCGTCGAGTTGGCTTCGATTTGAGCCCTCGAACGCACCAATTTAACATGTATATGATTTATGATGAATTTAACTATTTTCAGGTGCAACAGGATTTCAGTTTTACGATCAAACTTGGGGGTAGTCATTTTAACTGTTAACAGTCGTATTTTCTAATGAAATTTGCACACGTTAATCATCTCTACAAGGGCCAATATAATATGTCCAGTTCCGTCAAATACGATAATGATTTTCTATGGGAACAAGCATCGAACAGTTTTGTGACAATATATAGCATCAAGCAAACATGGAATATATCTATGATTCTGATTTGTAATATATACAGAATAGCATGAAAGCAAGTAAAAACTTGTCTGAGAACGTCTTGGGGTTGGACGCTGACGGTAACGCCACGAACGCGCGACACACGCGCGGCACGGCCCTAGATTTGGCACGAACTCGCGTCTCGGCAGCGGCGGCTTGGTTGTTGGGGTCGTGTCGGCGAGGGTGGTGCTTGTTGACGTGGAGTTGCTCGCTGTGGTGGACGGTAGAGCGGGTGTTATAGAGAGAGAGAGGGAGAGTAAGAGAACATAGAGAGAGAGAGAATGGGATATAGAGAGAGAGAGAGAATTGAGAGTGCAGGTGAGGAAGAGAGAGAGTTGCAGAAGGGGGGAGTTAGAGGGAGAGAGAGAGAAAGTGTAGGCTGAGAGAGAGAGAGAGTGAAACGAGAGAGAGAGGGGAAAACTGCAGAGTGAACGAGAGAGGGAGATAGGGTGATAGAGAGAGAGAATGGAACAGAGATGAGGAGGGAGAGAAAGCAAGGGAGAGTTGGAGAGAGAGAGAGAGAGACAGAAGTGTATGCAGAGTGAGAAGGAGAGATGGTGGGAAGATGACGATGATGATGGGGCGGCCGACGAGGCAGTGGGATCGTCGGCGTGTGGTGGGTGATGGGTGCAGGGGAGTGATGGGTGCAGGGGAGTGAGTCGGTGATGGGTGCAGGGTAGGCTCGCCGTGGTGGCAAGAGGGGTCGGTGTCGGTGGTGGAGTGGAGAGAAGACGAATGGGGTCGAAGTCGTCGTCGTCGTCGACGGGGTAGGGTGCAGGAGAGGTCGAGGAGGAGGGAGAACGAGGAGAAAGGAAGAGGGAGATGGAGGTAGTGAGGCGAGGAAAGAGTGAGTGGGTGTGAGGAAGAGGATGAGGATTGAAGTCGGGGTGTAACGTCGCGTCAACGGAGGCGTGGGCATGGGCGTGAAACGCGGCGGAGATACGGGATCGCGCGCGTGAACAGTGCACGTTACCGTTGAGGAAGGGGGAAGATGAATAGGAGTGGGGTCGGGTCGGGTATTGAGAGGAAGCGGGCACTGGGCCGGGCCGAGGGCTGAAGGAATTTAATTTCCTCTTAACAAAAGGGCTGAGGAGTTTTCTTTTTGGGCCGCAGGAGAAAAAATAGTTGATTGGGGAGAGAAAGAAGTGGGCGGGCCGCAGGAATTTCCTTAAAGGAATTTAGAAGGTGGGCTCGGGAAAAATAGGAATAATAATTAAGGGATTATTTAAAATGAGATGTCGGTTGAGGCTGCTGAGTCGGGCCAGAAAATAAAAAGGGTTAAAGGAAAATAAGAAACGGGCCAGGAAAAAGGAATTGAAGATTAAATGAAAAAGGAATGGGGCCGGGCTTGGAATTCAGATGGGGAATTAGATTAGAAATTAAGGAATGTAAAAAGAAATTAACAAGATAAATGCAATGAAGGGGTCAGGCTGAGTTAGGTTTAAAAGAGTGGGCTTAGATTTAAATTAAAGAACAATGGGCTGGGGATTGCTGCCAAAAGAAAAATGGAATGAATTCTAAAAAAAGGGGATGGGCCAAGATTGAAGGCAAGGAAAATAAGAGGAATAATAAGGTCGGCTTGGTGGAAAGGAATGTGGGGGAAAAATAAGGAAGATTGCTAAGGAAAATGTTCTGGGCTCGAGACAAATTAATTGGATTTTAGGATTTGGTTTTTAATTAAATAAAAGAGATGGGACTCTAAAATAATTACGATTATAAATAAAATAATTAAAACTATAATTAAAAATAGTTAGAATTTAGAGTAACAAAAATACAATTTCTGGTATAAAAAGGCTGGGTATTACAGTTTTTCAATGGGCGAGTAGTTGTTTTCTGCCCCCAGTAGAACTCGACTTAAGTAGTAGAGTGCTCTCTCTTTCCCTTGATCGTTCTCTTGTGCCCATAATGCGCCTTAGGAACCTTCGAGGGCGGTTGTATAAAGAATGAGGGGTTTTCCCTTGACCGGCGCAGCCAACAACGGAGGGTTCTGCAGGTACTGCTTGATCTCGTCTAGTGCACCTTGGCATTTGTGATCCCAAACGAATGGAGTTCCCTTCTTCATCAGGTGGCTGTAAGGACGGCATTTGCCTGAAAGATTGGCGATAAATCGCCGGATGTATGCGAGCTTCCCTTGGAGAGACCGCAACTGTTTGAGGGTTCTTGGCGGAGGCATTTCCATGATCGCCTTGATCTTAGATGGATCTATTTCGATACCTCGATGTCGGATGATGAATCCCAGGAATTTACCCGAGGAGACTCCAAACGCGCATTTGAGGGGATTCATCTTCAAATTAAATTGCCGAAGGCGTTGAAATACAGTCTCCAGATGGTTTAAATGCTCTTCGTATGACATGCTCTTTACTACATGGTCATCGATATAGAACTCGACGATGTCATGTATGAGGTCGTCGAAGATCTTTGTCATGGCCCTTTGATAGGTAGCGCTAGCGTTCTTTAGACCAAAGGGCATAACCCTGTAGCAGAATATACCCAAAGGGGTCCGGAAAGCGGTATGCTTCTGGTCTTCGGGATGCATCTTTATCTGATTGTATCCTGATGAACCGTCCATAAAGGAGAAAACCTCATGAGTGGACGTGTTATCTATCATTAGCTGGGTTACTGGTACTGGGAAATCGTCCTTTGGACAGGCTTTATTGAGATCCCTGAAATCCACGCATATGCATACCGTCCCATTCCTCTTCATTACCGGGACGATATTGGCGATCCAGTCGGGATACTGGACTTCTTGGATAAATCCAGAATCGATCAGCTTCTTGACATCGGCGTTGATGCTCATTTCAAGCTCGAGTCGCATCCTTCTTGGCGCCTGCTTGACTAGCTTGATATCTGGGGATATTGCTAATTTATGCACAGCAATCTCCGGATCTAATCCTGGCATCTCGGAATAGTTCCACGCGAAGCAGTCTTTATGTTGTAGAAGCACGTTCTTTAATGCGGCCATCCTTTCTTCAGATAGCAGCTCGCTGACGAATGTCGGTCGCGGATCATCTGCCGATCCCAGCTCAATCTTCTTGAGGTTATCTGCAGTAGTATGTATGCCATCTTCCAGTTCTTTCGGAGCTGGCGGAAATTCTAAGACCACCTCATCATCGCTGTTCTCAAAGCACCAGGGAAGGTCATCCATGTTCTCGGGCTCTTCTTTTAATATCGTAATCATGTAACAGGTGCGAATCCGCTTCCAGGACTGAGGTGGATCCGGTTCTGCTCTTGCGGCTTTGGGTTCGTGCTTTTGTGGCGGCGTTACCCTCCAGCCGTCGGATAAAGCGAATCTTCCCTTTTGGTACTGGTCCTCGACCCAGTTCTTGAAGGTGAAGCAGTCTTCGGTAGAATGTCCTATGGCTTGGTGATAAGAGCAATAGCTCAGATGAAAAGCCCTGTTAGCTTGCTCAGGGTGCTTAGATTCTGGAAGCGCGATCATTTGATGTTTTATAGCGAGCTCGAGTAACTTCTCCGTCTTGTCTCGAGGGAAGGAATACACTCGACTCATCTTCTTCGCGAGGGACAAATCCGGACCGCGCAATGCCCGCTCACGTGACTCTCTAATCCTGCGTCGTTGTTGTCGGCTCCTCTCTCCGCTTCTTGATTTATTTCCGTCTCTGCATCGGGCCTTTCATACAACGGGTTGACAAGGATGAGCATCTTTGTCTTTTGCAGCCCGTTGAAATAGAAGTTGCGTCCTGGCCTTCTCGTAGATGGCCATCTCGCGGTTGTGGTCTTCCCAAGCTTTTTGACCCACTTTCCTGATAGGCTTGTCCATTCGTTCTTCAAACGACGGACTCGGCACTTCAATCGTGGGATCTAGTTTTGATGAGGGGTTGGCATTTCCTGACAGGGCGTCCTCTTCTTCATCAAAAGTATATATGGCGTAGCTACTGTGGGCCCGTTCCCGTTTTCCGGTTCTCGCGTATCCAAGCCCAAGTGTTTCCATTTTCCCGTTGGGCAATTTGCGTTGGGTCCCAGGGACATCCTAAATCCTGTTGTAGAACCGAGCTTGTCGAACAGTCTGTTTTAAGGGTACTCCTTGGCGCTTCAATAGCCTCTTTAGTCCATTTGTGTAGTATCTGGGCAAACGGATAGGTTGGAGCCTGTCGAGTGTAACATCCGTGCCATGCCAGATCTCTTTCTCTATTTTCGACTCTGAGGATCGGTAGAATAGGATTAACTTCTCACCCCTTTGCCTGGGAGGGACGTAAAATGTTTGCAGGTCCTGCACATTGTGAGCTTGAAGTGTGTCGAGATCCTTGTAGTGTTCCCGCGGCACCATGGTGATTTGCAAACTCTGATCATCGCTAGGGGGTGCTTGTATTGACAGCCGATTGGAGAACACGGCATTAACCTCATCTTCCGAGTCACTTCCGAAGACCAACATGGGGGCGGACGTCCCCGGGTTGTTGCGTTGAGATGGCCCGGCATAAACTATCTCTTCTTCTTCTTCGGTATCGCTCCCGAAAACAGGGATGGTGGCGGCGGCTTTGTTCTCCGGGTTGCGACACCTTTCTGTATCCTCGAAATCTGGCAAAAAGTACTTCGCATCTTCGTATTTGCGGACTTCGTTCACGGAAAATGGGTTCAACTCACCTGTTACGGTATACTCGAAACCATCCTTAAAGTACTTCATACACTGATGTTGTGTAGAAGGGATGATGTTGTACTCGTGTAGCCAAGGACGACCGAGCAAGGCGTTGTAGCAGGTCTTGGCGTCAATGACATGGAATTTGATGTCTGTGACGAGTAGTCCGAAGCGTAATGCTAGTATCACGGATCCGAGAGTCCGTGACGATTGTGAATCAAAACCGGAGATAGTAATTTTGTCACGAGCGAGGTGTTGCACACTCATGCAGATTTCCTTCAACACCCGCACATTAAGGAGATTGACGGAGGATCCATTATCCACCAGGATCTTGCCTATCTTGATATCATGGCAGTATCCAGAGACATATAGGGGACGGTTGTGGTCGCACGTCCCGAGAAGGAGGTCTTCGTCACCGAAAGTGATGTCGGCCGTATGCACTTTCTCCAATTCATCATTCATCCTTTCAGTGGCGAGGAAGGCTTGGAATTGCTCAGGTTCTTGTAACGCCTTAATTAGTGAGTCTCGCGCTTCTTTTGATAATAGGAGGGCATCAAGAATGCTAAGCTGAGAAGGTAGCTTCCTTAGGTGCGCTAGGATGTTATAGTCCACCTTATCCTTCCTAGGAGGGTCTTTGGCAGCCAGCTTTTTCATGACTTGGTCATCTAAAGTGATATCTTCAGTGACCTTTTCCTTTCCCTTATCTTTTCTACTCGCGGGCCCGAGATTCTTTTCTGGGAGTGTGCGATTGCGCAGCTGAGTGTTCTCGCAGGCCTTCGATTTCTCCTCTTTCCCTAAAACGGATTCTTTAAAGAGAGGGCCCAGAGCCATTTCTTCATCGGAGTCGCTCCCAAAGGTGAGAACTTGTGACCCTCCGGCGTTAACCATGTAACAGCTGCCAATAGTTCTATTGTGCCCGTCGGCAGTACTCCTTCGTTCCCGACGAGTCTTGCGTTTCATGCGCTTAAAATGTTGCCGATGAGCAACATATCCTTGCCACCATATCTTAAAGGCGTCGCACTCCTCCATGGGGTGTGAAATTTTCCGATGATATGCGCAATAATCAGGGTGCCTCTCCACCCCATTGAGCGTGTTTTCTTCCGAGGGTGGTAGCTTCATTCCTATCGACATGGCTTTGGCAAACCGTTTCCTCGTCTTGAATATCTTCTTGTCTGCCTGGGATGCCTTTCGATCTGGCGGGAGTACTTCAACTCTTTCATTTAGTCGCCTGCGTTCGGCTCCTTCCGATGCAGCCATCTCACGCTCCTGATCTGCTTTACTCTTTAGACGAATCTCGTCCAGAAAGGCGTCGATCATTTCATCTGTTGGCCACACAAGTCCTGGCTCAGGGTGTGCCCCCAGTTTCTCGGTGCCAGGAGTTTTCTCATCTTCCGAGTGGGAAATCACATGACAACTCGCCACATGTCCCTCAGATTCATCCGATGAGCTCTCTTCCTCATCTCCCTTCTGAAAGACGTGGTTGAGGAACTCTTGCAGTGTGGCGGGAGTCCGTGCCTTTTGATTGTACTTCTCCAGCGCGTCAATCTGTTTCTGCAAATCCGTGCGCTTGTTTCCAGGCTTCACGGACCTTTTGGATTTCCTCTTCTTTTTCTTCGAAGATTCTGACGGTTGGGTGTGAGTACTTGGGCCATCACCACGAATCTTTGTAGTTGGGCGCGGCTTCAACATCCCTTCGATGATTTGAGGTTCAAGCGGGTTCTTCCATTCAACCGCCGGGCACGCATGAAGGTCACTCAACATCCTTTTGGTTTTAGCTGATAGCACGATTTCCCATGGAGCTTCTTCAATAAAGGAACAAGTCGCCCCCGGTGCGTCCGTCTTCTTAGGAGTATGCGGCTGTCGCGGGTTCACCTTCCACTTTTCGGACAGCGCAAACTTTCCCTGGAGGTATTGATCTTCAATCCATCCTTTGAAGACGAAGCAATCCTCAATCGGATGGCTTACCGTTTGATGGTAAGGGCAATAGTTGGGGTTGTTCACCTCAGTGGGTTGTGGCGGTCGCCTTGGATTTGGAAGGTTTATAAGTCTGTTGCGTACTGCTAGTTCGAATAGCCGTTTCGTCTTGTCCCGTGGGAACGAGTAAGGACGCTTCATCTTCTCATTATAATACCGGCGTCTTTCTTCCAGTTGATCCGTCAGCTTTGGGGCATTGGGTTGCTGCTGGGCATTCGCGACGAAGGTGGCCTTTCCTTTACCCTTGTCATTCCGAGGTTCTGGCTTCGGGGGAGACGGTCTATGACCCATTTGGTCCATCTGAGCCAACTTGTCGATTAAAGCCTGGAATGTGGTTGGCTTAAAGAACATCATAAACTGGGAGATAGTTGCGTGAGGGTCTAGGGTTCCCACGAACATGCCCACTGCGGGTGCCTCCTCAATGCGTTGCTCGCATTTCGACCACAAATTTCGCCAGCGTATAGCATACTGTACCCAAGTTTCGCCTGGTTTTACCCTGGCGTTAATCAATGCCGTTATTGGAGTGCGTTCGCTGGCGCTTGCGAATCGCTGAGTGAATAGCAACTCCATTTCAGCGAACGTCTTGATAGAATCGTTCGGGAGTTCCGAATACCATTCGAATGCTGTTTCTGATAAGCTACCCACGAACTGGCGAAGCAACAGTTTATCATCTCCGCCGGTGTTACCGCAAAGGGCCCTGAACTGGGCGACATGTTGGTGGGGATTGCCGGTCCCCTTGTAAACATGGAACTTGGGAATTGTGTAACCTGGCGGGTACTTGATTTGGTCGTACCAGCTTGGATATGGCCGCCCCGTTTTTACGACTTGACCAGCTGCCTCAGTCGCATGATGAACTCGGATTTGCTGGGCTATATAGTCGGCCAAGTCAGCCTTAGAGATTGTCTCCTCCTTGGCCGTTGAGAGGGCCGGTGGTGGATTTGACGTTTCTACCCTGTCGTCTTCAAGGACGATCGGGGGATCCTCAGCGGGTGGATCCTGTTGGATCATCATTCCTATCATATCTTGGAAGAGGAGGCCCATACGCTGTATGTTGGCTGCTTGTTCAGCAGCCTCTTTGTCCTTCTTCTCCAATATTCGGCGAAGGAATTCGGCGTCGGTTTCTTCCTCCTGGCGTTCGTCCGAAGACGTTTCTGGGTTTTCTTTTGGCCCAGTAAGTGCGGCCATAGCATTCATCATTTCCTGGAGCTTTTGCTGTTGCTCCTGAGCTTTGGTCACCGACCGTGTGAGCGGTCTATGACCTGTAGACGCACGGCTGTCTTCTTTTCCTGACGCCATGTATACGGCGTGGACCATCATGCCCCCAGACTTAGGACGTCTGGGCTTAGTGCCTTTGGCTGTCGTTGCAGGCTGGGGGATCTTCTCTGGTTTCCTCCTTTCATGAGCAGTGGAGGTTAAGGGGGCCGTTGAGGTGGGCGTCCAGACAGCCTTTCGTGGTTTAGCCTGGTGACCGGCTTCCGATTGGATTTTCAGCTTCTTGTGCTGGCGGGAGAAGTTTGGATCGATCATCGAATCTTGGGCCTGCCGCCAAACCTTATAGATTTTGGAAGACAGCCGTTGAGGGGATCGAGGCTGCTCTGACTTTATCTCCACAACCTTTTTTAGTGGGGGAGGAGACCTCTTTAGCACCGCAGTAGGAGAATTCCTTCGCACCTTATTTAGCATCTCGAAGCTGTTCCCCGTTGGAACAGCAGCATTAACTTCCGCCATCAGGGCAGATGGAGTTAGCCCAGAGGGGGAGTTGCCCCCAGCCTTCCTTACTCGGCGCCAATGGCGACGTCGAGCGTGTCGAGCGGACAGCGTTGGTTCAGCGGTGAGAATGGCTTCGTCTTGCCCCCTGTGTAGGTGGGGGGTCGTTGCTGGTGTTAGCCTGTTAAAGACCGACGTCCTTTGGGTAGCAGGAGCGGGAGCTAAAGCCGTCAACCTTGTAAAAACCGACTTTTTGGCCGGGGAAACCGCCTTGGCGACTTCAGGAGCAGGACCGGTCACTTTCTTAGAAGCAGCCTTCTCTGGGATTGTAGGCCCCATGATGGGTCCACAGGATTTCTGGCCCAATCTAGAGAAGACCGAGGTGCTGATGTTGGGCGACCCGTTGAGAGGAGCCGCAGCAGGGGTAAGACGATCAAAGACCGACTTCTTGGGAGCTTCCTTTGTCAGCACCGGCGCCGTAAAGCTTGTCGGTAGGAGCATAGTCCCAAAGAATAATCCGGTAGTGGCCTGAGTCACCTGGTCTACCGGTATTGTGAATAACAAAGCGGCTTGGGGTCCGTAGGCTATACCTCCTGGCGAGGCAGAGCGTTGGTCGCGATTGCAGTCCGAGCAGTTGGAGCATTTCGCAGAAATAGAAGCCATCGATCCTTTGCTTTCTGCAATAAGCAAGACGCCAAGTCTTAGTATCTCGAAACCCAAGGGCAACCATTAGCGAACCGCGATTGGTTCGCGAATCACGACACACGAAGTGTGGAGTGGAAAGAGAAAGAGGTTCCACCGGGCGGTGCCAGAATCTGTTCCCCTCGGAACGGCGGCCGGGACGTGGGACGTCTCGCCTGAGGTTCGGGGCAGATGCTAATAGGTGCTGTCCGTCCACCTCTCCGAAGATGCCAAGTTGATTTATGGCACCGTGTATCGGAGGTTTAGACGGATGCGTCCGATGTAGCAGACTTCGTCAGATTCCCCCTCGCTTGAGGGGTTTTTTGATTGTGGGGACGCTCTTCCCTGCAGGCGCAAGCCCCTGCAGTTAATTACGCTACCGCATCGCGGGTAAACAACTTTCTCCTTCTCCAGCTGGTCACTTCGTGTCGTGGGTATTTGTTTTATTTATGGTTGCCCGTGGATTGTATACGGAGACCAATTTATGTCGTCGCCCGTAGGACGTGGATTAGTCCAAATCCGTGTTTTCTTAGATTTGGGTTTGGGGTTTTGGTTTGAGGATACGTTAGCCGTATTTGAGGCTAAGATCAACTCAAACGTTTGTTAAGGATACGTTAGTCCAGTTTGAGACTAAGATCAACTTAACGGGATCGTTTAGATCCGACAAAAGAGCATTTGGGGGCTCAATTGTTCCAGTTTAGGGACATAGTGGTCCATTATATGTATGGCCGTCGGGACCCGTCACCTCTCTGACGACGTTGAAGGATTCAACGACAGATGTCAGAGGAGTTCAGAGATGTACCCTTGAACCAAAGTTGATTGGGGGATTTATAGTCCAATTTGGGACTAAAGTCTGTTTGAAGGTTTAAGGATGCGTTAGCCATTTTTGAGGCTAAGATCAACTTAAACGATTGTTAAGGATACGTTAGTCCAGTTTGGGACTAAGATCGACTTAACGGGATCGTTTAGATCCGACAAAAGAGCATTTAGGGGCTCTATTGTTCCAGATTAGGGACGTAGTGGTCCATTGCCAGTTTAGGGACATGGTGGTCCATTGCCAGTTTAGGGACGTTGTGGTCCATTGCCAGTTTAAGGACGCATAAGTCCATGGGTTTAAGGACCCCACAGTCCGTACCTTGGTTTAGGGACGCATAAGTCCATGAGTTTAAGGACCCCACAGTCCGTGTTGATGTGTGGTTGTCGGGACCCGTCACCTCTCTGAAGACGTTGAAGGATTACAACGACAAATATCAGAGGAGTTCCGAGATGTACCCTTGAACCAATGAGTTGGTTGAAAGAGCAGATGTGCTCAGTTCAAGATGATTTGAGGACTTATGGCCAGTTTGGGCTAAGTCCAATTATGTTTGAAATATTGGCCCTCTGTTGGTCCATTGAAGGAGAGGTTTTGCCTCTAGAAATTTAGCCAACTGGGCTAAAGCTAGTATTAAACACTAAAGACCAACAGTGTTGAACACTGGGAATAAGATTAGCAAGTTAGTGTTAAACACTAAAAGATAATTAGTGTTAAACACTAGCAACAGGGCTTTCAAATTAGTGTTAAACACTAAAGCAAATCAGTGTTAAACACTGGTAATCAGAGCAAATTAGTGTTAAACACTAAGCAAATCAGTGTTAAACACATAGGACAAAGTCTTCAGATTAGTGTTAAACACTAAGGAGAGAGGGGTCACGTGTGGACACGTGAGAGCGCCCTGATTCCCTTTATTTTATTCTGCAGATCAGTGTTTAACTCTTTTAATTTTGGCGGCCATCACGTGTGAGCACGTGATGAAGGCCCTCGCTCTTGTCTGTTAGAATACTCATTAGGGGTCACGTGGTGACACGTGAGGGCGCCCTAAGTGTGGAGCCAGATCTCCTTTTCTTCGTTCTGTAAATAAGCGTTAGACACTTTTTATGTTTTCTTTGGAGCATCACGTGCCGCCACGTGAGGAGGATTAATGCGCTGATTGTTAAAGCATCAGCCAAGGGGTCACGTGGGAGTACGTGAGAGCGCCCAGGGCCTTTATTTCTTTTGCTTTTTCTTTCTGTGTTTCGGGAGTCACGTGGAGCACGTGATGCACTGCCTCAAAGGGCTTTCTGTAGATCTTTTGGGGGGGTCACGTGGTGACACGTGACCCTGCTTTTCTGTAGTTGCTTAGAAGATCTGTTAATTCCTCCCAGGAATCAAATTCTTCGTAAGGTTGAACCCTAACAATAATTTCAGAGGAATTAAATTCCTAGTTCCTTTTGAAGAGTTGAACTCTGAATTTTCTGTACGAATTAAATTCCTCATATATGTGAAGAACTGAATAGGGTTAAACCCTAATAAAAGCTTTAAGGAATTAAACCCCCACTCTCTATTAGAGAATTATTCTGGGGAATAAGATTAAGGGAATTAAATTCTTGTTGTTTTAACAGAACTAAGTTCTTAACTAGGGTTAAACCCTGATTCTTTTCATTCTGAAGGAATTAAATTCCCATAACACAGGGTCAAACCCTAATTTTATTAAATTCCTATAGTTCTGTGAGAATTAAATTCTCATGCTTCCATTCTCTCTCTATGCTTTGGATCTGCATGGCAGGATCTCAACCCATTGAGAATTAAATTCTCAACTCAAGGGGAGATGTGCACTTTACAGATCTTCCATCAAAGAGAGAAGAAATATGTCTTTCTGTTTTATATCAGAGTCAAACTCTGTTGAGAATTAAATTCTCTTTTCTTTCAATGAAACCTTCCCTTTCTTACCTAGGGTTTTCTTTTGCAGAAGATCCAAATTCCTCTAAAGTATCCAGGCTCTCTCTCTTTTCTTCCCTCTGCATATATATTTTTCTTGTGTGTCTCTTGGCTCCTATTTATAGGAGAAGCAGCCGAGTCAATTAGTTTTGGTGGATCTTTCATTAGGAGATTTGATTTGTATCCATCATTCGTTTTGGACCTTTGGATTATTAGGTGAATTTTACTCACCATTGGATTTTAAATCCAGAGATTCTCCTCTGTTAGTTTGGTTAGATTTTACGGGGAAATCTTTCCAAATTCGAGATTTTCCCATAGATAGATGATATTTAATCATCTTTAATTCAATCGGTTGCTTTTGGAAAGATTTGAGAGGTTTTTTCTCAGAATTTAATTCTGTTAACAAATGGGCTTTGAAGTCGGTCACGTGTGGTCACGTGACCCTTGGTCACGTGTGGGCACGTGACCCCCTTGGAACGAGCCTTCTTCTTTCTTTTTGCGCTCTGTCTTCTGGTTGCTGCTTAACCGCCACGTGCCATCACGTGACCCCTGGTCACGTGTGAGCACGTGACCCTCGTCTGGAGCCTTTTTCTTGGTTTAACCGGAGAACGAATCTGCTGCTTTTGATTATCACGTGCCAACACGTGACCCTGGTCACGTGGGAGCACGTGACCTCTTCTGAAACCTTTTCCTTGGTTTGATCAGGGAACCGGTTTGCCTTTGAAGCCGTTTGTAATTGTCACGTGCCAACACGTGATCCAGGTCACGTGGGAGCACGTGACCCTTTCTGAAGCCCTTTTCTTTGATGTAGTCGGGGAGCTGAATTTTCCTTGCCGATGCTTTTAGATGTCACGTGCCAACACGTGACTGCTGGTCACGTGTAAGCACGTGACCCTTTTCTGAAGCCTCTGCCGTGGGCTTTCATGATTTTAAATCAGGAAACAGTTGCTTCATTTCAAAATTTGAATTTTGAACAGAGCTTTACTCTGATTGGAGGAAACAGGGACCAATCGAACAATACAGAAACTTATAAAATACCAAAATAAACCTACAGAACAAAATCCAAACATCAAATACCATCAAAGGTCCGGCGACCTCGGCCAAAAGTGGGTTCTCGCCGGGTCGGGTATGGAGTTAGGGGCTCGGGCTTTGTGTAAAGTCTCCTAGTTGTCACATGATACTTCTGGTAATGCTAGTTTTTCTATTGGTTTTACCTTCTAGCTCCATATTCAAATATGGTACCACAAATATCACAATTTCCTAGTTTTTTAACACTACACACTAAAAACAGATATGAAATATACTGAACCTGCAAGGAGAAAATGAATTATACCTATGGAGATTGTGTACAATGAAACACCAGCTCATGAAGTGTTTGTGGAAGCATCTAGGGTTGTAGTGGCCTCTAGGATGAGGGTGTGCAAAATTTGATAAAGGAAATCATAGCTTTCACTTTTGATATTAGGAACACATAGAATTTTTTATTGTTGGAGTTTGATAAGAGTTCAGTTTGAGGATACTAAGGAGTTCTATGTGTTGTGTTGTGTTGTGTTGTGTAGAGAGAGCATGAGGTTGAGAGTTGTGAGGTGAAGGTGGCATGAGAGAAGCAGGAGGTGTCAACCATGAGGGTGAGGTGTAATGTTGTGAGGGAATGGTGCAAAGTGAGAAGAAGGAGGTGTAAAATTTGAAGGAGGAGGTGGAGGGTTATGAGCAAGGGTAATGGTGTGTTGTATGTGAGGGTTTAGATTTAGGTTATGATATAACAACCATAAAAAGAATTATCAAATCTCAAAACCCTTTATGCCACAAGTTAAATCCATTTAACATAAAAAATATAAAATGATAAATCTATCACTTAATTTCATTAGCTTAATGAAAAATACAATGTCATGTTAAAATAATTAAAATATCATTTTTATGACATCACACACTTTTATTCATATTCATCGAAATAACTATTTTTTTTCCGGATATAATTCCGATACCAAACGTTGTATGTGATATCACTTTTATAAACTCAATGTTTTTATATTTCAAATTATAAATTAATATTTATAATTTTTCCAAAATGTTACAATTAGGAATTGGGTGATTAGATCCTCAATATCAGAATTCTTTGTAATTGGTGATATTTGAGAAAATCATCTGGGTTTTTCCTAACAGCAAATATTTGGTTTTGAATATCCGTTGTTGTGCACCAATTTCAAACTAATATATCTGTACGTTTATTTTATAATGTAAGATATAACTTTTTGAAATTATGTTTATGACATTTACCTATATCAGTCGATGGTTAGATAAGGTGCATTCAACAACGGTGTAATTCTTCTTAACCATGACACAGTTTTCAACCTACGACGCATAGGGTTTGAGTTATTAAACTCAGAGGACTTATACAAAATATTGTATGTTGTCCGATGTCCACTAGGACAAGGGGGTTAGTACTCGTACTATATTCCATTTACTTATGACTTCTCTAGTTTTAGACACGCATTTCGTTGAAATACAAGGTCCAAATTTTGAGAAGTTATAAGTATAAGAATAAAGTAGAGAATCATATGTTGCAAGTATCAGCATTCTTCGGGGTGGTCGAAGTTGTAAATACTTATGCTAGGTATTCCATCGTAAGTAATATATTTGAGAACTTGCTTCTCTCTCAGGTTACAAATCCGTGAGTACGCTTTTTGATGAGTAATATTGCTTGGCCTTCTTCCATTTAGTCGATATGCACTGGAAACGGCTGCATGTATTTTGAATCTGGTTCCAATTAAATTAGTGTATTTGTTTCTATATTGGATATAGAATGGATTCATATCTTAACGAAGTTAAAGTATATTGAGTTGTCCGGCTTATGCTTAAAACCAGATTTAGGATAAACTCATGGCACGTTTCAGTAATGGCAGTTTGTGGGTTATCCTAGGCTTTGACGAGGGTTAACATTCTACCATTTGGAGGATCAATAATTATATTGTTCTTGACTCGCCGTCTCTTTAGTAAAATGAATTCTTTTTAGAAAACATTAGTGGGAGTATGGTAAAACTGGAAGTGATTTGAGAACCACAAACGATTACTGAAAATTTAGTAGGACCTAAAAATTCGATTGGATTCGACAATCCATTAGTCACTCCGCAGATTTGGTGGGTAACCCCATCCACCCGAGAGGTATTTCGGTCTCCTCAAGGACGGTGACAGGGAGGTTTTGATGATCCAAGTTTGCCACAACTGATGTCCTAAACTATATGATCTAGCAGGTGGATGAGTATAACGTCGTTCTAAATTAGCTTTAGAATTACACGTGTATATGAATCTGCCAGAGGGTTGTTGTAGTCAGTGGGAGCAGCGGAAATATAGTGGGCAAGTATCTTATGTCTATTTATAGACTAAAGAAAGTATAGCGGAGATAGACATCTATTTTTGATATGACAATCATAAAGTTTGACTTCATCAAAATAACAGATGGACCTGGCAAGAAGGTAGTAGGGAGTGATGTCCTGGTATTTGGATGACATACTCTTGATAAGAAGTGATATTCCTATACTACGATCGGTTATACTGTACTTGTCACAAGGTGTTTCTCCACATAGGATCAGGATAAAATATCAGGGATTCTGATCACTAGATCAATAGTTTTAGATCTAGATTTGGGAAGTGTCCCAATTTGGGTACTTTGACACTATTCTAAAGTGTTTTAGAATGGACGACTCCTGACGTAGTGATGTACCCGCAGGTGATGGAGTCACCCTCTCTAAAGAGATGTCTTCTAGATTGATGAGGAGAGGGATTTGCATGATTGGCATATTACTTGCTTAGGCAATTGAGTTAACCATGAAATGTCAAGTACCACACCAGATATTGCTTTTGCACTGGCTGCAATAAGTATATATTAATCCAATCCTAGAGAAATATTGGGAAGCAGTTATGAATATAAGAGGATATTCTTGGTATATGGTAACGGTAGCCTCCTTCAGGAGGCGGTTACATTTCAGGCTTTCAAGATGACCTAGATGACAGAGTGACTGTCAGAGTTATATTTTTCCCTCTTTTTTTTGAGGGGCAGTATGTTGGACAAGTGGTCCAAGCAGATGCTGAGGAACGCATGGTGCATGATACTGATTAAATTCAGTGGATGATACGGTTTAAGAAGTTTGTTGGATTTGGAGTTCATTTGTGAACTGGGTCTCATCAGACATCCAAACAAATTCTAAGACATGTATCGCTCATTTCGGGAGATAGTTTTTTTCTGCAAAGTTGAGATATAGAGAGATAAAGATAGAAACAGTGGAGTGGATCCACTCACGAAGGTTATTTCTCGAACGTAATAATTTCACAAACGGGCTTTGCGAGACTAATTGGTAGAGAAGTTGGGTGTTCGGTATCACACAGGCTGTGAGTATGCGACACCGCAATAATTAGCCTTAAGTGCAGGTAGGAGATTGTTGCCTATAGTGCCCTCATGTCAGTTATTGTAATTGCAGGCATGCGATTGTGATGATTGAGGGAGAACCTATACGGGTAGAACAGTCTTACTCAAAATGATAGTATGCTATCTGGTTTATCTTTATCTTCATATACATGCATTATATGGTATTACAGATCACTATTACATGTTGATAGAGCCTATAGGATTCTTTCTTGACTACCAGCATTATGATGGCGATCATATACGTGGGGGCTGGGTGGTCTATAAGCACATTTTTAAATGTCCCTAGTCGAGAGAGTATCGAGACTGGGCATCGACGCTCCGGAGTAGACTAGTGTATACTTTTTGAGACCCCGACGAGGGGCGGTGGCCGGTCTCACAAGTCATTGGTGTCAGTTAGTCACCTAAGATAGTATACAGGTGCTCATTGGATTATGAGTTACACTGGACAGACTCGCCGGGAACATACTAGATGATATTATACCTATTGTCAGATAGCAGTTCTCAGGTGACATGAGTACAGGTTATTCTGTCGACCTGAGATCGTCATTTGTCTAGTGTGAGTTTCCACTGAGCTTTGATTACTACCCTACCACGGCTCAAAAGAGTCATGCAAACAGGTTTTAGTTGGGTACAGTCCCGAGCCACATGGAGGCAGTGAACGGATCGTCGGGGATTCGTCTCTCCCGGTATTGAGGGTTGATGCCGCGCTGTGCACGGGTGGCCATCACCAGAAATCCTTGGCCAAGGTAGATGAGAATTACTGATTTGGATCAGTAGTTTCTCATTGGGTGATGGGCTTCACACCGACACGAAATATCGTGTTATTAGGGGTCTGACTTTATCCACCCCCAAGACCCGCTATGCGATACTCTTAGACGAACAGACCGGACTGTATGGAGATTGTCACAGACAGGCTTAGTAGGGGTTCAGATGAGTTTGCTCGTCGGCCTTCCTTTCGCTCAGTACCTGGGTAGCCGTTACGTACAGCTAGTGTCGCTGACGTGCTTGTGGTTAAACCCACTGCCAGCGTATTGACGAGTCTTTAGAGTCCCATACAGAGGGTTTTCCTAGTTCTGAAGAAATGATGTAGTAGCCGTATTTTGATACGTGCAGGGTTCCAATCGAATGATTGTACTAGTTACCCGGACTTTCGATCGGACGGTTGATAATACTAGCTGGCTCGGGATTGAGCCGGATTATTAAATCAGGTATTGATTTAATAATTTACGTATATGTATTTCAATATATATATTCTAGTATTATGTTCTTTGTGTTATTCTATCTCTTTGGGTATTCGTATTTTGGTACGAATACAGGTATGTATATACAGTTGAGTGTAATTCGTATTTATACGAAAAACATTCTAGAAGGTGGACACCTCATTTTGGATTATCCATTTATTTATTTAAATGGAAATGAGGTATAAAGGTGATGAAGAGAGAATGGTGAGAACCATGCTTGAATAGTGATGATAAATGAATTGTTAATTTGGAAAATATGTTTTACAAAACCATGCTTGATGTTTCTCTCTCACTAGTTTTTGCTCACTTGTTCTTCCACTTGAGTTTTTACTCACTTTAGTTTTCTTCACTTAAGAGTTTGGCATGGTTGGTTTTTGTAAACACTCTCACCATTTTGCTTCCTCTGTCTTCACTATCTTTCTTGAGCTCATCCTCCAACTTTTTAATCTTCTGCCCTACCATCTCATGTATTCAGAATCAAGAGTAGAAGAGAGATAGATACACACTTAGAGTAACTCACTACATCCCTAGGCACTTTAGATTAGCAACCTAGAGTCCCTAGTTGCTTCACTAGATTCTTAGTGTAAAGCTAGAGCCATGAGCTACATCTCTTGGGTGGATCATCTTCGACGGAGGAAGATCGGCGGCCAAGCTCGATCGAGGAGACCTCAAGGAGCCAAAGAAGAGGGTAGAAGACCGAAAGACACAAACCTTTGGTAATACACTTTATCACAGTAGTTAGAACATCTTTGTAGCTTGCTAGTTTCATATTTGGTTTCGATTCTAGGTAGTTGTTTCTAGCGCCAAGTTTTTAAACACCTAAATTTTTCGTTCCGCAACGACCGCGATCGACGGCCAGGACACTAGGAACCCCCAACATAAGGACATTTTGGTCTAGCATTCCCATCTTGGGGACGAACGTTAGTTTAAGGACGTTTCGGTCCATTATTAGTTTAGGGACATCTCGGTCCAACATCACCATTTTTTAGGCGACGGCGCTTTTGAATACTACTTTTAGGGTTCTGACTTAGGAAGATAGCGAAAGGACACAAGCGTCGTCATCTATTATTGACCTAAGTCGTGACTCATCAAGCGTGGTATTTTTTTAGGAATCGGCCGTTTATTGGCCGTAAAGATCTTTCTCCATGAATGTCCTTGAGCAGGTAGGCTCCAGCTTGGTAGACTTTTTCTATGATGTACGGGCCTTCATAGTTCGGCTCGAACTTCCTCCCCCTCCCCCCTCCCCATTTTGCACGATTGGGGATCATTGGTCTTTTGACAACTAGCATGAGTTTGCCTTAATGGAACGTTCTCGACCTGGTCAGTTTTTCGTATGACCGTGTCATCCTTGCCTTATAAGCCTCCAGATTTTGCTGTGTTATAAGATGAGTTTTGTCGAGGGCATCAAGCTCCTCAAGAAGAAGATGAGAATTTTCTTCATCTGTCAACTCGTATCGAACCTCTATTCGTAGAGAGGGGAGTTCTATTTCCAATGGCAGCACTGCTTCCGTATCGAACACCAATGCGTATGATGTTGTATTTGTGGCCATCTTGAACGTTGTTCGGTACACCCAAAGAGATTCATGCAACCTTTCATGCTAGTCCTTTTTGTTTCTTGACACTGACTTTTTTATAATCTTTATCAAGGTCTTGTTGAAAGCTTCAACTAGACCGTGGGCTCGAGAATTATAGACTGAAGAGTATCCAATCTATTTTATGTTTCTGCGCGAACCGGCTGATTTTATGACTTCTATAAGCTGGCCCATTATCCGAGATTATCCGTCGCGGGGTGCCGAACCGATAGATGATATGGGTTCTGAAGAAATAGAGGATATTCTCCGTCTTCGCTTCCCTTAGTGGTACTGCTTCTTCCCACTTAGAGAAGTAGTCGGTCATTGCCAGTATAAACCGATGTCCTTTGGTGGATGCTAGTTCAACAGGGCCAATTATATCTGTTCCCCACATCTCGAACGGCCAGCTGGCCACTGTCGGGTGTAGAGAATTTGGATGTTGATGGATGAAGTCCCCATGAATTTGGTACGAGTGACACTGCTTCACATATTCGAGACAGTCCTGAATCATTGTGGGCCAATAGTAACCCATTCTTTTTATTTTCAGCTTCATCTTTGGTCTAACTTGTTGAGAACCGCAGAGTCCATCGTGTATTTCTTAGATGACTTTCTTTGCTTTCTCCGGCCCCAGGCATCTTAACCATAAACAATCAAACGATCTCTTATATAGAGTATCATTGACGAAGGCGAAAGTCAGAGCTCGTTTCATGAGCCGATGTCTAAACGACGCATTTTTGGGCGTTCTTGCGATTTGAAGTAGTCTATGAAGATTTTCCTCCAATCCTTGACCTTTTCTTCGTCTTTTATTTGAAGGGCTACTTGTTCATTCGTTTTTTCTCCTTCGGATGGGTCTATCAGGTCTTCCGAAGATATTTCTGTTAGCGCGAGAACCCTGTGGCATTGCATAATGATCCTCATGTCATTAAGATTTTCATCGGCCAATTCTTTAGCCAATTTGGACAATGCATCTGCATTGCTATTTTCTGCACGTGGTATACTTTCCAGGATATAGGAAGGGATTTGCGTCGGCAATTGCTGCACTCTTTCGCCATACTTTATCAGCTCTAGCTTGCATATCTGATAGTCGTCATTTACTTGGATAACGATTAGCTGGGAGGATCCATATATGAGAAGGTCTTTAATTCCCATATCAATAGAGATCTCTAGACTTGCTATCAAAGCTTCATATTTAGCTTCGTTATTAGTCTTTGGCTCTGTTAAGCAGAGGGCGTAACGCAATATCTCTCCTTACGGAGTCACGAAGATAAGGCACACCCAAGCTTTGATTATAAGGGTGTTCTGCTTTTGCTGGTTCATGGAAGATGCTCCATCGAAGTAGAGTTCCCATTGGGAATCATTTTCTTCTTCAATTGCATCGAACGCGTGTTCGTATGGCAACTCGCAATTTAAGGGGGAGTCGGCTGGTATCGGATGCTCCGCTAGAAAGTCAGCAATGGCCTACTCTTTCACTGCTTTAAGGGGACAATACGTTATCGAGACCTCCATCAGTAGGAAGGCCAATTTGGCAAGCCTTCCTGTTAGTTTGGCCCTTGACATTAGATATTTGAGAGGATCCACCTTTGATATGAGATGGACCTCATGTGCCAAGGCGTGATGTCTGAGCTTCGTTATTGCAAAGATCGGTACCAGGCAATGCTTTTCGATGGGGGAATAGTTGTTTTCTACTCCCAAGAGAACCCGACTCAAATAGTACAGAGCTCTCTCTTTTCCCTGATCATTCTCTTATGCCCACAAGGCGCTTAGAGAACCCTCAAGGGCCGTTGTATATAGGATAAGGGGTTTTACCTTAACCGGAGCGGTCAATACCGGTGGATTTTGCAAGTATTGCTTGATTTCATTCAGTGTGTTTTGACACTTTTGATCCTGGATGAACGGGGTCCCCTTCTTCATCAAACGACTGTAGGGACGGCATTTTCCGGAGAGATTGGTTATGAACCGCCGGATATATGCGAGCTTTCCTTGGAGAGATCGCAGTTGTTTGAAGGTCCTTGGCGTGGGCATTTCTATAATCGCCTTGATCTTTGAAGAATCGATTTCGATACTCCGGTGACGTATGATGAATTCGAGGAATTTGTCTGAGGAAACTCCAAACGCGCATTTTAAAGGATTCATCTTCAGATTATACTTCCGAAGATATTGGAACACTATTTTTAGATGTTCCCAACGCTCCTCGTGAGATTTGCTCTTTACCACAAGGTCGTCGATATAGCATTCGACAATCTCATGGATGAGGTCATCAAAGATCTTTGTCATAGCCCTCTGATAGATAGCGCCAGCGTTCTTCAAACCGAAGGGCATCACTTTATAGCAGAACATGCCCAGCTGAGTCCGAAAGGCGGTATGCTTTTGGTCTTCTAGATGCATTTTTATTTGGTTGTATCCTGAAGATCCATCCATGAAGGAAAAGACCTTATGGGTAGACGTGTTATCGATCATCAGCTCGGTAACAGGTACTGGGAACTCATCCTTCGGGCAAGCTTTGTTGAGGTCCCGAAAGTCTACGCAGATGCGCACCGTCCTATTTTTCTTCATCACTGGAACGATGTTAGCGATCCAATTGGGATATTGAACTTCTTGGATGAAGCCGAAGTCGATTAGTTTCTTGACCTCAGCATTGATGCTCATCTCAAGTTCGAGTCGTATCCTTTTCGGTGCCTTTTTGATTGGCTTTATTCTCGGTGATATAGCCAGTTTATGTACTGTTACTTTTGGATCTAGACTCGGCATTTCAGAATAATTCCACACAAAGCAGTCTTTATACTGCATGAGCATGTCTTTTAACATGGCTACCTGTTTTTCAAATAGCAGTTCATGGATGAACGTTGGCCTCGGATCATTTTTCGTCCCTAAGTCAATTTTTCTTTGGTTGTCCGCCGTGGTGTGTATCCCGTCTTCCAGTTCTTTTGGTGCTGATGGAAAATCTGAGATCACCTCGTCCTCGTCTTCATTTGCAAACCACCTGAAGAGGTTATTCATAGTCTTGTGCCCTCCCTCTTTTGAGAATGTTATCATATGGCAAGTATGAGTTCGCTTTCATTCTTGATATTGAGCCGACGTTGTAGGTTCTTTTTGGTTCATGCTTTTGCGGCGGGGTTACCCTCCAGCTGTCGGATAACATAAACCTACCTTGTCGATACTGGTCTTCTACCCAGTCTTTGAAGGTGAAGCAGTCTTCAAGAGAATGACCTATTACTCGGTGATAGAAGCAATAATCCGGATGATGGACCTCATTTATTTGTTCGGGCGCCGAGACTCCGGAAGCGTCATCATTTGGTACTTCATGACAAGGTTGAATATTTTGCTTGTTTTGTCTTGAGGGAAAGAGTATTCCCGACCTATCTTCTTTATAAAGGACGGGCTCCAATCGAGTTTTTCTCGTTTGGACGGCTTCTTAGATCTGTTTTGTTGTTTTCGAACATCGTTTACGTTCTTTGCCCTATTTTTGCCTCCATTTCGGGATTTTCTCCTTTCGTGAGAACACATAGCGGGCTGGGAATGAATATCATAACGGTCTATTTTCTCCACAGATTGCTGATCGAGACGCTGCGTCCTGGCCTTTTCACAAATGGTCATTTCACGGCTGTGGTTGTCCCGGCACGTTTGACAAGCTTCTTTTATTAATCTGTCAATTTGTTCTTCCAGCGACGGACGTAACGTTTTTAGATCGGGATCTCGTTCCGATTTGACGTCACGGCTATTTAGAAGAGCGTCTTCCGCTTCACTTGAGCTGTTTATGATGTGGAAACTGTGGAATTGCTCCCTTTTCTTGGACCAAACATATTCGAGCCTAGTTGTCTCCATCTTCCCGTTGGGAATCTTTTGTTGAGTCCTGAGAATATCCCAAATCTTTTTATAGAATTGGGATTGTCGAACAGTTTGTTCGAGGGGTACACCTTAGAATCTTAACAGCCTTTTCAATCCTTCCGCGTATTATCTTGGCAAACGGTGTCACGCCTCGCTTCCCAAAATACGTAAACACGGCATGTGACAAAGCCAACCATGCAACCTGTGGTTAGGAATCATCCCTCCACAATCACATTACGACTGTCTATAGAATATCAAGAACAGTAAAATAAACAAAATCTAGCTAACACATGTCCGTCTCGCACAATAAATAAAATCAAGAAATAGATGTAGCGGAAACGAATCAAGATCCAATAAACAATAGTATATGAACCATGACCCAGCATGGGCTCACATCAATAGAAATAAAACTGCTGAAATAAATAAACTAAGAGTCTCTAAACTAAATAGCTAGCTCCTCATTACTCGGCTTGATTGCTAAAGTACTCTTGATCTGCCTACGATAAAGGTAGAGGAACTGGGCCATGCAAAACCCAGACGTCGCCGTGTCATAATATCGAAATAATAGTAATAAGCAGGATAGGATGCTATAATAAAACATGGGTATAAATAATAAACACGGGTATAAAATAGTGAGGTACATGTATGTGATATGTATCCTAAAGTCTGTGCTTCTAAGTTATCTATTCTACGAGTCTTTGAAATCAATTTAATGGAATCGTCGATGTAACTCAATAGTATCCTATATGTGCCAGGGACCACGGTCAAGATTCTCGGGCTGAATCCGAGACGTGCCGCTAAGCAGTAAATAGGTAACATGTACAGATGAATGATGTCAGCAGCATCATTCCGGGGCTGGTCTGACCCATAAAGACTGATCGGTATAAGTATCGAACTGTTAAGTTACAAGTCAGGTTTCATTATTGATTTTCCTTTAACCCCAAGGTTTTGTGTTCAAGTCAGGTATTAATGATATAAATCTAATGCCAACACAGGATCAAGCAGGTACAGGTCTTGTCTATATAGACAACAAGTCACGTCCGTCAGGACAATAAATTAGGATTGTCGGTATTAACAAAAGATCCAAGTAACAAGTCTAGTAGTGTGTCATGAACATGTCATGCAATATATTTTAACCAAAATAGATGCCAATGTAAAACTGTAATCAATATCGAAATACGACTAATGTCAGGATGCATATGTATCTATCTGTAATAACCGTTATACGTCCATTACCATATATGATGCAAACTAGATAACATAGTATACCGATATAGTAATATAATAATATTGTAACAATCCGGCATCCAACTAGATAAACTATTATCGGTCTATTATCGGTACAGATACAGACAAATGCTATAAAACTGTAAATCGGTAATTTCTGCTGAATAGTAAAACACATATACTATCATTTATTAATGTAACGACCCTAATATCACTATACCTTCGTGTTTTCTTTCTTTAGTAAAATATTGTATTTATTTATTCTTAGTATTTTTCCGTATATTTTGTTTTCTATTAAATATATTATTTTATTATTCCATCTATTTTTTCCAAACTCATTTCTTTAAACTAAATCTTAACCTATTTTAAATTAAACACAAGACCTAATCCAGCCAATAACTCAAATCCAATTTCATTTTCATTTTCTTTAATAAAATTATGAGTCCAAAAGCCCTCTTTCTTTTTAAGCAATAACATATATTTAATTCTAATTAAATATGTGCATGAACAACTTTATAGCTCATTGGTTAAATCCTTGCATTGTTATTCCATAGGTCGCATGTTTAAATCTCTATTCTTGCAATTATTTTTTGTATCAATTTTTATCTTTCTCATAACCTACAAATGAGTCCTTTCATTTCATCTTCTTTTTAACTCCCGAAATAATTAGAATGGTTATGAGCTATAATTTATTAAAATTATGGTGGTTATAAACCTTTTTTATATGTCACTCCTTTTTCTTTCATCACACATTTCTATCTTTTCCCATCTCCCTCTTCATCTAGATTTCTCGAAGAACATGAAAAAATTCTCAAGAAAATCTCATTAATAACGTGAGGTTATCGGTGGATAGACAAGCCCGGTGACAATATCGGCTTATGTATGTAAGTCTCTTCTCTCTTTCCCTCCCTCCATCTCCTTCTCTCTATCTTTCTCTTGTCATATTGTCATGAAAAACTTCTCTTATTGTATTATAGTCCCTAAATAATTAATTAAATGGATACATATATAAATAATGAATATACATAAACATACACACATATATAGTTTGTAAAGTCTTTTTCATACTCTCAATCCATATGTTAAGATTTCATAGTGACCAATTAGGATTGCATCGTTTGTTGTTGTATTTTAAATTAATTTATTTAAATTTTGTATAAAAAAAAAAAGAAGTTATGAATAAATACCATGGTTTTCTCATTTCTCACATATGACATATCAATACCTTTACTTTTAAAATAATTTTTAGAATTTAATTTTTACTTCTAAAAATTTCAAGAAATTTACATATGATAGAATATATTATTTTGTATATGCTGTAAAAATTTCAGATCGAATCGCTTAACGGTTCAGGAATTACATCGTTTTTATTCACTGTTCGTAAAACAGAAAACTGCAGTTATCGGTCAACTTCTAGGACACATAACTTGGTATACCGATATCCAAATTGAGCAAACTCAGGTGTTTTGGATATTTATATCAAATAATCTATATTTTCCTAGTTTTAAGTTTTTACTGAAAACCAACATAAAATATACAAAACTGTATTACAATATTAAGCGACGAATCTGGACAGAATCTGTCCTGATTCGCACACTGTTTTTAAATTGGACATAACTCGAACACCCGATGTCCGTTTGTGACAAAATTTAGATGTATAGATGCAAAATTGATAGAAATATAATTTTATATATTCTAGATTACTTAGAAATGTATGAAACAACCCAATATAGGATTTGCAATACAATATATAGTTGCTGTCTAGAAATCTGAATTTCGGTTTTAAACGCTGATATTAAAACGATCATAACTAGAGCTTCAGAAATCCAAATGAATCTTGTTGTTTTGGATAATTACATCGAAAGACGTACAATTTTATAATAATTTTTTTAACCTGAAACCCGATATAAATTAACTCAAACTGCATTTTAAAAATGTGTGACGGTGCTGAAGAGATTCTGATCTGTTTTGCGTAACGATACGTAAACATGTATATCTCCCAAACCGGTAGTCGTATTTAGACAAGACTAAAACTCACGTGTGCATAACACTTAAGGCTATGTTTTAGTTTATATTCTGATTTCAAATGACTTGATTAACTAATCGTACATATCACATATTTACAACATTGTTTTGGACTTTACTTGTATACTTATCTTATATCATATTCTGTGATTGCTTATTTATTTTTATTTATATGACCTGTGATTAAACCATTATATGCTAGAATTGACTTGATCTTGACACGACTTAATCATGAATACTTTAACCCAATATATACACTTAAACCAACTTGACTCGAACCATGAATACAATTGGCATGACTTGCACTTGACATGACTACATGAACTCAATCTTGAAAACTTGATATCATACATCACCTTTTGTATTTACAGATTCGATCAATACTCGTAATATTAATCATAGACTAATATACACGGGGTGTTGAGGGTAGTTTGAGTATGAATCCAACGGAATCTCATGAGTCCCATTAATGCAAATCATGTTGTTGTGGTACCGGGCTGAAACGGTACAAATCATGTTGCAGTGGTACCGGGCTGAAACAGTACAAATCACGAATTCACGAATGAGGGACCGTGTTTCCAAGCTCCTGGATGATAGCCTGTTGGGTTTGGAATACTTCAATAACAATTGAAGTCCCGATAGTTTGGGCCCATGATTCCTTACCCTTGAACAATAGCCTTGGGTTCGAGAATACTCTTAAAATTGGTTGGCATTCACACTTAAACTCACGTTAGTTATTTTTACCCTTTTAGAGATATTTTAGGACACTTACATTCACTTCATGTTCACTATACCTACACTCCACGGCCATGCTATATTTGTTTGCTATGCTCATATTATATTGCCATACTTACATAGTTGTCATTAACACTACCATGATATACTTGTTCATGTTTTATTTCCATTCATACTATATCACATGTCACCTTGCATATTCATTTATATACTTTCACATCCCACTTTTCTTAGGGACTTACCGAGTGCAAGTTCGTTGACGGGCATTCCACTCATTTCTTTGTTTTCTTGGAATGTTTGTCAGATGATCTCGAAATTGAAAAGATCGAGCCGAATCAGGAGAATTACTTTCAGCTTGCGGAGCAGACCGACTACTGATTCTTTCTTTTCAGCTTTTACTCCCAGTATGCTACTTGTTTAGGCACTTTCTTTAATGTATCTTTGTTTTCAGACATCATGTATTCGGTTTGAAACTTGTGAAAGTTGGGAATGTAAATATATAAAGTTGAATTTTCATTATCATGTCTTTTCTTATCATTTTATATTGCTTATATACGCTTAGCGTATTTGTTTCGAGAAATTACCTTCTCGGAATAAATACGCCGCGGGCCTGTCACATGCCGTTACTACTTTTTTTGGGAAGCGGGGCGTGACAGGTTTTGTTGGCTGCCCATGCAGATCAGTTCTGCATGAACATCGTAAGCAATATAATACAAGAATTATGAAATCCAATTATTACATTCGACTTTACTTTTGGATCTTACCCCATTCCTTGAATCCATCTTGAACTCCACCTTCGGCTTTCTTGAAGTCCATCTCTCGACTTTTGAATCCTTAACACTTATTCACCCTTTCTATTTGTATCTCGTTGGCCTATGAGCTCAATTGGTTAGAGCATCGATCGACGGAGCTCGAAAACGATATCATCCTTAACTTTCCAGTACCTTGTTGCAACATCTTTCTTAAGTAATTTTGAGAACGAAATTATTTTTAAGGAGGGTAGAATCTAACGACCCTAATATTACTATACCTTCGTGTTTTCTTTCTTTAGTAAAATATTATATTTATTTATTCTTAGTATTTTTCCGTATATTTTGTTTTCTATTAAATATATTATTTTATTATTTTATCTATTTTTCCCAAACTCATTTCTTTAAACTAAATCTTAACCTATTTCAAATTAAATACAAGACCTAACCCAGCCCATAACTCAAATCCAATTTCATTTTTATTTTCTTTTATAAAATTATGAGCCCAAAATCCCACTTCCTTTTTAAGCAACAGCATATATTTAATTCTAATTAAATATGTGCATGAACAATCTTATAGCTCATTAGTTAAATCCTTGCAATGTTATTCTATAGGTCACATGTTTAAATCTCTATTCTTATAATTATTTTTTTTATCAATTTTTATCCTTCTCATAACCTACAAATAAGACATTTCATTTCATCATCTTTTTAACTCTCAAAATAATTAGAATGGTTATGAAGTATAATTTATTAGAATTATGGTGGATATAAACCTTTTTTATATGTCACTCCTCTTTTCTTTCTTCATCATACATTTCTATCTTTCCCCATCTCCCTCTTCATCTACATTCTTCGAATAGAACATGAAGAAATTCTCAAGAAAATCTCACTAGTAACACGAGGTCATCGGTAGATAGACAAGCCCGGTGACAATACTGGTTTGTGTATGTAAGTCCCTTCTCTCTTTCCTTCCCTCCTTCTCCTTCTCTCTATCTTTCTCTTGTCATATTGCCATGAAAAACTTCTCTTATCATATCATAGTCCCTAAATAATTAATTAAATGGATACATATATAAATAATGAACACACACAAACATACACACATATAGTTTGTAAAGTCTTTTTCATTACTCTCAATCCATATGTTAAGATTTCATAGTGACCAATTAGGATTGCATCGTTTGTTATTGTATTTTAAATTAATTTATTTAAATTTTGTAAAAAAATGAAGTTACGAATAAATACCATGGTTTTCTCATTTCTCACATATGACATATCAATATCTTTACTTTTAAAATAATTTTTAGAAATTAATTTTTACTTTTGGAAATTTCAGGAAATTTACATATGATAGAATATATTATTTTGTACATGCTGTAAAAATTTTAGATATAACGGTTTAGGAATTACATCGTTTTTATTCACTGTTCGTAAAACAGAAAACTGCAGTTATCGGTCAATTTCTAGGACACATAACTTGGTATACCGATGTCCAAATTGAGAAAGCTCAGCTGTTTTAGATATCTAAATTGAATAATCTAGATTTTATTAGTTTTAAGTTTTTACTGAAAACCGACGTAAGATATACTAAACTGCGTTACAATATTAAGCGACGAATCTGGACAGAATTTGTCCTGATTCGCACACTATTTTTAAATTGGACATAACTCGAACACCTGATGTCCGTTTGTGACAAAATTTAGATCTATAGATGAACAATTGATAGAACTATAATTTTATATATACTAGATTACTTAGAAATGCATGAAACAACCCGATATAGGATTTGCAATACAATATATAGTTGCTGTCTAGAAATCTGAATTTCGGTTTTAAATGCTGATATTAAAACGATCATAACTTTAGCTTCAGAAATCCAAATCGTGCGAATCTTGATGTTTTGGATAAGTAAATCGAAATAACTACAATTTTCTAATAATTTTTGTAACCTGAAACCCGATATAATTAACTCAAACTGCATTTTAAAAATGTGTGACGGTGCTGAACAGATTCTGATCTGTTTTGCACGACGATACGTATACATGTATATCTCCCAAACCGGTAGTCCAATTTTGACGAGACTGGAACTCACGTGTGCATAACACTTAAGGCTATGTTTTCGTTTATATTCTGATTTCAAATGACTTGATTATCCAGTCGTACATATCACATATTTACAACATTTTTTTGGACTTTACTTGTATACTTATCTTATATCATGTTCTGCGATTGCTTATTTATTTTTATTTATATGACTTGTGATTAAACCATTAAATGATAGAATTGACTTGATCTTGACACGACTCAATCATGAATACTTTAACCCAATATATACACTTGAACCAACTTGACTCAAACCATGAATACAGTTCGCTGACGGGCATTCCACTCATTTCTTTGTTTTCTTGGAATGTTTGTCAGATGATCTAGAAATTGAAGAGATCGAGCTGAATCATGAGAATTACTTTCAGCTTGCGGAGCAGACCGACTACTAATTCTTTCTTTTCAGCTTTTACTTCCAGTATGCCACTTATTTAGGCACTTTCTTTTATGTTTCCTTGTTTTCAGACATCATGTATTCGGTTTGAAACTTGTGAAAGTTGGGAATGTAAATATATAAAATTGGATTTTCATTATCATGTATTTTCTTGTCATTTTATATTGCTTATATACGATTAGCGTATTGTTTCGAGAAATGGCCTTCTCGGAATAAATACGTCGCGGGCTTGTCACATGCCGTTACCGTTTTTTTTGGGAAGCGGGGCGTGACAATTAAATAATTATTGATATAATAAAATAGAATGTTGCAAGTTTAGAACTTTCCTGATCGGATCTCACATCGAGATACGGATGTCACATTCCGAGATCGAAATAACGTCAAGATGCAAAACTTACGCATGCAGGACTTGACCTGGCTGAGCAGCTGCATGACGTGGTGATTGGGCTGGACGACGACGGTGACTAGGTCATCTAGATTATTGGCGACATGCGCAACTTCCGGCGAGACAACCGGAAATCAAAAAAGAAAAGAACAAGAAATGAAGAAGAGAGGAGAGAACTGTTGCTGTTGGTGGTTATGGGGTTGGCGAGGACAGAGGGGATGGTGGCGACGGCGAAGAGGTCGTCTGGGTGAAGGAAAAGGAAATGGAGGTGATGGCGGCGAGGTAGGGGGTGAAGGCAATGGGGACGGCGACGGTGAGAAGGCGGCGACGACAGGGCATGGGTTAGGTTAGGGGTTCGCGGGTGAGGACGTAAGAAAAAGAATAGAGAGAGAGGGTAATTGTTTTAATATATTTTATAATATTATAATATATATATATATATTAGAGAGAGAGAGAATGAAGGACGGAAAGAAGAGAGAGAAAGACAGAGAGAGAGAGATATTATTGGTTATTTAATTAATATAATATAATATAGATAGATAGATAGAGAATAATGGAGGAAAGATGCCATAAGAGGGAATTTCCTCCTATGGCGTCGAAAAAACAAACCATCCATCGTGTTTTCCGACGATCGGAATGCATCATCTTCATCGTTATCATCTAAGATGTGGGTACACCAAATTTCATGCGATTCTACAAATTTTTCGCCGTTGAATTGGTGGGTTCAAAATTAACGGTTTACCGACAATAGAACTTTTTACATTGCTAAATCAACGGTGAAAAATTTGTAGAATCACATGAAATTTGGTGTATCCACATCTTAGATGATAACGATGAAGATGATGCATTCCGATCGTCGGAAAACACGATGGAGGCTGTGTTTTTTTCAACGCCATAGGAAGAAATTCCCTCCTATGGCCTCTTTCCTCCATTATTCTCATTTAGATAACAGTATTATATATATTAGGTATATAAAATATTATATATATATATGGGATTTTACATCTAATACCAGATTAGTCCGAATATTACCCGTGTCCCTTCTAAAAAATCTAGTTTTTAAATATGGATAATATACATAAAAGTTTAAACCATAATGTGATATCCAGTAAACAAAAACATATACCCCAAATATGGATCTATGTAAATATACGCAGCGATCAAATAATCTGTCGGTTTAGCAATTAGGACATGAATCATGATATATGGAGCAACCACATGATATGCGGTACTATAACATGTAAAACTAGATGGGAAAAATATTATTTGGTTTTATATTGTATTATAAAAAGATATGTAGATTCTAAAATATATTATATATGTATATAGATTCTAGATTTGCATGGATATACTGTACTGGAAAATATTTGATGTAATCTCTGTTGGGTTCCTAAGCATGACAGCAAGGTTTCGGGTGGCATCGTCCATGCCAAATTAAAATTTTGCCATGCTTAAAAGAACTCTAACCTAGATCTTTAATTAGAGAATCATACGGAAACATAAAGCAAAAAACATTACAACTAAGTGATTAGGGATTACAACCTTTGTAGTCCGTTCCTTCATTTCATTAGCTCCAAGTAGTGGTCCCTTCGCTACGATCAAAGAACTCCCGGACTCTTGAGAAGCTCCACAAGGTGAATGATGCATACTTGCTTGTAGTCTTCGAAATCCAAGATGATCTACTTCGAGAAAGCACGAACTCAAGCTATCTCTTCACTAATGTGTAACTAGTGAAGCTAACACCCTAATCTAAATGGCTAGTATAGAAGAGGATGATGAAGTAGGAAATGGGATCTCTTTAGTTTTCTTTTTCTCACTTTATTTCATCACATGAAAAAAAAGCTAGCAAGCTTTCATGAGGAGGAAGAAGAAGATGAAGTGATGAAAGAACAAAACTTGTGAGGTTATAAATGCAACCATGGTGAGTTATGTCATGCCTTAACCCTTGTAGAGAATAAATCATGGTGTGTGGTTAATGGTTGGGTTAATAAATATTTTTAAGTAAAACAAAGGAAGTGGACTTAGTCAATGTTCTACAAGTTTCATCCAAAAGATCAACCATGACAAATTCCACTTTATTTGAATTACTTAATAATAAATATAAACCCTAACATTAACCCTAGCAAGGTATAAGTCTCATACATCCATGTTGCATGTGTAACCTAGCATGTCACAATGATATATATCACATATATATTATTTGTGAACAAAATAAAACAATACAATTAACATATATCATATATATATTAATGTAACGTCAAGTGAGAAAAAGTAATGCTTAAGTGAGCTAATATTAGTTAATGTAATTTAATATATCAAATATATAATTCTACATTAAATTATTAAATCAATACTTGAATTAATAATCCGGCTATATTACATATAACCGACTAATATCAAATGCAACAACTTATCGAATCAACACTTGATCCGATAATCCGGCTATATCACATATAACCGACCAATGTCACAAGTCGCGAGAATAGAATGCGGTATCACATACGCGCATTAATCTCGGTCCCGCACATATCACATATGTGCTCCTATTCCGTTTCGCCTGAGCCAGGAAACCTCTGTGTAGGACTCTAAAGACTCGTCAATACGCCGGCAGTGGGTGATGATCATATCAAACACCCACAAGCCGCAAGCGGTCAGCTAAACGTAATGGTCACCCGGGTATTGAGCGATCAGAAGATCAACAAGCAAGCCTGTACATACTCCTGCGAATCCAATCAGTAACACTTCCGTACAGTCCGGTCTCTTCATCTGATATGTCGCATATCCAGTTTAGGGGTCGTAAACGTCAGACCCCAGTAACCGATAAGTCGTGCCGATGTGAGTCTTATAACGGGTCAAGAAACTACTGATAACACTTACTAGTAGATCTCCATATCAGCCCTGGCTAGGGACTTCTTGTTATAGCCAATCGAGCACAGCGCAACATCAACCATAATACCGGGAGAGACGAAACCCCTCCTATCACTCATTACCTCCATGTGATTCGGGACTGTACCTAAAAACCACCGTTTTGCACGTTCTCATAAACGTGGTAAGGTGGAAATCAAAGCACAGTGGGAATCACACAAGACTCTATGACGATCTCGGGTCTACAGACTAACCTGTACTAGTGTCACCAGAGAACTGCTATCTGACGATAGGTATAATACCAGCTAGGAGTTCTCGGCGAGTCCGTTCAGTGTACCCAGTCTCCACTGAGCATCCGTATACCATCTTTGATGTCAAACACCAATGGATGCGGAATCATCCATCGCCCATCATATGGGTCAAGAAGCGTATACGCTAGTCTACTCTGAAGTATCGATGCCTTGTCTCGATACACCCTCGACTAGGAACAATTATAGAATGTACTTGTGGACTACCCTGGCCCCATTAGTATGATCTCCATCATAGTCCTAGTATTCAAGTACACATCCTAAGGGCATTATCAACATGTGAGAGCAAGACAGTAACACAACACAAGTCAACATGTTAAGACAAAGAGCAACCAGATAGCATATTATCATATCGAGCAAGAAAGTCCTCTCTATATATATCCAAGCATCCACTATAATATACATCATATGTACAATAATGGCCTCTAGGGCATATACATAACTAACAATCTCCCACTTGCACTAAGGCCAGCTGTTGTAGTATCTCATACCCAACATCCCGAAGAATCTCTCAAATTACATCTGGGGTATGGCCTTCGTGAGTGGATCCGCAATGTTGTCCTTCGTGTCAACTCTCCTGACCTCGATCTCTCGGCGATCAACTATCTTCCGGATCAGGTGATACCGCTTCAGAATATGCATGGATCTCTGACGGGACCTGGGTTCCTTGGCCAAAGCCACAACTCCATTGTTATCACAATACAAGGGTATGGGATGCTCAATGGACGGAACCACTCCAAGTTTGTTTATGAACTTCTTCATCCAGACAGCCTCTTTGGCAGCATCGTTGGCAGCGATGTATTCAGCCTCCATCGTCGAGTCTGCCACGGTTTCCTATTTGGAACTCTTCCAAAAAACCGCCCCTCCATTGAGGGTAAAGACAAATCCTGAATGCGACTTAGAGTCGTCCTTATTACTCTGGAAGCTCGAATCGGTAAAGGAATCCACCTGGAGTTCTCCATTACCATACACCAAGAACATCACTTTAGTCCTTCTCAAATACTTGAGAATGTTCTTCACAGCTGTCCAGTGACTCTCTCCTGGATCTGCTTGATACCTATTCACTACACTTAGTGAATATGCTACATCGGGTCTGCTACATAGTATCGCGTACATGATAGAGCCTACTGCCGAAGCATAGGGTATCGCCCTTGACTAGGAACAATTATAGGATGTACTTGTGGACTACTCTGGCCTCACTAGTATGATCTCCATCATAGTCCTAGTAGTCAAGTACACATCCTAAGGGCTTTATCAACATGTGAGAGCAAGACAGTAACACAATACAAGTCAACATGTTAAGACAAAGAGCAACCAGATAGCATACTATCATATCGAGCAAGAAAGTCCTCTCTATATATATCCAAGCATCCACTATAATATACATCATATGTACAATAATGCCCTTTAGGGTATATACATAACTAACAATCTCAAACCATATTAGGTTTCAACCATGCGGGTCGGGCCGGGTCGGATAATAACCATGGCTACTAATAGCACTATCCGCAGCCTAAAAGCAATAATAATAAAGAATTTTACCGCAAGATTTGAAATACCCTATATAAAATATAGTATAACAGTGCTAGGGTGTTATATTATACCCAACTACAAAAGAATTTTGTCCTCGAAATTCCCAGAGCAAGAAAAGATACACTAAGACATGGATCTAAGAAAAGAGGTATGGAAACTTCTGTCGGATCTCGTCTTCACGTTCCCAAGTAGATTCTCCTGCGAACGATTCCCCCATAAAATAAGTACTAGTGGGATAACTTTATTCTTGAGGACTTTTTCTCGTCGATCCACAATCGTCATTAGTCGCTCTTCATATGTTAAATCTTCCTTTACTGTCAATTTTGAGTGATCTAGGACGTGCGTCTCATCTCAAACATACTTGCGGAGTTGAGATACATGAAAAACGTCATGAACACCCGCCAAGGATGGTGATAAAGCCAATCGATAAGCTACCTCTCCAACATGCTCGATAATACCGAAAGGCCCTACGAATCGAGGACTAAGCTTGTCTTGACAACCAAATCGGATCACTCCTCTAGTCGGTGATATCTGTAAGAATACAAGATCACCAACTGCGAACTTTAGAGATCTTCGTCCAGTATCAGCCCAACTTTTCTGTCGATCTTGTGCCGCGCCTTCATATGATTTCGGATCACGTTAACTTTCTCCACCGTTTGCACAATAATATCTGGTCCCAATAATCTTGTTTCTCTAACATCGTCCCAACAGATAGGCGAGCGACACTTACGTCCGTACAATACTTCGAATGAAGCCATCTGTATAGTCGCCTGAAAACTGTTATTTTATGAAAACTCCACCAAGTGCAAATGATTCTCCTATGAACCCTTGAAGTCTAATATGCATGCTCTCAACATATCTTCAAGAGTTTAGATCGTTCTTTCAAACTGGTCATCTGTCTGAGGATGATAGACTGTGTTAAACTTCAAGTGAGTTCATAAACTTTCCTGTAGACTCCTCCAAAAGTGTGATAGAAATCGAGTATCACGATCGGAAACAATACTCACGGGTACTCCATGCAATCTCACAATCTCCTGTATGTACCGCTCTGCCAAAGCCTCCATCGACTGACCAACTCGAAATGGTATAAAATGAGCTGCCTTGGTCAATCGATCGACAATCACCCAAACTGCATTATTGCCCTTTGGACTCCGTGGTAAAGCTGTCACAAAATCTATGGTTATATGTTCCCACTTTCATTAAGGAATCGAAAGTGGTTGCAACAAACCAGCTACCCTTTGATGTTCAGCCTTGATTTGCTGACACACCAAGCACTTCGATACGTAGCGAGCAATCTCAGTGCCTCCCGGATGTATGGAAAACGCGGAACTACGAGCCTCCTTCATGACTTCTTCTCAAATATCTCCTTTGGGCATACATAAATGACTACCATATCATAACGAACCATCTTCAAGAATTAACAAGTCTTTTCGAAGTCCCGCTTCTACTTGTTCTCGAACCTTTTGCAATCTTGGATCGTGCGACTGTGCTGGTTTAATGTTATCGATTAAGGATGACTGAACTTTCAACCGTATTAACTGTCCCGAAGAATTCGGTAGTACAATCTCCAACTCGAATCTCTGAAGATCAGCTATAATCTCCTTTTATGCAGTCAACATCCGTATCGACTTAGAGCATCCGGCACTATATTAACTTTCCTCGGATGATATTTTAGATCAAGATCATAGTCAGCCATCAGCTCTAACCATCTACGCCGCCTCATGTTGAACTCTTTGATTGTCGTAGAATTTCGCGCTCTACTTGTTCTATTTGTTCTACTTACCGCAATCAAGACGGTATCGCTTTGCAGCTAGCCGGTTGAGAACGAGTCATCCGCAGGGAGATGGTTGTATGTCTATTATTGTTTTAGACGAGTCAATTAAAGAATGTGTATATTCAAATCTATTCTAAGTGTTTGTATTTTATGTTCAAGTAAACTTGTTAGGATTAAGATTGGTTGGTAGAGTTAGAATTAGTCTTGTGCTTGTCTTTTGCCATTCTTGAAATGATGTTGGGATAATCGGAAGTAGTGGGGATTAGGAGGATATAGGAATGAGATTTGTGAGTTTAAGCAAGCTTTCCAACGCTAAATCCATTCCTGGTGCCCCTTGTCCGTCCGCTACATGCACTTATTTCCAACCCCTGGCCAAATATACGCAACCATGTATGCAATTGGGTCACAACTACATGTCACGTTGTAGTGCATGATTTGTTTGAAAAAAGTGTTTGTAGTAAATAAAGTTAACCGCAATCAATAACGGTGTCGCGTGTAACTAGCCGTGATGAGTAAGGGTCGTCCGCAGGGATGTGTGGAACTTTTAATCTTGCTTTAGACGAGTTGATTAGAAATAAGCGAGAGTGATTCTAGCTCTATGTTGAACACAGATGTAGAATATATAAGAAGAGGGCTTGTAGGGTCGTTAGAATTTAGTAGTAATGTATGATTAAATAAAGATGGCTTCTTTTATCTTTTAATAGATTTAAAACTAGATCGATAGTGATGAATGAAGATTAGGGTTTTTGGAGGGAATAGGGTTCCTATTCTTAACCCTTATTTTCTCATTGACATCTATTCATGTCTAGCCTCTACCAAAACAATTGTTAATCTGATTTCAAATCGCGGTCGAAACTATCAATAAATTGATAGCGCGCCAGATTAGGATGTTAACGATTCTTTTGATAAAGATTATAAACTTTATAAAATGTAAAAGAAGTTAAGGGATTTTATCATCCATTGATCTACCATAATCCTACGAACCCTATCAACCAGAGAATTACTCACGCATATTTGGAGAAGAAGAAGAAAAAGAATGGATAGAGAAGGAAATCATAATGCAGAAATTTAAATGCGGAAAGTAAATGCGAAATAATTAAGCAAATGATCTACTTTTATTAATTAACGTTAAAAGTACAAATCCTTCGAATTTAGATTACAAGAGAAAGAAGTTGCTCTCGATCTCTGCCTCGTAGGAAGTATTTGCTCCGTCGATATTCACGTCGCTCTATCGCGTCGAATCGCGGACCTATCGTGGATCTCTTGTTATTTGACGATGATTTGCTTTGTGTTAAAGGTGATAGTCCTCTAAGTTCAGCCCTCGGTCCTTTATATAGCTCAGAAGCAGAAACCCTAGTTGCCTAATATGGTGATTTCCTATTGCGATCATACTGAGAAAATCTTAGATCCTACGGCCATGATACGGCCGCGGATCCGCCGCATATAGGGGTATTTGGCCGCGCAACCGCCGCGGTTTGGTGGAGTTAGGGTTTGAAATTTCTTCTGTGGTCTCATGTTGACACGTGGAGATTATTAGGATGTCTTGATTCTTCATATCTTCTCTGAGTCTCTGGCAGTATTGATTTTACGATTTTATTGGCAGATTTTTTATTCTGACATCTCGAATATCTCGATCTCCCAACCTGAGCTAAATCTGCACAATATCTCCATGAATAATGTTAGTAATATTTGTTATATTAGAGATATAATCTTAATCATTTTATATGGTAATAAATCTTTAAGAAATTTGATTAAGAATATTTGATATGATATGCATATTTAAATTATCAAAATATCTTATAAATATTATATGCATATATTTTCCTTTATAATGTTAATTATAATATATAAACATATGGTAAAGAGTAAATTTGCAGATAAACCCACATATGTTCTATATTTATAATAAACACCTTTAAATATTTAAGAAAAGTAAGGAAAATGTTATATCAAATATGCAATATTTTCGACTGAACAAATACTCCCAAACTTAATTTTGATTGTCCTGAGCAAACTAGTTATTCAAGAGAGGGAGAAAAAAGAAAAAGAAAAACCTAGCACACTTCGTAGGCAATCACGACTGCACTAAGCACGTGCAACAAGCTTTTAAACCTTTAGGTGTCCCTAGTAGGAGGAGTGTTGTCCCTGAGGGTTTTCAGCGGATTACACCCACAAAATCCCATAATAAAAAAAAGAAAATGAAAGTTATGTATAAAGATAAGAACTATAAAAGAAAGAACTTGAAAATAAGAGTTTCCAACTACACCATCTTTTCAGTTGCCATGAACCCTATCTTAATGGTCGTGAAAAGATATTAGAAATCATATCATCTCTCAATAAAACCTCGCCTTTAGTCTTCCTCCCTACCTTTGTTCCAAACATCGATCATATACCCCTACATGTGTGTAAAAGATATCTCTACACTTAGAGAATTCAATTCACGCTATCATACTCTTGTCCATCTTCCTTAGTACTTTTTAGTCGGTGAATATTTTAGATGGAATTGCTCACACATCCTTCATGCGACCGTTAATACTTCTTGAGGTACTAACCGACCGATTACCAAGTGTGCTCACTTATTTAGGCGTAATTTCTCGTCTTGCAGCACCTAAAACTTAGCAGTGACTCCCAAACCAGTTGGTCTAAGGTACTAGGTAATAAACCACCCTCGCTATATTTTTTATGTTGCCTTAAGCAATTACAAAACCAGTGTTCGTTTTTCTTCACCAATTTTTTATTTTTTTTTATTTTTCTTCATACCAAAGCTTTTAGACAAGAGCACTTCAAGGTATCCTCTACAATTCCAAGTTTCAAGATGTGTTCAAATGCGTATAATAGGATATCAACGTTCAAATGTTTAGAATCAAGAATAGGGACTATTTTTCAGACTTATTTTTATCCTCAGATTAGTAATTTCTTTATCTTACTAACCTTTGGGGCAACGGCTCATAACTGCTTATTACTAATTTCGTTTAAGAAAACATCTAACTTTCTTCCTTTTCTTAAACTATTCCTATCTTTCATATGTAATTTTTCACATTCTAATCTTTTATTGTCTACAAAAAAAAATTTATTTTTTTAAATTATACAGTGCCTAGTGCCAAAAGATATTTCAGTAAATACAAACCTCCCCCCAAAACTGTTTTCAGCAGTAACCTCACTGATATTGTTCTTTGAGCGCATAGACCTGTATACTTTGGAGGAAAATAATAGGGGTAAAATAATAGTTAAACTACCCCCAAACTTGTTCTTTGGCATGCACGGATATACAGTTATATCTTAGTACACTCACCTCCATTCTTAGATTAAACAATGTTACCGAAACATGGAGGTGAGGCGGAAGAAAGTTAGTTATGATAAAGCGGCTCCTGTAAAAACAGGAGCTCCTCCGCTGGGTCAGCGAAAAAATACGGTTTTAATCTATGCCCATTTAGTTTAAAAATAGAACCGTTTTAAACATTTTCAATATCCACTACACCGTGCGGGTATACATACCGCACCACAAAAGGGTCTTTCCAATGAGATTTAAGCTTACCTGGATGAAGGTGGAGACGGGAATCGTAAAGAAGGACTTGTTGTCCCGGTATGAAAGTTTTTCGAAAAAGGTTTTTATGGTGGAACACTTTAGTCCGGTTCTTTACTATAACCGCATTGTCGTAAGCTTCATCGCGAAGTTTGCTTAGCTCATTTAATTGCAACTTTCGATAGCTGCTAGTTTGATCAAAATTGAAATTAAGCTCTTTAATAGCCCACATTACTTTATGTTCAATCTTGACAGGAAAGTGGCAAGCCTTCCCAAACACAAGTCGGTATGGAGACATACCAAGATTAGTCTTATAAGCAGTACGGAATGCCCAAAGAGCATCCATCAATTTGGTGGACTAATCTTTACGGTTCTTAGAAATCGTTTTCTCCAAAATTTGTTTGATCTGTCGATTTGAGATCTCTGCTTGCCCGCTCGTTTGGGGATGATAGGGCGTAGAAAGCTTGTGGTTGATTGAATATTTCCGCATTAAAGTCTCGAAAGACCGATTACAAAAATGTATCCCGTTGTCGCTAATTATAGCGCAGGGTGTCCGAATCGCGAAAAGATATTTTCTTTAAGAAACTTAATAACAACTTTGTTGTCATTAGTGCAACACGGTACTGCTTCCACCCATTTATAGACATGATCAACCGCTAACAAGATGTATAAATTCCCAAAAGAATTGGGAAATAGGCCCATAAAATCAATACCCCAAACATCAAATATCTCCACAACCAAAACAGGGTGGAGCGGCATCTCATTTCTCTGTGAAATCCGACCCATGTGTTGACACCGCGAACAAATTTTGCAATGATCACATGCATCTTTAAATAATGTTGGCCAATAAAAACCACATTGCAAAACTTTCTCTGCCGTTTTACGTGGACTAAAGTGACCGCCACATGCCTGATCATGGCAGAAAGACAATACACTCTTGAATTCATCATTAGGGACACATCGGCGAATGATTTGATCGGGACAATACTTAAACAAATAAGGTTCATCCCAGTAAAAGTGTTTTACTTGGGATAGAAATGGATTTTTGTCTTGTTTCGACCAATCGCTGGATAATAGTCCCGTCGCAAGATAATTCACAAAATCCACGAACCAAGGTTTGCAGGATACGGTCAAGAGCTGTTCGACAGGAAAGGAGTTGTTTATTGGCAAGGTCAACATTAGTGAAGAAGATATGCGTGAAATATGGTCGGCTACTACGTTTTCACATCCACTCTTGTCTCGTATGACTAGATCAAACTCTTGTAACAACAGAATCCAACATATTAGCCTGGCTTTAGCGTCCTTCTTCAATAAAAGATGTCTAAGGGCGGAGTGATCGGTGTAAACCACTATTGGCGAGCCAATCAAGTAAGGCCTGAATTTTTCTAATGCAAATACAACCGCCAAGAGTTCTTTCTCAGTAGTTGTATAATTAATTTGGGCATCATTGAAGATCCTACTTGCATAGTAAATTACATGTGGCATCTTATCAATGTGTTGTCCTAAGACTGCAACAATAGCAAAATCTGATGCATCACATATAAGCTCGAACGGGTGGTTCCAATCCGGAGATGATAAAACGGGGGCTGTAGTGAGGGAACTTTTAAGTGATTCAAAAGCGGCCTCGCAATCGAATCGAAGTGAAATGTTGTATTCTTGGCCAAGAGAAGAGTTAGGGTCTAGCAATTTTGCTAAAGTCCCTAATGAATCTCCTATAAAATCCTGCATGACCAAGGAAGGATCGTATATTTTTGACGTATTTGGGAGGAGGAAGGTTATGAATGACATTTATTTTAGCTCTGTCTACCTTAATGCCTTTTCGTGAAACGATATGTCCAAGGACAATACATTCTTGGATCATGAAATGGCATTTTTCCCAATTTAAAGTTAAGTTCTTATCCTTACAACGGGTAAGAACTGCGTAAAGATGACGTAGGCATTACTCAAAGGAGTCCCCAAATATGGAGAAATATTCCATAAATATCTCCAGAAAATTCTCGACCATGTCTGAGAATATCCCCATCATACACTGCTGAAATGTAGCGGGAGCGTTGCATAACCCAAAGGGCATGTGTCTATAAGCAAAAGTACCGAAAGAACAAGTAAATGTTGTTTTATCTTGATCCTTTTCAGCGATGGGGACCTGGTTATAGTCGGAGTATCCGTCCAAGAAACAATGGTATTCATGTCCAGCTAATCGTTCCAACATCTGGTCAATGAAAGGTAGAGAGAAGTGATCTTTCCTCGTTGCGGCATTGAGTTTCCTATAATCAATACATACCCGCCACCCGGTTTGGGTGCGTGTTTGGATCAACTCATTAGCCTCATTAGTTATGACCATGATGCCAGACTTTTTAGGGACTACATGAATATGACTTACCCATTGGCTATCAGATATTGGGTAAATTATGCCACTATCTAGGCACTTGACGATTTCTTTCTTTACCGCCTCCTTCATGACGGAGTTCAACCATCTTTGTGGATCTCGGGCTGGTTTGGTTTCATCCATCAAATGTATATGATGTTCCACAATCAAGGGACTAATCCCTTTGACGTCCGCCATTGTCCAACCAAAAGCTTGCTGATTTGATCTCAAGACCGATAAAAGAGTGCTCTCTTGCTCTAAAACTAGAGAAGCGGATATGATCACGGGTAAAGACTCATTCTCACCTAAATATGTGTATTTAAGATGAGAAGAAAGTGGCTTGAGATCTAGTGTCGGCGAAAAGACGATAGAAGATAGGGTAGGGGAATTACACTCGGACTCCCTAAGAGGTTCATAACTAGCATAGCATATTAATTCGGAAAGCTCAACTGACTTTTGCGACGAGTCAAAGGATTCGAACTCGGGGGTGAACTCGCCAAAGGTCTCCTCACTAGTATAACCGTTTTCTAGGTCAAACAATGACGCACTAGTGTCGTCGAAATCATTATAGCAAAGTTCCTCAACTTCGCAGCTATCGGGAGCTATCTCATTGACAGAACAGATATCGATTAGATGAGCAGAAGGTTTAGATGGTTAACTTCCTAGCTTGTAAATGTTAAACTCAATTGTCATCTTCCCGAAGGATAGGTTCGTAGAACCGTTACGACAATTTATCACAGCGTTGGAAGTTGCTTGAAAAGGTCGACCAAGAATCACTGAGATTTGGTTTCGTGTGTTCGACACAGGCTGTGTATCTAAAATAATAAAATCTACAGGAAATATAAATTCTCCAACTTTGATTTACACGTCTTCTAGCTCACCCCTAGGTTGGGTGATAGATCGATCGGCCATCTGGAGAGTACAGTGTGCAGGTTTCAACTCTCCCATACCTAGCTGCTCATAGACAAAATACGGGAGCAAGTTAACACTAGCGCCTAGGTCAAGTAGAGCACGATTGACACCTTTACCCCCAATAGTTATACATATTGTAGGACAACCGGGGTCCTTACGTTTCTTAGGCAATTGTTGGGTAAAAGTCGTGCTCATATTGCTAGTTAAGAATACCTTTTTTGGCACTTGAGTTTTCCTCTTCCTAGTGCACAAGTCCTTAAGGATTTTCGCATAAGACGGAACTTGTTGAATAGCATCTAGGAGAGATATATTTATATTAACTTGCTTAAACATTTCCACAATTTTCTCCATTTGTACATTAGATTTGTTGGCCCTCAACCTGTTTAGAAAAGGAGCTTTATCGATAAGGGTTGGGTCCAACATTGGTGGAGAAGTTTGTGGGGATAGAAGCGATCCTAAAATTGGAGATAGGATCATTTTAGGTTGACTCAAGGAAGTGGACGGAAGGTTCGAGCCTAGTGGAAAATGGAGAATAGGCTCGGAAGAAAGTGGAATAGACGAAATAGGGTTAGAAGTAGAAACCAGGGTTTCAATTGATTCCTCATCATCAACCTGTTCACCGACTTGGTTGTTCAGCACTCTTCCTGATCTTAATGTGGTTACGACACTCACATTATAACTTTGTGAGTGGCCAGGATTCGGTGGAGGTTGAGATGAAAGTTTTCCTCTCTCTCACACTCATCGCGGCAATTAACTGTGCAAGTTGTGTTTCTATCGATTTTATGCTTTCACCTTAAGAAGTGATGTTCTGCACTAGAGTTTGGATAGCAGAAGTTAAATTAGCCTTCGTTTGTATAGATTGTTTATTGAACGTATCGAGTGCAGATGGTTTATCGGTACCGGCCATTGGGAAAGAATTATTATAAGGATCAAAGTTGTTGGCCGGGTTTTGAAAAGGTTGCGGTTGAAAGGGGTGTTGACTCGGTTGTGGTGGTTGTTGTTGCTGTGGGGGAGGTCTTTGATAGTTGCTTGGGAATTGGTTTTGATTTTGAATTTGGTTTTGGTTCCAAGCAAAATTATGATGATTCCTCCATCCCTAATTGTATGTGGAAGAATAAGGATCGTTTCTAAGTCATTACTGAAAAGCAGCGTTAGTTTGTTCTTGACCTTAAAATAGAGGATTCAAAGGACATTCTTCCGTCAAATGTGATGGGTCATAACAGCAACCACATACGGTTTTGGGGAGCGTAACTTGGTTTAAGGAGGCAAACGAGAATTTGTTTTCGATGGCGTCGAGTTTCTTTTGCATCGCTACCATTTCGGTTTTTACTGCGATGGAAATATCGAGCTGATGGATACCACCCCTAGACGATGTTGGTCTAACGCTTTCCCACTGTAAAGTCTGTTCGACGAGATCTTCTAAGAATTGCCAAGCTTCGCTTTCGTCTATAGACATGAAATGGCATTGACAAATGGTTTCAAGCATTTGTTTCGTGGCAAGATTAACACCCTCATATATAATTCGGCAAAGTTGCCATTTATCAATTCCGTGATGGGGGCATTGTAGAAGAAGATCTTTCAACCGTTCAAAGTATTTCCAGAATGGTTCGTTTAGTTGGGTAAACTAATTGATCTCGCTTCGAACACGGGCGGTTTTGTGATTGGGATAAAATTTCTTAAGGAAAGCTATAACGAATTCATTCCATTTGGCAATAGAGTGTCCGGCAGTGTTATAAAGCCATTTTTCTGCTAGATCGCACAAGGTAAAAGGGAGACGACGTAATCTCAAAGCATCCACTAAAAGTTGTGAAGTGCCCATCATTGTACATATGTTTTCGAATTTGGTTATGAAAACGTATGCGTTTTTGGATTCAAGCCTGTGAAATTTGGGCAACAGTTTGATGAAGTGGGGTTTAATTTCGAAATTTTCCCCATTGGCTGGTGGAATAGACAGACAAGTAGGAATGGGTCCACGCACGGGGTAGCATCTTCTTGGAGAGAGATGCGTGGTGGATTCTGCACACCTACGTGCAGTGGCAGGGATGTGTTGGTAAAATCTGATGGAGAACCGTCAATCTCGGTCGATATAGTGAGTGGAGGGGAAAAAGAAGATAAAGAAGTACCGACTTCAGAGTCGATAGCAGAAACGCGGACAAGACGGGCACTAGAATCCCGTGTCCAACCGATCATGCACTAAGCGGGTTTAGCGCGCGTGGCAGCGTGTGGGAGAACTAAAAAGGTTTATTTTGAAAAATGTCGAACGTGAGACAAATCACACAAAAAATACACAATCAACCCTAGAACTAAGATCACCTAGGTCAAGTCACTAGACCGCTCCTAGACTTCCAAATGACAAGTTGCAGGATCAATCCTCTACCACCTCTTTATTACTCTTTTGGTCAGGTAAGTGGGAGGTATCCGCTATACGAATCACCGAAAATAGTGGGCCTAATTAAATAACCACTTGCCTTAGTCACACTTGCTTAAACATCACAAAAGAAATGCGGATAAGCGATAGATTACCCACAACCCTCCTCTGTTCTAATTGAGCGCGGCGGTCCTTAGAGACTTGGTCTAGATATTTTTTAATTAATATAGAGTTATGCGAATGCTCGTTTTGTGATTTGTGGGGCCTAAGAAGGATGATGAAATCCCCACCTAATCTGAATTTTGATCTTGCCCCTTAAAGTCCGGTTAAGATATGTACAAACAAACCAATATCTAAACACGCAAAAAGATTTTTGAGCGGCGAAATTTATAAAGAATCCTGCAGAAAAATCAGATTATTGGACTTGAGAGGAAAGATAAAGATATGAGAAAGATACCAAAGGAGTTTGGAGACCTAACTCTTCCAAGCCGCCGCTCAACCGCGGCTAAAATGATGCTTCTGCCGCGGTTCCGCCGCGCAATGGTGGGGTCTTAGTCCAATTTTTTCTATAATGCCTCCCTTGCTTCTCTGGTCCTCTCTGAAAGTCTCTGAATCTCAACTTCCTCGCTTCTGTTACTTCAGATTCCCTTTCAAAAGTCGCACAATAATCATTAAATACACAATATGCGGTTTTGTTTTATTTTTATGATATGGATCGAATAAGAATTCAACCTGAATAGCAAGAGAAAAAAATTATGCACGTATCCTCGGCAACGGTGCCATTTGATTATTTTGTAAAAAAGAAGTGTTTTGTAAAGTGAAGTAACCACAACCAATAACGGTGTCGTGTGTAGCTAGCCGCGATAAGTACGGGTCATCCGCAGGGATGCATGGAACTTTTAATCTTGCTTTAGACGAGTTGATTAGAAATAGAGGAGAGTGATTCTAGATCTATATTGAACACGGATGTAGAATATATAAGAAGAGGGCTTGTAGAGTTTGTTAGAATTTAGTAGTAATGGATGATTAAATAAATATGCCTTCTTTTATCTTTTAATAGATTTAAAACTAGATCGATAGTGATGAATGAAGATTAGGATTTTTGGAGAGAATAAGGTTCCCACTCTTAACCCTTATCTTTTCATTGACCTCTATTCATGTCTAGCCTCTACCAAAACAATTGTTAATCTGATCTCAAATTGCGGTCGAGACTATCAATAAATTGATAGCGCGCCCGATTAGGATATTAATAATTCTTTTGATAAAGTTTATAAACTTTATAAGATATAAAAGAAGTTAAGAGATTTTATCATCCATTGATCTATCCTAATCCTACGAACCCTATCAAGCGAAGAATTACTCACGCATGTTTGGAGAAGAAGGGATAGAGAAGGAAATCATAATGCAGAAATTTAAATGCGGAAAGTAAATGCGAAATAATTAAGCAAATGATCTACCTTTATTAATCAACGTTACAAGTACAAATCCGTCGAATTTAGATTACAAGAGAAAGAAGTTGCTCTCGATCTCTGCCTTATAGGAAGTATTTGCTCCGTCGATATTCACGTCGCTCTATCACGTCGAATCGCGGACCTGTCATGGATCTCTTATTCTTTGACGGTGATTTGCTTCATTTTAAAGGTGATAGTCCTCTAAGTTCAGCCCTCGGTCCTTTATATAGCTTAGAAGCAGAAACCCTAGTTGCCTAATATGGTGATTTCCTATTGCAGTCATACTGAGAAAATCTCAGATCCTACGGCCATGATACGGCCGCGGATCCGCCGCATATAGGGGTATTTGGCCGCGCAACCGCCGCGGTTTGGTGGAGTTAGGGTTTGAAATTTCTTCTGTGGTCTCATGTTGACATGTGGAGATTATTAGGATGTCTTGATTCTTCATATCTTCTCTGAGTCTCTGCCAGTATTGATTTTATGATTTTATTGGCAGATTTTTAATCATGACATCTCGAATATCTCGATCTCCCGACCTGAGCTAAATCTGCACAATATCTCCATGAATAATGTTAGTAATATTTGTTATATTAGAGATATAATCTTAATCATTTTATGTGGTAATAAATCTTTAAGACATTTGATTAAGAATATTTGATATGATATGCATATTTAAATTATCAAAATATCTTATAAATATTATATGCATATATTTTCCTTCATAATGTTAATTATAATATATAAACATATGGTAAAGAGTAAATTTGCAGATAAACCCACATATGTTCTATATTTATAATAAACACTTTTAAATATTTAAAAAAGTAAGGAAAATGTTAGATCAAATGTGCAATATTTTCAACTAAACAGTGCACCCAAAGAACTTCTCAACATAGGTCGCGGTTATATGTCACGTATAGCGCGTCTAAATGAGGGGGTTGTGTTCATTTGGTCTAGGTTTATTTTAAGGTGTTTGGCGAAGAGAGACACAAGGGAATTTTCCGTCCCTCATACCAACCTTCATTAGCCCTAACAAGTGTGGAATTTATTCACACATTTAAAAGAAAAATAAAACAAGAAGGAAGAAAAGAATGAAACGTAAAATACGGTTTTATAAAATAGTACCAAGCTAACTACTTGAGCCCTTACCTAAATAAGGAACTCCATAGAGTATCATGTCTTAAGAAAAATACGGATAAGAAGAAAAGAAAAAGAGCAACAAATAACAACTACTTAACAACAACAAATAAAGTTACACTAAGAATTAATATTACAATACAAGAAATAAAAATACAAGATAATAAAAAACAACCCTCATCTTCATTAAACTTCCACTCAAGAGCTCTCACTACACTTTCATGGAGGAAAGATGAAGAAGAAGAAATACAAACTAAACTATACTGAAATCTAACAAAGAAAAAGACATCCTTTACATGGCTTAAAACTGGACTATTTATAGGCAGATAACTGAAACCCTAAGGCCATATTCTGAGCCCCAATACAATTATCCAACTACTCCCAAAAGACGGTCAAATGATGACACGTCATGGCCGCGGAACCGCCGCACAAACGCCATATTGGCCACGGTTCCGCAACCGTTTGGAAGGCATGTTGTGTCATTTTTTCTGGGATTTCTTGTATTGCTTTCTTCTTCTGTTTTACAGGTACCAAATTGCAAAATGCTTCTAAAATATGTTCAGATTTTCAACAGTCCAAAATGGCTTCACTTTTAATTCATTTGACCTTTATCTCCCCCGAGCTCCGCGCATCTCTTGAATTTTGTGCTGCCCCTCTCATGCTCTGTGCTTGACCGAGACACAAGTGACCGTTGTTATTTGTCTTGTTTCTTGAACTGGTAAGCGGCACTGGACGGATGCGGATAATCGGAACCCGGATTTTATCTGTATTTGAAAGATGTTCTGGATTATGGCATAATTGTGGAGATTTTGTATGATTTGCGTTATTTTGGACTGGGAACCTGTAACCTGTAAATATGTAGCAAACACGGATCAAAAACACCAACCTATAAATAAACGAGCAGAAGAATGGGCAGTATTAAATGCAATATTCTGATGTGAACACTCTTTCTGTATGAACACATACTTTAGGGTCTTGTGATCGGTAAATATTTCTACCCTTTCGCCCAATAAGTAGTGTCTCCAAATTTTCAGAGCGAAAATCACTGCTACTAACTCCATATCATAATTTGGGTAGTTCTTCTCATGAGTCTTCAATTGTCCTGACGCATAAGCTATGACCTTCTAATACTGCATTAGAACACATCCCAAGCATTTCCCAGATGCGTCGCTGTGAATAACTAACTCTCCGGTACCATTTAGCACTGTCAAAATAGGAGCGGTGGTCAATCTTTCCTTCAGCGCTTCAAAAGCTGACGCACACTTCTCGGTCCATACGAACGGTACTTCCTTTCATGTTAGCTTGGTCAATGGTTCTGCTATTCAGGCGAAGTTCTCTACAAATCTTCTATAGTATCCAGCAAGCCTAAGAAAACTTATGATCTCCTCTACGTTCTTTGGAATTGGCCAATCAGGAACAACTGCAATATTTTCGGGGTTAACGACAATTCCATCTCCAGATACAACATGACCCAAGAACTTCACTTCTTCGAGCCAAAACTCGCACTTGCTCATCTTAGCATATAACTTTTCTCGTCTCAACGTTTGTAGTGCGATCCTCATGTGTTCTGCATGCTCTTCTTCTCTCCTTGAATAGACCAGAATATCATCAATGAACATCATTACGAACTGGTCCAGATACGGTGAAAAGATTCGGTTCATCAAATCCATAAATATTGCCGGTTCGTTTGTAACTCCAAATGGCATCACTAAGTACTTGTAATTCCCATATCGAGTTCGAAACGCTGTCTTACAAATATCTTCTGATTTCACTTGAACTTGATGATATCCGGATCGCAAATCCAGCTTCGAGAATACCCTCGCGCCACTGAGTTGATCGAATAATTCGCCGATACGAAGGATTGGGTACTTATTATTAATAGTCACCCGATTTAATTCTCGATAGTTAATACACATCCTCCGCGTGTCATCTGTTCAGTCGAAAATATTGCACTTTTGATATAACATTTTTCTTACTTTTCTTAAAAATTTATAGGTGTTTATTATAAATATAGAACATATTTGGATTTATCTGCAAAATACTATTTACCATATGTTTATATATTATAATTATCATTATGAAGGAAAATATATGCATATTATATTTATATAATATTTTGGTAATTAAAATATGCATATCATATCAAATATTCTAATCAAGATTCTTAAAATATATAATATCATACAAATAGTTAGAATAATATTTCAAAATATATGCATAATATTTTAGTAATTAAAAGATGCATAGCATATTAAATATTCTTAATCAAGTTTGTTAAAGATTTATCACCATTGTTCCCCTCCGAACGGCGGCCTAGACGTTAGGACGTCTATGCCTGAGGCTCGGGGCAGATGCTATTTGGTTTTATCCGTCTATCTCTCCGAAGATGCCAAGTTGATTTATGGCACCGTGTATCGGACGTTTAGACGGATGCGGCCGATGTAGCAGACTTCGTCAGATTCCCCCTCAGGGTGAGGGGTTTTTGATTGTGGGGACGCTCTTCCCTGCAGGCGCAAGCCCCTGCAGTTAATTACGCTACCGCATCGCGGTAACAACTTTCTCCTTCTCCAGAATTTCACTTCGTGTCGTGTGTGTTTGTTTTGTTTGTGGTTGCCCGTGGATTGTATACGGGGACTGAGTAATGCCGTCGCCCGTAGGACGTGGATTAGTCCAAATCCGTGTTTGCTTAGATTTGGGTTTGGTGTTTTCAGTTTAAGGATGCATTAGTCGCGTTGCGGCTAAGATCAGCCTAAACGTTCGTCAAGGATACGTTAGTCCTGTTTTGGATTAAGATCGACTTGACGTAGTGATTGATTTAATTATCTGGCCGTCGGGACTCGTCACCTCTCTGACGTCGTTGAGGGATTACAACGACAGGCGTCAAAGGAGTTCAGAGATGTACCCTTGAACCAAAGTTGATTTGGAATTTTATTGTTTATTTAAATATCTAAGGACACATTAGCCGTATTTGGGGCTAAGATCAACTTAGACGGGACCGTTTAGATCCGGCAGAAGAGCGTTCGGACTCTGTTGCGCCAGTTTAAGGACGTGGTGGTCCATATTCCAGTTTAGGGACGTAGTGGTCCGCATTCCAGTTTTGGGGACGTGGTGGTCCATATTCCAGTTTAGGGACGTGGTGGTCTATCGCCAGTTTAGGGACGTGGTGGTCCGATATTAGTTTAGGGACGTTTCGGTCCGCTATTAGTTTAGGGACGTTTCGGTCCGATATTAGTTTAGGGACGTTTCGGTCCGATATTAATGTGTGGTCGTTGGGACCCGTCACCTCTTTGACGTCGTTGAGGAATTACAACGAGAGATGTCAAAGGAGTTCGGAGATGTACCCTCGAACCGGTCGTGAATTGGTTTGGGAGAGCCATTTTGCTCAATCAATTTAATTTAAGGACTTACAGCCAGGATTGGGTTAAGTCCAATTTTTTTATTTATTTTAGGCTCTGCCTGACTAACAGAATCTATCCGAACAGAGCTCTGCTCCTTTATTGTTTTGCAATATGATTTGGGCCAGGCCCTTTTAAATAATGAGTTGCAGAAACTCAAGAATTTTCCAAAACAGGGCTTTGCCCTTTTGCAATTTGATTTGGGCCAGGCCCTTTTAAATAGTGAGTTGCAGGAACTCAAGAATTTTCCAGAACAGGGCTTTGCCCTTTTGCAATTTGATTTGGGCCAGGCCCTTTTAAATAGTGAGTTGCAGAAACTCAAGAATTTTCCAAAACAGGGCTTTGCCCTTTTGCAATTTGATTTGGGCCAGGCCCTTTTAAATAATGAATTGCATTTATATAGAACAGGGCTCTGCCCCTTTATTATTCTGCCATTTGATTTGGGCCAGGCCCTTTTAAATAATGAGTTGCATTTATGCAGAAACTCAAGAATTTTCCAGATTTAAGAACAAAAGTGCATAGCACTTTTGATCTAAATTTGGATTAAAGGAAAGCAAGTTTTTCTTCTTGTTTTCCCTGATTTCACAGAACCAAGGGTTCATATCAAGTGCAAGGCACTATTTATCTTCTCTTTTTTTTTGTTATTCCCTTTCTAATCTTCTGTTCTTCAGAAATTTTTACCTCTTTTTTTTGTGTCTTTGATTAATCTTCAAGAGTTCTTTTTTTTTTTTAGAAGTTGATCATCCCTTTGAATGAGGTCTGGGGTCTTATTTATAGTGCTCACAAATTTGTTGAATTTGTTACCAAGATCTTTCCTGAATAATTTTGGGAATTTTCCCACCATTGGATCTTTGATCCAAGGGTCCCTGTTTTACAGAAGAAATCTTCTTGTTTTAACAAGAATCAGAAAAGATTTACTTAAATTTTCATTCTGTTGCTGTGCAACTCACCAGCGCGTGACACGTGTCGCGCAGCCGTGCACTTGCGCAGTTGCGATTGCGCAACTGCGCAGACACGTGTCGCGCAGCCGTGCGCTTGCGCAGTTGCGATTGCGCAACTGCGCAGACACGTGTCGCGCAGCCATGCGCTTGCGCAGTTAAGTCTTACTTATGTTTTTTAAAGAGCCTTGCTCTGATTAGACGCACTGCCTTGGGCGTTACGCTGCCGAATCAACTTCCGCCATGTGGCAAATTGCGCGCTGCGCACGGGAACCGAAGCGTTGCTTCGAAATTTGAATTTTCAAAATTCAAGTAGAGCCTTGCTCTGATTGGGGGAAACAGATGCCCCCCCACCGTTGCGCTCACGTGGCGCGCGCGTGAGTGCAGCGGTGGCAAGATCCTGACCGTCGGATCGAAGGGCCAAGTGAACAGGCGCAGGCGCCTATAAGTAGGACCCTTGGTCCTTGGTAATTCTTTACCATTTCCAAGAATTTGAATTTTAGAGCCTTGCTCTTGCTTGAGAACTTCCAGAGCCTTGCTCTTGTGATTTCCCTAAGAACTTCCAAGTTCTAATCTTAGAACCATTCTAGGTAAAATTAAATTAAATTAAATTAAATTTAATTAACAGAGCCTTGCTCTTATAGATCTTTGATCTAAAGGAAACCCCTTTGGGGTTTCTTCAACAGAGCCTTGCTCTTATAGATCTTTGATCTAAAGGAAACCCCTTTGGGGTTTCATCCACAGAGCCTTGCTCTCAAAAATTTACAGAGACTTTGTTCTTGGGTTTTAACCCATGAACAGAGCCCTGCTCATAGATCAACTAGAAAACTTTTTAAAAGTTTCCATGGCTCTTTAAGATCCCAAAATTTTAATTCTTAGGAGTTATAAATTTTTTATTACTACTACAGAGCTAGGCTCTTTTTAAGAAGTTCTATTCCTTTGAGACAGGAGTTTGACAAATGTCACTCTGTGGCAGAGCTTTGCTCTAAAAGGAGGAGATTTTCTCCTTGTCTCTAGGGATTCCCCCAATGAGGATATTCTTTTGGGGGTCTTTTTGTTGACTGACAGTCTCATCCAATGGTGGGATTGTCTTATCAAATGATGCGCCGTCATCTTGATTTTGTGGGTCTCCCTTTGGTCCCCTACCCACTGCATCACAGTGTGGAGCAAGATTTTTATTTATTATTATTATTTTTTTTTTTTATTATATATTTTTTTTTTTAATGTTAAGCGTCAGGCCACTAATGATATATATATTTTTATACAGAAAAGATGTCTGACGACTTGTCTTTTCCCTTCGTTCGCTCGGAAGGAGGGTTCCCCCATGCGCCAGTGGATCGGGTGGCGTTCGCTCTTATTAAGGATCATGATCCTGAATGCAAGAAGCTTCATCTGTGGGGAAGGTGGTATAGCCAAATCATCCAGGGTCGTCGCAGTTTTAGTTCCGCCTCGCCCTCCGAACATATAGTTACGATCCCCTATGCGGACAAACCCCCGGTGGAGTATGCCGTGGAGGTTAAAAATTGGAATTCTGACGACCTCCTCCAGCCTGCAATCGGCGCTATTCCGGTGCAGCCGCCTCCGGCCATAGATATCTTGGGAAGGCGAATCTGTCAGGGTGAAGCACGCCCTTGGGGACAGGCTTACAACATTGGATTGAATCCGCGACCGCTTGCTGGATACCTGCCATGGGCCCGGTACATTTTAGCGGCGAAAAGAGCTCACCTGACGAAGATTGGTTTATACTCCGCCGTCTACGTCTCGCTTTTCGAGTATCCCACTCCTCCAACGTGGTGGACAAAGGCCTTCATTGAACAATGGAATATCCCCACACATACTTTCCTGACAGCGGATAGGGAAGTCTCCATTTCTCTAGAGTAATTCGTTGAGCTTTCAGGTTTACCGGCGAGGGGGGAGCACTACGAAGAGCTGCTTCCTCCTGACGAGTACGTCTTTGCCACCAAGCAGATGGTATTCGACTTAACTCCGGAAAATGCCATTCAGCATCAGCATCCGGGCCTGGTGAAGGTATTGGAGATTTACGAGGAGCTCCATTTGGAATTGGGCGACCGAGGCGTTAGTTTCGCGGACTTCATTGCTCGTTTTATTCGCCCGGAGTTTTTATCAGAGCAGGGTGAGAAGTTCGCCCATCTTACTGACCCCTTTGGTTTCGGCCTGGACCGCCGACCTTCATCGGAAATTGATCAGCGGGGTTTTTACGTCCCCGGCACTGCTAGCGTCCCTTTCTCAGAGATCGCCGTTCCTGGCATGGATGAGGAGACCTTTTTTATAGGGTTCTTGGGTCTGTGGCTATGCAGCTTCGCGCTTCCCATGCACCCCCGCCTTATGCGGTCCTCTGTCTTCTACCCGGCGCATCGAATGGTGGCGGGTTTGCAGTTATCAGTAGGGATCGCCGGGTTGGCTTATCTCTACCATGGACTTAGCGTAGCGGCGGACGCTAATGAGCCTGGGGTACAGCCTGCTAATTTCCCGATGCACTACTTCACTTCTTGGATGGAGCTGCATGTCCGAGGAGTGTTTGGTGCCCATAAAACTCCCTCGTTCTTTGAGAAATTTAAACTTCCAAGAATCATGCGATTGGTCGGGGCTTCAATTGTGTTTGCACCTCCGCGGGAGTCTAGGGGACTACTCCTGCGTTCACATCTAGTCGGAGCGAAGACCTCTTTTGTGGATAAGGTCATCACCATAGGTTCTGAGACCACTAAGTCAGTGGTGCCGCTGCGTGATGACTTTAAGGGCGGTGTTTCTGTGTTGAAGGCTCGGGAAATCCTCCACCTTTACTCCATTCGGCCGGGCTACTTAGTATTTAGGCAAAATGAAACGGCTCTCTTTATGAGGTATAACCCGCATCGATTTGCCCGGCAATCGAGTTACAACCAAGGGATCCCGTTGGAAGCCTTCTTGGGAACACCTGCAGTCGGCCCGGAGGGGGTACGGAATGCGATGCATCACTTCATCCGGCTCAATACAGGCTCCTATTTTTTTATCAGTGAGCCCAGCTGTACCCCTCAGATACTTAATTCATATGTGGCCTGGTATGCGCACGCGATGGGCCCAATCATCTTGATGGAGAAACGCCTGCTGGTCGATCGTAGGGCTGCGCCTCCCGGCGGCGATCGCAAGGCTCCCTTGCAGCCCAGGGTTCAGGTTATCCCTCCGATGAAAGATGCCGGAGCTGATCGACCACGCGTGTTGCCCCCTCCGCGTGGATTGCCACTGTCTACTACGGTGGATGCACCGACGGCTCCCCGTGCTCCGACAAAGACGGTTAAAGCGGTATCGCCAGAGTCGGGCGCAGGAGTGGACATCGGGACTCGCCGCCCGAAAGTGACTGCCAAAACTGGCAAGCGCAAAGCTGTTCCGAGTGGATCCAAGGCTGGCGGACAGAAGAAGAAGAATTCCACCTTATCCCTCGACGCGATCCTTAACTTAGAGCCCGCGGCTCATCCTGCCGGGGCCATATGCGAGTACGGTAGCAATGAGGGCTTTGTGGTAGACCCTGCGGACACCAATTTGGCTGCCGCCATTGCAGCTTCAGAGCGATCGGCGAGGCTTGAAGCGATGTTGAGCAAACTCGCTGAGTCCGGTAATTATCAAACGCCTTATTTGTCATTTTCTTGCATTTTATATTGTTATCCTTAACTAATATTCGCTCCATTTTCAACAGGTGTCTCCGCTGAAGAGGCTATTGCTGCCTCCCTGAAAACCTTTCAGGAGGAGGAGGAGAAGCGTGCCCTAGCAGGCGTTGGTATGTTTCACCCCTTTCTCTTTTACAAGGAAAGTTTGTTGTCTTTTTTCTGATAGTCAACCTGACCTTCTTTGTTTCTTTGTAGGCGCTGTATCAATTGACGCAGGGGTCCCTCCCAAGTCCGTTATCGAAGTCCCGGCTTCGTCAAAATTGCCACAAGAGCCTCGGCTTGACAAGACGATGAGGGATGCCTTGAAGAATCTAGAGGCATCCCTATATACGGACGAGGGAGCCTCACTCAAGGAAGCCCTAGTGGCATCCGTCTCAACGGCTCGAGAGGAGCGGAAGCAGTTGAGACGCGAAGCAAGGGCACGCAGAGCTGCTTTGGCCGCGGGAGCGGGCCCTAGCACTCTTCCTCGTGCCGACACTCCTTCTGAAGCAGAGACGAGCAGAGCTGTTTTGGCCACGGGAGCGGGCCCTAGCACCATTCCTCGCGCTGACACTCCTTCTGAAGAGGCCCCTGTCGCCCTATCTACTGCTTATAGGCGAGCGGCGCGCGCGGCCCGAAGTGCAAATAATAAATCCCCTTCAGGTAACATCTCTTTCAGAACCTTGTTGTTATTATAAAACTATTGGCTCATATGCATTCCATCTTGCAGGACCAAGTCCGACTGAGGGGGAGGCGGAGACCGTCGGACCCCAGGAAACGGCGGAAGCGGCGCCTGTCGAACCTGAGCCGACGGTGGGCACCATCGTTGGGGCCACGGTGCCTGAAACAGAAGTTGAAGGACCTGCCGCCGAGAAGGTCATGGATGCCGCGTCTGAAGTGGCGGCAGATGAGATGACTGTCGAGCCGAAGGCAGTAGAAGTGGAGGCGCTTGAGGCTGGAGGCGTCACGGTGCCGATGGATGAGACAACCGTGACCGCAGAAACCGAGGGAGTATCGGGTGAGGCGGCCACGATTCCTGAGGAGGAGCGAACCGCTCTTTCTCAGGAATCTGGTAATACTCCAATCATAGCCCTCCCCGCGTATGGTCTCTTGCCGTCTCCCGGGCTCGCGAGCACAACAACGGTTCCCATCGAGTCGGGTGATGAGGCTACGGGCGGTGGTCTCATGTCGATGGATGAGGGGATTGCTTCAGTTTCTGCTGGTAGCTCGTCAGGTAAAAAAAAAAATTCTTTTATCACCGGCGTCCCCCTTTTTTATATATCCTGCGATCTCTTCTAACAAGCTTGTTTTTTGCAGGTGCGGCCAGTGCCGATGCTCCTTTGCTCGAGGGGGCACCGTCGACTACTGCTTTGGCGGTGGTCACCTCCCCGCCTTCCCTTGTACCATCACGGATGTTGGAAGGTATGGATTCACGACTCATGCATTTAATCTTTCAAAAAATGTAGCTTTGTACTAACGTCGTATCATTGTGCCTTTGCAGGAGTGCTCTTCGATCATTTATATCAAGTGTTGCTCCCACACTTCTCCTTCCCGTCCGAACTCGCTTCTCCCTCTGGTGGCACCGGTGAGTATACTTTCACTATAATGTCTTTATTTTCCCCTTTTTAGCAATGGGATGGTTCTTTGACTTTTCCTTTTCCTTATTGCAGTGCCACAAATCGAAGGAGGGGATGTAAGACCCGCCGCGCTGCCGGCCCTTCCGGCTTTGCCATCCGTTGCCACTGGTATAGTAAATTTCTTTTTGGTAACCCTTCAACATCTCTTGAACCATCGTTTGACCATGTTTTGTTTTGCAGCTATTGTTCCAGCTCCGGTCCCCTTTGAGGCTCGCGTCCTTTCACCGGCAGGCCCTTTCTTGAGACGTCCGTCTTCTAAGGGTGCTGCGATGAGTTTGGGCATGCTGAGCGGGTACATTGAAGAGCTCAATATGGACGCTCTCCCTTCTGCCGTGGATTTCGCTATGGAGGTTAATCCAATGTTGGCGGCGCTCGTAAATTTTCATAACGAAGGCGTCGTCGAATCTTGGGTTAACCACTGCAGGGGGATCGAGGCTTGTCTAAATCGGCTGGAGTCGACGCGTCCTTCTCCTGAAGTTTTAGCTCTGAGCACCCAACGCACAACTTGGCTCGAGCAAAGCACTTCGTACTTCCGCCACCTGGAACAAGAAGCAGCTTCAAGACTAAGGGAATGCCAAAAGACCTCAAACGAAATGGCTCATCTGCGCGCTGAGGTTGAGGCAAATGCTGCCCAAGTGAAGACTATCTTCGAGGGTCTCTTGGAGCGTATTTCCCATGGGCTGAATTTGAAGCGGAAACTTGACGTAGCTGAGCGCAATATCCCAAGTCGAGAAGCTGCATATCAGGTCGTCAGGGAGCAGCTCGCGTCGGTCTTGCAGCAACGAGCCCAAGTGGAGGCAGAGCTGGCGGTGGCAGCCGACCAAGAGAAGACGTGGAAGGAAGTATGTGAGCAATTGCTAAATCTATGCAAGACGCTTCCTTCCCAGTAGCTGCCTTTGTATCAATATATTTGTAATTTTCTTTTTTTTTTTGAATAAGATGTATACATTCTTTATTCTTTTGTACGATTCGCCGTGTACTTGATTGAATTAATAAATAAAGATACACACATTTTTTTTTAATGTCTCGTATCATTTCTTTGCTTTCTCCCTTCTCTTATTATCAGCATGCTGTCTTGATAAACATGATTGACAGGTAATAGAGTAAGCATCTTGGTTTCTTCGAGAGATAGTGATGGCTTATGCCGCAGGTTCAGATCTGCCGCCTAAGACTTTTCAATTCTATGAGCCGTGAGGGTCTCATAGAGACTTTTCTCCCTACGGATCGAGAGGATCTCGTAAGTGGATTTTCTCCTTAGGAACCGTGAGGATTCCTAAGTGTGGTTTTCTTTCATAAGTCGAAAGGATCCTATAAGAGAATTTCTCCCTCTTACGAGTCGAGAGGGCTCGCAAGCGGTTGTTTCCCTCTTTGTCGAGAATCGACTTCAGAGAGTGAGACCCGTGAATAGTATGCAAGAGACCATCTAGGATTGACTTGCAGGATCCCATTGCCCTCTTACGAGTCGAGAGGGCTCGTAAGCGGTTGTTTCCCTCTTTGTCGAGAATCGACTTCAGAGAGTGAGACCCGTGAATAGTATGCAAGAGACCATTTAGGATTGACTTGCAGGGTCCCATTGTTCAGGAAGCAAGTTTTTGAATCCTTACTGCCCGAGATGTGAGTCAAAGAAGCTCTCGTCACGGAGTGTTTGTATCCGTGAGTTGAGAAGTTTTGCGAGGGATTATTTGTTTCCCAAGCGCCAAGGATTATTTGTGTCCTTAGGGTTTGAAACGAGTCGATGGCTCTCACGGAGGCGCTGGTGGCTCTGCGAGTCGACGCGGATTAGAAGGCTCTCGTCAAGGAGTGTTTGTATCCGTGAGTTGAGAAGTTTTGCGAGGGATTATTTGTTTCCCAAGCGCCAAGGATTATTTGTGTCCTTGGGGTTTGAAACGAGTCGATAGTTCCCACGGAGGTGCTGGTGGCTCTGCGAGTCGACGCGGATCAGAAGGCTCTCGTCAAGGAGTGTTTGTATCCGTGAGTTGAGAAGTTTTGCGAGGGATTATTTGTTTCCCAAGCGCCAAGGATTATTTGTGTCCTTGGGGTTTGAAACGAGTCGATGGTTCCCACGGAGGCGCTGGCGGCTCTGCAAGTCGACGCGGATCAGAAGGCTCTCGTCAAGGAGTGTTTGTATCCGTGAGTTGAGAAGTTTTGCGAGGGATTATTTGTTTCCCAAGCACCAAGGATTATTTGTGTCCTTGGGGTTTGAAACGAGTCGAGGGTTCCCACGGAGGCGCTGATGGCTCTGCGAGTCGACGAGGATCAGAAGGCTCTCGTCAAGGAGTGTTTGTATCCGTGAGTCGAGAAGTTTTTGTTGAAGTCATTGGCTTCTTCGGTTGAAATGAACCGTTGAGGTTTGGCTTCGTCGTTTGACGGAATCCGCTGGGGAAGTATGGTTCCTTCTTTGTTTACGCCCTTGGATTGTATACAGGGATCGATGTGATCTTAACTGTAGGGCCAAAGTTTTATCATTTCTTCTTTTTATTTTATTTTATTTCCGCGATGCTCTATCATTTCAGCTTTTATATCGCGAAGGTCGCGATTGCCCAATCATTTCGGCTATTTTTCGCGGTGCCCAATCATTTCGGCTATTTATTTTATCTTTACTCGTTGCTTTTTATTGCGAGTTGCCCAATCATTTCGGCTATTTTGCATGCATACATTTCACTTGTTGCTTTTTATTGCAAGATGCCCTATCATTTCGGCTATTTTGTATGCATGAGCGGCCTACTGGCTTTCGCCGTAAACCTGAAATTGGACACCGATTTCGGCATCAGCACCGCTGCAACTGGGATATTGCCAGGAGCGAATCATCATTTGCCTCCGTCGTTGTCGAACAAAGGAGGCTTAGCGACCAGGGTTAGGGTCCTGTCGGCTAAGGCTTTTGACTTCATGAGCCGTAAGGGTCTCGTGAAGGTTTTTTCTCCCTGCAAGTCGTGGGGATCTTGTAGGTGTATTTTTTCCTTAGGAATCGTAAGGGTTCCTAAGTGTTTTGTTCCTCTGTAAGTCGTAAGGATCCTACAGGAGGGTTTTCTCCTCATAAATCGAGGGGATTTATAAGGGTTGTTCACCATGCAAACGTATTCCCAATTACGGATGAAATTTGGCTAGGGAAATGTTTATTCGCGCCCGTGGATTGTATACAAGGGTCAGTATTGAGCCACTTGTAGGGCAATATTGGAAGTTTGTGGGGGTTTGCTTAAGCACAGGTTTAGGTCTCTGTGACTTAAGACTTTCAAATCCTATGAGCCGTGAGGGTCCCATAAGAGAGTTCTCCTTACGAGTCGTGAGGATCTCGCAAGCGTATTTTCTCCTTAGGAATCGTGGGGATTCCTAAGTGTGTTGTTCCCTTGTAAGTCGTAAGGATCTCACGCGGGTGGTTTCTCCTTACAGGGTCGAGAGGACCCTGTAAGGGTTCTTTAACGAAGTTGCGCCCTTTCGGGTTTTCACAAACATTCGCCGGTAGTCCTGCTGTTTTTACTCACGGAGCCCTTTCGGTTTTTTATCCGTGCCCATCTTGCTTATGGACATACCGTTTTTTTTTTTTTTTTTTTTTTTACGAGGTCGCGCCCTTTCGGGTTTTCACGAACTCTCGCCGGTAGCCCTGCTGTTTTTACTCAAGGAGCCCTTTCGGGTTTTCATCCGTGCCCTTTTTGCTTATGGACATACCGTTTTTTTTTTATATGTTTTTTTTTATATCTCGTCAGTCTAAAGATGCTGCGGTAGTAGTTTTAAAGACGTTTCGGTCTGATATTAGTTTAAGGACATTTCGGTCCATCACGGAGAAGGCCAGCTACTGCTTATAAAGTTCTAGCTTAGGAAGATAGCGAGCGGACATAGTCGTCGTCATCCATCATTGACCTAGGCTGTGACTCATTAAGCGTAATATTTCTTTAGGAAGCGACCGTTTATCGGCCTGAAAGGCCTTTCACCGTGCATGTCCATGAGTAGATAGGCCCCACCCTGGTAGACTTTATCAATGATGTACGGTCCTTCATAGTTTGGTTCAAACTTTCCCCGCTTGGCGCGATTGGGGATCATGGGCCTTTTGACCACTAGCACGAGTTCGCCTTGGTGGAACGTCCTCGGGCGGCTCAATCTTTCATATGAACGCGTCATCTTTGCTTTATAGGCTTCCAGATTTTGCTGTGCTAGAAGCCGGATTTCATCAAGAGCGTCAAGCTCTTCAAACCGAAGGTGAGCATTTTCTTCGTCTGTCAGCTCGTAGTGGACTGCCACTCGTAGAGAGGGTAATTCTATCTCGAGAGGGAGTACTGCTTCTGTCCCAAATACCAACGCGTATGGCGTTGTGTTTGTGGCAGTTTTAAATGTAGTTCGATACGCCCAAAGAGCTTCTTGCAGTCTCTCATGCCAGTCTTTCTTATTTCGAGACACTGTTTTCTTTATGATTTTCGTCAACGTCTTGTTAAAGGCTTCAGCTAATCCATTGGCTCGCGGATTATAAACCGAGGAATATCTCCAGTCTATATTGTGCTGCTATGCGAAGCGGCTAATTTTATGACTTCGGTAGGTTGGCCCATTATCAGAGATGATTCTTCTCGGGGTTCCAAACCGGTATATGACATGCGTTCTGAAGAAATGGAGGATGTTCTCCGTTTTTACTTCCCTCAACGGTACCGCCTCTGCCCATTTGGAGAAGTAATCGGTCGTCGCCAATATGAAACGATGTCCCTTTGACGATGCTGGTTCGATGGGGCCGACTATGTCAGTTCCCCACATTTCGAACGGCCAACTAGCCACTGTTGGATGCAGTGGATTGGGATGCTGATGGATGAAGTCCCCATGAATTTGACATGAATGACATTGCCTCGCGTATTCCAGGCAATCCTGCATCATCGTGGGCCAGTAGTAGCCCATCCGTTTTATCTTCAACTTCATCTTAGGGCCTGCTTGGTGGGAACCGCAGAGTCCGTCGTGAACTTCTCGGACGACCCTTTTCGCTTCGTCAGGTCCTAGGCATCTCAGCCACAGAGAATCGAATGACCTCTTGTATAGAGTATCATTGACGAAGGCGAAAGACAGAGCTCGTTTCACGAGCTGATGTCTTATGGACGCTTCTTCAGGCATTCGGTGGAACTTGAAGTAATCTATGAAGACTTCTCTCCAGTCTTCGGCCTTCTCATGATCTTTTATTTGTAGGGTCGCCTGCTCAGTTGCTCCCTTTTCTTTATATGATTCTGGGGGTATTTCTGCTGGGGCAAGCACTCGACGGCTTTGTACCACGATTCTAACGTCGTCGAGGTTCTCGTCAGCCAGTTCTTTAGCAAGTTTGGCTAGTGCGTCCGCTTTGCTGTTTTCCGCTCACGGTATGCTCTCCAAAGTGTAGGAGGGAATTTGGGTTAGCAGTTGTTGCACTTTCTCACCGTATTTCACCAACTCCGGTTTGCACGTTTGGTAGTCGCCGTTCACTTGACTGACGACCAGTTGGGAATCCCCATATATGAGTAGGTCTTCAATTCCCATGTCAATGGCGATCTCGAGGCCTGCTATCAAAGCCTCATATTCAGCTTCATTATTCGTTCTCGGCTCTGTCAAGGAGAAGGCGAATCGCATTATTCCTCCTTGTGGGGTTACGAAGATAAGACCTACCCCTGATTTGATTATGGGCGTATTTTTTTTATGCTTTTTCATGGAAGATGCTCCATCGAAATAAAGCTCCCACCGGGTATCACCACTGTCGATTGCATCAAACGCATGTCTGTCTGGCAAATCGCAATTTAAAGGAGAATCGGCAGGGATGGGATGCTCAGCAAGGAAGTCGGCGATGGCCTGGCCTTTTACTGCCCTGAGAGGTTGATATGTTATCGAAAATTCCATCAATAGCAGAGCCCATTTAGCGAGTCGTCCCGTCAATATGGCCTTTGACATTAGATATTTGAGAGGGTCCACTTTTGAAATAAGACGGACTTCGTGCGCCAACGCATAGTGCCTAAGCTTTGTTATTGCGAAGATCAACGCCAGGCAGTGTTTTTCAATGGGAGAGTAATTGCTTTCTGCCCCCAGCAGAACTCGACTTAGGTAGTAGAGTGCTCTTTCTTTCCCTTGATCGTTCTCTTGTGCCCATAATGCGCCTAAAGAACCTTCGAGGGCGGTTGTATAAAGAATAAGAGGCTTCCCCTTAACTGGAGCAGCCAACACCGGCGGGTTCTGCAGGTATTGTTTGATCTCATCCAGTGCGCCTTGGCATTTTTGATCCCAAACGAACGGGGTTCCCTTCTTCATCAGGTGACTGTAAGGACGGCACTTTCCTGAAAGATTAGCGATAAACCGCCGAATGTATGCGAGCTTTCCTTGGAGAGACCGCAGCTGTTTAAGAGTTCTCGGCGGAGGCATTTCCATGATCGCCTTGATTTTAGACGGATCTATCTCAATACCTCGGTGTCGGACGATGAATCCCAGGAACTTGCCCGAGGAAACCCCGAACGCACATTTAAGAGGATTCATCTTCAAATTGTATTGCCGAAGGCGTTGAAATACGGTCTTCAAATGCTCGAGATGTTCTTCGTATGATTTGCTTTTAACCACGAGATCGTCGATATAGCATTCAACGATTTCGTGTATAAGGTCGTCGAAGATCTTTGTCATGGCCCTCTGATAAGTAGCACCGGCGTTCTTCAAACCGAAGGGCATCACTTTATAACAAAATATACCAAGAGGAGTCCTGAAGGCTGTGTGCTTCTGGTCTTCGGGATGCATTTTTATCTGGTTATACCCCGATGAGCCGTCCATGAAGGAGAAAACCTCATGAGTGGATGTATTGTCTATCATTAGTTCAGTGACCGGCACTGGGAAATCATCCTTCGGGCAAGCTTTATTAAGATCCCGAAAATCCACGCATATACGCACCGTCCCATTTTTCTTCATCACCGGGACGATGTTAGCGATCCATTCAGGGTATTGAACTTCATGGATAAAGCCGGAGTCTATCAGCTTTTTGACTTCGGCGTTGATGCTCATCTCAAGCTCGAGTCGCATTCTTCTTGGCGCCTGTTTGACCGGCTTGACGTCTGGGGATATTGCTAGTCTATGTACAGCAACGTCTGGATCTAGTCCCGGCATCTCGGAATAGTTCCATGCGAAGCAATCTTTATGCTGCACAAGGACATCTTTTAACGCAGCCACCCTCTCTTCAGACAGCAGCTCGCTGACGAATGTCGGTCGCGGATCATTTATTGTCCCCAACTCGATTTTCTTGAGTTTATCTGCAGTAGTATGGATTCCATCCTCCAGTTCTTTCGGGGCTGGGGGAAATTCTGAGATTACCTCATCGCTGCCGCTTTCAAAGCACCAAGGGAGGTTGTTCATGTCCTCGGACCCTTCTTTTAATATGGTTATCACATGGCAGGTGCGAATTTTCTGCCAGTCCCAATGCGGAGTTGGTTTTATCCTTGTGTTTTCGGGTTCGTGCTTTGCGGCGGCGATACCCTCCAACTGTCAGACAACGCGAATTTGCCAAGCTGATATTGGTCCTCAACCCAATTCTTAAAGGTGAAGCAATCTTCAAGCGGATGCCCTACTACTCGATGGTAAAAGCAATACTTTGGGTTGGAGACTTCGCCTGCTTGCTCAGGGTGTTTAGACTCTGGCAGAGTAAGCATTTGATGTTTTAGAGCAAGATCAAGTATTTTCCCTGTTTTGTTCCGAGGAAATGAGTATGCTCGACCCATTTTCTTCATAAGGGCTAGGTCAATAACGCTCGACTCTCGGATGCGTGGCTTCTTAGCTCTGTCTTGTGGTTGTCGAGCACCTTTTCGGCCCCTCGACTTGTTTTTGCTTTCGCGTCGAACCCTTTTTGTAGCAGGCTGACGTGGGGCGACATCTTCGTTCTTTACTGCCTGTCGAAGGAGACGCTGTGTCTTGGCTTTCTCATAGATTGCCATTTCACGATTGTGATCATCTCGGGCTTTTTGACTCGCATCCTTTATAAGTTTGCCCATCTGGTCTTCAGACGATGGACTGGGCGGTTTTGTGTCAGGAACTTTTGCTGATTCAGGATTAGCGTCCTCCCATTGAGCGTCAGCCTCTTCATCAAAGTCATACATGGCATAACAGCTGTTTACTAGCTCCCGCTTCTTTGGCCGGATGTACCCAAGCCCTTTGGTTTCTACTCTCCCGTTAGGCAGTTTGCATTGGGTCCCGGGAATGTTCCAGACCTTGTCATAGAATTTGGCTTTTCTAATGGTCTGTGTGAGGGACATCCCTTGGCGTTTCAGCAGTTTCTTCAAACCTTCGGTATAATATCTGGGAAGACGGATAGGCTGAAGCCTGTCGAGCGTGGGATCCGCGCCATGCCAAAATTCTTTTTCCACCTTGTTTTCTTCAGAACGGTAGAATAGGATTGCCTTCTCGCCTTTTCGTCCGGGAGGGATATAGAATGTCTGCAATTCCTCTACGCTGTTGGTGTCGAGTGCATCCAGTTCTTTGTAATGTTCAAGCGGCACCATGGTTACCTGCAGACTTCGCTCTTCATCAGCGGAAATCTGTATTGAAGGCCGAGCAGGGAATACAGCATGAACTTCATCCTCTGAATCACTACCGAAGATCAATGAAGGAACGGATGGTCCTGGCCTGATGGATTGGGATGGACCTGAATAGATTATATCCTCCTCCTCCTCGGTGTCACTGCCGAAGACAGGGATGGTTGCGTTAGTTTTGTTCTCCGGTTTGTGACACCTTTCCGTGTCTTCGAAACTCGGTAAGAAGTATTTGGCATCTTCATACTTGCGAACTTCGTTCACGGAAAACGGATTCAACTCTCCTGCCACTGTGTACTCGAGGCCGTCCCTAGAATACTTCATGCACTGATGCTGTGTAGAAGGGATGATATTGTACTCGTGTAGCCATGGTCGGCCGAGCAGAGCATTGTAGCACGTCTTGGCGTCTATAACATGGAATTTGATGTCTGTGACGAGCACCCCGAAGCGTAGCGTCAATATCACAGATCCAAGAGTCTTTGAGGATTGAGAGTCGAAACCGGAGATGGTGATTTTGTCCCGGGCGAGGTGTTGGACACTCATGCAAATCTCCTTTAACACTCGCACATTGAGTAAATTGACAGACGATCCGTTATCGACCAAGATTTTTCCTATCTTTATGTCATGGCAGTATCCTGAGACATAAAGGGGGCGATTGTGTTCACACGTCCCGAGGAGAAGGTCTTCATCACCAAAAGCAACGTCGGCTGTGTGCACCTCTTCCAATTCATCCTTCATCTTTTGTTCGGCTAGGAAGGCTTGGAACTGGTCCGGATCTTGTAGGGCCTTAATCAAAGAATCCCTCGCCTCTTTTGATAGCAATAGGGCATCGAGAATGCTGAGTTGTGAGGGTAGCTTTCTCAGATGCGCCAAGACATTGTAATCTACTTTATTCCTTTTTGGGGGATTCTTGGCGGTTAACTCTTCCGCAACTTGGTCATCCAAAGCGGTGTCTTCAGAGACCTTCTCTTTCCCTTTGTTTTTCTTATTCAAGGGTCCGAGGTTCTTTTCGGGTAATGTTCGATTGCGCAGCTGTATATTCTCGCAGGCCTTCAGTTCTTTTTCTTTTCCCGAAGTGGATTCTTCGAAGAGGGGGCCAAGCTCTAGCTCTTCATCGGAGTCGCTCCCAAATGTAGGCACTTGTGACCCGGTAGTGTTAACCATGTGACAATTGCCGGCAGTTCTTTCAAGTTCTTTAGTCGTATTTCTTTGCTCTCGGCGAATTTTACGTTTTTCCCGTTTAAATCGTTGTCGATTAGCGACGTATCCTTGCCACCATCCATTGAAAGCTTTGCAATCTTGGGTGGAATGCGAGACCTTCTGATGGTATAAGCAATAAGAGGGGTGCATTTCTACCACGCCAGTAACTTTTTCTTCAGAGGGTGGTAGCTTCATGCCCATCGATATGGCCTTAGCAAACTTCTTTTTTATCTTGAATTGGCTTTTGTCAGCGGTGGAGGCATTTTGTTCCAGCGGGATCATTTCAGCTCCTTCCTCAAGTCGCTGACGCTTGGCCCTTTCGAATATAGCCGTCTCGCGTTCTCGATCAGCCTTGCTTTTCAACCGAGCTTCATTAAGAAACGCGCTAATCATTTCAACCGGTAACCCTGGGGTTCCTGATTCGGCATTTGCCCCCAGCGTTTCAGTGCCAGAGGTCTTTTCATCGTTCGTGACCGAATGAGAGATCATATGACAGCTCGCCACATACTCCTCGGATTCGTCTGATGAACTCTCTCCCTCATCTTCTTTTTGGAAGACGTGATTAAAGAAATCTTGGAGCGTAATGGGAGTCCGCGCCTTTTGGTTGTACTCATCCAGCGCATCGATTTGCTTTTGTAAGTCCGTGCGCTTGTCACCAGGCTTCACGGGCTTCTTAGATTTCTTCTTCTTCTTTTTCGAAGATTTTGACGGCTGGCTATGAGTGCTTGAACTGCCACCATCGGTCTTCGGAATCGGTCGTGGCTTCAACATCCCCTCAATAACCTGCGGTTCCAAGGGGTTCTTCCACTTGACCGCTGGACAGGTCTGAAGATCATTTAGCATTCTCCTCGTTTTGGCTGATAATACAACCTCCCAGGGAGTTTCTTCAATAACGGAGCATGTTGCCCCCGGCGTATTCGTCCTCTTAGAGGTGTGGGGCTGCGGAGGATTCACCTTCCATTTGTCAGATAGCGCAAATTTGCCCTGACGGTATTGGTTCTCAAGCCAATTCTTGAAAACGTAGCAATCCTCAATTGGATGGCCTAGCACTCGATGATAAGGGCAATAATTGGGCTCGTTGACGTCACTCGGTTGTGACGGACGTTTTGGATCTGGCAGATTTATGAGCCTGTTGCGCAATGCCAGCTCGAATAGCCTCCTTGTTTTATCACGGGGGAAGGAGTAAGCACGTCCCATCCTGTCCTCAAGGGGTACGTATGGGCGCGTATTGTTTGGACGAGCAGCCGGCTTCGAGTCGTTCGGTTGTTGTTGGGCATTAGCGACGATGATCGCTTTTCCCTTTCCTTTATCGTTTCGGGGGTCCGGCTTCGGGAGAGGGGGTTTATGGCCCATCTGGTCCATCTGCGCTAATTTGTCGATCAAAGCCTGGAAGGAAGTCGGCTTGAAGAACATCATGAACTGTGAGATGGTTGCTTGTGGATCAAGGGTTCCAACAAACATTCCCACCGCCGGGGCTTCTTCTATGCGCTGTTCGCACTTCGACCATAGATTACGCCACCGTATGGCGTACTGAACCCATGTCTCGCCGGGTTTTACCCTGGCATTGATCAGTGCCGTCATCGGGGTACGCTCACTGGCACTTGCAAAGCGTTGGGTGAAGAGTAGCTCCATCTCCGCAAAGGTTTTTATAGAGTCGTTGGGAAGCTCAGAATACCATTCAAACGCCGTATCAGATAAACTTCCAACAAACTGGCGAAGCAAAAGCTTGTCGTCGCCACCGGTATTACCGCAAAGAGCCCTGAATTGGGCCACATGTTGATGGGGATTGCCGGTCCCTTTGTAGACATGAAACTTGGGGATTGTGTAGCCCGGCGGGTACCTGATTTGGTCATACCAGCCTGGATACGGTCGCCCCGTTTTCACGACGTGTCCGGCTGCTTCTGCCGCATGATGAACCCTTATTTGCTGGGCTATGTATTCGTCCAGATCAGTCTTAGAGATTGTATCCTCTTTAGCTGTTGATAGAACGGGCTGAGGGTTTGATGTTTCTCCCTTATCATCCCCAAGGACAATCGGGGGTTCTTCAGTTGGGGGATCTGGTTGTATCATCATCCCTATCATGTCCTGGAAGAGGAGGCCCATACGCTGTATATTGGCTGCTTGTTCAGCAGCCTCTTTGTCTCTCTTTTCCAGTATTCGGCGGAGGAACTCAGCGTCGGTCTCTTCCTCTTGGCGTTCATCTAAGGATGTCTCAGGATTCTCTTTTGGCCCCGTGAGTGCAGCCATTGTAGTCATCATCTCCTGGAGCTTTTGTTGCTGCTCCTGAGACTTGGTCACTGACCGGGTAAGCGGTCGGTGACCCGTAGAAGTACGACTTTCTTCCTTTCCCGCAGCCATATAGACTGTATGAACTGTTATGCCCCCTGACTTGGGGCGTTTAGGTTCACCGCTTTTAAACTTTGTCAGTGTCATGGGAGCTTTTTCTGGCCTCTTCCTTTTATGGACCTTTGAGGTTGAAGGAGCCGTTGAAGCGGGCATTCTAGCATTTGTTGCCCCCTGCTGTTTAATGGGGCGGTTCTTGTCTTTTTCCACCTTTGCCCCTTTCTGGCGACGGAAGTGGTCTGAGTCAATCACGGAGTCTTGAACCCTCCGCCAAACTTTATAAATTTTTGACGACAGCCGTTGAGGGGGCTGTTCATGCTTCGTCTCCGGAGCTTTTTCCATGGGCGGAGGAGACCTTTTCAATGTAGCAACCGGAGAGTTCTTTCTCACCTTCCTCAGCAATTCGAAGCTGTTCCCAGTTGGAACAGCAGCATTGACCTCCACCACTGGAGCAGGTGGGGTTAGCCCTGAGGGGGAGTTGCCCCCTGCTTTCCTTATTCGCTGCCAATGGCGACGTCGCGCACGACGAGCCGTTGGGACTGGCTCGGAAATCGAGATAGTTCCTTGCTGCCCCCTGTTTGGGTGTGGGGTAACTGTCGACGTCAGCCTATCGAAGACTGATGCTTTTTGACCAGCTGGGGGAGGAGTGGGAACCGTCAATCTTGTGAAGACCGACTCTCTGATGGGAGAAGCCGCTTCAACGACTTCCGAGGCAGTAGCCGTTGCCCTCTTTGGGACAGCCACTTTATAGTTCTGACCTAGCCTGGTGAAAACGGAGGCTGTCGGCTTAGTAGCGGGCGACCCGTTGACAGGGGTCGTGGTAGTAGTGAGCCGGTCGAACACCGACTTCTTGTTCGCTTTCGGTACGGATATCGGCATAGAGAAGCTTGTAGGTGGGACCATGGTCCCGAAAAACAGGCCGGTGGTGGCCTGGGTCACCTGGCCTACCGGCAGAGTAAGGACAGAAGCCGCTTGGGGCCCATACGTCACCCCTCCTGGTGAAGTGGAGCGTCTGTTGCAGTGGCATTTCGAGCAGCTGGTGCAATTGGAGGCCATTGAATCTCGAATTCTGCGCCGGACAAAAGACCAAATCTTAGCAACTTGAAATCCGAAGACAACCATTTAACAAACCGCGATTGGTTCGCGAAGACGACACACGAAGTGTGGAGTGGAAAAAGGAAAAGGTCCCACCGGGCGTGCCAGAATCTGTTCCCCTCCGAACGGCGGCCTAGACGTTAGGACGTCTATGCCTGAGGCTCAGGGCAGATGCTATTTGGTTTTATCCGTCTATCTCTCCGAAGATGCCAAGTTGATTTATGGCACCGTGTATCGGAGGTTTAGACGGATGCGGCCGATGTCGCAGACTTCGTCAGATTCCCCCTCAGGGTGAGGGGTTTTTGATTGTGGGGACGCTCTTCCCTGCAGGCGCAAGCCCCTGCAGTTAATTACGCTACCGCATCGCGGTAACAACTTTCTCCTTCTCCAGAATTTCACTTCGTGTCGTGTGTGTTTGTTTTGTTTGTGGTTGCCCGTGGATTGTATACGGGGACTGAGTAATGCCGTCGCCCGTAGGACGTGGATTAGTCCAAATCCGTGTTTGCTTAGATTTGGGTTTGGTGTTTTCAGTTTAAGGATGCATTAGTCGCGTTGCGGCTAAGATCAGCCTAAACGTTCGTCAAGGATACGTTAGTCCTGTTTTGGATTAAGATCGACTTGACGTAGTGATTGATTTAATTATCTGGCCGTCGGGACTCGTCACCTCTCTGACGTCGTTGAGGGATTACAACGACAGGCGTCAAAGGAGTTCAGAGATGTACCCTTGAACCAAAGTTGATTTGGAATTTTATTGTTTATTTAAATATCTAAGGACACATTAGCCGTATTTGGGGCTAAGATCAACTTAGACGGGACCGTTTAGATCCGGCAGAAGAGCGTTCGGACTCTGTTGCGCCAGTTTAAGGACGTGGTGGTCCATATTCCAGTTTAGGGACGTAGTGGTCCGCATTCCAGTTTTGGGGACGTGGTGGTCCATATTCCAGTTTAGGGACGTGGTGGTCTATCGCCAGTTTAGGGACGTGGTGGTCCGAAATTAGTTTAGGGACGTTTCGGTCCGATATTAGTTTAGGGACGTTTCGGTCCGATATTAGTTTAGGGACGTTTCGGTCCGATATTAATGTGTGGTCGTTGGGACCCGTCACCTCTTTGACGTCGTTGAGGAATTACAACGAGAGATGTCAAAGGAGTTCGGAGATGTACCCTCGAACCGGTCGTGAATTGGTTTGGGAGAGCCATTTTGCTCAATCAATTTAATTTAAGGACTTACAGCCAGGATTGGGTTAAGTCCAATTTTTTTATTTATTTTAGGCTCTGCCTGACTAACAGAATCTATCCGAACAGAGCTCTGCTCCTTTATTGTTTTGCAATATGATTTGGGCCAGGCCCTTTTAAATAATGAGTTGCAGAAACTCAAGAATTTTCCAAAACAGGGCTTTGCCCTTTTGCAATTTGATTTGGGCCAGGCCCTTTTAAATAGTGAGTTGCAGGAACTCAAGAATTTTCCAGAACAGGGCTTTGCCCTTTTGCAATTTGATTTGGGCCAGGCCCTTTTAAATAGTGAGTTGCAGAAACTCAAGAATTTTCCAAAACAGGGCTTTGCCCTTTTGCAATTTGATTTGGGCCAGGCCCTTTTAAATAATGAATTGCATTTATATAGAACAGGGCTCTGCCCCTTTATTATTCTGCCATTTGATTTGGGCCAGGCCCTTTTAAATAATGAGTTGCATTTATGCAGAAACTCAAGAATTTTCCAGATTTAAGAACAAAAGTGCATAGCACTTTTGATCTAAATTTGGATCAAAGGAAAGCAAGTTTTTCTTCTTGTTTTCCCTGATTTCACAGAACCAAGGGTTCATATCAAGTGCAAGGCACTATTTATCTTCTTTTTTTTTTGTTATTCCCTTTCTAATCTTCTGTTCTTCAGAAATTTTTACCTCTTTTTTTTGTGTCTTTGATTAATCTTCAAGAGTTCTTTTTTTTTTTTAGAAGTTGATCATCCCTTTGAATGAGGTCTGGGGTCTTATTTATAGTGCTCACAAATTTGTTGAATTTGTTACCAAGATCTTTCCTGAATAATTTTGGGAATTTTCCCACCATTGGATCTTTGATCCAAGGGTCCCTGTTTTACAGAAGAAATCTTCTTGTTTTAACAAGAATCAGAAAAGATTTACTTAAATTTTCATTCTGTTGCTGTGCAACTCACCAGCGCGTGACACGTGTCGCGCAGCCGTGCGCTTGCGCAGTTGCGATTGCGCAACTGTGCAGACACGTGTCGCGCAGCCGTGCGCTTGCGCAGTTGCGATTGCGCAACTGCGCAGACACGTGTCGCGCAGCCATGCGCTTGCGCAGTTAAGTCTTACTTATGTTTTTTAAAGAGCCTTGCTCTGATTAGACGCACTGCCTTGGGCGTTACGCTGCCGAATCAACTTCCGCCATGTGGCAAATTGCGCGCTGCGCACGGGAACCGAAGCGTTGCTTCGAAATTTGAATTTTCAAAATTCAAGTAGAGCCTTGCTCTGATTGGGGGAAACAACCATATATAGTGATTAAGATACTCTCTCTAATTTAATAAACAGTACTTACATTATTCATGGAGATATTGTGCAAGATTTAGCACAGAACAAGATGTTCAAGATGTCAGAATAAAAAATCTGCCAAAATCATAAAATTAATACTGACAGAGACTCAGAACCCAGGCATGGAAATCACCATATTAGGTAACTTGGTTTTCTGATTTGAGAACTATATAAAGGACCGAGGGCTAAATTTAGAGAGCATCATCTTTACCACAAAGCAAATCACCATTAAAGAACAAGAGATCATGACAGGTCCATGATTTGACGTGATAGGGTGACGTGAAAGTCGACGGAGCATCTACTTCCTACGGGGCAGAGATCGAGAGCAACTTCTTCCTCTTGTAATCTAAATTCGTAGGATTTGTACTTATGAAGTTGATTAATAAAGGTAGATTATTTTGTTTAATAATTTATTTTCTGTATTTTTTCTGCATTATGATTTCTTTAACTAACCTTTCTTCTTCTTCTCAAAATATGCATGAGTAATTCCTAACTTGCTAGGGTTCATAGGATTAGGGTAGAACAATGAATAAGAAAATATTTTAACTTCTTTTAAATCTTATGAAGTTTATAAACTTTAGCAAAAGAAGTTAACATCCTAATCGAGCGCGCTACCAATTTATTACTAGTCTCGACCGCGATTTGAGATCAGATTAACAATTGTTTTGTTAAGGGCTAGACATGAATAGAGATCAATGAAAGGACAAGGGTCAATAGTGAGGAAATCCTAGTTTCTTCCAAAAACCCTAATCCTCATTCATCACTATCGATCTAGTTTTAAATCTATCAATAGATAAAATGAGTAATCTTTATTAGTCATCCATGACTACTAAATCCTAACGAACCCTACAAACCTTCTTTCTATATATTCTATATCCTTATTTAAACTAGATCTAGAATCTATTCTTCATTATTCTCTATTCTCCTTCCTCTTTTTTTTAATCAACACGTCTAAAGCAAGATTGAAAGTTCCACGAATCCCTGAGAACGACCCGTACTCATCTCGGCTAGCTACACGCGACACCGTTATTGATTGCGGTTATACTACTACACTTTTTCACGATCAATCAAATGGCGCCGTTGCCGGGGATACGTGCGTAAATTTTTTTCTTGCTGTTCGGGTTGAATTTTTATCCGATCCATAAAACATAAAACAAAACAGCAAATTATGTATTTAAAAATTATTGTGCAAATTTTGCAAGAGAATCTGGAGTCACTTGAACGAGAAATTTGAGATTCAAAGACTTTCAGAGCGGGTTTGAAGGATCATACATCCAAACTCTTCTGGTATCTTCTACATATCTTTCTCTCTCCTCTGAAATCCAATAAAATATTTTTCTGCAGGATTCTTTGCAAATTTCGCCGCTCAAAAAAAAATCTTTTTGCTTGTTTTGTTTTGCGGTTTGTTTTTGCATATTTTTAATACGACATTAAGGGGCAAGACCAAAAATCAAATTAGGTGGGGATTTTATCACCCTTCCTAGGCCCCACAAATCACAAAACGAGCATCCGCATCACCCTACATTAATTAAAAAATATCTAGACCAAGATTCTAAGGACCGTCACGCTCAATTAGGACAGAGAAAGGTCATGGATAATTTATCGCTTATCCGCATTACTTGCGCGGTGTCTAAGGCAAGTGTGTCTAAAGCAAGTGGTTACTTAATTAGGCCCGCTGTTTTCGGTGATTCATATAGCGGATACCTCCCATTTACCTGGCACCTACCTGGCCACAAGAGTGATAAAGAGGTGGTAAAAGATTGATCCTGTGGCTTGTCCTTTGGAAGTCTAGGAGCGGTCTAGTGACTTGACCTAGGTAACCTTAGTTTTAGGGTTGATTGTGCATTTTTTGTGTGATTTGTCTAAGTCCGACACTTTTCAAAACAAACCAATTTTTAAATCACACACACGCTGCCACTTGCGCTAAACCCGCTTAGTGCATGCTCGGCTGGACACGGGATTCTAATGCCCGTCTTGTCCGCGTCTCGGCTATCAACTACGAAGTCGGTGCTTCTTCATCTTCTTTTCCCTCACCACCCACCACATCGACCGAGATGGACGGTTCTCCATCAAATTTTAATAACACCACACTGCCACGACCCGTAGGTGTGCAGAATCTACATCGCATCTCTCTCCAAGAGATATGCTATCCTATACGTGGTCCCCTCCCTACCTGTCTATTTATTCCACCAGCCAATGGGGACAATTTTGAAATCAAACCCCACTTTATCAACTTGTTACCCAAATTTCATGGGCTCGAGTCTGAAGACGCATACGTTTTTATCACTAAATTCGAAAAAGTATGCGCTATGATGGGCACTTCACAACTTTCAGTAGATGCTATGCGTTTGCGTCTTCTCCCTTTCACTTTGTGTGATTTAGCCAAAAAATGGCTTTATAACACTGCCACACACTCTATTACCGATTGGGACGAATTCGTTATAGCATTCCTTAAGAAATTTTATCCCAATCATAAGATCGCCCGTGTTCGGAGCGAGATCAACCTGTTTACCCAGCATCCCAATAAACCATTTTGGAAATGCTTTGAACAGTTCAAGAATTTGTTTGTCCAATGTCCTCATCACGGAATAAATAGATGGGATCTATGCCGAATTATATATGAAGGCATTAATCCAGCGACAAAGCAGATGCTTGAAACCATGTGTCAATGCAATTTCATGTCCAAAGACGATGGTGAAGCCTGGAAATATCTGTAAGATCTCACTGAAAACACTTTGCAGTGGAAAAGCGTTAGACCACCTTCATTTAGGGGAGGTACCCATCAGCTCGATGTTTCCATCACAGTAAAAACCGAAATAGCGGCGATGCAAAAGAAACTCGAAATTATGGAGAACAAATTTTCATTAGCCTCCCTAAACCAGGTAACGCTCTCCAAGACTGTATGTGGCTGCTGTTTCGATCCATCTCATTTGACGAAAGAATGTCCTTTAAATTCTTCGTTTCAAAGTCACGAGCAAACTAATGCTGCTTTTTAGTAACGGCCTAAAAACGATCCTTATTCTTCCTCATACAATCAAAGATGGAGGAATCATCCTAATTTTGCTTGGAGCCAAAACCAAACTCAAAATCAAAACTAGTTCCAAAGTAATTATCAAAGACCTCCTTCACAGCAACAGCAACCACCACCACAAAGTCAGCACCCCTTTCAATCGGAACCTTTTCAGAATCCGGCCAATAATTCTTTCCAAACGGCCGGTACTGAAAACTCATCTGCACTAGAACGAAGCGTGGATATGTTTATTAAACATTCCATGCAGTCGACGGATGAAATAAATTCTTATATCCGATCATTAACACAGACCACCAACTCCCACGGTGAAAGTATTAAATCGATAGAAGCACAACTTGCACAAATAAATGTCGCGATGAGTGCGAGAGAAAAAGAAAAACTTCCATCTCAACCCTTACCGAATCCTGACCACTCACAAAATCATAATGTGAGTGCCATTACCACGTTGAGATCAGGAAGAGTGTTGAACAATCAGGTTGGTGAACAGGTTGATGAGGAGGAATCAATCAATAATACTCCGGCTTCTACTTCTCACCCTAATTCGTCTAGTCTTCCATCCTCTTCTGAGCCTATTCTTCATTTTCCCCTAGGCTCGAACCCTCCACCCACACCCTTGAGTCAACCTAATACGATTCCAACTCCAATTCTCGGATCCATTCCACTACCACAAACTTCTCCACCAATGTTGGACCCAACACTTATTGATAAAGCTCCTTTTCCAAACAGATTGAGGGCCAACAAACCTAATGCACAAATGGAGAAAATTATGGAAATGTTTAAGCAAGTTAACATAAATATTTCTATCCTAAATACTATTCAACAAGTTCCGTCTTATGCGAGAATTCTTAAGGACTTGTGCACTAGGAAGAGAAAAACTCAAGTGCCAAAAAAAGGTGTTCCTAATGAGTAATGTAAGCACAGCTTTTACACAACAATTACCTAAGAAACGTATGGACCCCGGCTGTCCTACAATATCTATTTCGATTGGGAGTAAAAATATCAATCGTGCTCTACTCGACTTAGGCGCTAGCGTTAACTTGCTACCGTATTCCGTCTATGAGCAGTTAGGTATTGGAGAGTTAAAACCTGCTTATTGCACTCTCCAAATGGCTGATCGATCTATCACCCAACCAAGAGGTGAGCTAGAGGACGTGTTGATCAAAGTTGGGGAATTTATATTCCCTGTGGACTTTATAGTTTTGGATACACAGCCTGTGGCAAACTCACGAAATCAAATCCCGGTGATACTAGGTCGACCTTTCCTAGCAACTTCAAATGCCGTAATTAATTGTCGTAACCGTTCTATGAACATATCCTTCAGGAAAATGACAATTGAACTTAATATTTACAAGATAGGAAGTCAGCCATCCGAACCTTCTACTCATCTAATTGATATCTGTTCCATCAACGAGATAGCTCCCGACAGCTGCGAGATTGAGGAACGTTGCTATAATGATCTCGACGACACTAGTGCGTCATTGTTCGATCTTGCAAATTATTATAGTGAGGACACCTTTGATGAGCCCACCCCCGAGTTCGAATCCTTTGACTCATAGCATAAGTCAGCAGCACCTTCTGAGTCAATATCCTACGCAAGTTATGAACCTCTTGGAGAGTCCGAGTATCATTCCCTTACCCCACCTTCTATCGTCTCTCCGCCGGCATTAGATCTCAAACCGCTACCTTCTTATCTTAAATATGCATATTTAGATGAGAATGAGTCTTTGCCCGTGATCATATCCGCTTCTTTAGCGTTAGAGCAAGAGAACGCTCTTTTAACGGTATTGAGATCAAATCGGCAAACATTTGATTGGACAATGGCGGACATTAAAAGGATTAGTCCCTTAATTGTTGAACATCATATAAATTTGATGGATGAAGCCAAACCAACTAGAGACCCACAAAGACGGTTAAATCCTGTTATGAAGGAGGCGGTATAGAAAGATATCGTCAAGTGTCTTGATAGTAGTATATTTACCCAATATCAGATAGCCAATGGGTAAGTCCTATTCATGTAGTCCCTAAAAAGTCCGGCATCACGGTCATAACCAATGAGGCTAATGAGTTAATCCAAACACGCACCCAAATTGGGTGGCAAGTATGTATCGATTACAGAAAACTCAATGCCGCAACAAGGAAAGATGACTTCCTTCTACCTTTCATTGACCAGATGTTGGAACGATTAGCTGGACACGAATACTATTGTTTCTTGGATGGATACTCCGGCAACAACCAGGTCCCCATCGCCGAAAAGGATCAAGATAAAACAACATTTACTTGTCCTTTCGGTACTTTTGCTTATAGACGCATGCCCTTTGGGTTATGCAACGCTCCCGCTACATTTCAGCGGTGTATGATAGGGATATTCTCAAACATGGTCGAGAATTTCCTGGAGATATTTATGGACGATTTCTCTATATTTGGGGACTCCTTTGAGGAATGTCTTTGTCATATTGACGCTGATCTTACCAGCTGTAAGGATAAGAACTTAACTTTGAATTGGGAATAATGTCATTTCATGGTCCAAAAAGGTATAGTGCTTGGACATATCATTTCACGAAAAGGCATTGAGGTAGACAGAGCTAAAATCGATGTCATCTATAACCTTGCTCCTCTCAAATGCATCAAAGATATACGATCCTTTCTTGGTCATGCAGGATTTTATAGGAGATTCATTAAGGACTTTAGCAAAATTGCTAGACCCTTAACCCTTCTTTTTGCCAAGTATACAACCTTTCACTTTGATTCGGATTGCGAGGCTACTTTTGAATCGCTTAAACGTTCCCTCACTACAGCCCCGATTCTATCATCTCCGGATTGGAACCACCCGTTCGAGCTTATGTGTGATGCATCAGATTTTGCTATTGGTGCAGTCTTAGGACAGCACATTGATAAGATGCAGCATGTAATTTATTATGCAAGTAGGACCTTGAATGATGCCCAACTCAATTATACAACTACCGAGAAAGAACTCTTGGCAGTTGTATTTGCATTAGAAAAATTCAGGCTCTACTTGATTGGCTCGCCAATAATTGTTTACACCGATCACTCTACCCTAAAACATCTTTTATCTAAGAAGGATGCTAAAGCCCGGCTAATATGTTAGATCCTGTTGCTACAAGAATTTAATCTCGTCATAAGAGACAAAAGTGGATGTGAAAACGTAGTAGCCGGCCATCTTTCACGCATCTCTTCTTCACCAACAGTGACCTTACCAATAAACGATTCCTTTCCCGACGAACAGCTCTTGACTGTATCCTGCGACCCTTGGTTCGTGGATATTGTGAATTATCTAGTGACGGGACTTATTCCTAGCGATTGGTCAAAACAAGACAATCATCGATTTCTATCCCAAGTAAAACACTTTTACTGGGATAAACCTTATTTTTTTAAGTATTGTTCCGACTAAATCATTCGCAGATGTGTCCCTAATGATAAATTCAAGAGTGTGTTGTCTTTCTGTCATGACCAAGCATGTGGCAGTCACTTTGGTCCACGTAAAACGGTGGAGAAAGTTTTGCGGTGTGGCTTTTATTGGCCAATATTGTTTAAAGATGCATATGATTATTGCAAAACTTATTCACAGTATCAACAAACGGGTCGGATTACACGTAGAAATGAGATGCCGCTCCAACCTATCTTGGTTGTGGAGATATTTGATATTTGGGGTATTGATTTTATGGGCCCATTTCCCAACTCTTTTGGGAATTTATACATTCTGTTAGTGGTTGATTACGTCTCGAAATGGGTGGAAGTGATACCGTGTCGCACTAATGACAGCAAGGTTATTATTAAGTTCCTTAAAGAAAATATCTTTTCGCGATTCGGACACCCTCGCGCTATAATTAGCGACAACGGGACGCATTTCTGTAATCGGTCTTTCAAGGCTTTGATGAGAAAATATTCGATCGAGCACAAACTTTTGACGCCCTATCATCCCCAAACGAGCGGGCAAGCTGAAATCTCAAATCGACAGATCAAACAAATTTTGGAGAAAACGGTTTCTAAGAACCGTAAAGATTAGTCAACCAAATTGAAAGATACTCTTTGGGCATTTCGTACCGCTTATAAGACTGATCTTGGTATGTCTCCATATCGCCTAGTGTTTGGGAAGTCATGCTACCTTCCTGTCGAGATCGAACATAAAGAAATGTGGGCTATTAAAGAGCTTAAATTTGATTTTGATCAAGCTTGCAGCTATCGGAAGCTGCAATTAAATGAGCTAATCGAACTACGCGATGAAGCGTACGATAATACAGTTATAGTAAAGAGTCAGACTAAAATGTTTCACGATAAAAATCATTTTAGAAAAACTTTCACCCCGGGACAATAAGTCCTTCTTTACGATTCCCGTCTCCATCTTCATCCGGGTAAGCTAAGATCTCATTGGAAAGAACTTTTTGTGGTGCGATATGTATACCCGCAAGGAGAAGTAGAAGTTGAAAATATTTAAAATGGTTCTATTTTTAAAGTAAATGGGTATAGATTAAAACCGTATTTTTTTCCGCTGACCCCGCGGAAGAGCTCCTGTTTCTACAGGAGCCACTTTATCATAACTAAATCTCCTCCGTCTTACCTCCATATTTTGGTAATATTGTCAAATCTTAAAATGGAAGTGAGTGGAAAAGGAATTAACTGAATATCTGTGCGTGCCACAGTACAAGTTTGGGGATGGTTTCATTTAACTATTATTTTACCTCTATTATTTTCTCTCCTAAGGTTTACAGGTCTATACGCTCAAAGAACAACATCAGTGAGGACATTGCTGAAAATAGGTTTGGGGGGAGGTTTGTATTTACTGAACTATTTTTTGGCACTAGGCACTAAAAAAATACAAAAATATTTTTTTTTTGATAATAAAAGTTTGAAAGTGAAAATTTACATATGAAAAATAGGAATAGTTTGAGAAAAGCAAGAAAGTTAGATATTTTCTTAAACGAAACTAGTAATAAGTAGTTATGAGCCGTTGTCCTGAGGGTTAGTAAGATAAAGGAAATTGCTATTCTGAGGATAAAAATAAGTCTGAAAAATAGTCTTTATTCTTGAGTCCAAACATTTGAACGTTGATACCCTACTATTCGCGCTTACACACATCTTAAAACTTGGGATAGTAAAAGATTCTCTTGTCTAAAAACCTTAGTATGAAGAAAAATAAATATAAATGAAGCATAAAATATAAAATGGTGAAGGAAAAAATGAACACTGGTTTTGTAATTACCAAGGCAGCATAAAAAAAATATAGCGAAGGTGCTTTATCACTAAGTGCTTTAGACCAACTGGTTTGGGAGCCACTGCTAAGCCTTTGGTGTTACAAGACGAGAAATTATGCCTTAATAATGTGAGCACATTTTGTAATCGATCGGTTAGTACCTCAAGAAGTATTAACGGTCGCATGAAGAATGTGTAAGCGAGAGCATTTAAAATATTCACCAACTAAAAAAGGTACCGAGGTAGATGGAAAAGAGTATGATAGCTTGAATTGAATTCTTTAAGTGTAGGGATGTCTTTTGCACATACGTAGGGGTATATGATCGATGTTTGGAAGAAAGGTAGGGAAGAAGACTAAAGGCGATATTTTATTGAGAGATGATATGATTTCTAATATCTTTTCATGACCATTAAGATAGGGCTCATGGCAGCTGAAAAGTTAGTGTAGTTGAAAACTCTTATTTTCAAGTTCTTTCTTTTATAGTTCTTATTTTTATATATAACTTTCACCATCTTTTTTTATTATAGGATTTTGTGGGTGTAACCCGCTGAAAACCCTCTGGAGACAACACTCCTCCTACTAGGGACACCTAGAAGTTTAACGGCATATTACACATGCTCGGTGCAATCGTGTTGCCTATGAAAGTATGCTAATTAGTTTTTCTTTTTCTTTTTTCTTTTTCTCCCTCTCTTGCACAACTAGTTTGCTCGGGACGATCAAAGTTATGTTTGGGGGTATTTGTTCAGTCGAAAATATTGCACTTTTGATATAATATTTTTCTTACTTTTCTTAAATATTTAAAGGTGTTTATTATAAATATAGAACATATTTGGATTTATCTGCAAAATACTATTTACCATATGTTTATATGTTATAATTAACATTATGAAGGAAAATATATGCATATTATATTTATATAATATTTTGATAATTAAAATATGCATATCATATCAAATATTCTAATCAAGATTCTTAAAATATATAATATCATACAAATGGTTAGAATAATATTTCAAAATATATGCATAATATTTTAGTAATTAAAAAATGCATAGCATGTTAAATATTCTTAATCAAGTTTCTTAAAGATTTCTTACCATATATAGTGATTAAAATACTCCCTCTAATTTAATAAATAGTACTAACATTATTCATGGAGATATTGTGCAATATTTAGCTCAAATCTAGATGTTCAAGATGTCAGAATCAAAAATCTACCAAAATCATAAAATCAATACTGACAGAGACTCAGAATCCAGGCATGGAAATCACCATATTAGGAAATCACCATATTAGGTAACTTGGTTTTCTGATTTGAGAGCTATATAAAGGACCGAGGGCTAAATTTAGAGAGCATCACCTTTACCACAAAGCAAATCACCATCAAAGAACAAGAGATCCACGACAGGTCCACGATTCGACGTGATAGGACGACGTGAAAGTCGACGAAGCATCTACTTCTTACGGGGCAGAGATCGAGAGCAACTTCTTCCTCTTGTAATCTAAATTCGTAGGATTTGTACTTGTGAAGTTGATTAATAAAGGTAGTTCATTTTGTTTAATTATTTATTTTCTGTATTTTTTCTGCATTATGATTTCTTTAACTATCCTTTCTTTTTCTTCTCAAAATATGCGTGAGTAATTCCTAGCTTGCTAGGGTTCGTAGGATTAGGGTAGAACAATAGATGAGAAAATATTTTAATTTCTTTTAAGTCTTATGAAGTTTATAAACTTTAGCAAAAGAATCGTTAACATCCTAATCGGGCACGCTACCAATTTATTGCTAGTCTCGACCGCGATTTGAAATCAAATTAACAATTGTTTTGTTAAGGGCTAGACATGAATAGAGATCAATGAAAGGACAAGGGTCAATAGTGAGGAAATCCTAGTTTCTTCCAAGAAGCTTAATCCTCATTCATCACTATCGATCTAGTTCTAAATCTATCAACAGATAAAAGGAGTAATCTTTGTTAGTCATCCATGACTACTAAATTCTAATGAACCCTACAAGCCTTCCTTCTTTATATTCTATATCCTTATTTAAACTAGATCTAGAATCTATTCTTCATTATTCTCTATTCTCCTTCCTCTTTTTTTTAATCAACACGTCTAAAGCAAGATTAAAAGTTCCACGAATCCCTGAGGACGACCCGTACTCATCTCGGCTAACTACACGCGACACCGTTATTGATTGCGGTTATACTACTATATTTTTTCACGATCAATCATCATCCTTCTTCTTGACTAGAAGAACTGGACTCCCCAAGGTGAACCGCTGCTACGAATCCAACCCTTCTCCAGTAATTCGGCGACTTGTTTCTTTACCTCTTCCAGTTCCACTGGCGCCATTGGATAATAGGCCTTTGAAATCAGCGCTGCTCCAGGAATAAGATCATTCGCGAACTCCACATCTCGTTTTGGCGTAAACCCGAGATGTCCACGAACACATCCATAAATTCCCGAACTACTGGTGGCGCTTCTTCCTTATTTACTTCTATCGACGAAAGAACGGAATTAGTCGGACTAGCCCTAAATTCAACTGGCCCGACAGATCTTCTACCTCCCAAAAATATGAACTCGGGATGTCCGAGGATCTGGAAAATCACTTTCTTTGCCCTATAATCAATGTGAACGTGGAAAATGCCAAGGAAATCCATTCATAAGACAACATCATAGCTGCCAGTATCAATCACCAAGAAATCCGCGAATAACTCCCGTCCGCAAATAACAATCGAGCAACCCTTGCACTCACTGCTAGATACAATTCTCCTATTCCCAGTGTGTATGTCCCAGCAACTAGACAGGGTCGTGTGTGGAATAGAGTGTGCACTAATAAACTTAGACGACATGAAGCAATGGGATGCACCTGAATTGAATAATACCAATACGGGAAAATTATAAACAAGTAGGATACCTGAAACAATATCATCTGACGCCTTGGCCTCCTCGGCCGTCAAGGTGAAGGCATGTGCTTAATTAAGCCTCTGAGTGATCAGCATCTGCCCATGAATCTGCTTCTGTGGTGGTTTCTGAATATCGTATCTCGACCGTAGTTTTGAAGGGCAAGCACCGATGGTATGGTCAGCTGATTCACAAACTAAACAAAGTCTGAGCCTCCTTCGACAGTCCTTCTGTATGCGTCCGGGTAGATGGCAAAAGTCATAAATCACACTTCTTTTCTGATCGGATACAACAAGCTTCTTCATGGGTACAGTGCCTCGCTTGTTTACCGGAATGCTTCTGTGTACAAGAGCTCTGTTTGGCGTAAACGCCGGCTTCCGCACTACAGCCTCTTACTACAGATTACCCTTTACTTTAACCGATAAACTCTGCTACTCCCTAGCCACCTGAGAACTTGAGAGAAGTTGTTCAATCCCAGATATATGATGTGTCTCTGAATCTCCACATCCAAATTACGCATAAACCGCTTTGCCATATCTGCCTTATTGGCAACCAAGGGCTGTTTCCTGATTTAAAATCAGAAAAGCTTATGAAAAAAGCTTCAGAAAAGAGTCACGTGCTTACACGTGACCAGCAGCATCAGCAAGGCAAATTCGGCTTCCCGATTACATCAAAGATAAGGGCTTCAGAAAGGGTCACGTGCTCCCACGTGACCTGGGTCACGTGTTGGCACGTGACAATCAAAAGCGGCTTCAAAACCCAACAGCTCCCTGAATAAATCAAGAAAAAGGCTTCAGAAAAGGTCACGTGCTCCCATGTGACCAGGGTCACGTGTTGGCACGTGACACTCAAAACATCAGACTCATTCTCCGGTTAAATCAAGAAGAAGGCTCCATGCCAGGGTCACGTGCTCACACGTGATCAGTTGTCACGTGGTGGCACGTGATAGTTAAGCAGCAACCAGAAGACAGAGCGTAAAAAGAAGGAAGAAGGCTCGTTCCAAGGGGGTCACGTGCCCACACGTGACCAAGGGTCACGTGGCCGCACGTGACCAGCTTTCAAAGCCCATTTGTTAAACAGAATTAAATTCTGAGAAAAGACCTCTCAAGTCTTTCCAAAAGCAACCGATTGAATTAAAGATTTAGAGTGATTAAATATCATCTATCTATGGGAAAATCTCGAATTTGGGAAGATTTCCCTTTTAAATCTAACAGAAATCACAAAGGAGAATCGCTGGATTTGAAATCCAATGGTGAATAAAATTCACCTAATAATCCAACGGTCCAAAACGAACGATGGATGCAAATCAAATCTCTCAATGAAGATTCGTCAAAAAACTAATTGACTCGGCTGCTTCTCCTATAAATAGGAGCCAAGAGACACAAAAAAGAGAGATACACGCAGAGGGAAGAAAAGGAAGAGAGCCTTGATACTTTGAGGAATCTGGATCTTCTGCAAAAGAAAACCCTAGGTAAGAAAGGGAAGGCTTTTTGAAAGAGAGAGATTCTTCTGCAAAAGAAAACCCTAGGTAAGAAAGGGAAGGCTTTTTGAAAGAGAGAGAATTTAATCCTCAACAGAAGAACATATTTCTTCTCTCTTAGACGGAGGATCTGTAAAGCGCACATCTCCCCTTGAAGTTGAGAATTTAATTCTCAATGGGTTGAGATCCTGCCATGCAGATCCAAAGCATAGAGAGGGAATGGAAGCACGAGAATTTAATTCTCACAGAACTATAGGAATTTAATTCCTTTAAAATAAAATTAGGGCTTGACCCTGTGTAATGGGAATTTAATTCCTTCAGAACAAAAAGAAACAGGGTTTAACCCTAATTAAGAACTTAGTTCTGTTGAAACAACGGGAGTTTAATTCCCTTAATCATAATTCTTTAAAAGCTTTTATTAGGGTTTAACCCTATTCAGTTCTTCACATATATGAGGAATTTAATTCCTATATAAGATTCAGAGTTCAACTCTTCAAAAGGAACTAGGAATTTAATTCCTCTGAAATTATTGTCAGGGTTCAACCCTACGAGGAATTCAATTCCTGAAAGGGATTAACAGATCTTCTAAACAACTACAGAAAAGAAGGGTCACGTGTCACCACATGACCCCCCCCCCAAAAGATCTACAGAAAGCCCTTTGAGGCAGTGCCTCACGTGACCCACGTGACCCTTAACAGATGCTTTAACATACCTCGATTAGACACCCGTCACGTGATGACACGTGATGCTCCAAAAATGCGATCTCCTCAGAAGAACAAATGAAGGGAGGGCGCTCTCACGTGTTGCCACGTGACCCCTCTTGCCTCAGCGTCTAATGCTAAATTGGAACTCCCGAATCCAGTGTTAAAACATTGTTGGGCCTTAGTGTTCAACACTAATCAAAGAACTTTATTTGCAGTGTTCAACACTGATTACCTTAGTGTTTAACACTAATTTGAGATCTCCGTTGCCAGTGTTTAACACTGATCTGTTTTAGTGTTTAATGCTAATTTGAAAGCCTTGTTGCTGGTGTTTAACACCAATTATCTTTTAGTGTTAAACACTAACTTGTCAATTTCATTCCCAGTGTTCAACACTGATTGGTCTGTAGTGTTTAACACTAGGCTTTGGCCCAATTGGCTAAATGGCCAGAGACAAAGTCTCTCCTTCAATGGACCAACAGGAAGCCAATATTCCAGACATGATTGGACTTAGCCCAAGCTGGCCATAAGTCCTCAATTCGTAATTAACTGGGCTAATGGGCTCATAACATAATTAATTGTTCTTGATCCCAAATTGGGCCAAGGACTATTTAATCCACTCCGGTTCCAGGGTACATCTCTTCATTCCTTTGATACTTGGCGTTGTAATCCCTCAACGTCTTCAAAGAGGTGAAGGGTCCCGATGACCACACATTGATATGGACTGTGGGGTCCTTAAACCCATGGACTACGACGTCCTTAACCTCGACCGAGATGTCTTAAAACTAACAATGGACTGTGGGGTCCTTAAACCCATGGACTACGACGTCCTTAACCTCGACCGAGATGTCTTAAAACTAACAACGGACTGTGGGGTCCTTAAACCCATGGACTACGACGTCTTTAACCTTGACCGAGATGTCTTAAAACTAACAACGGACTGTGGGGTCCTTAAACCCATGGACTACGACGTCCTTAACCTTGACCGAGATGTCTTAAAACTAACAATGGACCGCAATGTCCTTAAACTACCTACGGACCGCAATGTCCTTAAACTAGCAATGGACCACTATGTCCTTAAACTGGAACAATAGAGCCCAAACGCTCTTTTGTCGGATCTAAACGATCCAGTTTAAGTTGATCTTAGCCTCAAATATGGCTAACGTATCCTTAAACCTTCAAACAGACTGGACTATGAATCCCCCAAATCAACTTCGGTTCAAGGGTACATCTCTGAACTCCTCTGATATTTGTCGTTGTAATCCTTCAACGTCGTTAGAGAGGTGACGAGTCCCGACGGCCATACATTCAATAGGACCACTATGTCCCTAAACTGGAGTAATAGAGCCCCAAATGCTCTTTTGTCGGATCTGAACGATCCCGTTAAGTTGATCTTAGTCTCAAGTTAGACTAACGTGTCCTTAACAAACGTTTGAGTTGATCCTAGCCTCAAATATGGCTAACGTATCCTCAAACCAAACCCCCAAACCCAAATCTAAGATAAATACGGATTTGGACTAGTCCACGTCCTACGGGCGACGGCATAACTCAGTCTCCGTATACAATCCACGGGCAACCACAAATAAAACAAAAACACACGACACGAAGTGAAATTCTGGAGAAGGAGAAAGTTGTTGCCGCGAAGCGGTAGCGTAATTAACTGCAGGGGCTTGCGCCTGCAGGGAAGAGCGTCCCCACAATCAAAAACCCCTCGTGCGAGGGGGAATCTGACGAAGTCTGCTACATCGGACGCATCCGTTTAAACCTCCGATACACGGTGCCATAAATCAACTTGGCATCTTCGGAGAGGTGGACGGATAGCACCAATTAGTATCTGCCCCGAACCTCAGGCATGGACGTCCCCACGTCCCGGCCGCCGTTCGGAGGGGAACAAGGGCCCCGCAAATTGACTGAGCCGGGTCCACTCAGTCGCATGTGTATCAACGGATCCGTTATTCTGCTTCAAGCTAATAAACTTCTCTTCCATTTCCTCCAGAGCAGATCGCGGAAAGAACTTAGCTACGCGAAAAAGTTACGCAACTGATCGGTTTGGTCAGACGGGTCTTTTCTCATCTGGAATCTGCACAACAACGAGCAGGTTCTCTGTATCAACTAGCCACTACTCCGCTGGCAATGGCTCCTCCAGTCCTATAAATATGGATGGACCGAGCTTTCTAAAGTCCGTCTCACGCTGTGTTGACCTGGGTGCTACTGCAACTACGGACTGTTGGACCGTCCGCAGACCCTCCTGGAAAGCCTCGCCCTGCCGCTGATTAAGTTCAGTTTGTCGCTTCTGGTTTTAAAGCATACCACGTATAACTCAAAGCAATACGGTGTTATCAACATGCCTCTTGTATGACCGCAAATCTCTATCTTCCATGATTCTGAAGCCAAGACACTGAAGAGTATTAGTAACGGTAAACAGGATTCAATAAACAGGATAGCTATAGATTCAAGGCTGGCAACATAGCAATGTGGCAAGACATGTTCCTAATTCCGGTTTTTCTGGTTAGTGTATTGGGTTCAATACCTAACTACTATCACGCTCCGCTTCCCCATATACGGGCAGAGGACGCGACGAGGCCGCTACGTATTTACTATGAAGTAAATACGCTAAGCGTATCTAAGCAATATAAAAGTAAAGCACAAGAAACAAGATATAACAACAACTTTATTTATTCATATTCTTTATGTACAATGCATGGAAAGTAAATACAACTGAAATAAAGCAATGCCTAAACAATGGCATAACAGAAATGAAAAGTACTGAATGGAAAATGTACAATGACTAGAGCTCGGGGTCTTCACTGAACTGGTCCAAGTCTTCAGCAGTGGGCTCGATCTCTGAAGTGTCCAAATCACCTGACGACATTCAAAGAAGAAAGAAAGAGAATTTCATCAGCGAACAGATCGCTCGGTAAGTCCCAAAGATAAGGGAGAAATAGAATAGACAGAATAAGAAGGTATCTTTTAAAGTTGTATTATATTGTTGTAATGTTGTGTTAACGTTGTTGTTTGTAGCTTGGTACAGAAGGATGTCGGTGTATACGAGAGGGGTCTCAATATGCTAGAGACCAAGGCAAATGGAATGTACAAGGAACCGTTAAGCCACGGTACAACAGCAACGGAATATAGGTTAGGTGTCTTAATCTTACTGTCTCGTGCCACTTTTAACACCTTCCGTACCAGTCTACCCCTTAAACCCCATAGTGTTTTGATTGTATTGTTTGTATTAGATGACTGGCCGTAACCATGATATCAGTAAACCGATATAACTGTATAATCATGTAAATGGAATAACTGGAGAATCATGTAAATGGATGTATATCCATGGTTTGATTCGGTCAATGTAGATTGAATGTATTGAATAGATTGAATATAGGGATTCATGTTGAATCAGAATATTGTAGATTGTAGATTGTACTTGAATCATATTCAATTCAGATTTTAATGAGACTCAAACTGAGTCAGACAATTAGAAAAGTAAATTGAAGTCCTGATTGTTTTGATATTATCGGTAACCGCTGCACATGGGCGGCAGGATTTATGTCTTTTTCAAAGACGATTACCGTATTGATAACACCATTGTTAAGTTGTCTACCTTAGATAGGCAAGCACCCACTTCTCCGGCTCCCTGAGGCTTAAGAGATTGGTCTCGCTTAAACCTATATTTACTAGGGTCCTTAGGGTAAATTATAGAACTTGAGGGGGTTTTATGTAAAAATACTCTTGTATAGTTTTCAAAATACGCCCCAAGTATTTATTAATCGTCTTTAGAGTTGTAATGAATGTAGATTTTATATTGTGATATTTCTAGTGAAAATATCCTATTTTCATAATAATTGGTATTTATTTGTAATATTGGTTTTGTATGAAATTTATGGTATTTTAAGGTAAATTGATTCTTGTGATTTTTAGAAAATGGTGGAATATTTATATCATAACAAAATAGGTATTTTAATGATAAATATACATATATTTATACAAAAATAATCTTAATATATATTTTATATTCTAAAAATCTCATTTTCTTAAGATGCCGTATTTTAAATCTTTCGAGACCGAATGCTCCTTATGGAGGTCTGAATCTCGCACTATTAAGCTCGAGGATGTGCAATAATCCGCACCATCCCGAACAGATTCCCCAAAATGGGTTGTAGCGGCGCTTTGCAAAAATTTGTATAAATACTAAATCCTTTAGAAAACAGTTTTATTAAGTAAATGGTATTTATATGAAAATGTGTCATTTTCCCGTATTCTATATTCCCAAGGGTATTGTGCTATGTTGCATATGAGTGTGTAAGGAGGTAGGTCATTATCTCATGATCTACTTAAAGGCATAGCAAGTTTTGTGATGTTATATATAGAATTGAAACTATGTGGTATTTAAATGAAAATACGGTAAAATGAAATAGCAATTACTTTTGATTTGAAACTTGATCAATATGGTTGATTAATGTTTAATAGTCGACATGAATTGGTTTAAGCATGATTGTATTAAAGAAAAGTGGGGTTTTATAAAGAATCCGAATCGGAAATCGGATGTATTCCGATTCCGTCGGGTTTTATAATTCCGTATTTCTAGAATAGAATAGAGAAGTTAGAAATGGGACTTATGGGTTTGGGACAACCAGGAGAGGGATAAGGATTGGGAGGAGTCGCCGGTGCGTCGTTTCGTCGCCGAGAGCTCCTAGAGTCGTCGTCGGAATTTCCGCCGGAGCTTCGCCTTTCGCTCACTTCGATTGCACACAAGGTTTCTAGTGAATTCTTGAGAGTTGGCTTAGAGTTTTGGGATGAGAGGGTAGTGTATAGGGTTGGTATTTATAGGGTTAGGCTAGGATTAGGATAGGTGAAGAGTTTTAAATTAAAAAATGTAAAAATATATGAAAATTCATTAAAAATAGAGTAAAAGAGGTATTCAAAGCTCTCTGGAAACGATCTGAACATTTAAAGTATGCAGGGGGTATAGAAGCTCAAAAGGCACATTTTTTATGTTGACGACTCGGCTGACCGGCCGAGTCCAGCAGGCGGCGCCGGCCCGAGTTGGCCGGTCCGACGGCCGACTCAGGCCGAGTCGAGGGCTTGGGAGGTGGGGGGTCGCCTGATGTAGTCTCTGGGATATTTAGTTTTTCAAAATAATGTGGGGCATGGGATTTGAACTCTGGTGGCTTGGTTCAGCAGTGCAAGGTATTACCAATGAGCTACAAGCTCCTTCTTCTAATTATGGAGCTATTTAATTATTTAAAGTAGTCACAGAAAATGTAAATACCCTAAATATACATTAATTTTAAAGCAAATTTTTGTACACTAAAAATGGAGTTGTTACATTCTTTAATCTTGAAATTAAAAAGCAAAATAATTACTTATATCTTGTGCTCAGGCTAAAATATCCTTTTATGAATTTTGAAAAAATTTGTGTAGGAAAATTAGGGTTGTTACAACTACAAAAGAACTAAACCCGACTAACCCTAAATCCTATGGCTCTGATTCCAAACAAACCCTGTCATGCCCTGCTTCCCAAAATACATAAACACGGCACGTGACAGAGCCAACCATGCTACCTGTGGCTAGAAATCATCCATCCGCAATCACATTACGGTTGTCTATCAAATATCAAGAACGGTAAAATAAACAAAATCTAGCTAACACATATCCATCTGACACAATAAATAAAATCAAGAAATAGATGTAGCGGAAACGAATCAAGATCCACTAAACAATAGTATCTGAATCACGTCCCAATATGGGCTCACATCAATAGAAATAAAACCGCTAAAATAAATAAACTAAGATTCTTTAAACTAAATAGCCAGCTCCTCATTGCTTGGCTTGATTGCTAAAGTACTCTTGATCTGCCTGTGATAAAGGTAGAGGAACTGGGTCATACAAAACCCAGACGTCAGTGTATCATAATATTGAAATAATAGTAATAACCAGGATAGGATGCTATGATAAAACATAAGTATAAATAATAAACACGGGTATAAAATAGTGAGGTACATGTATGTGATGTGTATTCTAAAATATGTGCTTCTAGGTTATCTATTCTACAAGTCTTTGAAATCAATTTAATGGAATTGTCGATGTAACTCAATAGTATCTCGTGCGTGCCCGGGACCACGGTCAAGATTCTCGGGCTGAATCTAAGACGTGTCGCTAAGCAGTAAGCATGTAATATGTACAGATGAATGATGTCAGCAATATCATTCCGGGGCTGGTCTATCCCGTAAAGACTGATCAGTATAAGTATTGAACTGTTGAGTTATAAGTCAAGTTTCATTATTGATTTCCTCTTGCCCCCAAGGTTTTGTGTTCAAGTCAGATATTGATGATATAAATCTAATACCAACACAGGATCAAGCAGGTACAGGTCTTGTCTGTGTAGACAACAAGTCACGTCCGCCAGGACAATAAATCAGGATTATCGGCATTAGCAAAAGATCTAAGTAACAAGTATGGTGGTGTGTCATGAACATGTCATGCAATGTATTTTAACCAAAATAGATGCTAATGTAAAATTGTAATCAATATCGAAACACGACTAATGCCAGGATGCATATGTATCTATCTATAATAACTGTTATACGTCCATTACCATATATGATGAAAACTAGATAACATATTGTATCGATATAGTAATAAAATAATATTGTGACAATCCGGCATCCAACTAGATAAACTATTATCGGTACGGATACAGACGGATATTATAAAACTGTAAATCGGTAATTTCTACTGAATAGTAAAATACATGCACTATCGTTTATTAAATAACTATTGCTATAATAAAATAGCATGTTACAAGTTTAGAAATTGCCTGATCGAATCTCACGTCGAGATACGGATGTCACCTTCCGACGTCGAAATAATGTCACGATGCAAAACTTACGCACGCAGGACTTGACATGACTGAGCAGCTGCGAGACGTGGTGACCGGGATAAACGACGACGGTGACTGGGTCATCTGGATTGTCGGCGACGTGCGCAACTCCGGCGAGACGGTCGAAAATTAAGAAAGAAAAGAACAAGAAAAGAAGAAGAAGAAGAAGAAGAAGAAGAAAGGAGAGGACTATTGCTGTTGGTGGTTATGGGTTAGTGAGGATAGAGGGGATGGTGGCGACGAGGTGACGGCGACGAGTCGAAACCGTCGGCGGCAAAGTAGGGGGTGAAGGCAATAGGGACGACGACGGTGAGAGGGCGGCGACGACGTAGCGTGGTGTCACGTCCTGCTTCCCGGTGTACGGGGAAGGAGACGTGGCGGGCACGCGATGTATTTACTCAGAAGTAAACACGTTAACTGTAAATAAGCAATATCAATATATGCACAATAATGACAAGAGATGTAATATAAACAGCAACTTTTATTAACATTCATTCTTTACATAAAACTGAAAAGAAAAGTACAATAATAGAAAGCAATGCCTAAACAATGGCATACAAAATGAAATAAGTACAAGAAAAGCTAGAAGTCTGGCTGCTATGAGAACTGGTACAAGTCGTCCTGGCTAGGCTCTGCCTCCTGAGGATCCAGTCCTCCTGACGAACATTCAAAAAAAAGAAAGAGACAGGAATGTCATCGGCGAACTAACGCTCGGTAAGTCTCAGAAGCAAGAATAGAATAGAACAAGTAAAGAGAAAGAACTGGTAATTATACAGGTATATGTTTGTTATACTAACGTAGTTGTTTGTAGTTTGGTACAGAATGTATCAGTGTATACTAGAGGAGTCCAATTATCCCGTGGACTATGGTAACATGTAAGTACAAGGCCCCGTCAAAACCTACGGGACAACGGCATGAGAGTTCATGTAGGTGTCTTATAGTGTCCATCATCGTGCCACTTTTAATACATTCCGTACCAGTCTACCGCTTTAAAACTCCGTAGTGTATTGTATTGAATTATAGTTATCAGACTTACCGAGACCATGGATACAAGTTGTTCATGTAATCAGGTTCAGGATGTAAACAAGTAGGCATGTAATCAAGTCAAGTTATAGCCATTGTTCGGTCAAATCAAGTCATGTTTGCATGTTGATCTTGTTCTGGTATTCAGGTTCAGGTTCATGTTCAAGTATACAGGTTAGGGTTTGGATTCATGTTTGAATTGTATTCTGGTTTGAGATGAATTCAAGTTTGATTTAGACTCGGACTTGAGTCAGACACTTAGAAATGATTTGGATCCTGAATTAGGTTTGGAAGTTATCGGTAACTGCTGCATATGGACGGCAGGATTTATGTTTTTTTCCAAAATAATTACCATTGATAACATCATTAAGTTTTCTACCTTAAATAGGCAAGTATTCACTTTCTTCGGCTCCCTGAGGCTCAAGAGAATTGATCCCGCTTAAACCTATATTTACTAAAGTCCTTAAATATAATTTTATATAACTCGAGGGGTTTTATGAAAAATATTTTATATACTTTCAAAATAAATCTCGAGTATTTATTTTTATTATTTAGGGTTTCTATAATTATGAATTTTAAGAATGTGAAGTATTTTAGTGATAATAATTTAACTTGGATAGTTCAAGGTATTTTACTGTAAAACTTTTCTTTTGGATAACTTGAAGGTATTTTGATGAAACTTGTCATTCTTTTATTTTTTAGAAAATATGGAAATTTATTATAACTTGAAAATATATGGTTTAATAATATTTATATATTTATTAAAAATTAGTTTTATTATTAAGTAGAAAATGTCGTTTTTCTTAAAAATCATATTAAAAATCTTTCGAGACCGAATGCTCCGTGAGGAGATCTGCATCTCGCTCTACTAGCCCAAGGATATGCGATAATCCAGGCATCCAATAGCGGGTCCCCTAAAAAGGGTTGTAAAGGCATAATCGCAAAAAGTTTTGGTAATACAATTCAAAGAAAACCGGGTTTTTATAGTTCATAATATTTTAATGAAATATTGTATTTGCCACAAAAATATGTTCAAAAGAGTATCGTGCTATGTAAACATATGTGTATGTGAGGGGTGGGTCATTACCCCGTGAAGTTTTCTAGAGGTATGTACAGACAAAGGAATACAAAATGACGTATATAAAGTTCATGGTATTTTCATGTAAAAGTGAGATTTAAGTTATTTAACATGATGTTTTAGAGTGAAAGTTGTTTCTAAATATTTATAATAGTGTTATAAATATTATGTAAAGTTGGATCAACAATATGTAATTAAAAAGTGAGATTTTATAGGTTAGAAGATTTACATCGGTACTAACTCCACTTACCGATATTTGTTTTGAAAAGGGATTTTAGAGAAGAAGGGGATGATGAGAGGGGACTTAGAAAGGTGAAGATGAGGTGGAATAAGAGGGTGTAGTTATCATGGCGTCGCGGGGTTGCCAGAACTTGCTCGATTCCTCGGCGGAAGTTGATCTTTGGCTAACTTCATTTCCACTCCACTTGTACTTGAAAAAATTTGAGGGTTTTGGCTAGAATTTTCAGAATGGGGAGGGGCTAGGGTATAGAGTTGTATTTATAGTGTGGAATTAGGGTTTTGGAATTGAAAGAATGAATTAAAATGCATTAAAATTGGATTTAAAGGTGAAATTGAAGTCTCTGTTTGATTTCAGAGAAATCAAACAGTGCAGAGGTAATGGGGGTAGGGGAAGAGTCACTTGTGCAAAGCACGGGCCCTTTTTACCCATGGGGGCCGTCGCCGCCGGCCTTTAAAGGCATCTCGCTGGTCCAAAGTGTGAGGGGGGCCGTCGGATTGATGCATGTCCCTCTCTGTGTACACAACATTTTACACATGTTTAATTTTCCAGACTTTTCATTTCTATGTGCAGTGCACGTGTAAACTTTTGGGCTTCCAAAAAGTTTAAAAGAAAATTCAGAAAAAAAATATAATGTGCCTGAGGGGATTCAAACACAGAGGCCACGTCACAGCAGTGCAAGGCTTTACCAATGAGCTACAAGTTGTTTTTTACTGTTCTTAAACAAAAATAACTTATAAAGTGTACTCAGGCTTGCAAACTCCATTCTGTACATTAACTTAAAAAATTTTGTATAGTAAAGTCAGAGTTGTTACATTTTACCCTCCTTATAAAAATTCCGTTCTCGAAATTTACAATTACATAAAGACTAGTTTACAAATAAAAAAGAGTATTTTACACGCATGTCATCTTCTCGTTCCCACGTTGATTTTCCTGGTGAATCTTTTCTCCACATCACTCAGAACAAATTTACTTCCTTGTTCCGAAGTGTCTTTATTTTTCTGTCCAGGATCTTAACGGGTTGCTGCTCACAAGTTAGGTCCGTCTGTACAGTGAACTCGGAGTGATCAAGGATGTGGCTGGGGTCGCTCACTTATCTTCGAAGCTGGGATATGTGGAACACGTTGTGCACTCCTTCCAATGAGAGTGGTAGTGCCAAATGGTATGCCACTTCTCCGACTCGTTCGAGAATGTCGAACGGTCCTATATATCTCGGACTGGGCTTACCTCTCTTGCCAAAATGGATTACTCCTCGGTTTGGAGAAATCTTTAAGAAAACATGATCTCCAGGTTGGAACTCCATGTGTCGACGCTTTGCATATGCCCAGTGTTCCTGTCTATCTTGAGCCATGTGCATTCTTTCCCTAATCGTGCGAACTACGTCCACAGTTGCCACTATCATCTCTGGTCCTAGAAGTTTACGATCTCCGATGTCGTCCCAACTTAGTGGTGAACAACACTTCCTTCCATAGAGAGCCGTAAATGGTGCCATTCCAATAATCGCCTAATAGCTGTTGTTGTATGAAAACTTCACAAGGTGTAGGTGATCTTCCCACGAACCTCTGAAGTCCAACATACAAGCTTTTAGCATGTCCTCCAGAATCTGAATTGTCCACTCAGACTGTCCATCTGTTTATGGATGGTAAGTTGTGCTAAAGTTCAGACTCGTTCCCAGGCTAGCTTGCAGACTCTTCCAAAACTTTGATCGGAATCTGGTGTCACGATCGGAGACGGTGCAAACTGGTACTCCATGTAAACTCACAATCTCCTGCATGAGTTCATAGGTATCAAAAATAGTATATTTTGAGGTTAAATCTTACTTTTGATTCATGCTTACCTCCATGTACTTCTTTGCTAACGTCTCGGTAGATTGGCTAACTTGAAAAGGGATGAAGTGGGCTGAATTAATGAGTCAACCCATAATAACCCATACTGCATCGTTACCTTTCGTGTTGCGAGGAAGGGCAGTCACGAAGTCCATGGTAATGTGCTGCCATTTCCACTCTGGGATAGGTAACGGTTGAAATAAACTAGCAGTCCTGTGATGTTCAGCCTTTACTTGCTGACACACCAAGCACTTGGCTATGCTTCTGGCTACTTCGCGCTTCATTCTATGCCACCAGCAGTGTTGCCATAGATCCTTGTACATCTTGGTACCGTCGGGAGAGAAAACACTTCTGCATCCTTCGGTTTAGCATGGTATCTCCCTGGTTCCAACGTTCTATCTCCACTCTTGAATTAGAAGACTGGGTGATCCGCTGTCTCGAATACTACCCTCCTTTGACGGCAGTCAATCGTAGCATAGAAAACTCCTAGCCAGTCCATTCCCAACACAATATCGAAATTTGGGATGTCCAGTACTTTGAAATTCGTGTAGATTCTCGTCCGCAAACTACAACTGGACATTGATCCAATCCCATAGTTGCCTTCAAGACTCCATTCCCGGAACTGACATTCCAGCTTGAAATGAGTGGCTTCACGAGATTCACATGTGTTCTCACAAACGTTGTGACATGAAGCAGTGAGACGCTCCAGTATCGAACAATGCTAGTGCAGGAAGGGTGACTACTATTATAGTACCTAGATTGTGTGAGGTTGGTTTTGATATAGGAAAAATATAGGGTGATATGCAAGGATTAACCAGGTGTGAAAGAATTGGGATTACCAGTGATGACTTGGCCAGTGGTTTCGGCTTCTCTAACCGTCATAGTGAATGTCTGGTCTCTTGGCATTTTTCTCTGTGCATGTTGGTACATTTCGGACTGACGAGGTAAAGATGGTCCTCGCGAAGGTGGTGCAGTAGGAACTTGTATAGTTAGTCTTGGTGTGGGGTTTGCGGCTACCCTGTACTTTAAGCATGCCCTTAGAGTGTGTTTAGGCGATCCATAAATCATACAAAGACCGTTAGCTCATCTGCAGTCCTTTACCACATGTCCGAGCTTCTTACAATGATTGCAAATCCTTGAGGGCGGTGTTCTTTCCTTCTTCTTGATATAGCCATAAGCTGTCCTCAAAGCAGCCTCATTGCGAACTAGTCCTTGATGAAGGAGAGCAGCCTGCTCCTGCTGTCCCTCGACTAGACTCCTGGTTGCATCAAGGAACGCCATTAATCTTATCAGTACGTCTGCAACGGTAGGTGGTGATGGTGGTGTAGATGGTGTGGTGTTGTCATTGACGTTCGTGCTGGTGTAGTTGGAAGAATCCATGACCTTGATAGAAAAGAAAGGGTTATGATAGATTTAAGAAATTTGTAATGTAAAGAATGTATAGTTGCTGATTCTTATAATTCTTGTGATATATATTGCTTAGGACTTCATGAAGAACTGACCTGCATGGGCCACCAAAAAAACCTGTCACGCCCCGCTTTCCGGTGTACGGGGAAAGAGATGTGGCAGGCACGCGACGTATTTACTCAAAAGTAAACACGTTAAGCGTAAATAAGTAATATAAATATATGCACAAGAATGAAAAGAGATGTAATATAAATAACAACTTTTATTAACATTCATTCTTTACATATAACTGAAAAGAAAAGTACAATGATAGAAAGCAATGCCTAAACAATGGCATACAAAATGAAATAAGTACAAGGAAAGGTAAAAGTCTGGCTGCTCTGAGAACTGGTCCAAGTCGTCCTGGCTGGGCTCTGCCTCCTGAGGATTCGGTCCTCCTGACGAACATTCCAAAGAAGGAAAGAGACAGGAATGTCGTCAGTGAACTAATCCTCGGTAAGTCCCAGAAACAAGAATAGAATAGAATAAGTAAAGAGAAAAAACTGGTAATTATACTGGTATATGTTTGTTATACTAACGTAGTTGTTTGTAGCTTGGTACAGAATATATCAGTGTATACGAGAGGAGTCCAACTATCTCGTGGACTATGGTAACATGTAAGTATAAGGCCCCGTCAAAACCCATAGGACAACGGCACGGGAGTTTATGTAGGTGTCTTTTAGTGTCCATCATCGTGCCACTTTTAATACATTCCGTACCAGTCTACCCCTTTAAAATCCCGTAGTGTATTATATTGAATTATAGTTATCAGACTTGCCGAGACCATGGATACAAGTTGTTCATGTAATCAGGTTCAGGATGTAAACAAGTGGGCATGTAATCAAGTCAAGTTATAGCCATGGTTCGGTCAAGTCAAGTCATGTTTGCATATTGATCTTGTTATGGTATTCAGGTTCGGGTTCAAGTATATAGGTTAGGGTTTGGATTCATGTTTGAATTGTATTATGGTTTGAGATGAATTCAAGTTTGATTTAGAATCAGACTTGAGTCAGACACTTAGAACTGATTTGGATCCTAAATTAGCTTTGGAAGTTATCGGTAACTGCTGCACATGGACGGCGGGATTTGTGTCTTTTTTCAAGACAATTACCATTAATAACACCATTAAGTTTTTCTACCTTAAATAGGCAAGCACTCACTTTCTCCGGCTCCCTGAGTCTCAAAAGAATTGATCCCGCTTAAACCTATATTTACTAAAGTCCTTAATGTAATTTTATATAACTCGAAGTGGTTTTATGAAAAATATTTTATATACTTTCAAAATAAACCACGAGTATTTATTTATATTATTTAGGGTTTCCATAATTGTGAATTTTAAGAATGTGAAGTATTTTAGTGATAATAATTTAGCTTGGATAGTTCAAGATATTTTACTGTAAAATTTGTCTTTTGGATAACTCGAAGGTATTTTGATGAAACTTGTCATTCTTTTATTTTTTAGAAAATATTGAATTTTATTATATCTTGAAAATATGTGGCTTAATAATATTTATATATTTATTAAAAATTAATTTTATTATTAAGTAGAAAATGTCATTTTTCTTAAAAATCGTATTAAAAAATCTTTCGAGACCGAATACTCCGTGAGGAGGTCTGCATCTCGCTCTACTAGACCGAGGATATGCGATAATCCAGGCATCCAATAGCGGGTCCCCTAAAAAGGGTTGTAGAGGTATAATCGTAAAGAGTTTTGATAATACAATTCAAAGAAAACCGGGTTTTTATAGTTCATGGTATTTTAATGAAATATTGTATTTGCCACAAAAATATGTTCAAAAGAGTATCGTGCTATGTAAACATGTGTGTATGTGAGGGATGGGTCATTACCCCATGAAGTTTTCTAGAGGTATATACAAACAAAGGAATACAAAATGACGTATATAAAGTTCATGGTATTTTCATGTAAAAGTGAGATTTAAGTTATTTAATATGATGTTTTAGAGTGAAAGTTGATCCTAAACCTTTATAATAGTGTTAAAAATATTATGTAAAAGTTGGATGAACAATATGTAATTAAAAAGTGAGATTTTATAGTTTAGAAGATTTATATCGGTACTAACTCAACTTATTAATGTTTGTTTTGAAAAGAGATTTTAGAGAAGAAGGGGGATGATGAGAGGGGATTTACAAGCTAGAAAGGTGAAGATGAGGTAGAAAAAGATGGTGTAGTTGTCGTGACGTCGCGGGGTTGCCAAAAGTTGATCTTTGGCTAACTCCACTTTTACTCCACTTGTACTTGAGAAAATTTGAAGGTTTTGGCTAGAATTTTCATAACGAGGAGGGGCTAGGGTATGGGGTTGTATTTATAGTGTGGAATTAGGGTTTTGGAATTGAAAGAATGAATTAAAATGCATTAAAATTGGATTTAAAGGTGAAATTGAAGTCTCTGTTTCATTTCAGAGAAATCAAACAGTGCAGGGGTAATGAGGGTAGGGGAAGAGTCACTTGTGCAAAGCACGGGCCCTTTTTACCAATGGGGGCGTCGCCGTCGGCCTTTAAAGGCATCTCGCTGGTCCAAAGCGTGAGGGGGGCTGTCGGTTTGATGCCACGTGTCCCTCTCTATGTACACAACATTTTACACATGTTTAATTTTCCAGACTTTTCATTTCTATGTGCAGTGCACGTGTAAACTTTTGGGCTTCCAAAAAGTTTAAAAGAAAATTCAGAAAAAAATATATTGTGTCTGAGGGAATTCGAACACAGGGGCTACGTCACAGTACTGCAAGGCTTTACCAACGAGCTACAAGTTGTTTCTTGCTGTTCTTAAACAAAAATAACTTATAAAGTGTACTCAGGCTTGCAAACTACATCCTGTACATTAACCTTAAAAAATTTGTACAGTAAAGTCAGAGTCGTTACACATGGGTTAGGGTTAGGGGTTCGCGGGTGGGGACATGAGAAAAAGAAAGAAAAGAGAGGGGGTATGGGTTTTAGGTGATTATATATATATATATGGGAAATTCTTTGGTGCTTCCAAAGAAGGAGAGAGAGAGTGTGAGTGTGTGTGTGTGTGAGAGAGAGAGAGAGAGAGTGAGTGTGTGTGAGAGAGAGAGTGAGTGTGTGAAGCACCAAAGAATTACCCTATATATATATATATATATTAGAGAGAGAGAATGAGGGACGTAGAGAAGAGAAAGAAAGACAGAGAGATAGACGAGAGAAAAAGATTATTAGTTATTTAATTAATATATTATATATATATTTAGATAACAGTATTATATATATTAGGTATATAAAATATTATATATATGGGATTTTACAGTTAATACCAGATTAGTCCGAATATACTCGTGTCCCTTCTAATAAATCTAGTTTTTAAATATGGAGAATATACGTCAAAGTTTAAACCATAATGCGATATCCAATAAACAAAAACATATACCCCCAAATATGGATCTACGTAAATATACGTAGCGATCAAATAATCTGTCAGTTTAAAAATTAGGACATGAATCATGATATACGGCACAACCACATGATATGGGGTACTATGACATGTAAGACTGGATGGGGAAATATTATTTGGTTTTATATTGTATTATAAAAAGATATGTAGATTCTAAAATATATTATATATGTATATAGATTCTAGATTTGCATGGATACACTGTACTAGCAAATATTTGATATAATCTCGAACCATGTTGGGTTTCAACCATGCGGGTCGGGTCGTATAATAACCACAGCTACTAATAGCACTATCCGCAACCCAAAAGCAACAATAATAAAGAATTTTACCGTAAGATTTGAAATACCCCAAATAAAATATAGTATAACAATGTTAGGGTGTTATAAACGGATTGGTTGAAGCCTGTCGAGTGCAAAATCGGCACCATACCAAATTTCTTTTTCTACTTTGCTCTCCGCAGATTGGTAGAAGATAATTGCCTTTTCACCCCTTCGCCTAGGAGGCACGTAGAAAATTTGTAGTTCTTGTATGCTGTATGTATCGAGCGCATCAAGTTCCTTGTAATGTCGAGGCAGAGTCATTGTAACTTGTAGACTCTGGTCTGCTCCGGCAAAAGTTTGCATTGACGGGCGGAGGGAGAACACTGCGTTGGACTCGTCCTCAAAGTCGCTGCCAAAGACCAAGATAGGAGTAGATGGTCCGGGCTTATTTTTTTTTTTGGGGTTTCCCCGCGTAGAATATTTCTTTGTCTTCCTCAGTATTGCTCCCAAAGATCGGTATAGTGGCGACGGATTTTTTTCTATTCTTCGGCTTATGGCACCTTTTAGTATCCTTAAAGTCTGGTAGGAAATACTTTGTGTCTTCGTATTTTCGGAATTCGTTCACGGAGAACGGATTTTGCTCTCCAATGAAGGTGTACTTCAAACCATCCTTGAAATACTTCATATACTGATGTTGTGTGGAAGAGATGACATTGTACTCGTGTAATCAAGGCCTGTCGAGTAAAGCGTTATAGCAAGTCTTGGCATCAATGACATGAAATTTGATATCAGTGACGAGCAGCCCGAAGCGTAACATCGGTATTATGAACCCCGGTGTCCGTGACGACAGTGAGTCGAACCCAGAGATGGTAATTTTATCTCGAGCAAGGTACTGAACGTTCATGCAAATTTCCTCCAGCACCTTCACGTTGAGAAGGTTGACGGAGGATCCGTTGTCGACAAGGATTTTTTCTATCTTGATGTCGTGGAAGTACCCGGTGACGTATAACAGTCGATTATGTTCGCATGTGCCGAGGAGGAGATCATCATCGCTGAATGTAATTTCAGCCGTGTGGACCTCTGCCAGTTCATCTTTCATCTTCTCTTCCGTGAGAAAAGCTTGGAACTGATCGAGCTCTTGTAATGCCTTGATCAGAGAATCTCATGCCTCGATCAGAGAATCTCATGCCTCTTTGAACAGGAGGAGAGCATCCAATATGCCCAGTTGCGAGGATATTTTCCTCAGATGTGCCAGGACGTTGTAATCCATCTTGTTTTTCTTAGGCGAGTCCCTTACTGTGGGCTCTTTGATAACTCCATCGTCAAGGGCAATTTCTTCAGGGATTTTTCCTTTCCCCTTGTCTTTTTTGTTCGAACCTTGGTTTGTAGGTCTGGGGTTCTTCTCAGGCAGCGTGTGATTACGCAGCTGAATATTCTCGCAGTTCTTCTTCTTCGCTTCTTTTTCGAAGGCGGAGTCTTAGAAGTGAGGGCTGAAGGACGTTTCGTCCTCAGAACGCTCCCAAACGTAAGAGCTGGAGGTTTTCCTCCATCCAAACTGGTAACAACCATATGACAGTTGCCAGTCGTTTCTTCATGCGTGTCTTTCGCACTATTTTGCCGTCAACGAGCACGAGCTTCACGTTTCATCCTCTTGAAGTGTTTTTGATGGACAGCGTATCCTTACCACCACTTCTTGAAGGCGCTACATTCCTCGATGGGATGGGTGACCCTCCGATGATATAGGCAGTAGTCTGGATGTGATTCTTCCCCATCGAGGCATATGACCCCGGGAGCATTCCTTATGAGAGGTGGCAGCTTCATCCTTATTGATAGGGTTTTGGCGAACCGCTTCACTGTTTTGATCCTGCTTTTATTTGTTACAGGTGTGCTTTGGTTTGATTGGAGTACTTTACGACTCGTCCTCGCCGCAGCTTCTTTATCTAGATGTCGACGCTTAGCTTTTTCATATATGGCTGTCTCGCATTCTCGGTCAACTTGGCTTTTTCGAAAGGCTTCGTTTAACAGCTTATCAATCTGGTCTTCTGGCAGTTCCGGGGATTTTAGCGCCGATTCTGCCCCCAGTTCCTCTGCATTGTTTTCTGACGCTGAAGGATCTTCTTCGTCATATAACGACGAATGGGAGACCATGTGGAAACTTGCTACACGGTCTTCGGTGTCTTTTGATGAGTCATTTTCCTCATCATTGTCTCTGTCTTCGTCCTCAAGAATATGCTTGAGGAATTCTTCGAATGTGACCGGTGTCCGCGCCTTCTGGTTGTATTTCTTCAGCGCGTCAATGTATTTTTGTAGATCTGTGCGCTTGTCGTCATACTCGACAGGCTGCACAGGCTTCTTGGTCTTCTTCTTTTTCTTCAAAAATTTTGAAGGCTTGACTTGGGGGGTTTTCCCTCGTCAACAATTTTCGATGTGGGACGAGATTTTAACATCCCTTCGATTATTTCGGGTTCAAGTGGGTTTTCCACCTGACTGCTGGACATTCTTGTAGATCCTTCAGCATTCTTATAGTTTTTCCTGAAAGAACAAATTCCCATGGAGTTTATTCCACGAGTGAGCATGATGCCCCCTGTGCATCCACCTTTTTGGGAGTGTGCTTCTGGGGTGGGTTTACCCTCCAGTTATCAGACAGCGCGAATTTCCCATGTTGATACTGGACTTCGACCCAGTTCTTGAAGACGTAGCAATCTTTAATTGGGTGGCTCACCATTCTGTGATAGGAGCAGTAATTAGGGTTGTTGACGTCGCCGGATTGCGGTGGACGCCGCGGGTATGGCAATATGATGAGTTTATTACGCATTGCCAATTCAAACAGTCTCCTTGTCTTGTCACGGGAAAACGAGTAAGCGCGTTCTAGTCTTTCCTCCAAGAATGGGCACAGACACGCGTTGTTTTAGCAAGCGGCTGGTTTTGGGCCACTTGGCTGCTGTTGCGTATTGGCAACGAAGGCTGCTTTCCCTTTACCCTTGGCATTTCGAGGGTCCTTATTTGAGGAGGAAGGCCCGTGGCCCATCTAGTCCATTTGAGCCAGTTTATCTATCAAAGCCTAAAAGGTTGTTGGTTTGAAGAATGTCATGAACTGGGACACAGTCGTTGGAGGATCAAGTGTCCCGAAGAACATGCCCATGGCAGGGGATTCTTCAATGCGCTGTTTTCATTTGACCACAGGTTCCGCCACCGGATCGCGTATTGGACCCAGGTTTCTCCCGGCTTTACCCTGGCATTGATTAATGTTGTGATTGGAGTATGTTCGCTCACGCTGGCGAAACGCTGTGTGAACAGCAGCTCCATTTTTGCGAATGTTTTCACGGAGTCATTTGAGAGCTCCGAGTACCATTCCAAGGCCGTTTCTAGCAGGCTGCCAACAAACTGGCAAAGCAACAGTTTGTCGTCACCTCCGGTGTTACCGCACAGAGCTTTGAATTGTGTGACATGTTGATGAGAGTTGCATGTCCCTTTGTATACATGAAACTTAGGGATCGTATACCCCGGTGGGTACTTAATTTGATCATACCAACCCGGATATGGTTGTCCGGTTCTGACAATCTGGCCAGCAGCTTCATTAGCCTGATGAGCTCTTATTTGTTGAGCAATGTAATCATTAAGGACAGCCTTAGAGATTGTTTCTTCTTTGGCCACTGATAAGGCCGGAGGGGGGGTTTGATTTTTCCCCTCTGTCATCTTCGATGATTATCGGCGGATCTTCGGCCGGGGGTTCTGGCTGGATCATCATTCCAACCATGTCTTGGAACAAGAGAGCCATCTGCTTTATGTTAGCAGCTTGCTCTGTGGCTTCTTTGTCCTTTCTCTCAAGCACCCTTCGCAGAAACTCTATATCAGTCTTCTGTGTTCAGCTTCTTTATCCGGATTTTCTTTTTGTCCGGTAAGTTCTGCCATTTTGGTCAACATTTCCTAAAGTTTTTGATTTTTCTCCTGAGCCTTTGTCAGCAACTAAGTTTGTGGTCGGTGACTCACCGAAGCACGGCTTTCTTCTTTTCCCGAAGCCGTGTAGACCATATGTATTGTTATGCCTCCGACCTTGGGGCGTTTAGGATTATCGCCTTTGGAGTTTGCCGCGAGCGGTAGAGTTTTCTCCAGCCTCGTTCTTTTATGAGAGATTAGAGTTGAAGGAGCTGTTGTGACAGGCACCTATTTAGGAGAAGTCCCCTGTCACATGGTGGAGAAGTGATCTTTTTTTTGTCGGCCCTTGGATTTCTCAGGTCGACGAGAGTAATCTTTGTCAATCACAGAGTCTTGGACTTTCCGTCAGACCCTATGAATTTGCGAAGAGAGCCGCTGATGAGGCCACTCCGGCTTTGCCTGCACAGGAGCCTCTACTGGCAGAGGTGATTTCTTTAGCACCGCCGTCGGGGAGTTTTTACGTACCCTCTTAAGCGGTTCAAAGTTGTTCTCGGTTGGAACATCAGCGTTGACTTCCACCATTGGAGCTGCTGGGGTGAGTCCAGAGGGGGAGTTGCCCCCGACTTCTCTCACTCAGCGCCAGTAGCGACTTCGAGCGTGCCTTGTTGAAGGGACCGTCTTAGTTTTCAAAGTGACTTCATCATGCCCCTGGTTTTGCTAAGGAGCTTCAATCGGTGTCAGCCTGTTGAAAACCAACGTCCTTGTTAAAATTTGAGGAGAAGCGGCCAGCCTTTCAAAAACCAACTGTCTATTGGGGGAAGCGTCTTTGACAGCTTCGCCTGTAGGAGAAGTTGGGAGGGCTATCCGTTTTGGGGTATCCCCTTCAGGTATCACGAGCTTCTTTAAGGGATCGTTTGTGCTTTTGCTCGGCCTAGTGAAGACTAAGACGCCAGATTTGGACGGCCCGTTGAGAAGGGCCGTTGTGGTTATCAGTCGATCGAAGACCGACCCTTTTTTGGAGCTTCATCTTGCGGCGTTGAGGCATCGAAACTCACAGGTGGGAGCAAGGTCCCAAAGAACAATCTAGTGGTGGCTTGTGTGACTTTCCCCACTGGCATTGAGAAAATAGAGGTCGTGTTGGGCCCATAGGTCACTCCTCCAATTGGGATGGAGCGAGAGTTGTTGTTGCATGCAGTGCATTGAGAAACCGTTGATTTTCTGCACAGGAGCAAGACACCAAGTTCTAGTATCTCGAATCCAGGGGCAACCATAGTGAACCGTAATTTTGTTCGCGAAACACAACACACGAAGTGTGGAGTGGAAAGAAGAAAAGGTCCCACCGGGCGTACCAGAATATATTCACCGCCGAAAGACAGAGACCAAGACGTTGGGACGTCTGGCCTGAATTTAGGGGCAGATGCTATTTGGACTTCTCCATTCACCTCTCCGAAGATACCAAGTCAATTTATAGTACCATATATCGGAGGTTTGGACAGATGTGATCGTTGTAGCAGACTTCATTAGATTGCCCCTCATTTGTGAGGGGTTTTTGATTGTGGGGACGCTCTTCCCTACAGGCGCAAGCCCCTGCAGTCAATTACGTTATCGCGTTGTGATAACCACTTTCTCCTGCTCCTGTGGTTCACTTCGTATCGTATGTTATTTCATTTGTTTTGGTTGCCCGTGGATTGTATACGGAGACTATTTTATGTCGTCGTCCGTAGGGCGCGGATTAGTCCAAATCCGTATATTTTAGATTTGGGTTTTGAACTTAGGTTATATATACTTTTAGTTCAAAGAGGTTTGGTTTTATTTAAGGACCGTTAATCTAGTTTGAGATTAAGATCAACTTAAATATATGAGCATATTGGCTCAATTTATTTTTAACTAAGAATAACATTAGTCCTATTTGAGATTAAGATCAACTTAGCAATATTTTAAGAATCGTTAAATTTTATTAAGATCCAACAACAGAGCATTTGGGCTCAGCTGCAAGAAAAACTTCATAGACTTGACCAATTTGGGTTTCGTCTGCTCAGTCTTTTTCTTGGTTCAAAAGTGCTAAGCACTTATTTGGGCTCTGTTTGTTCAGCCCCCTTTTTTTATGCACGAGTGCTAAGCATTTGTTTGAAGCTCTGGCGCTCACATGGGTATCATGTGAAGCCTTCAGTTATGGGCGCTACCCAATCAGTGCTAAGCACTCAGTTATTTTGACTGAATATATATAGTGCTAAGCACTTTTGTATATGGCTTCCGCGTGAGGAGCACGTGTAGCACTGAGCACTACCCAATCAGTGCTAAGCACTCAGCCGTTTTGGCTGTATATGAAGTGCTAAACACTTTTGTATGGCGTCCACGTGAGTAGCCAAGAGGCGCTGCCCAATCGTGCTAAGCACTCAGCCGTTTTGACTGTATATGAAGTGCTAAGCACTTTTATTCAGCGCTCACGTGTATTTCACGTGAGGCACTGGCCATCTACTTTGGGCGCCCGCATGTTTTTCACGTGAGGCGCTAGGCACTGTTGGAAAGGCGCCCACGTGGAAAACACGTGAGGCGCTAAGTTATTTTTTTTCCAGAGATTGAATTTCTGTTAATGGCATTTTGACCGTTAATAATCATCAAGATCTTTGTTTTGAAGATCTGGGATCAGGTTTTCTTTAAGAACTAAGTTTTTTTATAAGAACTAAGTTTCTTTTAGAGTTAAACCCTATTTTCTGAGAAATTAAATTCCCATAGGATAGGTTATTTTCCTTTTTTCTTTCTTTTTAACCTAGTTCTTCTCTGAATTTTTTATTCTCAAGAACAAGATCTTCCCGATGAAAATTAAATTCTCAACTTGTGGAAGACTTGTCTTGTAGATCTCAAATCTAAAGAAAGAACTAAGTTCTTGAGAATGGTTAAATCCTTGAATATGCTATGATAGATAAAGGGGATTTTTTGATCTCTGTGGTTTCTTTTTTTAGGGTTTGAAAGGAAAAAGATGTTCTTAGAGCCTTCTGTATTTTTTTGCAGAAGCTTATGGGTGGTTCCCTTTATATCCGAGCGTGTGAGACTTGAAGTCTCAGGTCCTTTATATAGTGGAGGCAAATTTGTTAGTAGGTTTTGAGAAAATCTCTCATTGAGAGATAACTAATTTTATTGGTCTCAAAATTATTCGGGGGATTTTATCCACCGTTGAATTTTTTATCCAATGATTTTTGTTTCACAGAATATGTTTTGTTATTTTTAATAAGATTGGGGAAATATTTTCTCATATACAGAATTTTATTCTGTAAAATGGCGATTTTTAATCACCATTGGATTTTTAATCTAAGGGCTCTCTGTTATACAGAGCACATCTTTCTTTGTTTAGAAAGATATGGGGAGATATTTTCCTATAACAGAATTTTATTCTTTTGTTTGATGATTTATCATCACCATTGGATCTTTGATCCAACAGCTCTGTTTAATAGAGAGTATCCCAATTATTAGGGAAATATCCCCATATAGAATTTAATTCTACTTGATTTTGCTTGGGCGCCGGCGCTCACGTGTTGTGCACTTGAGCGCCACTTAAGAATTTAATTCTTACTTATGATAGGCGCTTCTGTATTTTGCACATTGACGCCCACGTGAACTTCACGTGCAGTGCCATCATAAGATTCAATCCTAAGGGGTTGGCGATGGCGCCCTCATCGGGGTACGTGAAGCGCTGCCTCATTAAATTTTAACAGAGCTTGCTCTTCAGTTACGTTCAAATTTTGGGGGAACATCCCTTCCGCTGCATTTACATCAATTTGCACCAACATTCGTTTGATGAGTCGTCAATGTTTCCAGAGCCTGCTCGAGGCCGGCGTTCTAAACGCGAGCGATCGCATCCACCACCGCTACTAATCGGTCGATCCGAACAGATAGGTCTTTGACAACGTTGGGAACTGATGGAGCGGAACCGCTCCTGTCCCCGTTGCGAGGTGCGCGACGGGGGTATCACCTGCCCATTGTCAGAGTCGGTCGATGGTGGCTCGTGCTGAGGTCTTCGTTGCGGTACTCGCTCGTCATTGTGTTGAAGGCGGAGAGAAATTTTTTAGTAAAAAAGTTTGAGGAGTTCCCACAGACGGTGCCAACTGACGGAAGTCAGAACCTCCCTCAAATGTTGTTATCTGTCGATATGGTGGCGAGCGAGTTGAAGGGCTATGATTTGGAGAGAGGGTGTGGATCTCAATGGGTTGTTGGTTGTCGTTGATGCCGAGCTGCCTGCAAAAGAAGTTTGTTGGCTATAATGCCCTCAAGGCAATTATTGTAATCGCAGGCAGACAATTATGATGATTGAGGGTGGACCTATACAGGTAGAACAGTCTTACTCGAGATGATAGTATGCTATCTGGTTTGACTTTATCATCATGTACATGCATTATATTGTATTACAGATCACTATTACATGTTGATAGAGCCCATAGGATTTTTGCTTGACTACCAGCATTATGATGGTGATCATATACGTGGGAGATAGATGGTCTATAAGCACATCATTAAATGTCCCTAGTCGAGCGAGTATCGAGACTGGGCATCGATATTCCGGAGTAGACTAGTGTATACTTTTCGAGACCCCGACGAGGGGCGGTGGCCGGTCTCATAAGTCATTGGTGTCAGTTGGTCACCTAAGATAGTATACAGGTGCTCACTGGAGGTGAGTACAATGGACGGACTCACCGGGAACATGCTAGATGGTATTATACCTATTGTCAGATAGCAGTTCTCAGGTGACATGAGTACAGGTTAGTCTGTCGACCTGAGATCATCATTTGTCTCGTGTGAGTTCCCACTGTGTTTTGATTACTACCCTACCACAGCTCAAACAAGTTGTGCAAACAGATTTTAGTTGGGTACAGTCCCGAGTCATATGGAGGCAGTGAGCGGATCGTCAGGAATTCGTCTCTCCCGGTATTGGGGGTAGATGTCGCGTTGTGCATGGGTGGCCATCATCAGAAATTCTTGGCCAAGATGGACGAGAATTACTGATTTGGATCAGTAGTTTTTCAGTGGGTGATAGGGTTCACACTGACATGAAATATCGCATTATTAAGGGTCTGATTTTATCCACCACCTAGATCCGATATGCAATACTCTTAGACGAACAGACCGGGCTATATGGAGATTGTCATAGACAGGTTCAATAAGGGTACGAGTGAGTTTGCTCGTCGGTCTTTCTTTCGCTCAATACCCGGTAGCCGTTACGTACAGCTAGTGTTACTGATATACTTGTGGTTAAATCCACTGTCAGCGTATTGACGAGTCTTTAAAGTCCCACACGGAGGGTTTTCCCAGTTCATGCGATATGATGTAGATGACGTATGTTGATACATACAGATGTTCGATTAATGTGTACAGGCTGCACGGATTTTAATCGAACGGTTGATAATACTGGCGGTTTAGGATTAAGCGGATTATTAAATCAAGTTTTGATTTAATAATTTATATATGTATTCTAGTATTATTATTCACTATTCATTTTCTCCCTTGGCTATCAGTATTTTTATACAAATACGTGTATATGTATTTTGATACGTATACCGGGTTGCATTCCGTATTTAGATGGAATTTGTTCTAGAAGTTGGGCACCTCATTTGTGAATATTCATTTATGAATATTCATAAAATGAGGTGGAGGGCAGGGTGACATTAAGCATGGTTAAAGACATGTAGAGAAGAATGGGCTTCATTATTTTATTACAAATTGTTATGAGATTTTTATTTGTATGGTTGAAAAAGAATATGAAGCCATTCTTTTCTATTCTTGATTCTATCACTCTCTCATGTTCTTCAACACTCATGGCTAATTTTTCTCACCTCCTTCTCCTTCCTCTTTAGAAGATCTCTTGAGATTTAGATTTGAGAGAAAAATATAGTGGAAAATTCCTATATCCCTACTTTCCATTCCAAGCGAGTTCGGAGCGTCGGTTGCTTCACTAAGTGAAGCTGAACTCGGGATCGGTTCTCTCGGATGGATCATCTTCGGCGAAGAAGAACAGGCTTGCAAATGCAGCCCGGAGCTCTTGAGAGCATGCTAGAGTCCAACCCAATTGAAGCAAATGAAGACGTTACAAAAGTTGTGATTTCTATTTTTTTGTGTTTGCTAGTTTAGGTGTTTGTTAGATTCTTGAGATTTAGTTTCTAGTGCCACAAAAAAAATTCGAATTCCGCATTGGCCGTGGGTTAGCGGCGAGGGCACTAGAAACCAACAGAAACCACCATAGGATCCTCCAACAATCAAGTTAGGACCAGGAAATAATTGGGCAGAGTTGCGGCGTATTAGATTAAGTTCGAGTTATCTGAATCGTCTGGAGGAGGGGTTTATATAGGGATCGTATTAGAGCGATCCGTTGCGAGGTCCTTGTCGTTAGTTCCGCCCACGCGTTACGTTCGCATTAATAGCGAGATACGCTCGCGTGAGATACGGAACGTGGGGCGGTTGACTCCGTCATGGTGGGAGATGCAGAGCCGTTACAAGGAAGCTCGGTAAAGGGAAGTTGAGGGGACTGAATCCAAGAAAGCTCGGACTTTGAGCTACTAGTCTCGAGTTGGTCAGGGCTGCAAGGAAGTTGAGGAAGTTCAGCTTTAGGATTGTTCGAAGACGAGCCATTTACCTGCGGTTGGTTGAAGAAAGAATGCACCAGGTGGAGGCGCCGAGAGATTGGAGCCTATTCCTCGGACTGAGCCTCGGAGACGAAGCTCCGTGGAATATTCCCTTTACATCATACATACTCCAGTTCCGTAGCCTCCAGGAATTTAGTGGGCATATGTGGATGACACATCATCTGCTACGTGCCGTGATCGGGGGAATCCCCACTTACGAGTATCATCAATAACAAATAATAAATTCGATTCGTTAGAGAAATATGTATATGTTCAAAACATAATCTGAAACACATTTCAATTGCCAGTAAAATGATCCAAAACTCAATGGACTGCGACTGGCTGCTCATCTCTTGTATGTGAAACATGGAGCATAAAGAGAATGCAGGTGATACTGAGAAGGAAAGGGACACGTGGAAAACCACGATACGGTGATCTAGGAGAGGAGACGAGATGAATCGGTGATGAATTCCATGTCAGGTCTGAAGGCTAAGATTTCTAATATATAGTTGAATGCACACATAAATATACGACGATGCTAATATACACTAACGCGCTGTAGGAATTTCTTAGAGCATAGGGACATATGACTTCATATTATTCATGTATCCATTTCATCTTACAGTTTATCCTTTTAACCTAACAGATTCTTATATTCGCAAAAAGGGTTATGCAAGGATCAAATTGTATCATGATGTCATGTATTGCATCAATGCAAGATGCATACTCCAATTTTCTCACAACATTAGAAGATAAACACATATAATATCAATTAGACAAATATTTACTAAAGTGCTAGAAAACTAATATACATTAATAATAATAACATAGATAAAATAAAACGTAAGATGAGAGATTAAACTAGAATTAACAAAACTAACCATGGTTAACCCAATCCAGATCACAATGGAAACGCGACTAAGATAGACCCAGCTGTCGCTAACCAGTTGGGCAAACTCACTGCTTTCGTTTCTTTCCCCAAATCAAAACAAAATCATCCCCTTTCCTCTCTCTCCATTTTGTCCTAAACCCCCAACCACCTAAAAAAGATCAAAATCAAAATCTCCAAAACCGTCACCGGGGATGATGGATCAGGTCACCGGCGGCGGCGGAGGATACTCCTACCCCGACTCCCTCGACTCCTCCCCTCGCTCCCGCGGCGGCGACTCCTGGGACGATCCCTTGCCCTCCTCCGGCGTCTCGGCCAAGCTCCGCCTCATGTGCAGCTACGGCGGCCGCATCGTCCCTCGGCCCACCGACAAGTCCCTCTGCTACCTCGGCGGCGACACACGCATCGTCGTCCTCGACCGCAGCTCCTCCCTCTCCGACCTCCACTCAAAGCTCTCCCGCTCCCTCTCCCTCAACAACAGTAGCCCCCAGCCCTTCACCCTCAAGTACCAGCTCCCCAACGAGGACCTCGACTCCCTTATCTCTCTCTCCACTGACGAGGACCTCGACAACATGGTCGACGAGTACGATCGCCTAGCTTCTTCTTCCTCCTCCAACTCCAAATCCTCGAGGATCAGGCTCTTCGTCTTCTTGACCAAACCCGAATCGGCAAACTCCTCCTCGATCGGATCCTTGCTTGATGATTCCAAGTCCGAGACTTGGTTTGTGGATGCGCTGAATGGGGCCATGGGGCTCGATCGCGGGATGTCTACTGACTCTGCGTCGGCAAATTTGCTAGGGCTTGATGTTGTTGGAGAGCAGGTGGATGCGGATCGGGTGGTGCTGACCCGACCCGACTCGTCCGGGAAGCTGGAGACGAACTCGTCGTTCGGGTCCACGTCGTCTGCTCCCCTGCTGGCGAATCTGCCGCCGATTCGGGTTCGGCCCGATGATCGCCCACCCGAAGATAGGTATGGGAATCTCGACGAGCGATTCCAGCAGATGAATATCTCTTCTGCTCAGAATCCTCCGCTGTCGTCGATTCTGATGCCGGCGGCTGCTGCGTCGGTTCCGATGAATCCGAACCTGAGTCGGGTTATCGGGTCCAGTGATGAGATACCCGATACCCGCAGACAGCCGCAGATGCAGCAGCAGAGATCTGCTCCGACTGAAGCTCCAATCTCCGATCCCAGGTATAAAACTTTTACCCCTCTGTAGATTTAGTACTTCCAGTGGCAATTCTGTAAATATTACACTGTCTGTGCTGTAGACCGGTGAGAATTCCGTCTGCTCCGATAAACCCGGATCCGAAACGGGAGATTCCGTTAGCGGATCCTGTGACAACGTATCGGATGCAGCAAGAACCTGTATCCATGCCTGCACCCGATCCTGTTTACACCATGCCAACAATCCCGGCACCGGAGCAACTGCAGCCACGTCAACAGCCGCCGCCTCAACCCCAGCCTCAGCAGACGCAATATATTCAGACGAACCCGCAGTATGTCCCGTTCCAATCCTACTACCAAGTGCAGGGCCATCCTATGGCGCAATCTCAGCCGTTTGATCCTTCAGTCCCCATGTACTATGTCCCCGTTCACCAAAATCCGCCTGCAGTTGCACCCAAGCCACAAATGCAACCAAATATGTATCGGACAGCAGTGGCCCCACAACCACCGTCGCAAATGGTACAGATGGCGCCAGCTCAGCCTCAGGGGGCGGCTATGGGGTACCACGTCATGCATCACCAACATCCTTCTCAGGTGCCAGCTGCTGGTTCTATGGCCGCGGCCCCGCCACAGCAAGTACCAAATTACGGGTATTACACGCAGGCACAGACAACGATGCCAGTGCAGTATCAGACGATGATCTCGGAGATGGGGCAGCAGACGCAGGAGGTGAAGCAGAACAGAGGTAATTAAGAAGTTTTTACTTTGATGATTTTGAGTATATCTTGTCTAGCTGTGTGTGAATGTTGTCTATGTTGGTATATGATTCTACATCGATGTGGTAAATATATGTTCATGGAGTCTTTGCTTGATTCCTGGAACTGTTATTATGTTGGTATATCTTGTGCTTATGACTATTGAATAAATATATAGGGCCGTGTTTGAACCCTTAGAGAGATGTTATTTTTCTTCTATAAGATTGCTATTTGAGTTTAGGTTTTTATGTTGCTATATATCGTGGTGGTTTTGGTTATGATTTGTCGCCTCCATTACAAATGTTAATTCAGAAAATTTTGACACCCTCGATTTTGTTGTCAGAAATCAACTAATTCTGTTAGTTTATTTTTTATTCCTTTACATTTGAGCTTACAAATTGAGCATTCTTGAAGAGTGAAATGAGAGTTCTTGTCCTTCTAATCTCTTGCGGAGATTGGCAAATCCCCCCCCCCCTTTTATTCTTGTATGTTTACTGTTTATAGATTATTACATAGCTTTAGATTATGTTTATGACTTGACGACTTGTATAAAATCTACATATTTTGTTCTTCCAAGCTTTTCACACCGCTTTACATGTCTTCCACTTCCACAGTCTAGGGGATGTTAAGCCATCTCTTAGCACCGTGTCTGTACTCTAATAGGCACTAATTTTGCCTCGTTGTTTTCGTTTGTTAATAATAATGATATGATGCCTATAGATCAATATATAAAGATGTAGTCTAAGTTTGATCGATTGTGTGCGCGATGCTTTTCTTAAGTAAAGTGACACATAATCATATATACTTCATACACGATGATGAATCTAGTTGCAATATGCAGTCTAACTTCAGATAACCAAGCGAGGACGTGAACATAATAAATCCTGAACCGAACTGAATTTCTCCGTTTAGTGTCAATTCTAGTTGTGAGAACACACAATAAAAAGGTTGGAAAAAGTCTTGCGGCATATAAAATGGACATATCATTTATGGCATCTTTGATTGGTAAAAAAGATTATTATCTGGATGAAGATATATACTTTTATAGCTTTAGATCAGGAGACCAATAATGGATGCTGAAAACCATTTTAGATTTTTGGTGGGGCTTTTAGTGAACTCAGCAAGATACTCTATAATTGTTTTGCTAAATCAGAAAGCCTTTTTTTTGGTTGAACATTATCTGCTATTTAAGATGACTCCTTTTCTTTTGCGTGGAATGAACAAGAGTCCAAGCTGGATATGATCCAGCCTGGCTTGGATTAAAGAATGCGGTTTTAGATGCTTGCTTTATCGGCTCACATGCAAAATCAGAGGATGATATGTTCGTAACATAACAAGTTTTAAATGTAGCTTTCTTGTGTGTGTGCGGATATGCAAACCGCTGAAATATTGTCTGATGAAAATACTTTACACACACATGCATGTTCAGAGTTTTCGTGTTACTTTGTCCTATGTGACTGTCTGCTCGTTTTGAAATGGGATCTACTGGAAATTTCTCTCTATAGTTTTTCCTGGAAAAGGGGAACAGTTGGCAATCTGGGATAGGGTGCATTTGCAAGGCTTTCACATGGGCAATGTAGTGCGAGGACACAACTGCTTGTGGGAGAGAACATGCTAGGGTTTCACAAAACCACAGATAACATTGTTGTTTCACTCGGGAATGTTGGGGGGCTTTGAAACATTTCCTTTTCGTTTCCATCTCCCATTTTCTCTCTTCAAGAAGTTTAATGGGTGTGTTTTCCCACACCTTTAAATTTCTTTCAGGATCGTTCAGATGCTTGTTTGATAAGATTTGCACAACTTGATACAATGAATGTTCTCCTTTGTCACCCATCTGAATCTTTTCCAAACTTGTTTTTCCCCGGAGCAATAGGCCTTAACCCTACTGCAAACAAGTAAATTTTTGTTAGTGCCAATGTTGTATCCAACAACTATCTTTTTAAATAAATATAGCGATGCACAAAACAATTTCTCTACGCAAGCTGGGTTTGAACCTCACACGCACGATGACGCTAGGCTTTATCACTATGCAAGAATGGTACATGCAGCGCAATCCCTCTTTGCTAATTAGAATGCATGTATGTGTTGTGTCAACATGTGACCTACATGCTTATCTCATGGAGAAGAGGTAGCAAAGTTATGCAACTGTCGAGACCTAAAAATACAGTTTGTTTACCTCATTAAAAGGTAAGCTATTGTAAAACAGTCTCATTTAATTATAGCTGCAGGCTTATCATTTTGTTATTAATACCTGAAAAGACATTATCACTCACAGGTCCAGATATTTTTAAGAAAAATATTTTGATGCTGATGCTGATGATAGAGATGTGTTTCTAGCCCAATGTGAAAAGGTTTAGTGGGTTGTGTTGCTTGTCATCCTTTGTGTGACGAGCATTATGCCACATGTTATGTTCCCTTTGTTGACTTTACTCTTGCCATCACTTTTCTCTTCCCTAGAAATGTAGTGGCTCTTGTGCAGATTCATGGACCTCCTGCCTATGTGGTTTGAATTATAAATTTGTAGGATAAATTGTCAAAACGCCCCCATCCGGCTTCAAACTTGTGTAAAAAATCCTGGGCTTTTTGCTCTTGCTAAAAAACTATGGGCCAATCAAAATCTCATGTATATCAGTTGCCTATAATATCTTGCAGTTGCAGTTGCCTGTAATATATAAGCAGTTGAGAGAATACAAGGCCTAAATGAAATACAGAGCAAGGGTTTTTTCACAAAGATTTTGATCGGTGCTCCCTTACCAATAATTTCGAAAATTACAAGGGTTTTTAGACAACTCCTGAAAGGAACGGGGACTTTTTGACAATTTACGATTTGATTTTTCATTTTCTTTTTTCCCCTAAGAGGCTGTTTGGTTGCAAGATTATGAAATTTGGATTCCAAATAGTACGGTTGAAAATTTCTGGATTTGGTAATTTGTTATTTGGTTGGTATTGGATTTCTAATATTGGATTTGTAGATTATTGTAATCTTTGTTTGGTTGGTGTAAAGAAAGTGGGATTTGGATTTGAGGAATTTAGAGAGAGAGAGATAGAGAGAGGATCATTAAATAAATAAAGTTTTCGGGTTCCATCTCCTTGCAAATTCTCCAAATATTTTAGGATTTAGGGATCCTTGTTTTGTGGTGGCCCTCCATAAAAAAACAAAGAAATCCATAAATCCAAATTATACAACCAAATACAAAATTATGGAATACTTTCAAATTTTTGGATATCACAATTCAAAATCTTTCATAATCCTACAATCAGGCCCTAAAGACTAAATTATAGGACCATCACCAATGGCCCAGAAAACATGTACTTTCATTCCGTTTATTTAAACCACGGTTAACCTTTCCATCCAAAACGGTTCACAAGGCATGTGAGTTATTTTGGACCTTTGGACCTAAATACCCCCAAAAGGCAAAATAGGGGGCAAAAGGAAAGTGAAATCCATTCTCTCTTCCGGCCGTCGTGGTCATCCTCAAAACCCTATGCCTCTGCGGCCTCTGAGATGATCAATCTGGAGAAACATGACTGTATCCTAGCCGGACACCTCGGGGCCCATACTCCCCTCTCAAGAAAAATTCTTCTTGGTTTTTCTTTCTTTTGCCGGAGGATTATTTTCTTTACAAGAAAAGGTCATGTGCAAGTCAGATGTGGTTTTGTTTTGATCTGTTTGTTTGTGTTGGGTTTTTGTTTTAGATGTTCGGAAAGAGCTATGTTGGGGAGAGGATGAAGGCTTGGTTAGGATTTGTACAATAGCACTTTAGTTTAGTAAGAGACGATTAAAAAAAAACAAGTCATTGGATGAGGATTCTCTTGTTTAAAATTAAATCTACACTAATTATGGTGATGATGTGTTAGCTAGTGGATGTCTGTTTGTTTTTTTAGGCAAGGGGATGGAAATCATGCAAGAGTTGTAATTTTCATACCCACTGGATAGGAAAATGTATCTAGTAGAAATGAATGTGAAAACGTGTCAGATTAATGAGAGAGATGGTATTTATCCGTATGGAAAGAAGACGATGCAAATATATTTTAGTTACCGAAACCCAACTTCAAGCTGGATTTGACTTCGGTTGTTTAAGTTGAAGGAATTAGAAAGATATGGTTTTCTGTTCAAAACCGGAAAGCGGATTTCTCTCGCTTGAGATGGAAGCAGACATGATGGGATCATAAATGTTTGGAAATGCTATAAACAAGTCAGTCTAATCACTGTAAAAAATTATAACATTTGGTACCATGAAATTCAATTTGCTTTTCAATGTGAGAGGTGGCAATTTCGATCCCTGTAGAGCGCTGATTTTCCCAAAAAAAAATCTAATTGCGGATAGTTATTAGATCGGTTAGGTGCAGGTTTTTAAAATACGGGCTAGGTGTAGGTTTTTAAAAGACGGGTAAATCATGCTCTTGGGCAATTACTGCGTATAACAGGGCCTTGGGTCATCAGGCCCAAATATAGGCCCATGGCCCTCGTTGAAGATATCCTGTCTATGCATTTGATACCATACAAACAATCAGTTCAGTTTTGGTAATTAGTAGTAATTGACTGAATTCTTGCTATTTATTTGCTGGTCATGAAGGTGATAACATTTATCTACAGGCTTCTAATTGTTCAGTGTATTTTAGTGAAAGTTAGCCCATGTTGAATGAGTTTACCAGCACCAATGTTATCGGCCGGAAATACCGGGCATCCCATAGCCCAATAAATCCGGCCTAACTGGATTGGAAGCTCATGTACAAGCCCAACCCCACCTTTTTATGTGCGTGGGATGGGTTTCGTTTGGAGATGCAAGCAGGGGTGCAAACGAGCCAAACTCGAACGGGTTGGGCCCAACTTGAGTTCAGCTCATTTATATTCAGGTTGGCTCGAGTTTGTTTCGAGCTGGCTGATTTACCTCGGCTCGAGTTTAGCTCATTAATGTTACGATTGCAAATGAACCCAGCTCATAAACGAACGGACAATCTTGATTTGAGTTTGTTTGTGAATTCGGTACTAGTGTAGCTGGTTAACAAATATTATCAAAATCTATCAATAAAAAAGGGATTATATCAAAACATTCTGGATTGATCATTAGATTTTTGGATATTAGGCATGAGCTTTCTTTTATATATGCCTGTTTGGACTGAATATTTGTCTATTGAACATGAATATTATTTTGTAATACATAAAGTATAATGTTGTACATAAACTAATGAGTCAGGGTCAACTTGAGTTGGCTCATTAGATAAATGAACCTAATTTTTGCTCAAGTTTACTTTGTTAGCAAACTAACCAAATTTGAGCGAGATCTTGATGAGCCTAACATAAGTTGGCTCAATTCAATTACATCTACATGCTATTGTAACTTATTATAGTTGAGCCAAAATCATCTACAGTTAAAAGAATTAAGCCCCAATTACTGAAAACTCCCTCTGTTTTTGCCCGAGAGCAGAAATCTTCCCTTGCTTTTAAAAACTCATACTTCATCTCTCCAGTCTTAAAGACATCAAAATTTTCCAAAATACCCATTCCTTGAACTTGAATCGTTTTTCCATTTATTGTTGCATTTATTACTCGTAAATGATATGTTCACTTCTCCAAAATTGAGGGCCAATCTATCTTGCAAATAAATGATCAGAAAGTTAAAAAGAAATTGATTAGAAATCTGTAACATAAAAAGAAAAAATTTCACGTTCCAAATGTGCATTTGAAAGTGAACGAAACACAAAAACCAAAATGGCCAAACTCGGTCGACAAGACAACACAAACTTTTCTATATTAATTATTAAAACGCAAAACACGAGTCAAAAAAAGGCTTCCAAGCCTTTTCCAAAAACACAAACCCTCGGTCTAAGGATTTGTCTCATCGCCTTATGTGGTGGGCTGTGTTGTACCGCAATTTTATTTTATTTTTATTAGAGGCCTTGACGCTAAAAAAATTGGACCTGTACAAATCAGCTGCATGACAGAACGCATGACCACGTACACTTAATACATCCATATCACTTTATGCTTTCTCATTCGAATATATGAATTTAATGTGCCCTCAGCCATTTAGCGGCTGTCGCAAGAGAGAGGATGGGTCAGTTGCACTCCACTTAAAACCAAATGAGACTATCATGTTCCATGCTCTTGACCAAGCCGCTGTACATTAAATTTTATTTAAGTTGCAGAATACGCATCCGTACGGACCAATAAATTAACAACGTGTAGCTATATATCTTGCCGTCCTGACAACGTAAATTCCGTTTTCTAGATGCATATAAAAACGGTTAAAACTCGAGGTGAAAATCAAAAGGAAAAAGTTTAACCACGCCATCTTCTTAATAATTGAGAGGGGGCATGCATTGGCATTCGTGATAGGGTGATGGTCCAATTGGGAGAATAATGGAAGCATATTAATAGTCTGCGTCTTGGCTTTTGCATGCTAATTCCATCTCCAAGGGATTGCTCGGTGGTAGGAAGTTGCTTTCTTTTACCTCCATATGCATGCATGCCCGTGCCCTAATCATCAGTCTAACCAGCGAATAGCTTTGTCAAATGGAATCATGCCTTGGATATTGGTTTGATATGAATAGTTGTAGTTTTGGCCCTCCGGGTTTTAATGAAATCTCTCATCCATCACATGGCCTCGAGGCTTTCCCTCTCCCTTTCATGGTAACTTTGACATGTGATGCATGCATTTTTAGCTTAATTACCACTTGTGATAAACTCCAAACTAGGGGCGTAACCGGGCCGGGTTTGAACGAGCAGACCCTTGTTCAAGCTCGGCTCGGTTTAGTTTATGCTAGCTCAAGCTCGGTTCAAGTTCGTCTCGAGCGTCTGGCTTATGTTTAGCGCGTTCGCTTATCGAGCCTTAAACGAACCAAAGTCGAGCTCGGATGCATCTTCCATTAGGCGATCTATGAAAGGAAAACGACAAAAAGGCTTTTGATGAAGGCCGAGGATAGATCAATGGCCGTTACAGGGGTTTCAGAAAAAAACATAAAAGTATTTTGTAAGATGCTGGGACGAGGACAACAATCATAGAGTCTAAGACCCAGGGTTTTGAGACATGGAAAGATTTAAAAAAAAATCAACATGGAGAGCATGAAATGAGTCTAAATGCTCGGTTTTATATCTATAATTGGGATTTTCTGCCATAATGTTCTCCTCATCACATATCGAAACGTCTTGAAGTCCATGGCTTTCCGTTTTTACATACCAGCCCTATCCATCTGATTAGCTTTCCTATGCATGCATGCATATAGAGAGGACAAGATCCGTAAATTTTTGAGCTAAATGTTTTATTGGATTCTGCTTGCACAATCATCCATGGACGTCTAGTGGAGCACAAACAAAAACAAAAAAAACAAGGTGAACAATTATTCCAGCAAACAAAAAAAATAAATCTGTTACAAAAATAAATTTGTCCTTTGTTTTGTTTTGATTGGATTGGGCACACAACGCACATGGCTCATAAAAAAAGAAAAGGGTAAATTGTCGAAAAGTTCCCGGCCCGCTTAAGAGTTGTCTGTAACTCCTCTAATTTTCAAAATTATTGAAAAGAGCCTACTAAATAGAATCTTTATGAAAAAACTAGGCTGAATTTCATTTAGGCCTTATATTCTCTCAACTGCATTGATTTTGGAGACATCTTTTCAGATATTATAGACAACCGCAACTTCTTAGATATTACAGACAACTGCTTAGGCATTATAGGCAACTACCAAGATATCAAAGGCAACTAGGGGTTTTGATTGGGCCAGGGGTGTTTTAACAAGAAGCGTTTGAACACAAGTTCTTTTGAGCCGGAGGCTTTTTGACAATTTTCCCAAAAGGAAAAGAGAAAGAAGAAGACCCAACTGAAATTTTACCCTCAAATCACACTCAAAGTCTTCCTCATATGCCTCGCCCCCCGCCCCACCTCGCCCCCCGCGCCCCCTTCCTCTCACATAAATGCTTTCATTTAATTAATTAATTTAATTGCATTTCCCTATCTGTCTTCTCTCTCTCCCTCCTCTCTTTCTCTCTCTAGACTAGAGAGAGAGCAGCCATGGCGTCCACGGGCATCAGGCGCCTCCTCCGCCTCAAAAGAGACCCAGATTCCAAACACCCGGCCGCCTCCGCCGCCGACGAGAAAAAGGGCTTCGATTTCCGTCGCCTCGGCTGCGCCTCGTCGGCACAGGCGTTCGCGCCGGAATCGGCCGCCGCCGCCGCCTCCGCGGCGGTGAGGTCATCCGCCGACTGGCAGCAGGGGAAGAAGAAGAAGCGGCAGAGGAAGAGGAAGAAGAAGGGCAGGGCCCAGCTGCCGTCGCCGGCCGACGTCAGCGACGTGTGGTGCGCCCCCGGGGTCGTGTTCGGGGCGGAGGCGTCGGTGGATTGCGTGGTGGCGCACCGCAGAGAGAGGCCCCGTCCTCATCCTCACCCTCATCGAGAGGTTCTTAATTTTTTTCACTTTCTTTTCTTTTTCCAAAATTTGAATTTTGTTATTTTGACATTTAGGGGAAAAGGTTGTGATTTTTATTTGGATTGCAGAGGGGAGCTTACATTGCGAGACGCGGCGGCAATGTCAATGAAGAAATCATGTCATCATTCTTGGAGCATCCTTCCATCGTCGAGACACCGGAGTTTGGACCTCGGTCGCTGCATTCGGGGCATCTTCGTTGTGTGCGGGGAGGATATCGACAGTCTCCGGCTGAATATGAAGAGGTATTCAACCCTGATACCCAAATATAGAATGTGTCCTGTTGAAAACCATGCTATGTATCAAACATACCTGTGATTAATATTGCCCAACAATTAATGGAGACATGTTAAATAACTAGCTGTGGACTTCTGCATATGACCAAATGTGCATGGTGCCGCGGTAGAACTTTCATCTCCAAAATTTGAGATCGTCGGTTCAATTCTCAATACGGAACAAAAATCCTCAGTAAGCAATCTATGATGCGCCATACCTTGGATATTCTGATATCGTCCTTAAGTTCAAATCAGGTTATGGAACCATCATCATAGATCTGCTTATTTTCTCAGTCTAGGACGCATATCCTATGTCATTGACTTTGAGCATGTCGAAAGGCGTAACCAACATTTATCCATCGAGTATAAGATATCCATGAATCCAATATGTATTGACTACAGACTTGAAGAAGTACCATGCATCTTAGCTACAAACATACAGATAGGATATACAAAATTGTGCAAAATATAGCATGGGATATATATAAAATGTAACAAACTACTCAAACTAGCTTAACCTAAAACTGGAAACAGAGATGTGAACACCTGTTCTGCGTTTATTTTTATAGTTATCGCGACATGCCGACAGGTCATAAGAGTTTCAGAATTTAGAACAGTGATGGAGGCCGAGATCTTCCTCAAATGTTGCCCTCCATCGATCTTGCTGCCAGCGGGACTGAACGGTTGAAATTAGATGTGAGAATTGAGCATGTGGGTCTCAACGGGTTGTTGGTTGTCGTTGGCACCGAGCCACCTGTAAGGAAAGTCCCAGGATGGGAAACCACCGTAGGACCCTCCGACGATCAAGTAAGTACCGAAGAGAATTGGGCATAGTAGCGGTGTATTGGAAATGAGTTCGATGTATCTGAGTTGTCTGGAGGGGTTTATAAAGGGGTCGTATTGGAGAGAGCCGATGTGAGATTCTCGCCGTCCGTTACGCCCTGCGTCATGTTCGCGTTGATGGCGGAATACGCCCATTAATGGAGGGATACACTCATTAATAGCGAGATACGCTAGCATGGGATGCAGAACGTGGAGCGGCGGAGATCTCGTCCTGGCGAGATACACGGAGCCGTTATGGGGCGCTCGAGTTCCATGCTCCCAGCCAGACGGGGAGGCTGAAGAAGCTCAGCTCTGTAACAGCTCGGAGACGAATGAGGAGGCTGAGAAAGCTCGGCCATAAGAAAGCTCGGCCATAAGATAACTCGGAGACGAGCGAGGAAGCTGAGAAAGCTTGGCCATAGGATAGCTCGGAGATGAGCTGTTAGCTGACGGTCAGCCAAAAGAGGGAACGTACTCCGGGGAGGTCCTCCAAAAGGTCGGGTGCAAACTTGGAGGCGAGGCGCCGAGAAATATCCCCAATGCACCATACTTGTTCCAGCTCCATAGCCCTCAGGAATCCAGTGGGCTTACATGGATGACCCGTCTCCTGCCGTGTATCGTGATCTGGAGAATCCCTTTTACGAGCACCATCGTTACGCCCCGCTTTCGTTCCGACCTATTTATTGGTCAGGTCGAGAGTGGACTGCCCGGTCTTCAAAAATTCAGCTTGGTGCCGAGGAACCCGCGCAATGAGTTGTCTGGGAGCAACGTGTCGTTTGGCGGCCGTTCCTCTTCGATACCTGGGTCTACGTAGCGGCTCACGAAGCGTCTTAATTTCTGCGCGTATCCTTGATAACATCAGCGGATCGGCGAAACGGTGGCGCCATAAATAGGACATCGCTTCGCTTGCTCAGGCCGTTGATCTTCGAGCCACGTGGCCGCAACGGAGTGGCGGATCGCGAGACGTCATATCTGATGGTTGGATCCGCGTGAGGGACGAAACGTTCAATGGTTGGTTGCCACGTGGAGTCCTCATGACCGTGGAGTGCGACGCTTCGTTTCGACGGGAACGGATTTGGACCGTTGGATGGTTTTTGCCGAGTGTATAAATAGAGGAGGTCATTCCTTGGCGGACATTTCTGCTTTAGTTGCCTCCTGTCATCTGAAGATTGCCCGGCATACCATCGCTTAGGTCGGATTTTCAGCTCAAAATCCTTCTTCAGCCAATCTTTCATTGAATCAGGTCAGATGTATTCCTCCGAAGTTTTCATTGATATAGTTAGGGTCGAGTCGGGCGATGAGGCTTCAGCTTCTGAAGCCTCATCCAGTGGATCGTCCTCTTCTTCCTCGGCCTCCAATAACCGAGAAAAAAGTTCTTCGTCTTCTTCCGCGTCGGGTTCGCCCCCAAGGGGGCGACGCCCTTGATTTTCGTCGTCAGGTGGCAAAGAGGGTCCCCAAGGTGTGTATCGAAAATACTCGCGATGCGCTCTCGATGTTGAATCGCCTGGACGAGCTTTTCGATATCCGGGCTCGTTTCCACATCCCCTGGTTATTCACTTCGTCTGGCCAAGGAGGGTGAGTGGGCAGACCATGTACGGAGCAATGAGATTGCTCTGTACCTGGAAGCGTTCCGAACAGGGATGCGTCTGCCCTTCTCATCCGAGATTTGTGCCGTACTTCATTGCTTACGTCTTGTCCCAGGCCAGCTAGCGCCGAACTCATGAAGAATCCTCTTCGGATTTCTGGTTCGATTGAACATCGATCGGATCCCCTTCGACTTGAGTCTTCTTCTCTCCTTTCTTTGCTACAAAAATCACTCCGGTACTTGTAAGGATGGGCCGAGCTTGGTGTACCTCTCTTTTAAAAAACATAAGGATAAGGCAGCCATGTCAGGGTAGTGGTCGTCCCTTCTTCCATCCATGAGTGGAAAGAGAGTTTGTTTTCGTCGGTCCTCCGGAGGGAGAGAATTGGCCACCAAATGGCATAGGACAGATTGTCCAAGGGTCAAGCAGTCGAACGCCACGGTAGTGGGGATAGTGTCGCGGTGGGAGCCGACTCAGCAAGCTGATGTCCTGCTTTCCGAGCAGGCTTTGAATTGAACGGGACTCAGTCCCGCGCGCTTCGGGTATAAGTTAGGGCTTTGCCGACTAATTTAGGCTTGACATGATATTGTCATTCCTGTTGCCGACCTTTTTCTTCCGATGGATCGTTCGAAGATCATACCTGCCAAGGCGCAGGGAAGGAAGGGCGGCAATGCTAGCTTATCCAGACCCGCACCGGGCGTGGTCCTCCGGCAAGCCCCTTCCGCCAAGGTCTCCGCGGCCTCTCCCATCCTGAGGAAAGCTGTAGCGGAGGGCAGATGCATGCCAGGGATCCGGCTCCTTGATCCAGGACGGAAGTTCCGTCCTCTGCCGAGTCTCCGCTAAAGAAGCAAAAGAGAGTGGTTTCCCGGCCACCCACAGTCGGGATACAGGTGCAGGAGGACGACTTCTGTATTGAGGTGTCGTTGGAGCTCTCTGTGGCCGACAGCTTGCTGGCGGACATAGAAAAAGCAGCAAGGGCCAAGATTCCCCGAGGCACCATGAAGGCCCAAGCGGCGGTGATAGCCCAGGAGGCAGACCAGGTTGGTAATTTTCTAAAAATTTCCAAGTGTTTTCTCCTCTGCTTAGCTTCTAATGAAAATGATTTGTGTTTCTCTGCAGATCCTTCAGCATTGCGTCCTTCTTGCCGCTATGGAGGCCGAGGAAGTGGCCTTGGCGATAAAAAAGGCCGGAGAGTCTTCCTCGCGTGAGGAAGAGTTTCTTACCAAGCTGAAGGAGGCGGAGGACAAGGCGGCCTCTCTAGACTTGAGGATGGTCGCGAAGGGCCCGACGGTCGCAAAGGTAAAGGAGTCTCACCGGCTTCTGACCGAATTTAACCGGACTATCCAGGCCAAGATCGATGAGGTCAACGGGGACTCTATAACGCCATGAAGAGGCAGGGAGACTCGTTTAAGAAAGATGCCCGGACGACCCACGAAGCGGCGAAGCGTGCCGACGGTAGGGCGTAAAAGGCCGTGGAGGAGTACAAGACCTCTGACCAATTTTATGTCGATCTTGCCGACTCCGCGGCCGTTGGGTGGCACAACGCTCTCGACGCAGTCAAAGAAGCGATGCCCGAGTTCTATGACCAGGAGTTTCGTGCGAGATATCCCCTTGCCGAGGAAGTACCTTATGGTGGCAGCGTCGAGCCGGCGGAAGGAAGCGAGGTGAAAGCGCCAAGCTGGCGGTCGCTAACGAGGCCCCTCGCAGAGGTGCCGAACAGGAGGGCGGCGGGGAGATCTCGGCCGTGAAGGTGATTTGAAGTCGCCGTCTACCTTGTTCTCCATTTTCTTTTTCTTTTATTTTTATACCCTTCGGGCATTTTGTAAAGCTATGGAGCTTATAATACTTTGTATATAATTTGGAATATCAATAAAGTATTTTTATCTCGTCTTTGATGTGCCTGAATGTAATACTTTAATTCTTGTTTATTTACAAGTGTGGGTAGATCGGTGTCTCTCCTTACCCCGGAGTCGAGACGTCGTAGATCGAGCGAACCCCATATATGAACCCCAAGTATAAACAGGCCAGTGTCCCTCTTCACCTTGGAGTCGAGGCGACGTAGGTCGAGCGAACACCAAACATAAGCCCCAAGTGTGATCCCCAAGTGCAAATAGGCCAGTGTCCCTCCTTATTCCGGAGTCGAGGCGACGTAGATCGAGCGAACACCAAACGTGAGCCCCAAATATTTATAGACCTTAGCAGAACTTAGCGCGGTTACTCTCTCAAATCCGAGTGGGGTTGGAGTTGCGCCGGTTATAAGCCGAACTCGAGCTTTATCTACTTGGACCAAGTTAGGAGTTTGTCTACTTCATGCCCGGGAATGATCGGGCTACCAACTTTAACGTGTGGCTTTATGTTCCGCTGTTAAGGCCGAGCAAGATGTGGCCCGGCGGCCTCGTGAAGAGGGCTTCGGATCCATGTTTTCGTTGGGAAAGAAGCTGTCCATGGAGGATGAATCGAGCATGAAGTTATTTGGTCGCCTCATGATGAGGGCTTTAGATTTACAGCATTGTCAGGCAAGAAGTTACCCACCGCAGATAAGCCGAGCAGGAAGCTACTTGTCTGCCTCATGACGAGAGCTTTAGATTCATAGCGTCGTTGGGCAGGAAACTACCTGCTGTGGATGGGTCGAGCAGGAAGCTACCTGTCTACCTCCATAACGTCGTCGGGAAGGAAGCTATCCGCTGCGGATGGGCCGAGCAGGAAGCTACTTGTCTACCTCATGACGAGAGCTTTAGATTCACAGCGTCGTTGGGCAGGAAACTATCCGATGTGGATGGACCGAGCAGGAAGCTACTCGTCTACCTCATCGGACAAGAAGCTATCCGCTGCGGATGGGCCGAGCAGGAAATTACTCACCATCCTGACTCATGACGAGGGCTTTTGGATTCACAGCGTCGTTGGACAGGAAGCTGCCCGCTGCGGATGGGTCGAGTGGGAAGCTACTCGCCTGCCTCATGTTTTTGGACAGTATCGTTGGGCAGTAAGCTTCCCGCTGCGGATGGGTCGAGCAGGAAGCTACTCGTCTGCCTCTTGACAAGAGCTTTGGATTCACAACGTCGTTGGGCAGGAAGCCACCCCTGCGGATGGGCCGAGCAGGAATCTACTCGTATGAGGGCTTAATTTAGAAACTAAAATAATTTTAGTTGACATAAAAGTAGGAATCTCATTATTCGAAAGAGTACAAGTTCATCTGTACAATTTAAGATTTTCAACGTTATATGCCCGTGGAAAGCCACGTCCCTAGGAATCCCGGAGGCGATAGACTCCGCCGGGCAATGTCTCAGTTACGAGATAGGGACCGTCCCATTTCAGGAAGAACTTGTGTAGCTTCCATTGGTCTTCGAACTCGTTTCGACGTAGGACTAAGTCTCCTGATTTGAAAGCTCGATGTTTAATCCGTACGTTGTAATATCGGACTGTCTGTTGCTGATATGCGACCATTCTTATTTGTGCTCGATCTCTCTTTTCTAATAAAATGTTTAGGTTGCTTCGAAGTGCCCAGACATTGGCCTCATCGTCGAAATGTTCGACTCGATAGCTGGGAAGGCTGATTTCTACGGGGACCATTGCCTCGGTGCCATAACATAGGCTAAACGGGTTTCCCCCGTGGGTGTTTTTCTCGATGTTCGCAATGCCCACAACACCCGTGATAGTTTTTCGACCCAGCCACCCTGTCTTCCTTCCAGGCGGGCTCTGAGGTCCCGAATGACACCTCGGTTTGCTACCTCGGTTTGTCTGTTGCATTGGGGATGCGCGACCGCGGAGAACTTCATCAATATGTGATAGTCGCTGCAGAATTTTCTGACTTTGTTATTTTCAAAGTCGGTCCCGTGGTCGATGACGATGCACCTCGGGATTTCAAATCGGGCAGTTATATTATTCTGTAGGAATTTCACCGTAGAGGTGGCATCCGGTTTCCTGATCAGCGTGGTTTCGACCCATTTCGTAAAGTAGTCTACGATGACAAGAATGTATTTGTGTCCATCCATGCCGGTGGAGAGTTGACCGACCATGTTCATCCTCTACTGCGTAAATGGCCAAGGGGAACTTAGTGGCGCCAACTCGATAGCGGGTAGCCGAGAAATGCTTCCAAAGAGTTGACAGGTCTTATACCTCCTTACAAGCTTTCCCGCGTCGCGGTGGATAGTCGGCCAGTAATACCCCTGCAACAGTGTCTTTTGAACTAGACTGTGGGCCCCTTAATGTGCTCCTCCGACTCGTTCGTGTATTTCTCGGAGAACGTAATCTGCTTCGTCAGGATCGACACATCGGAGTAGAGGTTGGGTGTAGGATTTTTTGTACATGTTTCCTTTACTCCACACGAAGTGATGAGCTTTTATGTGGAGCCGGCGTGCCTTAATTATGTCTTCGAGGAGTATTCTGTCCTTAAGGAACTCCACTATAAGTTTTCTCCAATCCGGGATATCCCCTGAGTAGTGTAGATCTAATGTATCAACTCTCTATCTTCGATGCTGGGTCGTGGCAGGACCTCAAAAAGAATGTTTCTCTTGTGATTGGCCAAATAAGAAGAGGCGGGTTTGCTTAGTGTGTCGGCATCGGCGTTCATGCTCTTGAGAACCTGATCTACTTGGACCTCATCGAAATTTCTCCGAAGTCTTTTTACCTCCGCTAGGTATCTCATCATCAGGGGCTCCCGGGCTTCGAATCGTCCGGTCACCTGACCGACGACCAGCGCAGAGTCGCTGCGGATCCTGATCGTCTTTAGCCCCATCCCGAAGGCGATTCGTAGCCCAACCAATAAGGCTTCGTATTCTGCGGTGTTCGACGCCTTGAAGCCAATCCTCAGAGAGTACTTCATCTCTACTTCATCTGGACCACAGATGACCAAACCAGCCCCCTCCCATCCTCTGTGGAGGAGCCGTCCACATAGAGTATCCAGTCCGGAATTGGGCCGAGCGTCTCCTCGACTGAGGGTCGTGGGTCAGGGTCTCGCGTCGGCACTCCTTTATTGAGATTGGTGCATTCGACCACGAAATCGGTTAGGGCTTGTGCTTTGATAGCTTGCCTTGGTCGGTACCGGATGTCGAATTGGGACAACTCCTATCTCCATTTCTCTAAGCGGTCTGATGACTCGGGAGAACCGGGGATATTTCCCAAGGGTCGTTCGGTGAGAACAATGATCGTGTAAGCCTGGAAATAGTGCCAGAGTTTTCTGGAGGTGACGACAAGCACCTGGACTATCTTTTCTATGGCCAGATATCCGGTCTCTGTGTCCTTAAAAACGTGGCTGACGTAGTAGACTGGTCTTTGCATTCCTTTGGATTCTCTGATGAATACGGAGCCGGCAGCCTAGTCGGAGACGGTCGGATACAGCAACAACTCGTCCCCCTCAGCTGGCTTGGTGAGAAGCGGGGGGTCTCCAGATGTGTCTTGAGTTACTCGAAAGCTACTTGACACTCGTCGGACCACTCAAACCTGAGGATCTTCCTTAAGGTTTTGAAGAAAGGCAGGCACTTTTCTCCGGATCTGGACATTGGCCATCCTGCCCATGAGCCGCATGATATCAACGTTGCTCTTGGACGTTGCCATATCAATGATGGCTCTAATTTTCTCCGGGTTTGTTTTGATTCCACAGTGGGTGACCATGAATCCAAGGAATTTCCCGCTCTTGACGCCGAACGCACACTTGGATTCAGTTTCATTTTGTACTTTTGCAGGACATCGAATGTTTCGCCGAGGTCTGTGGTATGTTCGGCTGACATGGTAGATTTTACGAGCATATGATCGACGTAAGCTTCCATATTTCTCCCAATTTGCGGTTTGAACAACTTGTTGACCAGCCGCTAGTATGTTGCCCCCGCATTTTTGAGGCTGAAGGGCATTGCCTTGTAGCAGGAGACTTCTTGATCGGTGGTGAATGCGGTTAGCTCTTCGTCAACCGGATTCATCCGGATTTGATTATAACCAGAGAAGGCATCTATGAAGCTCAGTAGCTCGTGCCCGGCCGAGCTGTCAACTAACCGATCTATCCGAGAGAGTGGGTATTTGTCTTTGAGGCAGGCCTTGTTTAGATCGTTGAAATCGACGCACATGCTCCATTTCCCGTTTGCTTTCTTGACCATGACTACGTTTGCTAGCCAAGTCGAACGGTCCAGATTTCTGATGAAGTCAGCCGCGAGTAGTCGATCCACCTCTTCCTCTATTGCTTTCTGTTTCACTTGCGTAAAGCTTCTTTCCTTTTGTCGGACCGGCCGGGCTTTCGAGTCGACCCCGAGCTTGTGGAAGATCACCTTGGGGTCAATCCCGGGCATGTCCGCGGGAGTCTAAGCGAACACATCGGAGTTGCTCCGAAGGAACTGGAGGCTATCCCGAGCATCCTCGGTCAAGAGTGAGCTGATCTGGACAGTTCGGTCGTCGTCCCCCTTCTTGAGAGGAACCTCTAACAAAGCCTCCACCGGGGAACTGCGAATCTAAATTTTTGTCATCGCACATATCCAGAGATTCCCGAGGATCGTACGCATCTTCAAAATTGTTGACTTCTTTATCCTTGAGGAACATCGAGGCGAGATAGATCCTGACGATTCGTTGGTCTCCATAGGCCCGGTCCCCTATTGTCCAGAGGGAACTTGAGCGCAAAGTGATAGATTGAGATATTAGCCTCGAGGGCGTTCAGGATGGGGCGGCCCAAGAGGATGTTATAGGACGAAGGAATCCTGGCGACGAGGAAATTCACCGACATGGTTCACGTTCTTCCTGCTTCCCCAATGTTGAGAGGGAGGGTGATCGATCCTTCGGCCACGACGGAATGGTTTGTAAACCCTGAAAGGACGTGGAGATCGGTTGGAGGTCGGATGGGTTTAATCCCATACGCTGGAAACAGTCGTAAAACAGGATATCCGCTGAGCTTCCCGAGTCAATTAGGATTCTCCGGACTTCGTATCGGTTTACCCAGGCTGTTATCACAAAGGGATTATTATGCGGGAGTGATATGCCGTGAAAGTCTTATCGGTGAAGGTGATTGGATCGTCCTTCTTGAACTTCTTGTAGGGGACCACTTAAGGTCATGACTGGCCAGAGACGGCAGGTGTTCTCGTTGCTCGGAGTCGAGCCAACAGAGACGACCATGATCTGCCCGATCGTCAACTCTCCGAGAGGATGTTAGTTCACTTGCTCCCGATCTACCCGCCGTTTGTCTCGTGAGTACTTTGTCAGGTGACCGGAGCGGATAAGCTTTTCGATATAGTCGAGGAGTTGTTTGCGGTTCTCGGTCGGGTGCTCCTGTGGTCGATGGAAGGCGCAGTATGGGCCGCAGAGTTGCTTGCCCGGCCTTTGAGTCACTGGCGGGAGTTTGAAAAATCTTTCGCCCTTAGCCTCCTCCAGTAGCTCGGTTTGAGAGACGTTTAGGGGAGTGCACTCATGAAATCTCGGAGAATAAGGTTTTTGATAGTCGGCTTTTTTCTTCTTTTCCCTGTTATGTTTCTTTCGGTCCATCTAGTCGCCGCGGGGTAAGTTGGCATTGGTCCAGACTTTTACTTCGGCCATAGTCTTAGGTTGCACTAATATGAAAGAGCGGTGCCACTCTTTGTGCCTAAGACCCGCCCTCAAGGCAGTGATTACCGTTTCGTCGCGGTGGTCGGGGACTTCCAGAAAGGCATTATAGAAGCGGGTGACGTACCCTTGAAAGATTCCCTGTCTTCACTCTTGATGGTAAGCAGATAGTCGACCGTCCTTTTCTATCGCTAATTACCGACGAAATGACCAAGAAACTGAGTCGCCAGCTCGTCAAAGGTCAAGATCAAGCATGGTGCAAGGCCATGGAACCAATCCCGGCCGGCCCGGATGAGCATGGTGGGAAAGGCTCGGCACTAAGCCGCGTCTGAGTTGTCTTGGAAGCTCATGCCTGCCGTAAACGCATCCAAGTGATCCTTCGGGCCAGACTTCCCGTCGAAGAGGGCCACCTTAGGCGGTTTGTTCCGAGACGAGACCCGCTCACCTAGTAACTACTCCGAGAAGGGCCTCGTGAGCGAATCTGCGGAGTACTTTGCCATTCCTTCGGCCGAACGGGTAGCGTGCCGTATGTTTTCAATTTTCTTCTCGAAGACCTCGATTCGCTGATGGTATCCTGAGGATTCTCCGTAATTGAAGCGCCTGCTGTCCCCGCTTAGAGCTTGTGCGATAGAGCAGTTTCGGCTTCACTCTCACGTTTCTCAGGTCCTCGGGGGAACCCTTAGTGGTTGGCCCCGTGGTGTGCCATGTGTGCAATCTTGACGGGTATGAGGTCGTCAGTCTTTCCTGAAATCAGGTGATCTGAGCAACGTCTTTTCGGAGGGCGAAGGAGCACGGCGAGCGCTGAAGCGATGATCTGGCTGATCGCCTGATCTCGGTGTCGGACTTCTTGGCGCCCAGCGAGTCATGAAATCATTTCTCGTACGGGGGTTGTGATTGCTGGAATCGGCCTGTCAGTGTTCCGCGATATCGAGGTGGGCTCTGGCGAGGCCAGGGGCTTAAACGTGCCCTTCAGCTGCCTCGGGAACGTTGTCGTTCCTGAGAGCGTGGACGGCTGTTTGGACACGAACAAGTGCGTCCACCGTCGTCGTAAGCCTATCTATCCATGCGGATAAGATCTCGACGACATTGAGGGGCGAGCTAGAACCGCCTCCGCCTTCGTTGTGGAGGACGGTACAGCTCGTGCCGGGGTCTCCATAGTGATGTTCGCTGGCCATTATATTGAGGGCGGAAGATCAACTTTTATGATAGAAAAGTCTCTTGTTCCTACGAACGGCGCTAACTGATGGAGGTCGAGATCTCCCTAAGATGTTGTCCTCCGTCGATTTTTATGCCAGCAGAGCTGAACGGTTGAGATTTGATGTGAGAATTGAGCGTGTGGGTCTCAACGGGTTGTTGGTTGTCGTTGACACCGAGCCACCTGCAAGAGAAGTCCCGGGATGGGAAACCACCGTAGGACCCTCCGACGATCAAGTAAGTACTGAGAAGTAATTGGGTATAGTAGCGGTGTATTGGAAATGAGTTCGACGCACCTGAGTTGTCTGGATGAGTTTATATAGGGGTCACATTGGAGCGAGCCGATGCGAGATGCTCGACGTCTGTTACGTCCCTGTATCACGTTCGCGTTGATGGAGGGATACGTCCATTAATGGAGGGATACGCTCATTAATGGCGAGATACGCTAGCGTGGAATGCGGGACGTGGAGCGGCGAAGATCTCGTTGTGGCAAGATACACAGAGCCGTTACGGGGTGTTCGGGTTCCATGCTCCCAGCCAGACGGGGAGACTTAGGAAGCTCAGCTTTGTAACAACTCGGAGACGAGCGAAGAGGCTGAGGAAGCTCGGCCATAAGATAGCTCGGAGACGAGCGAGGAGGCCGAGAAAGCTCGGCTATAGGATAGCTATTAGACGAGCCGTTGGCCGGTGGTCAGCCGAGAAAGGAAACGTACTCCGAGGAGGTCTTCCGAAAGGTTGGGTGCAAACTTGGAGGCGAGACGCCGAGAAATGTCCTTAATGCACCATATTTGTTCTAGCTTCGTAGCCCTCAGGAATCAAGTGGGCTTATGTAAATGACCCGTCTCCTACCGCGTTTCATGATATAGGGAATTCCCTTTTATGAGCACCATCAGTTCGGAGATGAGTAAGGAGGTTGAGGAAAGCTCGGCCATAAGATAGCTTGGAGACGAGCGAGGAGGCTGAGGAAGCTCGGCCATAGGATAGCTCAGAGACAAGCCGTTGGCCGACGGTCAACCAAAAGGGGGAACGTACTCCGGAAAGGTCCTCCGAAAGGTCGAGTGCAAACTTGGAGGCGAGGCGTCGAGGAATGTCCCCAATGCACCATACTTATTTCAGCTCCGTAGCCTTCAGGAATTTAGTGGGCTTACGTAGGTGACCCGTCTCCTGCCGCGTGCCGTGATCTGGGAAATTCCCTTTTACGAGCACCATCAAACAGTGAGTAGGTAATATTCGATTAGGCAGTCCTAGAGAGGTTGAGCTTAGTTTATAGAAGGTTTCCGTTTCCGTTTGTTTATTGCATTTTGAGTAGTGTTGTTTTGGCTGCTAGTAATTGGGAATGAGCTTGATTTCAAAGTTTGAATTGTTATCTGTGCATGGATGAGAAAATGCAAATTAGTGTTGAAGAGCAATACACCTTCATTTAGACCAATAATATAAATTATACAGTTAAGCTAATGCAATGTATGGGTATGATTTCTAAAAGTTGTAATTATTACTTCTGTCATAATTTTAATGAAAAGTCGCTACTTTGTCAAATTTACAGTTCGGTAAATTAATTCTATCCTCTTTTCCTTTTCGGGTCATGCAGATGATGGCGTTCCAGACGAGTGTGTTTTTAGGCGGAGTGGACACACATGATCAATACAAGGATCTGAGGCTCGATGTCGATAACATGTCTTATGAGGTTTGTGTCGTTCATAATTCGTGTCTTGTTGACTCTATACCATTCAGTAACCCCTGTTCACAATAGGAATTACTCGAGCTAAGCGAAAAAATTGGCTATGTCAGCACTGGTTTGAGAGAGGAAGACATACTCCGTACTCTCAGGAAGCCGAAGCACTCTTTCTTTGCTGCTTCGCCATCGCAAAAAGAATGGAAATGCATCATTTGCCAGGTAGGATTTCTTCGACTTTTGTAAATTGTAGCCATACAAGCAATAACAAAGATCGTTATCTGATCCTTTTATGATTTGCTACAGGAAGAATATGAAGTGAATGATGATATTGGAAGGCTCGAATGCGGTCATAGCTACCATACTTGCTGCATTAAGCAATGGCTTCTTCAGAAGAACGCTTGCCCTATCTGCAAGACCGCCATGGCTAAAAGCTAGAGGCTTGTTCGGCTAGTGTCAAATTGCTGTAATACTCGAATACTTTCTTTGCTTTTGTGTACAGCTTTCGACAGGCTGGGGTTTATTCTTGGGTATTGATATGGTCATTTGTTGGCTGCAGACATGATTCATTTTGGGTTATCCTATAGAAAACGATCCGTTTGGTAATGTTTCATAATGTTCTCTTTGCTAGAAGGATCTTACTATCTGCGTTCTGTTGAGAGCTCGCTTGTTTCATACGAAAACTGTGTCGTCATGTTTCGAGGAAGCTTTTATAGACTTCTATGAACCATGAATATAGCGTGCCTATTTTTCATATGTTTCATTTTTTCAGAACAGTTATCGTCGCAGTGCCAGTATCTATTATTATATGCTAAGATTATGTAGCGTATTTGATCGAGCATCAAAATTTGCCGTAACTAAGATATTTGAAAGACCGATTAAGATTAGGCAAGTTTCACATACTTAAGTAATGCTATGCATACTCTGTCTGAGGGTCAGGGCTGGTCCAGTGTGGAAAAAAATGCAGTTTGTTGAGCCATCGAGCGTTTAGGGTCATGAAGTCGCATCTGTAGCTGTGTTATGATATATTTACGATGTAACTCGATTCATCTATTGTGATAAAGAGGGATGAAATGATTTTATTGCTACATGAGATTAGTACCACGAATCGCCTATTCATCAGCAAACATCATGCAATATAAGAAAATGTTGAAAATCAGAATATATGCCTGAAACCGAACAGACAAAGTTACCAAAAGCAAAAGACAATAGCAGCCAACTGCTCATATATCTACAACAAGAGCAGAAACTGAACCTTCAAACTACCTGCCGCTAAGCGCTCTACAAGAAACGAAAATTCATAACATATTACTGAATTCTTCTGCCGACAACTTAACCACCACAAGCCGCGCCGCACTCAGCAGCGCACCCAGAACCGTAGACATACGAATCGGATGTGGCCGAGCCTCGGTCCTTGGCTGCAGCCCCATCCCCACATGCGAACATAACAACACAAACGATGCACAAGTTTACAAGAGCAACAGCACACAACATAATAAGATCAAAACCACCAGCATCTCTAAGGCTTTCTACACCCTCATGCAACATCCTCACCATAATTTCCTCTTTTCTCCCAGATAAGCGAGTGAGCATAACCCAATCCTGGGACTTTTTATAATTGTTTTCAGTGGATTTTTAAATATTATGGTAATGATTCAAGCACACTATAATATTCAATGGGGGTGAATATGAAAGGCACATTGAAATGAGGGGTATGGAATCCTTTGACTTAGTAGGTGGAGCTTGTTGTAATGTGGAGTCTGTTCTATATATGGATCAACATTGGACTTTGGAGGTGACATGTGCACAAGACAGCCAAAATAAATACACACACATACACGGAAGAAATTTCCAACTATGGTGCCGAAAAAATACACCCTCCACGGTTTTATTCGACAATCGACATCCATCATCATCTTTATCATGTAATATATGGATACACCAAATTTCATGTGATTCCACCATTAATTTTGCACCCACTAAAATCAACAGTGAAAAAGCGATGGAATCACATTAAATTTGGTGTATTCACATCTTACATGATAAAGATGATGATTGGTGCCGATCATCGAAAAAATCGTGAAGGGTGAACCTTTTTAACGAACATATATATATATATATATATATATATAAGAGGAAAGATGCCATAGGAGCGAATTTCCCCTATGGCGTCAAAAAATCACACCTTCCATCGTGTTTTTCGACGATCGGAATGCATCATCTTCATCGTTATCATCTAAGATGTGGATACACCAAATTTCATGTGATTCTACAGCATTTTCACCGTTGAATTAGTAGGTTCAAAATCAACGGTTTACTGACAATAGAACTTTTTACATTGCTAAATCAACGGTGAAAAAGTTGTAGAATCACATGAAATTTTGTGTACCCACATCTTAGATAATAACGATGAAGATAATGCATTCCGATCGTTGGAAAACACGATGGAGAGTGTGTTTTCTCGACGCCATAGGAGGAAATTCCCTCATATGGCCTCTTTCCTCCATTATTCTCATATATATATGTGTGTGTGTGTGTGTGTGTGTCTCTCTCTCTCTCTCTCTCTCTCTCTATATATATATATATATATATTTGCACGCGCGCTCGCGTGTGTATGTATGTATATATAGAGAGAGTAACGAAGAAAAAAGGACCTAGGAGGCTTTTTCGTGATGGCGGCGTCAAAAAACCACACCCTCCACCGTTTTATTAGACGGTCGGCATCCATCATATTCATCTTTATCATATAAGACGTGGATACACCGAATTTCATGTGATTTTACAACCTTTTCATCGTTGAATTAGTAATGCAAAAAGTTATATTGTCGGTAAACCGTTAATTTTGCATCCACTAATTCTGTAAATCCCTGTTTCCATCAATGAAAATCTTTTCTATATTTTCCCTTTTCCTTTCCTCGTAATTTTGCAGGAAATTAGTTGCTAGATTGTCGTATTTAAATCTTTCTAAACCTTTTTAAATCCAACCCCAGCACACCCCGGGAGATCCATAGAGCATCCTATTCCGCTTCCAGCGAACACGAGTTATCCCCGGACAACTCCGACGGCAAAACCGAATCGCGAGCTGAGGCCGCGAACCCTAGCCTCGCCGTTCGTCGCGCGTTCGTGCCGTTGCCGCTGCCGTGCATCGCCAAAACGTCTCCAGGCAAGTACCCTACTTGCTACATGCTAGATTATTTCCGTTACAAATCAAAACCGTATTAATTCCATATTTGTGATTCATGAAAACTTAAATGACATAACTGTTTGATGCAAGATCCAAATGAAAACCTTCATTTAATTTGACGGAACTCGATTGCATATTCTGTCCCGTGTGGCAATGAGCACTGTGTAGAAATTTTACTGGAAAATACAATTGTTAATGGCTTAAACGAACACCCCCAATTACACCCGTAAAAACTGGGAATTTCCCGCACCCGAAATTTGTTAAAATCACAATTAATTGTGTACATATTGAAATGATGCGTTCGAGGGCTCAAATCGAAGACGACTCGACGGCCTATAACCCTATGCAAGTTCTTGTTTCTGTACTGAAATTATGACAAGAATTGGTTCGGAGAGCGGCTCTGGACTGCAGTCCAAAGTAGCTCTGGTTGTTGTTTTCTGTCTCGTAATGATTACTAGCTTGCTGCCTGAACTCGTATGTTGTGGAATCCTACACCTTATTGAAGATGAAACTGTTAGCTAAATAACTCAAGTGATTTCACCCCATTTTATCGTCGTTTACTATTTAAAATGCAATTTAAAAGAACAGGACGCATAGCAGTCTCAAACAGAAACAGAAGTGATACACTTGTGTTGAACAGTGCATAACTTCTGACGTACAGACGCGATTGAGAATCCGTCTGTTGCATTGGAAACTATATTTAAAAACCTATATTTCATTCAACTGTAACGTCGCTAAATTCTGAGCCCAACTGGGTTAAAATCGTGTCGCGAAACGGACGTTCAGTTCAGAAACTGAATTTCCTGCAGCGAGCACTTAAATTGATGCGGCTGTAACTTAAATACCAGAAATCCGATTGTACTGAAACCAATTTTTCTGAACTTCCGACAGAGTGTACTTGTTACCGTATTTGTAACGTTTCACTGAATTCTGAACATATGAATTACTGCAATTTTTGTAAGCTTATGACGTGCATAATAGTTCATATCTTACATGACTTGTTAACTGCATAAATGTACCTACCTTACCCGACTGCCATATACATAGTGATAGTGCGCGTTATTATTCAGTGGACATTGCATTATCGTGCATGAATGGTATTGGTTTAGGAGTGTCAAGTACGCCAATGGAAAAGTGAATGATTCGTGACAGTGATTAATACAGTGAACAGTGACAAAACCGTGCTATTGGTGCATACTTGTACACGACTAAATCATAATCATCAGTAGTGTAAACCTGGGGAAAAAGGGAAAATCGAAGTGGAAAGAGCATCGTATTTAGCGGGACCGTGTTTTAAAGGATGATCATTCGAACAGTGATTCTTATATATATTAGGTAGGATCTAGCGATCCGGCTGATAGGGTTATGTCCCGGGCGTGTGGGCCGTTGTCTCGGGTATGTACGAGACTCCTGTTAAACATGATCCTCCTTTCCACTATACGATTTCAAACATGACCTAGAGACTGATAGGGACACAGATCATACTTTGCATCATTTAGTGACATAGCGATTATCAGCGTTTTACTTTCACTGTTATTATCGTATTTGCATGTTTCATGTCATTAATATAAAAATTGCTATTACGTCGCTCTGACGACCTGAGTATGCATGCTTAGACCTCGAGGAAGAACCAGCGCAGGATTCGGATTTACCTTTCGAGCTGGCGGAGATCTAGTCTAGAGTGCCTTTTTCTTCTTTTCTGCTTTCCCTAAAGAGATCGTGTATTCGAACTTGGTTAGTAGCTCTTCTTGTTTATTTGTAATTTGTGAACAATGGAATTTGATGTAATATTTTAGTGACGTGTTTCCTTTACTGCTGTGCTTTGTTTACTGATTATCATGTAATGCTAGAAGCTGAAGTGTGACTACGGCGGGATGATTCCTTGACCGTAGGAGCATGACTGGCCTAGTCATCCCTCGTTTTCCATATTTTGGGAAGCGGGGCGTGACATGGTTTTGTTGGTATCAGAGAGCCGGGTTTAGAATAAAATTGCAGTTCAATTTAGGGATCCCTTGAATCATACTTGGTTTCCTTGCTGTCACTTCCATATACTACCTGTGCATCACCACTCAAGCTCATGTTTTGAATCTTATCTACCTTATCTTTTCCTCGTGTCCACATCATAAATCGTTATTTTCCTTCGTGTTCCACTATCTGATCATGACCCTTACTTTTCTGGCCATGGCCAACAATAGGGCAGCACCGCTTCTTGAGGAGGATACTCGGTTCTGCGTTTCTTTCGACTGTATGTTAGCGAGTTCAGATGACGAGGGAATCGATGTCGTAACTCCAGAGATCAATATGATTAATGACTATCGACGAAGAGGGCCCAATAGAAGAGGGTCCACATGGAAATGCGGTAGAGGAGGAACCCGATGAGGATCCTGAAGAAGGAGACCCTGATGAAGACCCTCTGGAAGATGATCCAGAAGAGGACTCGGAGCAGGCAGCTATGACGCAATTCTCGGGATGGATTGGATGAGTACCTTCCATGCAGTTATTGATTGCCGAGCAAGGAATGTGACCCTTCGCATTCCCAATCACCCGGAGTTTATTTTCGAAGGCGGGAGCGAATCTTTGGAGCCAACAAAGTATAGCGCTAAGCCAAAAGAGCTGACAGCTATGAAGATTGATGAGAGCCCAGCCCCAGAGATTGTTCGGGACTTTCTGGACGTGTTTCCTGAAGATTTACCAGGTCTACCACCTCCACGCGTCTTGGAGTTCTCGATCGATTTGACTCCAGGTACAGCACCAGTTTCCAAGGCCCCGTACAGAATGGCACCGGTTGAGTTGGCGGAGTTGAAGAAGCAAATTGAAGAACTATTGGAGAAGGGATTTATCCGGCCGAGCGTTTCACCGTGGGGTGCACCAGTTCTGTTAGTGAAGAAGAAGGATGGATCGCTGTGGATGTGTATAGATTATCGGGAGCTGAACAAAATCACAATAAAGAACATGTCACGCCCCGCTTCCCAAAGTACGCTAAAGTGGGCACGTGACATAGCCAACCATGCTACCTGTGGATAGGAAAAATCCTTCCACAGTCACATTACGGCAGTGGAGATATCCAGAATAGGAAAGTAAACTAACTATCTAATACATGTCCATAAGCCAGAGCAAAAGAGTCAAGAGATAACAATATGCGGAAGCCAAAAGATACAATAAATGAAATACCTGGAGTGGGACTACGTATTGACAGGAACCTCACCGCTCGTCTAACAGCGGCAAAACTTCTAATCAGTCTGCAACAAGGTAGAAGAATCTGGGCCATGCAAAATCCAGACGTCGGCGTGTCAAGTCATCAAGTAATAACATAATAAACAGGCAATGCGAATATGAACATGAATAAAGCAGGGTAACAATAATATCAATCAGAGCAGTGCAGGGTAGCGTGCAGTGGGTAAACTAAACTGTTCTATCAGGTTCTCTGTTCTAAAGTCTTTGAAACCAAATTGATGAATCATCGATGTAACTCAATAGTATCCCGTACATACCCGGGACCACGGCCACAATATTCTCGGCTGCAGCCGAGACATGCCACTAGACACAAAACAGGAATGTGTACACTCGATAGTATCCCGTACATACCCGGGACCACGGCCACAATATTCTCGGCTGAAGCCGAGACATGCCGCTAGGCACAAAACAAGAATGTGTACACTCAGAACAGGTAGTGAACTGTCGAGTTACAAATCAGGTTTCACCTTTGATTTCCCCATACCCCCAAGTTATATGTGTATGTCAAGTCAGGTATCTGAAATCAAGAAACTAATGCCAACACAGGATCAGGTAAACAGGTTTGTCTGGATAGACAACAGGAACGGTCCATGAGGACTACATGTCAGGTTTGTTGGCATTAGACACAAGATCAGGTAACGGGTCAGGTCATGGTACATCATATCAAGTCAAGCAGTATACGGTACCATGTCAGGTCAATCAATGTGTAGGTAGCAAGACAGTTCAAGAAGCAAGCGATATCATAGGTGTACTCACAATCACTTATATAATCAAGCATGGGCATTAACAACATGAGATAAGCAATGAAGTAAGCAATAGGCAGATTCACTGAATTAGCAGTACAGTTGTCAGTTGTGTCACAGAGATGATTTCAATGTTATGCGAATGCAGTATGACAATTATGGCATTTTAATCATGTTAACAAGTTTAAGCACTTTAGAGGTGCAATGATTTATATAAAGGTTCAATACAGCTATTACAGGTTAAAATGCATGCGAGTGTCCGAATAGAACAAAACTATAGAGATAAATGCCATACGCTATGTCGATATTAAAATGTGATTAAACAGATAAATGTGGTTATTAGGTTCAATTGCAAACTGTAGGTTCCAAGTTTAAAGATAAAATGATATATAACAATATTGTACATGAAAAAGTGGGAAATTATAATACCAAAGTTAAATTGCGGGTTTTAGGGTGTCATTAATTATAAGTAAATATTGTTTAGCATGTAGCAAGGGGTACTTGCCTCGACGGGTCGCGAACCGGGAAAAACGGAACGTAAAACGTCGGCGGGGAAACTCGCGACGGGCGCACGGTTCACGGAATGAACCCAAACGACAAACAGTGGAACCATACGGGTCGGGGTACCTCGCTGGAACGTCGGGACGCATCGCCGGTACGGCCGGATTCCAGCGAGATGCAAAACAGCGACGGTCAAGAATTGCAATCAAGAAAAGAAAAGAAACAAAGAAGAAGAGAAGGCTTACAAAGGTTCTGCTCTTGTGGTTTATCTAGAGGGGAGATGTGAGGATGACGACGAGGTCGACGAAGCTCCGGCGGTGGCCTACGACGACGGCGGAAGAGATCTGCCGATCAAGAAAAATATTAGCAAATAAGGAAAGAAGAAAGGAAGAGAGGAGGGAAGTCATCTCACTGAGGGGTGTGCTTGCGAGGCCGGGGACACGGGGACGGGGTCACCGGCGGCGACTCACGGCGGTGCAACGGTGTGCAGAGGGCACGCTGGCCTGGACGGGGGTGTGCAGGCGCGTGCAGGGTGCACGGGGTTGAAGAAGGAGGGAGTGGATGAGACGAGGCTGAGGAGGCGAGGATGCTGGTGACGGTGGTGACGGTGGTGCCGGCGTTGGTGCTGCAACGGCGAGGGCAAGGCGGCTGGGGGGTTTGCTGGGTTGGGTTTTCGTGAGGGAAAAGAATGGAGGGGAAGGAAGTTTTAAAAACATGAGAGAGAGAGAGAGAGAGGAGAGAGAACGCGCGAGAGAGAGAAGAGAGAGGAGAGAGACGGTGAGAGAGAGAGGAGAAAGGAGAGAGATGGAGAGAGAAAAAGAGAGTGGGGCCCACGGGAAGTTAAAGACTGTTTGTGATTTGCTGAGGGAATTTGTTAAGGGAAAGATTTAGATTTTAAAAAAAGATTTAAGTATATAAAATATTATAAGGTTGAGAGAATATGCGACGGTTAAAATATTAAAATTTGGGATTTTGGCGCAAAGTAAAACATTTCCAAATCGCGCCCGGGTCGGGTCCAAAAATTTGAAATTGAAATAATAGAATTTTAAGCGGGATCCAAAAGTGAAAATGAAGTATTTTATAATCAAAAAGCATACCCCCAAAACGGACACACGTACGTGCACGTAGCCATCCAAACTCGCCCGTTTCACTGAACGGGACGAGGACACGATGCACGGACGCTACAACAGGGTTAGAGGTGTCATGTAGGCCAAGATGAATATTTTTAATTTTATTTTAGATGCCAAAAAATTGTTATATGCAGAAATGAATTTGCCGAGTAAAAATTTACAGTAAGTAACAATCAAGTAAGATAAAAGAAATGAGTGCTACACTACGTTCAAACGGTAACTAAAATTAGTAGCATTGTGCTCGGGTGTTACATTATACCCAACTACAAAAAGAATTTCGTCCTCGAAATTCCAAGAACACAAAGATAGAAAACTATAAGAAAAGGTGAGGAAACTTCTGCCGGATTTCATCTTCTCGTTCCCAAGTGGACTCTCCATGCGAGCGATTACCCCAAGAAACAAGTACAAGAGGGATAACCTTGTTCTTAAGGACCTTTTCCCTTCGATCCACAATTTCAATCGGTCGCTCCTCAAAAGTCAAGTCTTCCGGTACTGTCAACTCTGAATGATCCAATACGTGCGTTTCATCACGAACATACTTACGGAGTTGAGATACGTGAAACACATCGTGCACATTCGCCAAAGACTGCGGTAACGCCAAACGATCTACCTCACCAACCCGCTCCAAGATCTCAAAGGGTCCAACGAATCGAGGACTAAGCTTTCCTCGACTTCCAAAACGAATCACCCCTCTAGTCGGTGATATCTTCAAGAATACCAAATCACCCACGGCGAACTCTAGAGGTCTTCTTGACGTGTCTGCCCAACTCTTCTGTCGGTTTTGTGCTGCCTTCATATGATTTCTGATAGTGTTAACCTTCTCAACTGTCTACACAACCAAATCTGGTCCCAATAATCTCCGTTCACCGACATCGTCCTAACAAACAGGTGAACGGCATTTACGACCATACAAAGCTTCAAATGGAGCCATCTGGATAGTTGCCTGAAAACTGTTGTTGTAAGAAAACTCCACCAAATGTAGATGATCCTCCCAAGACCCCTTGAAGTCCAATATGCATGCTCTCAACATATCTTCAAGAGTTTGGATTGTTCTCTCGGACTGACCATCAGTTTGAGGATGATAAGCTGAGCTAAACTTCAATCGAGTCCCCAAACTTTCCTGTAGACTCCGCCAAAAGTGTGATAAGAACCGAGTGTCCCAATCGGACACGATGCTTACCGGTACTCCATGCAATCTTACAATCTCTTACATGTACCGCTCTGCCAAAGTCTCTGTTGATTGACCAACCCGGAAAGGAATGAAGTGAGCAGCCTTGGTCAAACGATCAACAATTACCCATACAGCATTGTTGCCTTTTGGACTCCGCGGTAAAGCCGTCACGAAATCCATGGTTATATGTTCCCACTTCCACTGGGGAATCGGAAGTGGTTGCAATAAACCAGCAACCCTTTGATGTTCAACCTTAACTTGCTGATACACCAAGCACTTCGCCACAAAGCGAGCAATCTCCCGCTTCATGCCTTCCCACCAGAAATGCTGTCGAACATCTCGGTACATCTTTGTGCCTCCTGGATGTACAGAATAAGCTGAACTGTGTGCCTCCTTCATAAGCTCTTCATGAATATCTCCATTTGGCACACACAAACAGCTACCATACATCAACGAACTATCTTCGTGGATCAATAAATCTGTTCGTAGTCCGGCTTCAACCTGTCCTCGAAACTTTTGCAGTCTAGGATCCTGCAATTGCGATACTTTAATATTCTCGATCAACAATGATTGTACTTGCATCTGCATCAACTGTCCCGTATAATGCGGTAGCACAACCTCCCAGTCAAATCTTCAAAAATCTTCAACGAGCTCCTTCTGCGTAGTTAACACGTGAATTGCGGGTAACCGACTAAGCGCATCCGGCACGACGTTAACCTTCCATGGATGGTACTTAAGATCAAGATCGTAGTCAGCCATCAGCTCCAACCATCTACGCTGCCTCATATTAAGCTCCTTCTGTATGAACACATACTTCAAGCTCTTATGATCAGTGAAAACTTCGACCCTTTCGCCCAAAAGGTAGTGTCTCCAAATCTTCAAAGCGAAAATCACAGCCGCAAGTTCCAAGTCATGAGTTGGATAATTCTTCTCATGGGTCTTCAACTGTCTCGATGCGTACGCTACAACCTTCCCATGCTGCATCAAAACACATCCCAATCCTTTCCCAGATGCGTCGCTGTGAATCATCAATCCTCCGGAATTGTCTGGCACGGTCAGAATAGGGGCAGTTATCAACTTCTGCTTCAACGTCTCAAAAGCTAACGCACATTTGTCCGTCCATACAAAAGGTACCTCCTTGCGCGTAAGCTTGGTCAACGGCTCTGCCAGACGAGCAAAGTTCTCCACAAATCTCCTGTAATATCCGGAGAGTCCAAGAAAACTTCTTATCTCCGCAACATTCCTTGGAATCGGCCAGTCTCGAACTGCTGCAATCTTTTCTGGATCGACGGCAATTCCATTGCCAGACACAACATGCCCCAAAAACTTTACTTCTTCCAGCCAAAACTCGCACTTACTCATCTTCGCGTACAACTTCTCTTGTCTCAACGTTTGCAGTGCGATCTTCAAATGCTCAGTATGCTCTTCAAAACTCTTCGAGTAAACCAGAATATCGTCAATGAATACCACAATAAACTGATCCAAGAATGGTGAAAAGATTCGGTTCATCAAGTCCATGAATACTGTCGGCGCATTCGTTACTCCGAAGGGCATCATTAAGTACTCGTAATGTCCATACCGAGTTCGGAACGTCGTCTTGCAAATATCTTCTGCTTTCACTCGGACCTGATGATATCCGGATCGCAAATCCAGCTTCGAGAATACCATCGCGCCACTAAGCTGCTCAAAGAGTTCTCCAATGTGAGGGATATGGTACTTGTTCTTAATAGTCACCCGGTTTAATTCTCGATAGTCGATGCACATCCTTCTTGTGCCATCCTTCTTCTTTACTAGAAGAACTGGAGCTCCCCAAGGCGAGTTACTGCTTCGAATCCAACCTTTTTCAAGCAATTCAGCAACCTGTTTCTTGACTTCTTCCAACTCTACTGGTGCCATTGGATAATACGCTTTGGATACTGCCGCTGCACCAGGAATAAGATCAATTGTGAACTCCACGTCTCGCTTCGGCGGTAAACTCGATATATCTTCAAACACGTCCATAAAATCGCGAACAACAGCTGGTTCATCACTTTTATCAACTTCCATTGCTGCAAGAATATTGTTTGTCGGCCTAGCCCTAAACTCGATTGGCCCGACAGAACTGCTTCCTCCAGTGAAGGTAAACTCGGGATGTCCGTGAATCTGGAAAATTACTTTCTTTGCCCTACAATCAATGTGAGCGTGGAAAGTGCCAAGAAAATCCATTCCCAAGACGACTTCGTAGCTGCCCGTATCAATCACCAAGAAATCTGCAAAAAGCTCCCGTTCGCACACAACAACTGTACAATCTTTACATTCCCTACTAGCTATGATTTTCCCATTCCCAGTGTGTATGTCCCAGAAACTAGGCAGGGTCGTGCAGTCAATCGAGTGTGTAGTTATAAAGTTGGATGACATAAAACAATGGGATGCACCAGAATCAAATAACGCTAATGCGGGAAAACTATGAACGAGTAGAGTACCTGAAACAACTTCTCCTGACGCCTTAGCTTCTTCTGCTGTCAAGGTAAAAGCTCGAGCCTGATTAGGTCCTTGAGTCAGCTGTTTTTGTCCTTGGAACGGTCTCTGTGGAGGCTTCTGAAAATCATCCATTGTACGAAGCTTCGACGGACAAGCACCAACGGCGTGATCAGCCGCTCCACAAACCAAACAAAGTCCCAGCCTCCTTCGACAATCCTTTTGCATGTGGCCAGGTAAATTGCAATAGTTATGTTCCCCTCCGAACGGCGGCCGGGACGTGGGACGTCTCGCCTGAGGTTCGGGGCAGATGCTAATTGGTGCTATCCGTCCGCCTCTCCGAAGATGCCAAGTTGATTTATAGCACCGTGCATCGGAGGTTTGAACGGATGCGTCCGATGTAGCAGACTTCGTCAGATTCCCCCTCGCTTGAGGGGTTTTTGATTGTGGGGACGCTCTTCCCTGCAGGCGCAAGCCCCTGCAGTTAATTATGCTACCGCATCGCGGTAACAACTTTCTCCTTCTCCAAATGGTCACTTCGTGTCGTGTGTGTTTATTTTATGTTTTGTTGCCCGTGGATTGTTTACGGAGACCGAGTTATGTCGTCGCCCGTAGGGCGTGGACTAGTCCAAATCCGTATTATCTTAGATTTGGGTTTGGGGGTTTGGTTTGAGGATACGTTAGCCACATTTGAGGCTAAGATCAACTCAAACGTTTGTTAAGGATGCGTTAGTCTAACTTGAGACTAAGATCAACTTAACGGGATCGTTTAGATCCGACAAAAGAGCATTTGGGCTCCATTGTTCCAGTTTAGGGACATAGTGGTCCATCGTATGTGTGGCCGTCGGGACTCGTCACCTCTCTGACGACGTTGAAGGATTACAATGACAGATGTCAGAGGAGTTCAGAGATGTACCCTCGAACCAGAGTTAATTGGGGGAGATTCATAGTCCAGTCTGTTTGAAGGTTTAAGGATACGTTAGCCATCTTTGAGGCTAAGATCAACTTAAACGGGATCGTTTAGATCCGGCAAAAGAGCATGCGTGGCTCTATTGTTCCAGTTTAGGGACATGGTGGTCCATTGGTAGTTTAAGGACATTGCGGTCCATGGGTAGTTTAAGAACATTGCGGTCCATTGTTAGTTTTAAGACATCTCGGTCAAGGTTAAGGATGTCGTAGTCCATGGGTTTAAGGACCCCACGGTCCATTTTTAGTTTTAAGACATCTCGGTCAAGGTTAAGGACGTCGTAGTCCATGGGTTTAAGGACCCCACGGTCCATTGTTAGTTTTAAGACATCTCGGTTAAGGTTAAGGACGTCGTAGTCCATGGGTTTAAGGACCCCATGGCCCATTGTTAGTTTTAAGACATCTCGGTCAAGGTTAAGGACGTCGTAGTCCATGGGTTTAAGGACCCCACGGTCCATTGTTAGTTTTAAGACATCTCGGTCAAGGTTAAGGACGTCATAGTCCATGGGTTTAAGGACCCCACGGTCTATTGTTAGTCTTAAGACATCTCGGTCAAGGTTAAGGACGTCGTAGTCCATAGGTTTAAGGACCCCACGTTCCATTGTTAGTTTTAAGACATCTCGGTCAAGGTTAAGGACGTCGTAGTCCATGGGTTTAAGGACCCCACAGTCCATATCAATGTGTGGTCATCGGGACTCGTCACCTCTTTGAAGACATTGAGGGATTGCAATGCCAAGTATCAAAGGAGTGAAGAGATGTACCCTGGAAACCGGAGTGGATTAAATAGTCTTTGGCCCAATTTGGGATCAAGACCAATTAATTATGTTATGAGCCCATTAGCCCAGTTAAGTCTGAATTGAGGACTTATGGCCAGCTTGGGCTAAGTCCAATCATGTCTGGAATATTGGCTTCCCGTTGGTCCATTGAAGGAGAGACTTTGTCTCTGGCCATTTAGCCAATTGGGCCAATGCCTAGTGTTAAACACTACAGACTAATCAGTGTTGAACACTGGGGATGAGATTGACAAGTTAGTGTTTAACACCAAAAGATAATTGGTGTTAAACACCAGCAACAAGGCTTTCAAATTAGTGTTAAACACTAAAACAGATCAGTGTTAAACACTGGCAACAGAGATCTCAAATTAGTGTTAAACGTTAAGGTAATCAGTGTTGAACACTGCAAATAAAGTTCTTTGATTAATGTTGAACACTAAGGCCCAACAGTGTTTTAACACTGGATTAGGGAGTTCCAATTTAGCGTTAGACGCTGAGGCAAGAGGGGTCACGTGGTGACACGTGAGGGCGCCCTCCCCTCGTTTGTTCTGCTGAAAAGATCACATCTTTTGGATCATCACGTGTCATCACGTGACGGGTGTTTAAATGAGGTATGTTAAAGCTTCTGCCAAGGGTCACGTGAGGCACTGCCTCAAAGGGCTTTCTGTAGATCTTTTTTTGGGGGGGGGTCACGTGGTGACACGTGACCCTTCTTTTCTGTAGTTATTTAGGAGATCTGTTAATCCCTTTCAGGGATTGAATTCCTTGTAGGGTTGAACCCTGACAATAATTTCAGAGGAATTAAATTCCTAGTTCCTTTTGAAGAGTTGAACTCTGAATTCTCTGTAGGAATTAAATTCCTCATATGTGTGAAGAACTGAATAGGGTTAAACCCTAATAAAAGCTTTAAGGAATTAAATTCCCACTCTCTGTTAGAGAATTATTCTGGGGAGTAAGATTAAGGGAATTAAATTCTTGTTGTTTTCACAGAACTAAATTCTTAACTAGGGTTAAACCCTGATTCTTTTCATTCTGAAGGAATTAAATTCCCATAACACAGGGTCAAACCCTAATTTTATTTTAAAGGAATTAAATTCCTATAGCTCTGTGAGAATTAAATTCTCGTGCTTCCATTCCCTCTCTATGCTTTGGATCTGCATGGCAGGATCTCAACCCATTGAGAATTAAATTCTCAACTTCAAGGGGAGATGTGCACTTTCCAGATCCTCTATCAAAGAGAGAAGAAATATATCCTTCTGTTTTATATCAGAGTTAAACTCTGTTGAGAATGAGACCTCCCCTTTCTTACCTAGGGTTTTCTTTTGCAGAAGATCCAAATTCCTCTCAAGTATCCAGACTCTCTCCCTTTTCTTCCCTCTGCATCTATATCTTTTTTATGTGTCTCTTGGCTCTTATTTATAGGAGAAGCAGCCGAGTCAATTAGTTTTTGATGAATCTTTCATTGGGAGATTTGATTTGCATCCATCATTCGTTTTGGACCTTTGGATTATTAGGTGAATTTTATTCACCATTGGATTTTAAATCCAGAGATTCTCCTTTATTATTTCAGTTAGATTTAGAGGGGAAATCTTTCCAAATTCGAGATTTTCCCATAGATAGATGATGTTTAATCACCTATAAATCTTTAATTCAATCGGTTGCTTTGGAAAGATTTAAGAGGTCTTTTCTCAGAATTTAATTCTGTTAACAGATAGGCTTTGAAAACCGGTCACGTGTGGCCATGTGACCCTTGGTCACATGTGGGCACGTGACCCCCCTTGGAACGAGCTTTCTTCTTTCTTTCTGCGCTCTGCTTTCTGTTTTCTTCGTTTTGAAGTCGGTCACGTGTGGCCACGTGACCCTTGGTCACGTGTGGGCACGTGACCCTCTTGGAACGAGCCTTCCTCTTTCTTTCTGCGCTCTGTCTTCTGGTTGTTGCTTAACCGTCACGTGCCATCACGTGACCCCTGGTCACGTGTGAGCACGTGACCCTTGTCTGGACTCTTTTTCTTGATTTAGCCGGAGAACAAATCTGCTGCCTTTGATTATCACGTGCCAACACGTGACCCTGGTCACGTGAGAGCACGTGACCTCTTCTGAAGCCTTTTTCTTGATTTGATCAGGGAACCGGTTTGCCTTTGAAGCCGCTTTTGATTGTCACGTGCCAACACGTGACCCAGGTCACGTGGGAGCACGTGACTCTTTCTGAAGCCCTTTTCTTTGATGTAATCGAGAAGCTGAATTTGCCTTGCTGATGCTTTTAGGTGTCACGTGCCAACACGTGACTGCTGGTCACGTGTAAGCACGTGACCCTTTTCTGAAGCTTTTTCCATAAGCTTTTCTGATTTTAAATCAGGAAACAAATGCCCCCACAGCGTTGTTCTCACGTGTCCGCACGTGAGTGCAACGCTGTCACCTTTTGTGACCGTTGGATTCCTCTGGGGATTTGGGGAGATGAAATGTTTCCATCACTTCCTATAAATACTCATGTTTCTTCAGAAGAGCCTTCACTTTGTTCATCTTCTTCTTTTGAGAACTTTTTCCCTTGAGAATTTAATTCTCGCTTCCAGAGCTTAGTTCTCTGTCTTGAAACAATCTTCAGAGTTTAACTCTGTTCAGGTGACCCTTTTTCCTCAGGTAATGTTCTTGGACAAACAGTAAATTTTCACATTCCTTTGGATTTTAAATCCCAAAACAAGGGTTTTTACTCTTTTTCAACAAGGAACCCATTTTTCTTCAAGTTTTTCCATAAGAACAGGAAACCACCTAACCTTCGAATTGTAGATCTCTTAGGGTTTAGATGATCTTTGGGGAGATGATGATGGAGTTTCAACTCCATGGAATTTAATTCCATCCAAAATGTTTCTGGGAATTTAATTCCCTTTTCTTAGTAAGGAATTTAATTCCAATGAAGAACTCAGTTTCTTCACACGGAGGCTTCTTGGGGGCTCTCGACCCGAGGTTGTCCTTCTGCAATCAATGCAATAGGAGTTTTGCAATGATGTCTTCTGTGGGAATTTAATTCCTTTGATCTTGTTGGATCTATTGTAGAGCCCGAGGCAGATCCTGTTGGGGGGAATGTGTAGGGTTACCATTCTTCATTAAATGAGGATATTCCCTTTGTTTTATTGTAATTATTTGGTCTCATTATTAATGAGCCGTCATCCTGATTCTGTAGGGCCCATGTGTTTTGTAGCCAATGGTCCCAGAAAACTCTGTTGTTGCTTTCTTTAACTAGCCTTCATGTTCATGCATGGATTTATATCGCTGACTTTGCTTTTAACGGTCTCCTTTTATTGGATTTCAGGTGCGATGGCTTCTGTTCCGTGCTTTCCATTCTCCCGCTCGGAGGCTGCTTTTCCTCAGTCGCCATCTGATGAGGAAGCGATGGCGATGATCCGGACCCATGACCCGAACTGTACCAACCTTCTTCGATGGGGATCTTGGTATAGTCAGATTATTCAGGGTCGCCGGAGTTTTCTTTGCGCGGTACCGACGGAGCCCACTTTCCCATTCTTACCGATGGATCCTCCGAGGACGATTTATGCTGTCGAAATGCCGAACTGGACTCCAACGGGGAGGCTCGAGCCTTCGACGACCGGTATTCCGAACCATCCGATCCCGGCCATAGACATCTTGGGGCGGCGTATCTGCCAGGGTGAGGCCCACCCGTGGGGGCAAATTTATAAGATAAGGCTTACTCCTCGGCACCCTACGGGCTACCTTCTCTGGGCTCGCTACATCCTTTTTGCCCATCGTGCGCGGTTGCAGAAAGTCGGGCTTTATCAGGCCATATACGCGTCACTCTTCCATTATAAGTCTCCGCATGTCTGGTGGGTCAAGGCGTTTTTGAACCAATGGAATCTAGGAGATCGCGAGGTCTCGATCTCTCTGGCCGAATTTTATGACATCTCGGGGTTGCCGATAAGGGGTAGTCTGTACGAGGAGTTGCTGCCTCCTGACGAGTACATTTTTGAACCCGAGCCCGTCCCGGTTGACGGCCTGTCTGCTGAGAATGCCGTTCGCCACAAGCGCCCCAGTCTAATCAAGGCGCTAGGTATCTTCGACCGATTATTCACCGAATCCGAAGAGCAGGGTGTTACTTTCAAGAGCTTCATTGCTCGTTTTCTTCGCGAGGACGCCTTATCGAAGACAGCCCCGAAGTTTGCCAACATTGGAGACCCCTTTGGGTTCGGTCCGAAGAAGCTGCCGACCACTGAATCAGATTTACCTCAGTACTACATCCCTATTACGTCGCCGATATCTTTTGAATCCATTGCTGTCCCAGGCATGGACGAGGAGACGTTCTTTGTGGGGTTTGTTAGTGTTTGGCTCAGTTGGTTCGTTATCCCCATGCATCGCCGCTTCATGAGAGCCTCGGTCATCTACCCAGCTCATCGTATTGCTGAGGGGACGCGGTTGGCCATCGGCATCCCGGCCTTGGCGCACCTCTATCATGGATTGGGCATCGCAGCCAATACCTCTACACCCGGTGTGGATGTAGTGAACTTTTCGCTTCATTATTTCACATCCTGGGTCGAAATGCATGTGCTGGGGGCTTTCGCTATGCATCAGAGGCCCGCGTTTTACGACGCCTATCCCTTCCCGCGACTTATGCGATTGGTGGGGTGCTTTTTGCTGCTGACCCGACTCAATTCGGGGCTATTCGGGTGCTGATTTCTCCTCACGCCGCCTCTGGCGGACTAGTTTTTAATGATCGGGGTCTTGTCTACTCCCTCGGGTCCAGTTCAACAACTCTGGGACCAGTCGAAAGACAACGCACCTTTTTTGAAGCCCCGGGAGGCCGCGCATTTGTATACAATTAGACCGGGCTACTTGGTGTTTCGCCAGGACAGTGCAGCTCTTTTTATGCGGTACAATCCGCATCGATTCGCCCGGCAGCTTGGATACGACCAGGGTGTTCCTTTCGAGGCTTTTATAGTCGCCCCGATCCCTTCGCTCGATGCTGTTCGATGCCGCTCATCATTTCGTGAGGCTGAACACCGGCTCCAGTTTCATGGTCCCTGAAGCTGAGTACATGCCCCGGTGTGTGGGTGCATTTACGGGCTGGTATCTTCATCGGATCAGCCCAATTATTCTTAAAGAAGAGAACGGTGCTTCTTGGTCACGACGCCCCTCCTCAGGTTTCGGGGGGCTAAGCTACGGCCGAGGGTTCCGGTCCGCTTCCTTTGAGGGAGATTGGCACCGCGCTCATTCCGGGGGAGTCAGGGGTAGACCTTACTCCAACAGCTGGTATGCCCTTGGGTTTCCGATCGTGGGGTAAACGGGCCCTAGTAGTAGTACCCCTGCCGGTGGCGGTGTCGCCCCCTGTGGCGTCGGCACTGGCGATGTCATCCTCGGTTGTGGCACTGAGCGAGAGTAACAGGGATGAGGGCGCTGAGGGCGATGTGGGCCAGCGCCGCCCTAAGGCTTCGTGAGGGAGGAAGAGGTCATCCTCAGCGACCGGCTCTGGGTCTAAACGGCGGAGGAAAGCAGCCACCACCCTGCTCGATTCTGTGGCGGAGTCTGAGTCTATTCTTGAAGATGAACCATTGGCCCTGCCAGAGACAGACGCTGGGCTTCTCTTCCCGAGTTCGGCTGATGAGGAGGCCGCACAGTTGGCTGAGGCCATACGGCGTTCAAAAGACGCGTCTCATAACGCCAAGGTTCCGAAGAAGTCTTATCCCGCTGTAATTTTTTACGAAGACCCTTCGTGGATTCGGCGGCGATTTATCGGTCCTTTGGAGGAATGGGGGGAAAGGGCTTTGAAGCAGGCCACTTCAGAAGACGCGGCTGATGCCCTTTCTTTATGGACCGGCGGTCATGAGTCTACCCTTGAACCCCGGCGAGCCCACCTCCTTGAGAAGGAGCAGCGGCTTGAAGAAGCCATATTGAGGGCTTCTTTGCGTATAGGCACGTTTGTGCTTTTTTTGTAGTCTTTCCGATTATTTATGCCCGTGCATATGTATCATTATTCTTATTTGAATCGTGCAGAATCTTCGACGCTGGGGGAGCTCCCTACGGGCCCATTAAAGCTAAAGCCCGCCGAAATTCTCGATGAAGCCTTGCTTGACATGGAGGGGGCTGATGAGGCTGCTCCTCTCATGGTAGAGCCTCCAGCGGCGGTTCTTGATCAGGGAGCGCTTGACCCTTTGGGGGAGGCTCCTTTGGAGGTCGCCGTCCCAATGACCCTTACTGAGGACGGCTCAGAGGCTGGAAGGGAGGTAGCCGGGGCTACTCTTCTTTTGTTGAATCCTGATGTTACGGTGGAGACCGTTGAAGCTGCTATCCCCCCGGCTCAGAATGGGAGGAGCGTTGAAGGTAACCCTCTGCGTTTTAATTTAGCAACCCCCTCATAGTCTAAACTCTTTTATCTTTTCCAGAATTGCGCGATTTGGCGGCCACTATCGCTGATCTGTCGCCTCGACAGTCATTTCAGCGTTTATTGGAGATGGCAGCTCCGCAGGCAATCTCCCCTCAGCGTATTGTCCTTTCCTCCGGGAAAGGTTAGTGTCATTCGCCATTTTATACCATAGCATTGTTACTATTGCGCAAAATGACGTTGATGTCTCTTATAGTTTTGGAAGCTGACGATGAGGTCGAGGTCGTTGAACGGCCAGGGGAACCTTCAGCTCCTACTTGCATGACTGTCGGTGAGTGACATTTTATTATAGTCCTGTTCGTTCTGCGTTTAAGAGTTTTACTAACATTTCCCAAATTTGAACAGCCCTGCCAGTCTCCATGGCTTTGGAATCGCGCATCGTGATGCCGCCCGGCTCTTATGCTTTGCGGGCTTCAGAACGCTTGGCCCAGTTGAGCCTTGTCTCCCTATCATCTTTCGTCGAGAAGCTCCATGCTGGTAGCGCGACCACGGCCGAAGCGTTTGCCGCTGAAGCTAACGGCTCTCTTCCTTTTCTCGCCACCTATCATAGCAAGGAGGTGGTGTGGGTCTGGGTGGAGTTCTGTAGGAAGGTGGAGGCTTGTTTGCACGCTCTTGAATGTTCTCGCCTTTCCTCGGAAGCTGTGGATGCAAAAGCGGAGTTGCGGGGTCTGATAGCACGATGTGCGGCCAACATGACGTCATGCGAGAAGAGGCTTGGCCGCAAGTTCTCGGAGAGGGAGTTGGCTTCTAAGGCGCTGAGCGAGCTTCAGGCCAGCCTCACAGCCAAGGCCAACAAAGCATACGAACTCTGGCGAGTGCTCCAGGAGTCCATAAAAGAGGTGGTGACTCTCGATAAAGCTGCCACGTTCACTCGTGAGAGGGTCGAGGCTCATAAAGCCACCGAGAAAGAGCTCGAAGCTCGGCTTGCTTCGTATCAGGCTCAGCAAGCTCAGGCGAAGGCTCGTCTTCTGGAGATCTTGCGTCATGAAGCCGTGGCTCAGCGACAAAATGATGAGCTGGTAAAATTACTGCACCGCCCGCCGGCTTGAGGACTTGTATCTTTTCTCCTTTTTTGTACATACTCATGGATGAGAGTATCTTTCTTTTTGTTTCTTTCATGAATTGTACTTTGTATCCATTTTGGTTTATGAATAAAAGATACATTTTTTTTCTCAATGGTATGTCTCCTTTTCATTGAATGTATTCTGCGGATATTCTACCTTGATCTCCTTGCAGGACAACGATGGCTCAGGATTCAGGGTTAAGATCTGCTTCCCAAGACTTTTGCATTTTATGAGCCACGGGGGTTT